>CM039676.1:414968789-415667083 GCA_022496015.1 Hordeum marinum
GTACACGAAGTGCATGCAGTTTTTGCCGTAACCCTCTCAACCTCTCTAGAAGCGGCTATGTGGGTGAAATTATGATGTCATGCCAAGTTACAACCTTTTCGGAGTAAATTTGTATAGCTTTTCAAATTCAGGGTCATTTAGCTCAAAATAAATCATTAAATGCCTGAAAAATATCAAATGAAGTCACAAAGGGTTGAAAAGTGATGATGTGCCTTTGAATGGTTCATATTGAACACACAAAAAGTATGGAGTTAAACCAAGTTATTAAAAATGATATCCCTTTGTAATAGATGAGTTTTCGTCGGAAACCCTCATACTTCTTATGAGATTGTCCAATTTGTACACGAAGTGCATCCAGTTTTTAACGTAACCCTGTCAACTCTCTAGAAGTTGCTATGTGGGTGAAATTATGATGTCATGCCAAGTTACAACCTTTTTAGAGTTCATTTGTATTGCTTTTCAAATTCAGGGTCATTTAGCTCAAAATAAATCATTAAATGCATGAAGAATATTAAATAAAGTCAGAAAGGGTTGAAAATTGATGATGTGCCTTTCAATGGTGCATATTGAAGACACAAAAAGTATGGAGTTAAAATAAGTTATTAAAAATGAAATCCCTATGTAATAGATGAGTTTTCATCCGAAACCCTCATACTTCTTACGAGATTGTCCAATTTGTACACGAAGTGCATTCAATTTTTGCCATAACCCTCTCAACTCTCTAGAAGTTGCTATGTGGGTGAAATTATGATGTCATGCCAAGTTACAACCTTTTCGGAGTAAATTTGTATTGCTTTTCAAATTCAGGGTCAGTTGGCCCAAAATAAATCATTAAATGCATGAAAAATATCAAATGAAGTGAGAAAGGGTTGAAAATTGATGATGTGCCTTTGAATGGTGCATATTGAACACACAAAAATTATGGAGTTAAAATAAGGTATTAAAAATGAAATCCCTTTCTAATAGATAAGTTTTCGTTCGAAACCCTCATACTTCTTATGAGATTGTCCAGTTTGTACACGAAGTGCAACCAGTTTTTGCCCTAACCCTCTCAACTCTCTAGAAGTTGCTATTTGGGTGAAATTACGATGTCATGCCAAGTTACAACCTTTTGAGAGTTCATTTGTATTGCTTTTCAAATTCAGGGTCATTTAGCTCAAAATAAATCACTAAATGCATGAAAAATATCAAATGAAGTTAGAAAGGGTTGAAAATTGATGATGTTCCTCTGAATGGAGCATATTGAACACACACAAAGTATGGAGTTAAAATAAGTTATTAAAAAAGAAATCCCTTTGTAATAGATGAGTTTTCGTCCCAAACCCTCATACTTCTGATGAGATTGTCCAATTTGTACACGAAGTGCATCTAGTTTTTGCCGTAACCCTATCAACTCTCTCGAAGTGGCTATGTGGGTGAAATTATGATGTCATGCCAAGTTACAACCTTTTCAGAGTAAATTTGTATTGCTTTTCAAATTCAGGGTCATTTGGCCCAAAATAAATCATTAAATGCATGAAAAATGTCAAATGAAGTCAGAAAGGGGTGAAAATTGATGATGTGCCTTTGAATGGTGCATCTTGAACACACAAAAAGTATGGAGTTAAAATAAGTTATTAAAAATGAAATCCCTTTCTAATAGATGGGTTTTTGTCCGAAACCCTCATACTTCTTATGAGATTGTCCAGTTTGTACACGAAGTGCATCCAGTTTTTGCCGTAACCCTCTCAACTCTCTAGAAGTTGCTATGTGGGTGAAATTAATGTCATGCCAAATTACAACCTTTTCAGAGTTCATTTGTACTGCTTTTCAAATTCAGGGTCATTTAGCTCAAAATAAATCATTAAATGCATGAAAAATATCAAATGAAGTCAGAAAGGGTTGAAAATTGATGATGTGCCTTTGAATGGTGCATATTGAACACACAAAAAGTATGGAGTGAAAATAAGTTATTAAAAATGAAATCCCTTTGTAATAGATGAATTTTCGTGCGAAACCCTCATACTTCTTATGAGATTGTCCAATTTGTACACGAAGTGCATCCTTTTTTTGCCATAACCCTCTCAACTTTCTAGAAGTTGCTATGTGGGTGAAAGTATGATGTCATGCCAAGTTACAACCTTTTCAGAGTTCGTTTGTACTGCTTTTCAAATTCAGGGTCATTTAGCTAAAAATAAATCATTAAATGCATGAAAAATATCAAATGAAGTGAGAAAGGGTTGAAAATTGATGATGTGCCTTTGAATGGTGCATATTGAACACACAAAAAGTATGGAGTCAAAATAAGTTATTAAAAATGAAATCCTTTCTAATAGATGAGTTTTCGTCCGAAACCCTCATACTTCTTATGAGATTGTCAAGTTTGTACACGAAGTGCATGCAGTTTTTGCCGTAATCCTCTCAATTCTCTAGAAGCGGCTATGTGGGTGAAATTATGATGTCATGCCAAGTTACAACCTTTTCAGAGTTCATTTGTATTGCTTTTCAAATTCAGGGTCATTTAGCTTAAAATAAATCATTAAATGCCTGAAAACTATCAAATGAAGTGACAAAGGGTTGAAAATTGATGATTTGCCTTTCAATGGTGCATATTGAACAAAGAAAAAGTATGGAGTTAAAATAAGTTATTAAAAATGAAATCCCTTTGTAATAGATGAGTTTTCGTCGGAAACCCTCATACTTCTTATGAGATTGTCCAATTTGTACACGAAGTGCAGCTAGTTTTTAACGTAACCCTGTCAACTCTCTAGAAGTTGCTATGTGGGTGAAATTATGATGTCATGCCAAGTTACAACCTTTTTAGAGTTCATTTGTATTGCTTTTCAAATTCAGGGTCATTTAGCTCAAAATAAATCATTAAATGCATGAAGAATATTAAATAAAGTCAGAAAGGGTTGAAAATTGATGATGTGCCTTTGAATGGTGCATATTGAAGACACAAAAAGTATGGAGTTAAAATAAGTTATTAAAAATGAAATCCCTATGTAATAGATGAGTTTTCATCCGAAACCCTCATACTTCTTACGAGATTGTCCAATTTGTACACGAAGTGCATTCAATTTTTGCCATAACCCTCTCAACTCTCTAGAAGTTGCTATGTGGGTGAAATTATGATGTCATGCCAAGTTACAACCTTTTCGGAGTAAATTTGTATTGCTTTTCAAATTCAGGGTCAGTTGGCCCAAAATAAATCATTAAATGCATGAAAAATATCAAATGAAGTGAGAAAGGGTTGAAAATTGATGATGTGCCTTTGAATGGTGCATATTGAACACACAAAAATTATGGAGTTAAAATAAGGTATTAAAAATGAAATCCCTTTCTAATAGATGAGTTTTCGTTCGAAACCCTCATACTTCTTATGAGATTGTCCAGTTTGTACACGAAGTGCAACCAGTTTTTGCCGTAACCCTCTCAACTCTCTAGAAGTTGCTATTTGGGTGAAATTACGATGTCATGCCAAGTTACAACCTTTTGAGAGTTCATTTGTATTGCTATTCAAATTCAGGGTCATTTAGCTCAAAATAAATCACTAAATGCATGAAAAATATCAAATGAAGTTAGAAAGGGTTGAAAATTGATGATGTTCCTCTGAAAGGAACATATTGAACACACACAAAGTATGGAGTTAAAATAAGTTATTAAAAAAGAAATCCCTTTGTAATAGATGAGTTTTCGTCCGAAACCCTCATACTTCTGATGTGATTGTCCAATTTGTACACGAAGTGCATCCAGTTTTTGCCGTAACCCTATCAACTCTCTAGAAGTTGCTATGTGGGTGAAATTATGATGTCATGCCAAGTTACAACCTTTTCATAGTTCATTTGTATTGCTTTTCAAATTCAGGGTCATTTAGCTCAAAATAAATCATTAAATGCCTGAAAAATACCAAATGAAGTCAGAAAGGGTTGAAATTTGATGATGTGCCTTTGAATGGTGCGTATTGAACACACAAAAAGTATGGAGTTAAAATAAGTTATTAAAAATGAAATCCCTTTGTAATAGATTCGTTTTCGTCCGAAAACCTCATACTTCTTATGAAATTGTCCAATTTGTACACGAACTGTATGTAGTTTTTGCCGTAATCCTATCAATTCTCTAGAAGTGGCTATGTGGGTGAAATTATGATGTCATGCTAAGTTACAACCTTTTCGGAGTAAATTTGTATTGCTTTTCAAATGCAGGGCCATTTAGGTCAAAATAAATCATTAAATGCCTGAAAAATATCAAATGAAGTGAGAAAGGGTTGAAAATTGATGATGTGCCTTTGAATGGGTCATATTGAACACACAAAAAGTATGGAGTTAAACTAAGTTATTAAAAATGATATCCCTTTGTAATAGATTAGTTTTCGCCGGAAACCCTCATACTTCTGATGAGATTGTCCAATTTGTACACGAAGTGCATCCAGTTTTTAACGTAACCCTGTCAACTCTCTAGAAGTTGCTATGTGGGTGAAATTATGATGTCATGCCAAGTTACAACCTTTTCAGAGTTCATTTGTATTGCTTTTCAAATTCAGAGTCATTTAGCTCAAAATAAATCATTAAATGCGTGAAAAATATCAAATGAAGTGACAAAGAGTTGAAAATTTATGATGCGCCTTTGAATGGTGCATATTGAACACACAAAAAGTATGGAGTTAAAATAAGTTATTAAAAATGAAATCCCTTTGTAATATATGAGTTTTCGTCCGAAACCCTCATACTTCTTATGAGATTGTCCAGTTTGTACACGAAGTGCATCTAGTTTTTGCCATAACCCTCTCAACTCTCTAGAAGTTGCTATGTGGGTGAAATTATGATGTCATGCCAAATTACAACCTTTTCAGAGTTCCTTTGTACTTCTTTAATAATTCAGGGTCATTCGGCTCAAAATAAATCATTAAATGCATGAAAAATATCAAATGAAGTCAGAAAGGGTTAAAAATTGATGATGTGCCTTTGAATGGTGCATATTGAACACACAAAAATTATGGAGCTAAAATAAGTTATTAAAAATGAAATCCCTTTGTAATAGATGGGTTTTCGTCCGAAACCCTCATACTTCTTATGAGATTGTCCAATTTGTACACGAAGTGCATCCAGTTTTTGCCGTAACCCTCTCAACTCTCTAGAAGTTGCTATGTGGGTGAAATTATGATGTCATGCCAACTTACAACCTTTTCAGAGTTCATTTATATTGCTTTTCAAATTCAGGGTCATTTAGCTCAAAATAAATCATTAAATGCCTGAAAAATATCAAATGAAGTCACAAAGGGTTGAAATTTGATGATGTGCCTTTGAATGGTGCATATTGAACACACAAAAAGTATGGAGTGAAAATAAGTTATTAAAAATGAAATCCCTTTGTAATAGATGAATTTTCGTCCGAAACCCTCATACTTCTTATGAGATTGTCCAATTTGAACACGAAGTGCATCCAGTTTTTGCCATAACCCTCTCATCTTTCTAGAAGTTTCTATGTGGGTGAAATTATGATGTCATGCCAAGTTACAACCTTTTCTGAGTTCATTTGTATTGCTTTTCAAATTCAGGGTCATTTAGCTCAAAATAAATCATTAAATGCATGAAAAATATCAAATGAAGTCAGAAAGGGTTGAAAATTAATGATATGCCTTTGAATGGTGCATATTGAAGACACAAAAAGTATGCAGTTAAAATAAGTTATTAAAAATGAAATCCCTATGTAATAGATGAGTTTTCGTCCGAAACCCTGAGACTTCTTACGAGAATGTCCAATTTGTACACGAAGTTCATTCAATTTTTTCCATAAACCTCTCAACTCTCTAGAAGTTGCTATGTGGGTGAAATTATGATGTCATGCCAAGTTACAACCTTTTCGGAGTAAATTTGTATTGCTTTTCAAATTCAGGGTCATTTGGCCCAAAATAAATCATTAAATGCATGAAAAATATCAAATGAAGTGAGAAAGGGTTGAAAATTGATGATGTGCCTTTGAATGGTGCATATTGAACACACAAAAATTATGGAGTTAAAATAAGGTATTAAAAATGAAATCCCTTTCTAATAGATGAGTTTTCGTCCGAAACCCTCATACTTCTTATGAGATTGTCCAGTTTGTACACGAAATGCATCCAGTTTTTGCCGTAACCCTCTCAACTCTCTAGAAGTTGCTATTTAGGTGAAATTATGATGTCATGCCAAGTTACAACCTTTTGAGAGTTCATTTGTATTGCTTTTCAAATTCAGGGTCATTTAGCGCAAAATAAATCATTAAATGCATGAAAAATATCAAATGAAGTTAGAAAGGGTTGAAAATTGATGATGTTCCTTTGAATGGTGCATATTGAAAACACACAAAGTATGGAGTTAAAATAAGTTATTAAAAAAGAAATCCCTTTGTAATAGATGAGTTTTCATCCGAAACCCTCATACTTCTTATGAGATTGTCCAATTTGTACACGAAGTGCATCCAGTTTTTGCCGTAACCCTATCAACTCTCTAGAAGTTGCTATGTGGGTGAAATTATCATGTCATGCCAAGTTACAACCTTTTCAGAGTTCATTTGTATTGCTTTTCAAATTCAAGGTCATTTAGCTCAAAATAAATCATTAAATGCCTGAAAAATATCAAATGAAGTCACAAAGGGTTGAAATTTGATGATGTGCCTTTGAATGGTGCATATTGAACACACAAAAAGTATGGAGTTAAAATAAGTTATTAAATATGAAATCCCTTTGTAATAGATTAGTTTTCGTTCGAAACGCTCATACTTCTTATGAAATTGTCCAGTTTGTACACAAAGTGCATGCAGTTTTTGCCATAACCCTCTCAATTCTCTAGAAGTGGCTATGTGGGTGAAATTATGATGTCATGCCAAGTTACAACCTTTTCAGAGTTCATTTGTATTGCTTTTCAAATTCAGGGCCATTTTGGTCAAAATAAATCATTAAATCCTGAAAAATATCAAATGAAGTCAGAAAGCGTTGAAAATTGACGATGTGCCTTTGAATGGTTCATGTTGAACACACAAAAAGTATGGAGTTAAAATAAGTTATTAAAAATGATATCTCTTTGTAATAGATGAGTATTCGTTGGAAACCCTCATACTTCTTATGGAATTGTACAGTTTGTACACAAAGTGCATCCAGTTTTTAACGTAACCCTCTCAACTCTCCAGAAGTTTCTATGTGGGTGAAATTAATATGTCATGCCAAGTTACAACCTTTTTAGAGTTCATTTGTATTGCTTTTCAAATTCAGGGTCATTTAGCTCAAAATAAATCATTAAATGCCTGAAAAATATCAAATGAAGTCAGAAAGGGTTGGAAATTGATGATGTGCCTTCTAATGGTGCATATTGAACACACAAAAGGTATGGAGTTAAAATAAGTTATTGAAAATGAAATCCCTTTGTAATAGATGAGTTTCGTCCGAAACCCTCATATTTCTTATGAGATTGTCCAGTTTGTACACGAAGTCCATCCAGTTTTTGCCGTAACCCTCTCAACTCTCTAGAAGTTGCTTTGTGGGTGAAATTATGTTGTCATGACAAGTTACAACCTTTTCAGAGTTCATTTGTATTGCTTTTCATATTCAGGGTCATTTAGCTCAAAAGAAATCATTAAATGCCTGAAAAATATCAAATGAAGTCAGAAAGGGTTGAAAATTGATGGTGTGCCTTTGAATGGTGCAAATTGAACACACAAAAAGTATGGAGTTAAAATAAGTTATTAAAAATGAAATCCCTTTGTAATAGATGAGTTTTCGTCCGAAACCCTCATACTTCTTATGAGATTGTCCAATTTGTACACGAAGTGCATCCAGTTTTTGCCGTAACCCTCTCAACTCTCTAGAAGTTGCTATGTGGGTGAAATTATGCTGTCATGCCAGGTTACAACCTTTTCAGAGTTTATTTGTATTGCTTTTCAAATTCAGGGTCATTTAGCTCAAAAGAAATCATTAAATGCCTGAAAAATATCAAATGAAGTCACAAAGGGTTGAAAATTGATGATGTGCCTTTTAATGGTGCATATTGAACGCAGAAAAAGTATGGAGTTAAAATAAGTTGTTAAAAGAAATCCCTTTGTAATAGATGAGTTTTCGTGCGAAACCCTCATACTTCTTATGAGATTGTCCAATTTGTACACGAAGTGCATCCAGTTTTTTCCGTAACCCTCTCAACTCTCTAGAAGTTGCTATGTGGGTGAAATTATGATGTCATGCCAGGTTACAACCTTTTCAGAGTTCATTTGCATTGGTTTTCAAATTCACGGTCATTTAGCTCAAAATAAATCATTAAATGCCTGAAAAATATCAAATGAAGTCAAAAAGGGTTGAAAATTGATAATGTGCCTTTGAATGGTGCATATTGAACACACAAAAAGTATGGAGTTAACATAAGTTATTAAAAATGAAATCCCTTTGTAATTGATGAGTTTTCGTCCGAAACCCTCATACTTCTTATGAGATTGTCCAATTTGTACACGAAGTGCATCCAGTTTTTGTCGTAACCCTCTCAACTCTCTAGAAGTTGCTATGTGGGTGAAATTATGATGTCATGCCAATTCACAACCTTTTCCGAGTTCATTTGTATTGCTTTTCAAATTCAGGGTCATTTAGCTCAAAATAAATAAATAAATGCCTGAAAAATATCAAATGAAGTCAGAAAGGGTTGAAAATTGATGATGTGCCTTTGAATGGTGCATATTGAACACACAAAAAGTATGGAGTTAAAATAAGTTATAAAACTGAAATCCCTTTGTAATAGATGAGTTTTCGTCCGAAACCCTCATACTTCTTATGAGATTGTCCAATTTGTACACGAAGTGCATCCAGTTCTTGCCGTAACCCTATCAACTCTCTAGAAGTTGCTATGTGGGTGAAATTATGATGTCATGCCAAGTTTCAAACTTTTCCGAGTTCATTTGTATTGCTTTTCAAATTCAGGGTCATTTAGCTCAAAATAAATCATTAAATGCCTGAAAAATATCAAATGAAGTCAGAAAGGGTTGAAAATTGATGATGTGCCTTCTAATGGTGCATATTGAACACACAAAAAGTATGGAGTTAAAATAAGTTATTAAAAATGAAATCCCTTTGTAATAGAGGAGTTTCGTCCGAAACCCTCATATTTCTTATGAGATTGTCCAGTTTGTACACGAAGTCCATCCAGTTTTTGCCGTAACCCTCTCAACTCTCTAGAAGTTGCTTTGTGGGTGAAATTATGTTGTCATGACAAGTTACAACCTTTTCAGAGTTCATTTGTATTGCTTTTCAAATTCAGGGTCATTTAGCTCAAAAGAAATCATTAAATGCCTGAAAAATATCAAATGAAGTCAGAAAGGGTTGAAAATTGATGGTGTGCCTTTGAATGGTGCAAATTGAACACACAAAAAGTATGGAGTTAAAATAAGTTATTAAAAATGAAATCCCTTTGTAATAGATGAGTTTTCGTCCGAAACCCTCATACTTCTTATGAGATTGTCCAATTTGTACACGAAGTGCATCCAGTTTTTGCCGTAACCCTCTCAACTCTCTAGAAGTTGCTATGTGGGTGAAATTATGTTGTCATGCCAGGTTACAACCTTTTCAGAGTTTATTTGTATTGCTTTTCAAATTCAGGGTCATTTAGCTCAAAAGAAATCATTAAATGCCTGAAAAATATCAAATGAAGTTAGAAAGGGTTGAAAATTTATGATGTGCCTTTGAATGGTGCATATTGAACACACAAAAAGTATGGAGTTAAAATAAATTATTAAAAATGAAATCCCTTTGTAATAGATGAGTTTTCGTTTGAAACCCTCATACTTCTTATGAGATTGTCCAATTTGTACACGAAGTGCATCCAGTTTTTGTCGTAACCCTCTCAACTCTCTAGAAGTTGCTATGTGGGTGAAATTATGATGTCATGCCAGGTTACAACCTTTTCAGAGTTCATTTGTACTGCTTTTCAAATTCAGGGTCATTTAGCTCAAAATAGATCATTAAATGCGTGAAAAATATCAAATGAAGTTAGAAAGGGTTGAAAATTGATGATGTGCCTTTGAATGGTGCATATTGAACACACAAAAGTATGGAGTTAAAATAAGTTATTAAAAATAAAATCCCTTTGTAATAGATGAGTTTTCGTCCGAAACCCTCATACTTCTTATGAGATTGTCTAGTTTGTTCACGAAGTGCATCCAGTTTTTGCCGTTACCCTCTCAACTCTCTAGAAGTTTCTATGTGGGTGAAATTATGATGGCATGCCAAGTTACAACCTTTTCAGAGTTCATTTGTATTGCTTTTCAAATTCAGGGTCGTTTAGCTCAAAATAAATCATTAAATGCCTGAATAATATCAAATGAAGTCACAAAGGGTTGAAAATTGATGATGTGCCTTTCAATGGTGCATATTGAACACACAAAAAGTATGGAGTTAAAATAAGTTATTAAAAATGAAATCCCTCTGTAATAGATGAGTTTTCGTCCGAAACCCTCATACTTCGTTCAAACATGCATGGAAATGCCATAAACAGATTCTTTATATTTTTTTAACATTTTTCATATATTTTTTATTTCCATTGGAGTCCTACGTTTTTTTCTATGATTTTCTAAAGTTTACGTGTTTTTTTGAAAATAATAACTAATATTTAATTAAAAAACACTGTTAGTACCGGTGCTAGCCACGCACCGGTAGGAAAGGTCCTCCTAAGAGAGCGCGGGGGCGGTGGACCTTTAGTACCGGTGCGTGACTAGTACCGGTCTTTAGTACCGGTGCGTGCCACGCGCCGGTACTAAAGGTCCACCGCCCCCGCGCTCTGTTGGGAGGACCTTTAGTATCGGTGCGTGGCTAGCACCGGTACTAAAGACCCTTTAGTACCGGTGCGTACCACGCACCGGTACTAAAGGTCTGTCTGGTATAAAATGAGGACTTCATCGTCCCAGGCCGAGCAACGCACCGGGAGAGCTCAACTTGCGCCTCCAGGCTGCCGAAATCGCCATTGTCGTCGCCCTCGCTGCCGTCGCCCTTGCCGCCGTCGCTCTCGCCGTCGTCGCCCTCGCCGCCGTCGCAGCACCACCGCGCCATTGCCGTCGCCCTCACCACCGCCGCCGTCGCACCACCACCGTCGTCGCCCTTGCCGCCATCGGTCGCGCCACCGTCGCCCTCGCCACCGTCGCCCTTGCCGCGGTCGTCCTCGCTGCCGTTGCCCTCGCCGCCGTCGCACCACCACCGCGCCATTGCCGTTGCCCTCACCACCGCCACCATCGCACCACCACCGCCGTCGCCCTCGCCGCCATCGCCCTCACCACCGCCGCCGTCGCCCTCGCCCTCACCACCGCCGCCGTCACCCTCGCCATCGTCGCCCTCGCCGCTGTCGCCCTCACCGCGGTTGCCCTCGCCTATCCGGACGCCGCCCCTCGCCGCCGTCGCCCTCACCACCGCCGTCGTCGCCCTCGCCGCGGTCGCCCTCCCCTACCCGGACGCCGCCCCTCGTCGTCGGTCCCATCGCTGCCGGCCCGCTCACTCCGGCCGTCGCTTCGAGATCCCGTTGCCGCCGCCCCGAGCCCGTCGCCGACGCCACCTCCGGGTCAGGAGTCTAGGTGAGATCTCTCGGCCGACCACTCTCCCCGACGATCGCCCCGATGATCGCCGGACTTGTTTGTATATGCTAGGGTATCTAGGGTCCCTCGACATCAAACCCCGACACCCCAACACGACACCCCCGACACCCGACCCCGACCACGACACAACACCCCTATTTAGTTACTTAGTTAGTTAGGTTGTCAAGTTATTAGGATATGTGTTAGTTTATGTTTAGTTTAGGTTTAATTTAGTCTATGTTTAGTTTAGTTTTAGGTTTAATTTAGTTTGGATCCTAATGCGTGTGTGACTTTCGGTCTGTCGTTGATCCTAATTTAGTTTAGGGTTTCATGTGTGTTCTTGATGGAGGAATCCCGACTGTTGTTGTGGGGGGCGCTTCCTCTTTCTCCTCTTCTTTGCGATATACTCATCGATATATTGTGCAAGAAGAGGAGAGGGGAAGTGTCCATCACCGCCGGTCGAACCTATTACTGCGAGAGAGTGTCCACCAACATATATACACCACCGTATCAATGTGAGAGAGTGCGCACCAACACACCATGAGATATGTGAGAGTTATTTAAGGAAAGTCTCGACAGAATGATAGTCACACACGCATTAGGATCCAAAGCGTGCCGTAATTCTTGCTTTTGCTAGATGCTAAGTGTTAATTTTGCTAAGTGTTAATTTTGTTATGTGTTAATTTTGCTAAGTTTTATTTAATTTGTTTTCATAATTAAGTGTTTCTTCTCGACATCGATGATGCCGATCCCGCATCCTCGTCATCGAGTCGCCGGAGGAGGTCACTTGCTTGAGCCGAGGGGCCCTGTCAGGGACTGGGCTCCGCCGAGCTGGTACTGGGAGGTGCTGCCTTCCGGGTGGTGCAGCTTGGTGAGGAGCCAGCCCGTCGTCGACCCGGAGGTTCTGTGGTGGCGGTCGCATGGGCCACAGACGATCGAGAGGCTTGAGTCCCCCGCGGAGGTGGTACAGTACCTTGTCAGCAAGGAGAACGAGCACGTCCGATGCTACATGGCAGCTTTGGAGGCCAGGTCCGACAATACCTGGCAGATTCTTCGGGGATCTCACTGGAGCTATGTTCCTGTGATGGTTCCTTCACTTTGGGTGTCCACCGCCCGCCCCGATATCCGTCGGGCACTAGGGTTCTAGATAGATAGATATATTAGATACTATATATGTATTATTATGATGTATTAGCTAGATCGATGGATTAGCCAATGTATTGAAAATTATCCAAGATTATGCAGATGAGATCTTTTCTAAGAACTATACTATATATGTATTCGATGATGCATTATTAATTAACTATCAGTTATTTTGCTTCTTGAATGCATGCTAATTTAAATACTAATTTGTTTTATCTATATTATTATGGACTAGTTATTAAGCTATGGACAATACCGGTAGAGCTCATGAAAAGGACATCTTTGACATGATATGCTCCTCCGAAAACCCAGCGAACCTTCGAGGTGAATCACATGATCATGACGATGGCTCACAGTATCTGAACGATCACGGTGATGGATGTGAGACCAAGGAAGAACAACTTATGTTCCAAAATCCGGAACAACCAACAATGTTCGGCGAGGTATATACACATCCATTAGCCTCTGGTGATCATTACATGTGTATTAATTGATTTGTATATATATATATTAACAAATCTTTCTTATTTTAATTATCAGCCCTCCGGATCGAGCCAATCTAGTAGAAATGTACGAGGCGCTACCAAAATATTGAACGGCAACGTAAAGCTCAATCTTGATGCTTTCAAACATAATGATGAACCGACTCACCCTAAAGCCAATGCCAAGACATTTGTGCGTCAATGCGGAGTGGTTGTTAGGGACGAAGTCCCGATCACAATGCATGAATGGATTCAGCCAAAGGAACCAAAACCAGGAGTGAATTATGTCGATACAAGAATTAAAGATGCCCTTTGGCGAGAGCTCATGGAGCATTTCACCCTACCAGATTCTCTCTCGGAGCGTCAAAGGAACAAAGTCAAGGAGTTCGCTCTCCATAAGATGGCCGGCACATTCCAGACTTGGAAGAAAAGATTATGGACCGAGTACAACGCTAGAGGCAAGAAGGCATCCGAATTCAAAGGAATATACGAGAAGGTAAGGATCACTGGGACGCATTTATCGAGTACAAGACATCGATAGCTGCTATGGAGAAGTCGGCAAAGAATAAGAAAAATGCTGAGAAAAAAAGTATCACCATAAACTAGGGATAGGTGGATACAAGTCAGCCATTCCTAAGTAGGATGCATTAGAGAATAAGATGCTTGTTGAAGGGATCACTCCAGTAACCTTCAACTGGCCCAAGAGGTGAAGGGATTGGTTTTTTGCGCATGGGGGAAAGTTGGACCTAGCCACAGGGAAGATTATTCCACTGGCCAGTCTGAAGCATGCATCAGATGAGTTGATTCAAGCAATAAAAGATGCCCAAGAAGGATGGTTTCACCCCGATAGAGAGAACGACGAGCTTACACACGCCCTCGGGAATGTCGAACACGAAAGACGAACACGAGGCATGGGCGTTGTTCCGTGGTACGAGGGGTTTGCGGGATGGCAGGACAGTTATAAAAGCCATTCGAGAAAAAAGAAGGTGGAAGCAGACCGACTTTCGAAGTTGGAACAGAAGTATGAGCAGCAGCAGCTGCAGATACAGGTACTAACCCAGCAAAGGGAAACTCCGCAGTAGGAGTGAGGGGAAGAACCCGTCCCATCTACAATACAGAAAAGCAGCGTGGCTTCCATGGGGGCACCACTGGGTCACACCCCCGTGGATGATATCACCGAGAAGACATCTTGTGAGCTAATCCAGAAAATGAAGAACATACCCGTGCGGGTTGCGATGGGCTATGCTTTACCAAATACACCTGATGTTCTCTGGCATTGCAATCCGGTTCCAGCTGGGTATGCTCGTGTCGCGGTGGGTGCAATAGAGCCGGGATATGATGAACTATTGCTTGACATCCCTCGAGGTGAGGGGGAGTCCACATTGGCAGAAGCCGGCCGTGGTCTCATTCTATGGAGTAAGGACTGCATCGTCTTTCCACACTCGGCGCTAAGGCCACCGGCTCCTCCGAGTATCAATGTCCAATGCGAGGGATCCCAGCTAGAGGCATCGCAGCGCCAGCAGTCCTCCCCACCTCGCCAGCAGTCCTCCCCATCTCGCCAGCAGTCACCTCGCCAGCAGTCCTCCCCACCTCGAGCTCCCCCACAGTCGTCCCCACCTCAAGAGGCGTCCCACCTCGCCAGCAGTCCTCCCCACCTCGCCATGAGAAGTCCTTCCAACCTCGGGATGGAGCACGACGCGAGTCCATATCATCATCGATATCAATCTCCGCCGCGTGAGCCGACTCCACCCCGGCAGCGGTCCCGCCAGTAGGGCTCCCAAAAGAGGAAGGCCACCAGCAGTTCTCTTCGGAAGAAAGCAAAGAAGAAACCCGAGCCTCTGGCCAAAAGGAAGCCGCCTTATGACATGACACCGGAGGAAAATAAAATTGAATGCGATCTCCAAGAGAAAGCCTTTTTTGCGAAGAAGACTGTGCTGCCAAAGGAGGTAATACCCAAGGAAGTCCAAGAGCACTTTATGGAACACTTTATTGATCGACCCCCGGCATATGTCGAGCGTATGCCGATAGACTATGAGTGACAGATTCAGAAGGCAAGTGAGCAGAGAAGTTGGCCCAGCCCAAGGAAGAAGTCGGGAAGTACGGCATCAACTAGCGGGAAAACAATTCCCCAGCTCGGAGAACAATCCAAGCAATCGATCTCTCCGCTCAAGGTGAGTACCAATCCAAGCAAGCAACCGATCCAACCAGTCGACGTGCAAGGCAACCCAATCGACCTCGAAGTACTAAAGTCTACAGGTCTCACTCTTGACCAAATCCTTGGCACCGAGGAAATCCGCGGGTACGATGCAACTGAGTACGCAATGCAATATGCCGTCGGAAAACCACTTGTCACGCCCGAGCAGTACAAGGAACTGCCAACTGCGATGCGACGGTTGCATGATTGGTACACGCGTGAAGCAAAGCGAGGGGAGACGGCGGTCATGGTCAAAGTAAGAAAAGAGCATTACGTCAATGCATGTGACATATGTCTTGAATTCTCAGAACTTTTCCAGTTATACCACATGGACTCTATCGACAAAACTCTCATCAGTTGCTATTATCTGTAAGTGATTTATATCTTTAGTAATTTAAGTCTCTAGCTAAGATATCATTCATTGGCTTATCCTCACTATATATGTTCTTTTCTACGCTATTATGCAGATTGAAGATGTGGGAATTGAAACAAGAGGGAATCGATGACATTGGGTTCATCGACCCAAGTACCGTTAATGGTCATGTGCTAAAACATTATGCCAAGGACACAGAAGATCTCTTGGAAAATTCTCTAGAGGCAATAATGAATACCAACAAATCTACTATAATATTTCCTTACAACATGGGGTGAGTGTTTACTCTCTTGTATACTACACATTCTATTTTTGCTTACTAGCTCGCCGTCAAGTGTACTTGATGAGTTATATGCGCATGCCTGCTTAATTATATAAA
Source organism: Hordeum marinum (assembly GCA_022496015.1). Taxonomy (NCBI): domain Eukaryota; kingdom Viridiplantae; phylum Streptophyta; class Magnoliopsida; order Poales; family Poaceae; genus Hordeum; species Hordeum marinum. Next base: position 414,984,908 of record CM039676.1, read on the forward strand.
CTTCTGCATAGAGACCACTATATCCTCCTATATATTATCCTCGCGGATGGACTTGTTCAAGTGTACGACTCACTAGATACACCAGAACAATCATACGTGGACTTGTATTTTATGATAGAACAGTAATTTCAATCTTTATCGACCTCGTTTTCTTTCATTATTTCCTGGTATCAAAAGTAATTATAATAACTCTTTCGTTCTTTTTCTTTGCCGGGTAGTGTTCAGAAAAAGATGATAGAAAAAAACCATCACGGTCGTCAATGGAAACCGAAGCTGAAGTGGAAAAGGATGCAGGCAATTAAGTAGTACTACTAGGTCCGCGCATCTCATTAATTCTATTTTCAATACCATTATCATGCTTGATTATTAATTATCTTATTCAATTCTTTTCTTTTGCAAAGTGCGCGAAGCATCCACAGGGGAAAAATTTATGTGGATATTTCCTGTGCAAGAACATTCGCATCCAGACCAAAAGTCATATACGTCGCAGAGCAGCACGTGAAAGACAATTCCAGGTTTGGCAGATGACGTCGAAGCTCTCACCCGAGAAACGCTTTGTAGCACTTCAAGAGGAATTTGTGAAATTTCTTCTTCAACATGTCATTCGTGTAAACGGAGAGCACTATTCCTTACCGCCGCCTCAATAATGCCAGCAAATCAGTAATAGAGAACTAAGAGTTCATCCAGAGCACTAGCTAGCTAGTCCCGACCGGGTTTTGGGCCTTAAGTTAATTATAAGTCCTGAATTTATATGGATGTGTAATTCCATTTGTATATATATATACTGTGTATGAGATATTGTATATTATATTACATATATATATGCATGAACTTGTGTATTGTTTACAGTATGTAGCATCGTAAAATAAATTTGAAAGGAAAGGAAAACACAAAAAATAGAGAGGAAAATTAAAACCTAATTAAAAGCTAAAACAAAAAAATAGAAGACTTAGTACTGGTTGGGATCACCAACCGGTACTAAAGGTCTTCCACCACCAGTCCACGCAGGCAGCCACGTGGAGGGCCTTTAGTACCGGTCCGTGATCCAACCGGTACTAAAGGTCTGGACCTTTAGTCTCGACCCGTTAGTACCGGTTGGGGAACCGGTACTAAAGGTCCATCCAGCCCGGGACTATAGGCCTGTTCTGCACTAGTGAATAGTGGGACCTGGATGCCCATATTGATTCGAACATATTCTACGGTGATCTTTATCGGTTGAAACTCTATGTCAAGGATTCAGTTAATCCCGTATTCCATGCCCTTTGTTCTTTGGTATGTTACTTGCCCGAGATTTGATGGTCGGCATCTCTATACCTAGTTCAATCTCTTTACCAGCAAGTCCCTTTACTCGTTTCGTAATACAAGATCTCGTGGCTAACACTTTAGTCACATTGCTTGCAAGGCTTGTTGTGATGTTGTATTACCGAGTGGGCCCTGAGATACCTCTCCGTCACACGGAGTAACAAATCCCAGTCTTGATCCATACCCACTCAAGAGACACTCTCAGATATACCTGTACAGCACCTTTATAGTCACCCTGTTATGTTGTGACATTTGATACAAACAAGGCACTCCTCAAGTGTCAGTGAGTTGCATGATATCATGGTCATAGGAACAAATACTTGACATGCAGAAAAACTATAGCAATAAACTGACATGATCATATGCTATATTTATAGTGTGGGTCTTGTGCATCACATCATTCTCCCAATGATGTGATCCCGTTATCAAATGACATCTCATGTCAATGGCTAGGAAACCTTGACTATCTTTGATCAACGAGCTAGTCTACTAGAGGGATACTAGGGACAAAGTGTTGTCTATGTATCCACACATGCAATGTGTTTCCAGTCAATACAATTATAGCATGGATAATAAACAATTATCATGAACAAGGAAATATAATAATAACCATTTTATTATTGCCTCTAGGGCATATTTCCAACAGTCTCCCACTTGCACTAGAGTTAATAATCTTGCTCACATCACTATGTGATTTACATTGTAATGAATCGGACACCCATACAGTTCTGATGTTGATCATGTTTAGCCTTTGGAAGAGGTTTGGTCAATGGGTCTGCAACATTCAGATCCGTGTGCACTTTGCAAATATTTATGTCCTCCTCCTTGATGTACTCACAAATGGAATTGAAGCGTCGCTTTATGTGTCTGGTCCTCTTGAGAAACCTTGGTTCCTTGGCCAGGGCAATGGCACCAGTGTTATCACAGAACGGATCCACTAGATTCAGTGCACTAGGCACTACTCCAAGATTTGTCATGAACTCCATCATCCAGACACCTTCTTTTGCTGCCTCCGAGGCTGCGATGTACTCCGCTTCGCATGTAGAATCGGCTACCACGCTTTGCTTGGAACTGCACCAGCTTACCGCTCCCCCATTAAGAATAAATATGTATCCGGTTTGAGACTTAGAGTCATCCGGATCAGTTTCAAATCTTGCATCGACGTAACACTTTACGACGAGCTCTTGATCACCTCCATAAACGAGAAAAAATTCCTTAGTCCTTTTCAGGTACTTAAGGATATTCTTGACCGCCATCTAGAGCTCCATTCCAGGATTACTTTGAAACCTTCCGTCCATACTTATAGCAAGGCTGACATCGGGTCTTGTGCATAGCATTGCATACATAATAGAGCCTATGGCTGAAGCATAGAGGACGACACTCATCTTCTCTCTATCTTCTATAGTCACTGGGCATTGTGTCTTACTCAAGTTCTCACATTGTAACACAGGCAAGAACCCCTTCTTGGACTGATTCATTTTGAACTTCTTCAAAACTTTATCAAGGTATGTGCTCTGTGAAATTCCTATTAAGCGTCTCGATCAATCTCTATAGATCTTAATGCCTAATATGAAAGAAACTTCTCCTAGGTCCTTCATTGAAAAACTCATGTTCAAATATTCCTTCATGCTTTCTAGAATTTCTATATTGTTTCCAATCATCAATATGTCATCCACATATATTACCAGAAACGCTATAGAGCTCCCACTCACTTTTTTGTAAATATAAGCTTCTCCATACACTTGTATAAACCCGAACGCTTCGATCACCTCATCAAAGCGCAAATTCCAACTCCGAGATGCTTGCACTAGTCCATAAATGGATTGCTGGAGTTTGCAAACTTTGTCAGCATTCTCTGGATCGACAAAACCTTCTGGTTGTATCATATACAACTCTTTCATAAGGAAACCATTAAGGAACGCTGTTTTGACGTCCATCTGCCAAATTTCATAGTCGAAATATGCAGCTATTGCTAACATGATTCTGACAGACTTAAGCATCGCTACGGGTGAGAACGTCTCATCGTAGTCAACTCCTTGAACCTGTGAAAAACCCTTTGCCACAACTCGAGCTTTATAGACGGTGACATTATCGTCCGCGTTCATCTTCCTCTTAAAAATCCATTTGTTTTGAATGGCCTTTCGCAAATCCATCGTAATACTTCCAAAGTCCATACTTTGTTTTCATACATGGATCCCATCTCGGATTACATGGCCTCTAACCATTTCTCGGAATCCGTGCCCATAATCGCTTCTCCATAGCTCAGAGGTTCATCGTTCTCTAACAACATGACCTCCAAGACAGAGTTGCCATACCACTCAGGAGCAGTACACGCCCTTGTCGACCTACGAGGTTCAATAGTAACTTGATTCGAAGTTTCATGATCATCATCATTAACTTCCTCTTCAACTGTCGTAGGCTCCACAAAAACATCTTTCTGCGCTGCGTTATTCTCTGGTTGAAGTAAAGGTTAAATAACCTCATCAAGTTCTATTTTCCTCCCACTGAATTCTTTCGAGAGAAATTCTTTCTCAAGAAATGTTCCGTTCTTAGCGACAAACACTTTGCCTTCGGATCTGAGGTAGAAGGTATACCCAACTGTCTCTTTTGGGTATCCTATGAAGACACATTTCTCCGCTTTTGGTTCCAGCTTTTGAGGCTGAAGCTTTTTGACATAAGCATCACATCCCCAAACTTTAAGAAACGATAACTTTGGCTTCTTGGCAAACCACAGTTCGTATGGGGTCGTCTCAACGGATTTCGATGGTGCACTATTTAAAGTGAATGCAACTGTCTCTAATGCATAACCCCAAAACGATAGTGGCAAATCAGCAATAGACATCATAGAAGGAACCATATCTAATAAGGTTTGATTACGACGTTCGGACACACCATTACGCTGTGGTGTTCCAGACAGTGTCAATTGTGAAACAATTCCACACTGCCTTAAGTGACTGCCAAACTCATAACTCAGATATCCACCTCCTCGATCAGATCGCAGGAATTTAATCTTCTTGTTACGATGATTCTCAACTTCACTCTGAAATTGCTTGAACTTTTCAAACGTTTCAGACTTGTGTTTCATTAAGTAAATATACCCATATCTACTTAAGTCATCAGTGAAGGTGAGAAAATAACGATATCCACCGCGCACCTCAATGCTCATCAGACAGCACACATCAGTATGTATGATTTCCAATAGTCACTTACCCGTTCCATTGTTTCAGAGAACGGCGTTTTAGTCATCTTGCCCATGAGGCATGGTTCACATGTGTCGAGTGATTCAAAATCAAGTGACTCCAAAAGTCCATCAGCATGGAGCTTATTCATGTGTTTTACACCAATATGACCTAAATGGCAGTGCCACAAGAAAGTGGTACTATCATTATCAACTCTACATATTTTGGCATCAATGTTATGATCATGTGTATCATCACTATCAAGATTCAATATGAATAAACCCCTCACATTGGGTGCATGACCATACAAGATATTACTCATATAAATAGAACCACCATTATTCTCTGATTTAAATGAGTAACCGTCTCGCAATAAACAAGATCCTGATATAATGTTCATGCTTAACGCATGCACTAAATAAAAATTATTCAGGTTCATCACTAATCCTGATGGAAATCGAAGAGCGAGCGTGCCGACGGCGATCACATCAACCTTGGAACCATTTCCCACGCTCATTGTCACTTTGTCCTTTGCCAGCCTTCGTTTATTCCGTAGTTCATGTTTTGAGTTGCAAATGTGAGCAACCGAACCGGTATCAAATACCCAGGCACTACAACGAGAGTTGGTAAGGTACACACCAATAAAATGTATATCATATATACCTTGTTTGTTGTTGGCTGCCTTCTTGTTAGCCAAATACTTGGAGCAGTTCCGCTTACGGTGACTAGTTCCCTTGCAATGAAATCACTCAGTTTCTGGCTTGGGTCCAGCCTTGGGTTTCTTCACGGGAGGGGCAACTGCTTTGCCACTCTTCTTAGAGTTACCCTTCTTGCCGTTGCCATTCTTCTTGAAACTAGTGGTTTTATTGACCATTAACACTTGATGCTCCATCTAAATCTTAGACTTGGCAACTTTTAACATCGCAAATAGCTCCATGACTGACTTGTTCATCTCGTGCATGTTATAGTTCAACATGAAGCTCTTGTAGCTAGGCGGCAATGACTGAAGAACTCTGTCAGTGATTGTCTTAGCCGGAAGGGGCATCCCCAATTCGGCGAGACGGGTAGAGTACCCAGACAGTCTGAGTATGTGTTCACTGACAGACCCGTTCTCCTCCTTCTTGCAACACAAAACTTATCGGAGGTCTCATAGCTCTCGATCCAGGCATTCTTTTGAAAGATAAACTTCAACTCCTAGAACATATCGTATGCTCCATGACATTCAAAATGTCTTTGAAGTCTCGGTTCTAAGACATAAAACATTGCACATTGAACCATTGAGTAATCATCAGAACGAGCGTGCCAGGCATTCGCAATGTCTGTAAACTCCACTGGAGCGGGTGGATCACCAAGTGGTACATCAAGGACATAAGCCTTCTGGGAAGCCGTGAGGATAATCCTCAGATTACGGGCCTAGTCCACAAAGTTACTTCCATCATCTTTCAACTTAGCTTTAACTAGGAACGCATTAAAATTCAGGGGTGCTACTGCGCGAGCCATTGATCCACAACATAAATATGCAAAGGTTACTAAGACTATTGTTCAAGATAATGAGTTTAGTTAATCAAATTACTAAAATTCTCACTCAGATTGACATCCCTCAGGTCATCTGAGTGATACATGATCCGAATTCACCAACTCAAGTCCGATCATCACATGAGTTGAGGTGGTTTCAATGGTGAACATCATCATGTTGATCATATCTACTATATGACTCATGTTCGACCTTTCAGTCTCTTGTGTTCCGAGGCCATGTCTATATATGCTAGACTCATCAAGTTTAACCCGAGTGTTCCGCACATGCAACACTGGCTTGCACCCGTTGTACTAGAACAACACCAATGATACATATCAATCTGCCCTAATGTCACCTAGATACTCCAATGTCACCTCAAGTATGTGTGGTAAATTATGAGACATGCATCAAACAATTTCAGATCTATTATATTCGATCCAACACAAAGAACTTCAAGGAGCACCCCAAGATTTCTATCACAGAACGTGGTATGAAAATGTGCAATCAACCCCTATGCTTAGATCCCTAGGATCACCGGAATCCGCAAGTTGATGCTTGAACATATATCAAGTGAATCAATAGAATACCCCAATGTCAATACAGGTATTCCACGCAAGACCTACATCAAAGGTTCTCAAACCAAAATATTCAATCCAACATAATTATATCTCAAAGGGAAAGATTCTATTCATGACGACATGATAGCAAGGGAATAACATCATATGATCTGACTATATTAACAAAGCTCGTGATACATCAAGATCATGCTATCTCAAGAACACGAGAGAGAGAGAGAGATTGAACACATAGCTACCGGTACATACCCTCAGCCCTGACGGTGAACTACTCCCTCCTCATCATGGCCACCGTCGGGATGATGAAGATGGCCACCGGTCATGGTTCCCCTCTCCGGCAGGGTACTGGAACGTCTCCATATTGGTTTTTCGATCATACAGAGAGTTGTGGTGGCGGAACAGAGAGTCTTCGTTTATTTCTGGGGTTTCTAGGATTTTTTAGTGTTGGAATCACGTGCAACGGAGCCACATAGGCCCCACCACATATCAGGGCGCGACCTCCCTAGGTCGCGCCTTGATGGCTTGTGCCCCGTGGGTGGCTCCCGTCCGGTGGCTCTTCGCTCCAGTATTTCTCATTTTCTCGAGAAAAATTCATAAAAAAGCTTCGGGTGATTATGAGAACTTTCATTTCCTTCACAAAAACAACACCATGGTAATTCTACTAAAAACAACATTAGTCCGGGTTAGTTCTAAATAAATCATATAAAGTGCACCAAAACCATATAAAAGTATTGTAAACATACGCAATCATGGCATGCATACTTCATAAAGTATTGATACGTTGGATACGTATCCGTTCGCTACTTTGATAATTTGATATGTGGGTGGACCGGAGCTAAGGTGTTGTTCTTACTTGAGCTAACAACCTACTTATGATTACCCCATCTCGCAAGCATCCGCAACTACAAAACAAGAATTAAGATAAATCTAACCATAGCATGAAACATGTGGATCCAAATCAGCTCCTTAACAAGTAATCCAACAATAATTAAGGATCTGAACATAATGTCTTCCACCAAGTAATCTAACAAGCATCAACTACAAGATGTAATCAACACAACCAGTAACCCACAGGTACCAATCTGAGGTTTTGAGACAAAGATTGAATACAAGAGATGAACTAGGGTTGGAGATGAGATGGTGCTGGGAGATGATGATGAGGATTGGTCATCCCATGAAGGAGGAAGCGTTGGTGATGACAATGGCTTTGATCTCCCCGTCTCGGAGAGGAATTTCCCTAACAGAATCTGACTGCCGGAGTGAAAAAGGGCCTCTGCCAAGGTTTCCGCCTCGAGATAGTGGTGCTTCATCCCGAAAGGTTTCTTATTATTTTTCTAGGGTAAAACACACCATATAGGAGAAGAGGGGCGTCATGAGGCCAGCAGGGGGCCCACAAGCCATGAGGGCGCGGTGTGGGGGCGCTCTGTTGGCTTGTGGCCAGCTGGTGGCCCCCATTTGGTATATTTTGGCCAAAAAATTCTTAAATATTCAATGAAAAATCTTCATGAAGTTTCAGGTCATTTGGAGTCTGGTAAATTTTCTGCCTTTTTCTCAGTTTTTCGGTCCAGAATTCCAGTTTCCAGATATTTCCCTCTTTGTGATGTACCTTGCATATTCAGAGGGAAAAGACATAAGAATTGTATAATAATAGGGAATAATGGACAAGAATAAAGTAGATAGTAATAAGAAATCATGATGCAAGATGGATGTATCAATATTTCATCTATTCTATTCATTTCATTCATATGCACATCATTTTCATGGTCTAGCAAATAATGTTCTAATGGACCAGTAGGAGGAATAAAAATAGAAGCAAGATCAATAATTTCATCCTTAATAGATAACTATTTCTCATGTGGTTCTCTACAAAACTTAGGGAAAATAAATTCATGAGACGCATCACCAAAACTTACTTTAAGTTTTCTGTAACACAATTAATTTCAGCATTAACGGTATTCAAGAAAGGTCTACCAAATATATTGGGACAAAAAAATATCTTGTAGTGTACTAAGTGTTGGAAATATGCCCTAGAGGCAATAATAAAATGGTTATTGTTGTATTTCCTTGTTCATGATAATTGTCTATTGTTCATGCTATAATTGTGTTAACCGGAAACCGTAATACATGTGTGAATACATAGACCACAACATGTCCCTAGTGAGACTCTAGTTGGCTAGCTCGTTGATCAATAGATGGTCACGGTTTCATGACCATGGACATTGTATGTCATTGATAACGGGATCACATCATTAGGAGAATGATGTGATGGACAAGACCCAAACCTAAGCATAGCACAAGATCGTGTAGTTCGTTTGCTAAAGATTTTCCAATGTCAAGTATCGTTTCCTTAGACCATGAGATTGTGCAACTCTCGGATAGGAATGCTTTGGGTGTGCCAAACGTGACAACGTAACTGGGTGGCTATAAAGGTTCACTACGGGTATTTCCGGAAGTGTCTATTGGGTTGGCACGAATCGAGACTCGGATTTGTCACTCCGTGTGACGAAGAGGTATCTCTAGGCCCACTCGATAAGACATCATCATAATGAGCTCAATGTGACTAAGCCACGGGATGATGTGTTACGGAATGAGTAAAGTGACTTGCCGGTAACGAGATTGAACAAGGTATAGGGATACCGACAATCGAATCTCGGGGAAGTATCATACCGGTAGGCAAAGGGAATTGTATACGGGGTTGATTGAATCCCCGACATCGTGGTTCATATGATGAGATCATTGTGGAGCATGTGGGAGCCAACATGGGTATCTAGATCCCGTTGTTGGTTATTGACCGGAGAGGTGTCTCGGTCATGTCTACGTGTCTCCCGAACCCGTAGGGTCTACACACTTAAGGTTCGATGACGCTAGGGTTATAGGGAAATAGTGTACATGGTTACCGAAGGTAGGTCGGAGTCTCGGATGAGATCCCGAACGTCACGAGGAGTTCCAGAATGGTCCGGCGATAAAGATTCATATATACGAAGTGAGGATTTGGTCACCGGAAGTGTTCCGAGCATCATCGGTAACGTACCGGGACCACCGGAAGGGTTCCGAGGGGTCCACCGGGAGGGGCCACCGGCCCCAGAGGGCTGCATGGGCCACAAGTGGGAGGGAACCAGCCCTTAGGTGGGCTGGTGCGCCTCCCACCCCAGCCCAAGGCGCAGCAAGGTGGGAAGGGGGTCAAACCCTAGGGCCAGATGGGCCCTAGGCCCACCTAGGGCCCCGCCCCTCTCTCCCTCCCTCTGGCCACCGCCCAGATGGGATCTGGGGCTGCCGCCGGCCCCCTAAAGGGAACCCTAGGGCGCAGCCCTTCCCCTCCCCTCCTCCTATACATAGTGGTGGGTTTTAGGGCTGCCAACACACAAGTTTATCTCCCTCTCGGCGCAACCCTATTCCTCCCTCTCCTCGTTCTCCGTAGTGCTTTGCGAAGCCCTACCGGAGACCACGAAGCTCCACCGTCACCACGTCGTCGTGCTGCCGGAGCTCCCCTCAACCTCTCCTTCCTCCTTGCATGATCACGGCGTAGGAGACGTCACCGGGCTGCACATGTGTTGAACACGGAGGCGCCATTGTTCGGCGCTAAGATCGGAGTCCACCGCGATCTGAATCGCTACGAGTACGACTCCACCAACCGCGTTCTTGTAATGCTTCCGCTTAGCGATCTTCAAAGGTATGAAGATGCACTCTCCCCATACTCGTTGCTGGTTTCTCCATAGATAAATCTTGGTGAACACATAGGAAATTTTTTGATTTACTACTACGTCTCCCAACAGTGGCATCATGATCTAGGTCTATGCGTAGAATCTATGCACAAGTAGAACACAAAGCAGTTGTGGGCGTCGATCTTGTTAATTTGCTTACCACTACTAGTCTTATCTTGATTCAATGGTATTGTGTGATGAAGCGGCCCGGACCAACTTTACACGTACGCTTACGTGAGACCGGTTTCACCACCTGACATGCACTTGGTGCATAAGGTGGCTAGCGGGTGTCTGTCTCTCCCACCTTAGACGGATTGGATTCGATGAAAAGGGTCCTTATGAAGGGTAAATAGCAATTGGCATATCACGTTGTGGTTTTGGCGCAGGTAAGAAACGTTCTTCCTAGAAACCTATAGGAACCACGTAAAAACTTGCAACTACAAATTAGAGGACGTCTAACTTGTTTTTGCAGCATATGCCTTGTGATGTGATATGGCCAAAGGATGTGATGTGATGCATTGTGATGTATGAGATTGATCATGTTCTTGTAATAGGATTCACGACTTGCATGTCGATGAGTATGACAACTGGCAAGAGCCATAGGAGTTGTCTTATTTTATTGTATGACCTGCGTGTCAATCATAAACGCCATGAAATTACTTTACGGTATTGCTAAACGTTAGCCATAGTAGTAGAAGTAATAGTTGGTTAGACAACTTCATGAAGACACGATGATGGAGATCATGGTGTCGTGCCGGTGATAGTGATGATCATGATGCCCCGAAGATGGAGATCAGAGGAGCAAGATGATATTGGCCATATCATGTCACTATATTGATTGCATGTGATGTTTATCATGTTTACATCTTATTTGCTTAGAACGACGATAGTGAATAAGATTAACTCTCAATAAAATTTCAAGAAAGGTGTTCACCCTAACTGTGCACCGTTGCTAAGGATCGTTGTTCCGAAGCACCACGTGATGATCGGGTGTGATAGGTTCTAACATTCGCATACAAGGGGTGTAAGCCAGCTTTACACATGCGAAACACTTAGGTTGACTTGACGAGCCTAGCATGTACAGACATGGCCTCAGAATACGGAAGGCCGAAAGGTCGAACATGAGTCATATAGAAGATACGATCAACATGGAGATGCTCACCATGGATGACTAGTCCGTCTCACGTGATGATCGGACACGGTCTAGTTGACATGGATCATGTGTCACTTGGATGACTAGAGATATGTCTATCTAAGTGGGAGTTCATTAAATAATTTGATTATGTGAACTTAATTATCATGAACTTAGTCTAAAATTGTCTTTACAATCTATATTGTAGATCCGATGGCCAACGCTAGTGTCACCCTCAACTTCAACGCTTCCAAGAGATTGTATGTCCTTGATTCATCGGTAGGTGACCCACCCGTTTCCCCAGCGGACGAAGACGTTACAAACGCTTGGCAGTCAAGCTGCGATGATTACTCCCTTGTTCAGTGCGGCATGCTTTACAGTTTAGAACCAGGGCTCCAAAAGCATTTTGAGCAAAACGGAGCATATGAGATGTTCCAAGAGCTGAAACTGGTTTTCCAAGCTCATGCCCGGGTCGAGAGATATGACGTCTTCGACAAGTTCTTCAGCTGTAAGATGGAGGAGAATAGTTCTGTCAGTGAGCACATACTCAAAATGTCTGGGTTGCACAAACGCTTGACTCAGCTGGGAGTTAATCTCCCGAATGACTCGGTTATTGATAGAATCCTCCAGTCGCTCCCACCTAGCTACAAGAGCTTTGTGATGAACTACAACATGCAGGGTATGGAGAAGTCCATTCCTGAGTTGTACTCGATGCTGAAATCAGCGGAGGTCGAGATCAAAAAGGAGCATCAAGTGTTGATGGTGAATAAGACCACTAGTTTCAAGAAAGGCAAGAATAAGAAGAACTTCAAGAAGGACGGCAAAGCTGTTGCCGCGCCCGGTAAGCAAGTTGCCAGGAAGAAGAACAAGAATGGACCCAAGCCTGAGACTGAGTGCTTTTATTGCAAGGGTACCGGTCACTGGAAGCGGAACTACCCCAAGTACTTAGCGGATAAGAAGGCCGGCAACGTTATAGGTATATGTGATATACTCGTTATTGATGTGTACCTAACCAGCGCTCGTAGTAGCTCCTGGGTATTTGATACCGGTGTAGTTGCTCACATTTGTAACTCCAAGCAAGAGCTGCGGAATAAGCGGAGGCTGGCAAAGGACGAGGTGACGATGCGCGTCGGGAATGGTTCCAAGGTCGATGTGATCGCCGTCGGCACGCTACCTCTACATCTACCTTCGGGATTAGTTTTAAACCTTAATAATTGTTATTTAGTACCAGCTTTGAGCATGGACATTGTATATGGATCTCGCTTGATGCGAGATGGCTACTCATTTAAATCTGAGAATAATGGTTGTTCTATTTATATGAGAGAAATGTTTTATGGTCCTGCCTCGCTGGTCAATGGTCTATTTTTGATGAATCTCGAACGTGATGTTACACATGTCCATAGTGTGAGTACCAAAAGATGTAAGATTGATAATGATAGTCCCACTTACATGTGGCACTGCCGCCTTGGTCATATTGGTGTCAAACGCATGAAGAAGCTCCATGCTGATGGACTTTTGGAGTCTCTTGATTTCGAATCATTTGACACGTGCGAACCATGCCTCATGGGCAAGATGACCAAGACTCCATTCTTCGGAACAATAGAGCGAGCAACTGACTTATTGGAGATAATACATACCAATGTATGCGGTTCAATGAGTGTCGAGGCTCGCGGTGGCTACCGTTATGTTCTCACCCTCATTGATGACTTGAGTAGATATGGGTATGTCTACTTAATGAAACAAAAGTCTGAAACCTTTGAAAGGTTCAAGGAATTTCAGAGTGAGATAGAGAATCAACGTGACAAGAAAATAAAGTGTCTATGATCTGATCGTGGCGGAGAATATTTGAGTCACAAGTTTGGCACGCACCTAAGGAAATGTGGAATTGTTTCACAACTCACGCCACCTGGCACACCTCAGCGAAATGGTGTGTCTGAACATCATAATCGCACTCTATTGGATATGGTGTGATCTATAATGTCTCTTACCGACTTACCGCTATCATTTTGGGGATATGCATTAGAGACTGCCGCATTCACTTTAAATAGGGCACCATCAAAGTCCGTTGAGACGACACCGTATGAATTATGGTTTGGAAAGAAACCTAAGTTGTCGTTTCTAAAAGTTTGGGGATGTGATGCTTATGTGAAGAAACTTCAACCTGAGAAGCTCGAACCCAAAGCAGAAAAGTGCGTCTTCACAGGATATCCCAAAGAGACTATTGGGTATACCTTCTACCTCAGATCCGAAAGCAAAGTCTTTGTTGCCAAGAATGGATCCTTTCTCGAGAAAGAGTTTCTCTCGAAAGAAGTAAGTGGGAGGAAAATAGAACTTGATGAGGTAATTGTACCTCCACTCGAACCGAAGAGTAGCGCAGCACAGGAAGTTGTTTCTGTCGAGCCTGCGCCGGCTGGAGAGGAAGTTAATGATGATGATCATGAAACTTCAGATCAAGTTACTATTGAACGTCGAATGTCCACTAGCACACGTTCCACACCAGAGTGGTATACCAACCCTGTCCGGGAGATCATGTTGTTGGACAACGGTGAACCTTCGAACTATGAAGAAGCAATGGCAGGCCCGGATTCCAACAAATGGCTTGAAGCCATGAAATCCGAGATAGGATCCACGTATGAGAACAAAGTGTGGACTTTGGTGGACTTGCCTGATGATAGCGAGCCATTGAAAATAAATGGATCTTTAAGAAGAAGACTGACGCGGATGGTAATGTGACCATCTATAAGGCTCGGCTTGTCGCTAAGGGTTATCGACAAGTTCAAGGAGTTGACTACGATGAGACTTTCTCACCCGTAGCGATGCTGAAGTCTGTCCGAATCATGTTAGCAATTGCCGCATTTTATGATTATGAGATCTGGCAAATGGATGTCAAAACAGCATTCCTTAATGGCTTCCTTAAGGAAGAACTGTATATGATGCACCCGGAAGGTTTTGTCGATCCTAAAGATGCTAACAAGGTATGCAAGCTCCAGCGGTCCATCTATGGGCTGGTGCAAGCATCTCGGAGTTGGAACATTCGCTTTAATGAGGTGATTAAAGTGTTTGGGTTTGTACAGGTTTATGGAGAACCCTGTATTTACAAGAAAGGGAGTGGGAGCTCTATAGCATTTCTCATATTATATGTGGATGACATACTGATAATGGGAAATGATATAGAACTTTTGGAAAGTGTAAAGGCCTACTTGAATAAATGTTTTTCAATGAAGGACCTTGGAGAAGCTTCTTACATATTAGGCATCAAGATCTATAGAGATAGATCGAGACGCCTCATAGGTCTTTCACAAAGCACATACCTTGACAAGATATTGAAGAAGTTCAATATGGATCAGTCCAAGAAGGGGTTCTTGCCTGTGTTACAGGGTGTGAGGTTGAGTATGACTCAATGCCCGACCACGGCAGAGGATAGAGAAGAGATGAGTGTCATCCCCTATGCTTCAGACATAGGCTCTATTATGTATGCCATGCTGTGTACCAGACCTGATGCGAACCTTGCCATAAGTTTGGTAGGGAGGTACCAAAGTGATCCAGGAACGGAACACTGGACAGCGGTCAAGAATATCCTGAAATACCTGAAAAGGACGAAGCAAATGTTTCTCGTATATGGAGGTGCCGAAGAGCTCGTCGTAAAGGGTTACGTCGATGCTAGCTTCGACACAGATCCGGATGACTCCAAGTCGCAAAACGGATACGTGTATATTTTGAACGGAGGGGCAGTTAGCTGGTGCAGTAGCAAGCAAAGCGTCGTGGCGGCATCTACATGTGAAGCGGAGTACATAGCTGCTTCGAAAGCAGCAAAGGAAGGAGTCTGGATGAAGGAGTTCATCACCGACCTAGGAGTAATTCCAAGTGTGTCGGGCCTGATGACTCTATTCTGTGACAACACTGGAGCTATTGCCCTTGCAAAGGAGCCCAGGTTTCACAAGAAGACAAGACACATCAAGCGCCGCTTCAACTCCATCCGTGATTAAATTCAGGAGGGAGATATAGATATTTGTAAAGTGCATACGGATCTGAATGTCGCAGATCCGTTGACTAAACCTCTCTCACGAGCGAAACATGATCAACACCAGAATGCTATGGGTGTTCGATTCATCACAATGTAACTAGATTATTGACTCTAGTGCAAGTGGGAGACTGTTGGAAATATGCCCTAGAGGCAATAATAAAATGGTTATTATTGTACTTCATTGTTCATGATAATTGTCTATTGTTCATGCTATAATTGTGTTAACTGGAAACCGTAATACATGTGTGAATACATAGACCACAACATGTCCCTAGTGAGCCTCTAGTTGGCTAGCTCATTGATCAATAGATGGTCACGGTTTCATCACCATGGACATTGGATGTCGTTGATAACGGGATCACATCATTAGGAGAATGATGTGATGGACAAGACCCAATCCTAAGCATAGCACAAGATCGTGTAGTTCGTCTGCTAAAGCTTTTTCAATGTCAAGTATCGTTTCCTTAAACCATGAGATTGTGCAACTCCCGGGTACCGTAGGAATGCTTTGGGTGTGCCAAACGTCACAACGTAACTGGGTGGCTATAAAGGTTCACAACGGGTATTTCCGAAAGTGTCTGTTGGGTTGGCACGAATCGAGACTGGGATTTGTCACTCCGTGTGACGGAGAGGTATCTCTAGGCCCACTCAGTAAGACATCATCATAATGAGCTCAATGTGACTAAGGAGTTAGCCACGGGATGATGTGTTACGGAACGAGTAAAGAGACTTACTGGTAACGAGATTGAACAAGGTATAGGGATACCAACGATCAAATCTCGGGCAAGTATCATATTGATAGACAAAGGGAATTGTATACGGGATTGATTGAATCCCCAACATCGTGGTTCATCCGATGAGATCATCAGGGAGCATGTGGGAGCCAACATGGGTATCCAGATCTCGCTGTTGTTTATTGACCGGAGAGGTGTCTCGGTCATGTCTACGTGTCTCCCGAACCCGTAGGGTATACACACTTAAGGTTCGATGACGCTAGGGTTCTAGGGAAATAGTGTAAGTGGTTAATGAAGGTAGTTTGAAGTCCCGGATGAGATCCTGGACGTCACGAGGAGTTCCGGAATGGTCCGGAGGTAAATATTCATATATAGGAAGTGAGGATTTGGTCACCGAAAGTGTTCCGGGCATCACCGGTAACGTACCAGGACCACCGAAAGGGTTCCGGGGGGTCCACCGGGAGGGGCCATCGGCCCCAGAGGGCTGCATGGGCCACAAGTGGGAGGGAAACAACCCCTAGGCGGGCTGGTGCGCCTCCCACCCCCGCCCAAGGCGCAGCAAGGTGGGAAGGGGGCAAACCCTAGGGCCAGATGGGCCCTAGGCCCACCTAGGGCGCCGCCCCTCTCTCCCTCCCTCTGGCTGCCGCCCAGATGGGATCTGGGGATGCTGCCGCCCCCCTAAAGGGAACCCTAGGGCGCAGCCCTTCCCCTCCCCTCCTCCTATATATAGTGGTGGGTTTTAGGGCTGCCAACACACAAGTTTCTCTCCCTCTCGGTGCAACCCTATTCCTCCCTCTCCTTGTTCTCCGTAGTGCTTGGCAAATCCCTGCCGAAGACCATGCAGCTCCACCGTCACCATGCCGTCGTGCTGCCGGAGCTCTCCCTCAACCTCTCCTTCCTCCTTGCTGGATCAAGGCATAGTAGACGTCACCGGGCTGCACGTGTGTTGAACGTGGAGGCGCCGTTGTTCAGCACTAAGATCGGAGTCCACCGCGATCTTAATCGCTACGAGTACGACTCCACCAACCGCGTTCTTGTAACGCTTCCGCTTAGCAATCTTCAAAGGTGTGAAGATGCACTCTCCCCATACTCGTTTCTGGTTTCTCCATAGATAGATCTTGGTGAACACGTACGATTTTTTTTGATTTACTACTACGTCTCCCAACACTAAGTACTAAGAAATCAGTTGGGTATTTGATTTTTCCACACAAGAATTCAACATTCTAACAATCCCAAGCGGTGAAATAGTGTTTCTATTTGGAAGTTTAATAGTAACATTAATGTCTTCCATCTCAAGGGGTGTTACATTCATAATTTCTTGATATAAGGTAAAATGAATAACACTCACACTAGCAACCATGTCCTACAAACCGCGATAGCAAGGATCTTCAATTTTAACGGAAATAACAAGCATTCCAACAATGAGTTTACTCTTATATAGCACATCATATTTGTTTCTAGCAGGTTTTGAGATTCTAGCAGCCTCATCACGAAAGTAAAGATTCTGACCATCAATATTATCAACCAAGAGATCATTAACCATAGCAATATTAGGTACTACATTTATTTGTGCAAAAGGTTTGGGTGCATGTTCTAACATTGCTTTTATTAACCACAGTTGTAGCCTTAGCATGTTCCTTAATCCAAACAGGAAAATGTGGTTTTCAATATAAGTAGTGGGCAAAAGTGGATCAACATTATAAATAATAGTTTCTTCTTGAGCAATAATATGTTCCTCTAACAATTCTTTAATGGGTCATTTATATTTAAACCACTTCTCCTTGGGGAGCAACATGATCAACAAAAGTTTCACAAAAGGAAGCTACCATCTCAGAGTCAAGTCCAAATTTAGCCCTAAACTTATGAAAAGTATCGTTTTCCATAAAATATTTAACACAATCAAACTCAAGTTTTATAACTAAGTCTTTACCTCGTCGAGCTCCCAATCGTCAGAGTTGTGTTTAGTTATTTCCAAAAGATCCCATTTGAATTCAATAGTTCTCTTCATGTAGGAACCAATGGAAGAAGAAACGACTATTAATTGATCATCATAAGAAAGCCGAGCAAAGAAGTTTGGTAGAATTATTTCTCCGAAGAGCTCATGATTGGGGCAAGTGTGCATCATATATTTAAGCCTCCCCAAGCTTGAGCGATGCTTTCTCCTTCTTGAGGCCAAAAATTATATGTAATCCCGATCACGATGAACCAGATGCATAGATAAAACTTCTTGTGAAATTCCAGCTTCAACCGGTCCCGGTCCCATGTTCCAACATCATCCAACAGCCTATACCAAATCACTGCCTTTCCCTTCAATGATAAAGGGGAAACCTTCTTAACTTTGTCCTCATATAAACATACAAGGTTAAATAATCCACAAATCTCATATATATATATATATATATCAAGTGCAAATCAGGATGAGTTGTTCCATCTCCTGCATAAGGATTAGCTAGCAGTTTCTCTAACATACCCGAAGGAATCTCATAGTAAATATTTTCAGAAAGTTCAATAGGTTGGGGAGCGGCCTTTCCCACTTCCATTCGAGGTGAGGATACCCCGAACAAACCGCTCAAAGGGTTATCATCCATAGTAACAAGCAACAGTAAATTTCAGCACGTACCGAAAATGTTTCCTTACCAAATTCCACTCACCAAAGGCGCTTCACTCCCGGCAATGACGCCAGAAAATATTCTTGATAAACCACAGGTATAGGCGATCAACCGTATTATTTTTATAAGTAAGAGTGTCAAACCCTACGAGGAGCAGAAGGAAATGATAAGCAGTTTTCAGAAAGGTATTCTCTACAAGTGTTGTAAGTAATAGTGATAGATAGTTTTGTAGCAAGATAATTCATAACAAGTGACAAATAGAAAAGGTAACAAGTGTGTAGCAAGATAGCCCAATCGTTTTAGTGCAAAGGACATGCCTGATAATTCTCTTATATGAAGCAAAGTGCTCTCGAGGACACATGGGAATTTCCGTCTAGTCATGTTCATCATGTTGAGTTGATTCTTGTTTGTTACTTTGATAATTTGATATGGAGGTGGACCGATGCTAAGGTGTTGTTCTTACTTCAAAAAACAACCTACTTATGATTACCCCCTCTTGAAAGCATCCGCAACTACGAAAGAAGAATTAAGATAAATCAAGCATAGCATGAAACATATGGATCCAAATCAGCCTCTTATGGAATAACGCATAAACTACGGTTTAAGATTCTGTCACTCTTACAACCCATCATCTACTTATTACTCCACAATGCCTTCCCTTAGGCCCAAAGTATGGTGAAGTGTCATGTAGTCGATGTTCACATGACACCACTAAAGGAAGCAACAACATACATATCTTCAAAATATCGAATGCATACCAACTTCACATGATTACTTATAACAAGACTCCTCACATGTCCTCGAGAACAAAAGTAACTACTCACAAATCATCACCAGGTTCAAGATCAGAGGTGTAATGAATATGATAAAGGATTCGAACATAATATCTTCCACCAAGTAAACCAATAAGCATCAACTGCAAGATGTAACCAACACTTCTAGTAGCCCCAGGTACAATTCTGACGTTTTGAGACAAAGATTGAATGCAAGAAATAAACTAGGGTTTGAGATGAGATGGTGCTAGTGAAGATGTTGATGAAGACTGGTCCTCCCACGAAGGAGGAAATGTTGGTGATGACGAGGCTTCGATTTCCCCCTCTTAGGGGTAAGTTTCCCCCGTAGAATCTCTATGTCGGAGAGCAAAAGGGCTCCTGCCTAGTTTTTTGTCTAGAGATGGTGGCACTTCATCCTGAAAGTATCCTTTTGATATTTTCTAGGTCAAAACCCTTCATATAGCAGAAGACGGAATCCTGGGCCTGCCTGTGGGCTTCCCAAGCCATCAGGGTTGCCCAGGGAGATGATCGCCTCATGTTGGCTTGGGAGCCATATGTGACCACCCTTTGGCACTTCTTTGCTCCGTTAATTCATATATATTCCATAAAAAGTCCTCATGAAGTTTCTGGTCATTTGAAGTCCAGATAATTTTTAGCCTTTTTTCATGGTTTTCAGGTCCAGAATTCCAGTTTTCGACGATATCCCTCTTTGTGATGGACCTATAAATTAAGTGGGAAAAATCATTAGAATTGTATCATAAAATGGAATAATGTCCAAAACCAATATAAATATCAATATGAAATCATGATGCAAAATGGACATTTCAGTACCCCTAAAATAAGAAATATTCCTATAGGAAAACTAGAATAAAAAGCATATTCCGTATGACATGGTGGAAAACAACATAGAGAAAAGTAAATACATATGATATTTAAACCCCTTATAAAAAGACATAAAAGTACTGTTATAAACACAAAAATAAACAATGAAAATAAAAGTTGGCGACACTATGCATCGACCCACAGATACTAAGAAAAGATCCACCGTCTCACTCATCGTTAGATAGACACACTAATGACCGCTCGATTTTCCATGTAGGAAGGCACCCCTTTGCAACAATCATTCTATTGCAGAAGGCCTTCTGCAACACAATGGTTGTTTCCATCACCTTGAACTCTTATTTTTCTTCCCAAAAATCTCTGCAACAAAGGTAATGTTGTAGAAAATATCTGCAACAGAGGATGTGTTGCAAAAAATGTTATTGGTCGTTTTCTACTGTAATTTTTGCAATTGAACTCGTGTTATGGAAATACTTTTGGAACATCGTACATGTTGTAGAGAGAATTCTACTAGTAGTTGCGTGCAGCTCGCCAGAGAATCTCATTGGAGAAGCTCTTCGATGTCTTTCTCGGCACCAAGCGCCGGTGGTGATGGTGAGAGCAGCATGAGGAGGTGAAACTCGATGGGAGAGCTCGGTCTCTTTATTTGTGTTGGGTAACATAGTAATAAATAAATAAAAATCCTATGTGCCACCAAGATCAATCTAGGAGATGCTAGCAACGAGAGAGAGGGAGTGCATCTTCATACCCTTAAAGATCGCTAAGCGGAAGCGTTGCAAAGAACGCGGTTGATAGAGTCATACTCGAGGCGATTCAAATCGCGGAAGATCCTATCCAAGCGCCGAACGGACGGCGCCTCCGCGTTAAACACATGTACAGCCCAGGGACGTCTCCTCCTTCTTGATCCAGCAAGGGGGAGGAGAAGTTGAGGGAGAGCTCCGGCAGCACGACGACATGGTGGCGGTGGAGCTGGTGATTCTCTGGCAGAGCTTCGCTAAGCACTACGGAGGAGGAGGAGGTGTAGGAGGGGAAAGGGTGTGTGGCTTCCCTCCCACCTCTTCTCTATTTATAGGCTGAAGGGGGACAGGGGGCCGGCCCCCTAGATCCAATCTAGGGTGGGGCGGCGGCCAAGGGGGAACTTGCCCGCCCTAGTTTGGTGAGGGCGCCCCCACACCCCTAGGGTTGGCTGCCCTAGGCGCCTTGGGCCCTAGGGGGAGGTGCACCAGCCCACTAAGGGGATGGTTCCCACCTAACTACACCCCATTAGGTCTTCCGGGGTAGGTGGACCCTCCTGGTGGACCCCCGGACCCCCTTCGGTGGTCCCGGTACAATACCGATAAACCCCGAAACTTTTCTGGTGACTGAAACTGGACTTCCCATATATAAATCTTCACCTCCGGACCATTCCGGAACTCCTCGTGACGTCCGGGATCTCATCCGGGACTCCAATTTTTTTATAACCACATACAATTCCCGTTACAACTCTAGCGTCACCGAACCTTAAGTGTGTAGACCCTACGGGTTCGGGAACCATGCAGTCATGACCGAGACACCTCTTCGGCCAATAACCAATAGTGGGATCTGGATACCCATATTGGCTCCAACATGTTCCACAATGATCTCATCGGATGAACCACGATGTCGGGGATTCAATTAATCCCGTATACAATTCCCTTTGTCCATCGGTATGTTACTTGCCCGAGATTCGATCATCAGTATCCCTATACCTTGTTCAATCTCGTTACCGGCAAGTCTCTTTACTTGTTCTGTAACACATGATCCCGTAACTAACTCCTTAGTCACATTGAGCTCATTATGATGATGTATAATCGAGTGGTCCCAGAGATACCTCTCCATCACATGGAGTGACAAATCCCAGTCTCGATTCGTACCAACCCAACAGAAAATTTCGGAGACACCTGTAGTGCACCTTTATATTCACCCAGTTACATTGTGACGTTTGATACACCCAAAGCATTCCTATGGTATCCCGGAGCTGCACAATCTCATGGTATAAGGAAATGATACTTGACAATAGAAAAGCTCTAGCAAACGAACTACACGATCTTGTGCTATGCTTAGGATTGGATCTTGTCCATCACATCATTCTGCTAATGATGTGATCCCGTTATCAATGACATCTAATGTCCATGGTCAGGAAACCATGACCATCTATTGATCAACGAGCTAGTCAACTAGAGGCTCACTAGGGACATGGTGTGGTCTATGTATTCACACATGCATTACGGTTTCCGGTTAATACAATTATAGCATGAACAATAGACAATTATCATGAACAAGGAAATATAATCATATTTATTTTATTATTTCCTCTAGGGCATATTTGTAACAATTTGCACACCTTGCTACAACGTGTAGATCTCTAGAGAATCTCATCGGCATGCTAGTCGACGGCTAGCACCGATGGTGGTAGTCGGAGCAATGCGGGGAGACGACAACTCGACGGGAGCTCAGGATAGTCGGAGCAGCATAGGGAGGCAGAAGACTCGGTGGTTGCTCGGGAGGAGTACGAGGAGCAAACCCAAACCCTACAACACAAACGTTGTTTTGATGAGAGAGCTTGCAACAATGAGCGAGTTGCAGAAACTTGTGGTGGTGGTCATGAGGCACACGGCGTGCAAAGAAGGGGGCAGACACCAACCTGCGATTCGTCTGGTGATTTATAATGTTTCCCAAAATAAAACCATGGACAGGCCCAAAAAAATAGAACAAAAGAAAAAGACGGCGCTGTTATGGGCTGGGCAGGGTAGGGAATAAGACCCAACGTACCGCGCGAGAGCAAACTTGGCAAACTGGGCCGTGCCTGGCAGGCCGGCCCTTTAGCACGCGTGCCGACCCGTGATGGGCTGTCCCCACACGTGGTTAACCGGCCGTGTCTAGGCCTGGAGGCTCGGCACGCGTGTTGGCCCGACACATGCCATTTTTTATAGGTTAATAGGCATCTCAATAGGCTAAATATTAGGTGGGCCGACGGCTAAACGTGTCGATGAGCCGGCATGTTTAATAGGCGATTCCTATTTGATGCTTGTGTGCGTCAAAATTGTATCGCTTCACTCAAGCTTTGCCTCGCGACCCCCCCTTTTGGGTCGGCCCACTATTGTTTCGTTGTTCCTTTGCTGTTTCTGGACTCTCTGTTTCTTTTCTGTTCTTTTCCTTTTATTTTTTGTTTTCTTTTTCTTTTTTATGTTTCTATTTATTTTATTATCCTTTTCCCCTATATTATACAAAGTATTCTGTGTTATAGAAATGTTCATAGTATGTTAAGTAAGTGTTCACGGTATTTTACAAAATTTCACCATGCATTATAAAAATGTTCATCGTATAACATAAATTGTTTGATGAATATCTAATCACTGCATTTTTTAAATTTGTTAAGTGTATATTACAAAACTGTTCATTTGTATTCGAAATTGTTCAACACATATTACAAAATGTTCAATGTGTTTAAAAAAATGTTCAACGCATATATTCATATGTTTTCCAAAATGTTCATCGTATACTCCCTCCGTCCCAAAATAAGTGTCGATGATCTAGTACAAAAATTACACTAGTTTAGTACAAAATCTGCGACACTTATATTGGGATGGAGGGAGTATTACATAAATGTTCAATACGTTTTCAATTTTGTTCAGTGTATATAACAAAAATGTTCACTGTGTAGTTCAAAGTTGTTCGACGTATATGTCAATAGTGTTCAATGTATACTTGAAAATCGTTCATCGTATATATAAAATCAATAAATTTGTGTTCGTGTTTCAATAATTATTTATGTTTTGGCAGTTTGTTTGAGTTTCGAAATTTGTTTGAAAAAACATTATTCATTTTTATGAAAGAAGATTTAAAAATTGATTTGCCTTTGTGCATAGTAGTTTAAGCCGACACAAGTATCCAACGCAAGGTCGCGGGTTTGAATCCAAAAGCTCCATACTTTTCCGTTCGTTACATTTTTTTCTTATGTTTCTCATGGCCTGGCAACGGGCCGACCCGTTTGCGCAAGCCCTGCACAGAAGCTCCCTCCCTCCCAAACAGGAGCTTTCTTGCATGGAACACTCGTATTCCATCAATACATGGCTAAATCGCCGGTTACAACACGGTTTACATCATCATGATAATTTGTTAGCCGCTGGCGACTTTCACCATAAGCTAGACGCTAACCGAACGCTGCCAGCACATGCGCCGGCTTGTTAAACTCACGTGGTGTATGCACTACCCTAGCCTGGATAAAACATGTAGCAAGATATAACTCGAGTTATCTCAACGCTTGTCCAAGTGAGGACAGATCGTAAGCATCAGTAGACACAGCTTGTTGCAGCACTAGGCAATCGGTCTCAAATTCAACTCTACCCACACCCATGTGATCGGCAAGATTGACCGTTGTTAGCAGGACTTTCATTTCAGCATGAAGGGCACTGGCCATGGATGGGGATGATCCAGCAGCAGCAAATAATATCTCTCAGGAGGCATCTCTACATATCATTCCCCACCCACCCCCCATCTTGCTCCAAATAAGCACCATCAATGTTAATCTTCACAATGTAAAGCTGTGGGGGCACCCAAGAGCAGTGAAAATTTGTATTAAGAACTGCAAGCTTGCTATCAAAGAATTCCTTCCATTCATTCACATGAAACCGAACAACATATTGGAACTCCTCTGTTGTGGCTCTGCGTTCACCATGATTTCCACGATTTCTGTCCTGCCACCAATACTATAGTGGAGCAATGGTGAGCATCCTAGGTTCGTCAGATAACCGGGTGACAGTATGGACAACTTCCTTTGCTGAAGCTAGCTGAGACAAATGAAATCGATTTTCTCCAATGATAGTGCACGCCACCGTTGTTTGACCAACTTGCAATTCAGGAAAAGATGATCCCCATCCTCGAAGAGCCGACCACAAACAGGAGCTTTCTCTTTACTAATATAACGCCGTGTCGGGAAAGGTAGTGCCGGTCCCGACACGTTTCATGTAGTGTGTGTTTGGTAGAGTGCATGAAGGATGCATGAGCTCAACATTTCCCTTCTTGACTCATTTTTGGATGTTTGGTAGTTTGCACGGGGCCTCCTCAGCATGCATGAGCTCAGTCCAAATATCCTCTTAGCATGCCCGAAAAAAAAACACCCCAACAGTCGTTCATTGGTCAGCATGCATGAACGAAGCGAGCGACAATGTGTTTTAAAAATGTCAGAAATTCTAAAAAATAATTTAATTTTCAAAAAATGTTTAGGATACCAAAAATTGTTCATATTTTCAATTTTTCAAAAAATGTCCTGATTTTTATGTTTTTTTAAATCTACAGAATTTAAATTTTTAAAATTTCCAAAAGAGTTTGGATTTTTTAAATGTTCATATTTTCATTTTTTTTTAATTTTTAAAAAGATCAAACTTTCAATTTTTATTTAAATTTTCAAAAAAAAGAAATTTAAAAAAAATATTTTTTTCATGTTTCAAAAAATTGTTCACTTATTTGGAAAATATCGGTTGCTATAGTATCGACCGACATGTCTAAACAGATGCAACCTGTCAAACAGAGTGTCAGTTTAATATATCTCAACACATACGCCGCTATCAAACAACATCAAATGCATGCACTTAACGTGTTTACGCCCAGGCCAGGTTTGCACGAGAGCGAGCCGCCTGCCACCTACGGAGCGCATCTGACTGCACGGCCATAATCCAACGGCAGATGGACTAGGGCACGGTTGCACCAAGACGAAGTACCCTTCCCCCTTCGCCCCTTGGGGTCGGCGGCGGCGTTGTGTTCTACGTTCCGGCTCCCTCTCTTGCCCCTTCTCTTGGCGAGCGACGGCTGGGTGATACTGCTACGGTTGCCGCGCGAGTGCGTCACCCTTGGCCTTCGAAGACTCCACACCAGGTCAGGCACCTTAAACTCTGCTAGATCGGAAAGATAGTTTTGTGGCGGCAGAGGGGACGTCGAGATCCCACTTCTCTTTTGGTGAAGACGGTGTGATGGTGTTTGTTCTAGGTAAACCAAGCGCGGCAACATGTGTCAATTTAGTTCATTGGAAAGCTGGGTACATCTGCTCTAGCGGTTCGATTTCTCTCAACAGTATAGCTTGATTGGTTGCACTACATATCCACTCAGAGAATCGCATGATTTCTATGATTACTATCTGAGACAAGTAGCGCGACAAGCATAGCTTAGCAGCACACTGTATTATTCATGTGCAATTTCAGATTATCCTGAGTTTCATGGCATCCCTTATGAATTTTACCGTGCTTGTTTTGTTGTGGCATATTAAGAACTATGCCCTTGTATCTTCATTGGGCACCGTTGTTTGCATAGCCTTGGGTCTTCTAGAATCTACATAGACAATAGCCATCTCTCTCACTCTGTGCCTCGACATAAGACTGACACTATTGTCTATTTTATTAGTTGGTCTGTGATAGTTTTTCAATGTTGCTTTATTATTGTTTATGACCCTGCATTTTGCCCTTTTCAAAAAGTAAATTTTCTGCTTCAGTCCTGGATAAGATGCTGAAAATTAAGAGGGGTGGTGTTGGTCTCACAAGAAGCTCGCATGGGAACAGAAAAGCTAAGAGGACGGCGATTATCTCAGAAGAATCTCCCATAGGATTAGGAGACACAATCCAGATCTCAGGTCTGCCAGTTCATCTTCTTTTCAGCATGTGGTTTTCACTGCTTTATTTGAGCACTCACATTTCTGCCGTATGATTCTTCTTTAACTAGGTGACTTGCATAGGCACTTGAATCAAGATGTCTTGACTGAGCTCAGTGATGAAGTTAAATCAAATATGTCGAAAAGTGTTGCCTCGCTTGCTGTGTGCAGTGGTGATTACACACTTCTTTATTTCCAAGAAATCTATAGAAATGTTTTTCCGACAAACATCACCACTTACAAATGATTTATATTACAATCTTCTGTAGGGGACTCACTGTTATTTGCATGCTCAGGCATAGCTATAGAGCGCGATGGATATGTTACAAAGTTTGTGACTTCACCAAAATTGGCTCTAGTTTTCAAAACTGCAATATCCGAAAAGAAGCATGACAACGTAAAGGTTCGTGCTGCCAATCATCCCTTAATAATATGTTTGCTTAAGATGACTGTGATCATTGTGTGCTATTTTCTTGTCCTATCATTGTAGATTGAGGTGCGCCATGTGGGCAGTGAAATTTACCAGGGTTTCTTAGACAGCGATGATATAGATGACAACTTTTCTGTTGTCAAGGTCAAGGCCTTCCTTGATGTTAATGTTGGACTTATTGAGCATGCTGAGGGATTTCTGCCTTATGGTAAGGTGGTAGTTCTAGGGCGTGGCACCTCCGGTGAACTAATGGCAAAAAGTGTGATACTGGCTGGTGACGTAAGTTGTTCTGAACATAATGAAGATACTGTGTTGTCTGTGGCTAAAATAACGAAGGTACACTTGCGCTACGAGATGACCATTCCAATCTGTTTCTGTTGTTCTATGCGCTACACTGTATCTTGGAGGCAATAAAAAAAGAAGCTTTTTTCCTATTTAATTCTTGTTAAATATCACTTTATT
Organism: Hordeum marinum; assembly: GCA_022496015.1. Taxonomy (NCBI): domain Eukaryota; kingdom Viridiplantae; phylum Streptophyta; class Magnoliopsida; order Poales; family Poaceae; genus Hordeum; species Hordeum marinum. The sequence continues at coordinate 415,012,843 of CM039676.1, forward strand.
TTGTTCAAATGTAACCCTTGTTGTCTGCCACCTGTTATTTGTGTTAGGATTGGGAAGGTGGGCCACTTTTTTCTTTTGATGAGAACTTTGTCGGCATGAACCTTTTTCTGCTTATGGGAAGAGCTTTTTTTCTACCATGGGGCGTAATGCTCAAGCAGGTGTATAACTTTGAGATTCCCCTAGAGAACAGGTATGGTTTTCCACCATCAGAAAGATATTTCTGTCAATGGGCATGTAGCACAGTTGCCCTGCAGTACTGGATTAGTCACATTTCTTGTTCCTCTGTTGAATAGAAGGAATTATGACGTTTCCCTATTCTGATTAGTCTTTGGCATTTGCTCAAAGCTCTCTGTTTTTGTGAAATATCGTCTTTAGCTTATCCTGTTGCATGCATACGACTCTACCATTTAGTTCTTTGGTACCATGTTGCATTTTAATGCACATGTTTGATCCATTTTTCTTCTGGGTTAGCAGTCACATTGATTTTCTTGGGCAGGCTTGGAGAAGGACCCACAGATGGGATGTTCAACCGCTATCAGGACGGTGAGCACACAGCCACTCTTTGAGACATCTAAACGTTGTGGTATTATGCAAATTGTTGTACTCCCTCCGTCCCAAATTAGTTGACTCACATCCGTCTCTAGACAAATCTGAGTCAATTAATTTGGGACGGAGGGAGTAGTTTGTAATGATATCCATTTTAGAAGTCTTGAGAAGCGAGCTATTGCTTACTTCGTAGTCCTGCACTATCATGTCAAGGAGGCCGCCACACGCTCAGGCTCAAACCCTTGTGCTCGCAAAATGTTGGTACCTCCATGGAGTGACTTAGTGAGTTTCAGGGTCTGGCACTCCCCTGCTTTAAGATGAAGCTTGGAGGATGTCATTTCCTGTAGTAGTTCTTTTTTTAGCACCTATTTGTATGGTCTTCGTCAGAAGTGCTAGTTCAATTATTGCATTTCTACCCAGTAACCATCACAACTAGTTTGGCCTTTTTTGCATGTACTTTCATAGTGTTAGTGCTAATCAGTTAGCCTTTTCACACTCTGTTCGTGGGTACGCTCTACCGTTCTAACTTGTAACCTGAAATGTTGCTCAGTTTGTCATCGTAATCTAATTAATTAATTAATTAGTTTTATGTGCTGATCAGTATGCACAGAATTTTATGTGAATTTACTTGTTGTATTTCGTACTGGTGTTACTATCACTTGACCTTGTCCTTTTTGCGCCAGTTTACAGAGCTGGTCTCAAGCATAGTCTGTTTGAGGATCTAGACAAGATGGGTTACCCCAAGCTACCAGTAACTATGCTGGATGGTGAGTCAGTGCTTCTAGATTTGCCGACTTTGTGTGCATCACGCCTTTTTACAGCTCTGCTGTGCCACTAACAACTATGCCACCTTGTATCTAACACCAGATGGCTTGGTTTTGGTAAATACTTTTGAAGACACCTTTGGTGACATATGGGGTGAAGGTGTCTGGAGGGAACTTGGGAAAAATGCTTCTGACATAAATCGCATTGTTGTTGCACTTGCTTCCTTCAATGGTAATTTTACACCAATGTGCCCTTACTGGTATATATTTGTATTTGTTTACTGCCTGTTAATAATCAAAATCATGGTAACGCAGGTGAAAAAATGGTTTCCGCATGCACGGGTTTTTTTATTCGATGGAATGGCTCAACAGCCATTCTGACATCAGCGAGCCTGGTTAGAGATATTGGTGATCAAAACAAGATTGTTGAAAACTCGAGGGTTTGCGCTCCTCACTCTATGATTGATTTATCTTGATTGTTGAAAACTTCTGAAGTCTCACTGTATTATTTGCAGATTGAAGTATTGCTTCCAAACAAACATGTCCGAAAAGGAAACTTAGAGCATTACAGTCTACATTACAATGTCGCCCTAGTCAGTGTCGAGGATTGCCGTGTTGTCCGACCAGCAAAGATTCAGCTTGATTGTATTGGTATTTCCCGAGTAGCAGCTGCAGGGCGTTGCTTCAGATCAGGCTCGATAATGGCTACAAGTGGGCGTCTGGTTTCCTGGTCGGGCAGGCTTGATTGCAAGTTCATTTTACGCTCCACATGTAAAATCAGTAAGGTCGGTACCTCCGTTGCTGTTTGTTGCCTACTTTTTACATGGTAGAAGTTAATCGTCGCATCAAAATCAGCATTACCATGATGTTTGTTTGAATTAAAACTGAGAGCATGTTTATGCCACCTTACCAGGCTGGGATTGGAGGACCCCTTTTTAATATGCGTGGAGAGGTTATTGGCATGAACTTCTATTCAGAGAAAATAGGCACACCTTTCCTGCTATGGAATGAGATTGGCAACGTCCTGGCGTATTTCAAGGAAAAGAGGTATTTCTAACATTTCCTGTCTAGGGTATTGAACTGTTTATTCGATATGTTGTTGAGATGAACATTTTGATTGAGAAGCTTGCTGAAGCGAGTTCAGCCAGGCATAGTGTTCAGTGATATAAATACACGTACTTGCTGGTGTGTTTGACAGTGATGCTGGTGAGGTTGCTAGGGACAGCGGTTCCTCTTTCTGGAAAATGGATGGGGATGGCAGAGATCGGTTAAACAGGTAAGGCATCCTGAGACACACTCTTATCAAATTACTCCCTCCGTTTCTAAATATAAGTCTTTTTAGAGATTTTACTAAGGGACTACATACGGAATAAAATGAATGAATCTATAATATAAAATATGTCTATATACATCCGTATGTAGTATTTTAGAAGAATCTCTAAAAAATCTTATATTTAATAACAGAGTGATTAGTTACAATGAATAGTTTGGGATATAATAAAGTAATACTCCCTCTGTTCCTAATTATAAGATATTGGAACTTTTTTCTGAATCGGATGTATAACTGTATATAGACGCGTTTTAGTGTGTTTTGTTCACTCATTTCAGTTAGTACATAGTCCATCTTGAAACATCCAAATTGTCTTGTACTACTTCTGTACACTAATATAAGACGTTTTTCCAGTTCAAATTGAACTGCAAAAACGTTTTACATTGGTGTAGAGAGGGAGTAATTCAGAACGGAGGTGATATTTACGTCAAACTGCTGCAGGTGGCCTGTGCCGATGCCATGTTGGCGCGATCCTAGTGATCCATCTTGGAGCTATCCTGATGATTGGGATAACGATGCACCCAGGGATGAGCCGGACATTGAAATCCCACCCGGCGAGGAGTTCAGATACGGATACATAAATGGAAAGAGATATAGTAACCTTGTACAGGAGTGCTGGGTTCCTGTGACCAAGAGGTGGTGATATCTCTCACTGTATATCAATCTCCGTGTTCGATGCAGCTGTTTGGGTTGGGTCGGCGAACGCTCGAGAACGAAGTGACCTTTTTATGCGCCTGTGCCGTGCACTGTTTAGAAGCTACTGCAACAATTAATCTCTTGTTCTTGGTCGTCGTAACATTAGTCTGTTCTTAGTGAGCTTTTGGGTGTGTACCTAGCTAACAGTCCGTGCGTTGCCAAGGGCAACAAAATCTTTCCTAATAATAAAGTGGCTATTGCTTCCGTCGGGTTCACCGTTTTTTTTTTTTTAGTTGGCTTTGCCTAAGCAAAAATTGTTTCTGTCCAGTTTTTTTTCTGTTGCTGCTAAAAAAATTGGTTAATTCTTGATTCGATCCGGAGACATCTTCTTGTGTCCGATGTGCAACGCAATGACCAACTGTGACAGCGAAACGTTGTGTTCAGATTCGAGTTGATCTTGTATTTCTATAAACCCTGGAACGTATAATTACTGTACTGGCCCAGCGGTCCAATTGTTGCGCCAATTGCACCAGCCCGCCCGTGTAACCATCAAGGTACAAAAAATAAAGCCCATCCCATGGTATTAATGTCTTTGGATATTTTATATTGGATAGTCCCACATGGGTCCAATTAAATGATTCTCATCAATTTATATATGTTTAACAAGATTGTCTAGCGTGAGCTATTAAACGGGATCTTCACATGCAGGATAGACTGCATGCTAACCAGTAGGTTGGAATATATTGCGAAGTGACATAGAAAGTTGTGGCGTGCATGCAGTAATGAACAGAAACTGCAAGGAGGCTTAAGTGGTTGTGGCGCTCATGGAAGTGTGGAAAGGAAGGGCTTGATCGGAAGTCTGTGGGATATTGTCAAGTGGCCTAGGAAGTTGTGGCGCACACGTGTGCATGCATGAACAGGCGCTGATGAAAGGGTTTGATCGAGTGTAAAATAAAAGAAGTTGTAGCTTTATTGAGTGAAATGGAAGGGATGCTTGGACAATAAAGTTGTGGCTTCGTCGGGAATGCAATAGCAGGGATGATCCATGCGCGCACACAATAGTGTAAAAGAAAGAGAAGCTATAAATAAAACTAGTAAAGGATCCAAAGGATCTCCATTCATTAAAAATAGAAACCCGCTTAACATATGAAAAACATGACTATTGTTCTCCCTTAGTGCTTCAAGATGGTAATACATAATTAGTTCTATTTAAAAACTGTGCAGTAGATTTGTATTTTTTGTATAATTTAGCGTGCAACTCCCTGCCGCGGGATGGCACAGTCCGAATGCTGTATTGTTGGGCGTTTTCGGCCAATCATGGTTCATGCCAACCGGAGACATATCATGTTTCAACTTTCGCCCCAGCGTCACGCTCATGCGCTCCGACACGACACATAGAGATCAACATCATAGAGTGTTGTGGATGTCTTTGTGACGCGTTTTCAGCATCTCAACTGGGATTTTGCTCTCATACATGTCGGTACTATCATCAAGCCACATTGTCGCCTGATTCATGGCAATCGTGTTTACTGCATTATAAACACGTTTACATGTTGCATTCTTTAGCAGGACGGTGCAAGGGCATTTTTTCTTCCGTTACAACGCACGAGCATGTTTGCTAGTTTGTATATAAAAGAAAAGACCTTTCAGGATGATGACACCGAGTATGTACTGCCATATATATTTGACCTTGTGCTCTAATGACCCCTTTGCACGCCTTTTCCAACCCAAGGTTGACCGCCTTGTCGACCTCTGATTCGAATGTTTTTCAAGTATGGTTCAGCGTCCGCAACGCCCTTCCACTCCGCTACATCGCACTGCATGGCGGATCGTCTCGCTAAGAGGGGTTTGCCTCATAATGTGATACTGGTAGGTAGTGCGTGGCGGCACGCCGCGCCATAAGGATTGATAAGATATTTAGTTTTGTTAAAACTATGATAAGTCAACCCAAAAATGATTTGTGGTATAGTAATTCATAAGAAAAAGATACATCTAACTTGTACATGCATAAATGATCTATAACATGTACTGATAGTGGGTACTAGAATTGCAAAGCACTTTAGTCAAATTGGATCAATGATCGATTTTTAGGTTTTGTTGTAAACATAATTGGTTACATCCAATTACATAAATCACGAGAAGAAAGAAGGCTCAGCAAGAAGAGGATTGTAGCATGAGAGAAGCACGTAAGTCAACCCGCTTCAAATACGAAATATGAATTTTGGCAATGCAAGGGAGTTGGCTCTCCGCGATGTAGTGGTAGTGAAATGTACATCTGAATCAAACCACCGTTGCTGGTCCTAAGGGACATGTCAACACCAGCCATTTATTCAAGTCGATCCATCGAAGCATGTGCGGCGTGAATCCATTGCTTCAGTATGTATTTGTTTTGTCATAGTTTTTGAAAACTCGTTGTACGTTCTGCATGCCTGTACCTTTGTAGCCAGGTCGAGAGTTTTTACACCTAGCAGTCTATTTTTCTTGCTACGTACACTTCTTTAATACACTTAACTACGCTTCTTATATAGTCACATTCTCAACTTTTTTGAAGAGCAGACCAACTTATAGAGAAACAAATAACATGTAGAACGTAAAAAAGATATGCAACTGATGAACCAGTCTCTTGGCTTCTTTTCTATGAACATTGTACTTATATGGATATCCCTCGTCTGAAGTGTACACCATCAGGTAGTAACAACACATCCCAATTCAAAACCTGTCTTCATATATAATGAGCTCCTTCTCTATAGTCTATACATGTCCAGCACCACTTGAATCCATAGCTGATTGGACATGAACATGTGTTACGTGACGAACAAAAAAACTGATTTGTGGAATGTATTGGAATGCTTTACGTAGGACCATGGGCCATAAGAACAACACAAAATTTTGCACCACATTAGAAAATACCCTGATTTATGAAGCCTCTAAGTATAGGCATCCTATAAAAAGGACATTCTAATTCACAAGTCTTCAAATTTCAACAATAAGAAACCAGTTGATGCATTACATAGTGTCAGCAAAAATTCGAGAGGCATTTGCATGTATATCAAACTGATACTTGAAAGCACGCCGTCCCTGAACCAACAAACTGGAAGAGGTAGGTGAAATACCATCTGACCGCCCATGAAGCAACAAACTGGAAGCACACTATTACGAATAAAAAGTCTATGTAGGTGATGGCATCCAAGATCATTAAAATATTATTTAGCGTCTATAGGCATCCAGATAAACACATATTCTGTCTATAAGCTTCCAGATGAACACATATTTAGTCTTGCCTATATTCCTATAACTTTGTGTGATTAATTGAATACATAGCACATGCCAATAAAAATGGCACCTACAACAACAAAGGGGTACCTCATACATGTAGCACTATCGGTGTCAAAATCGGCGGATCTCGGGTAGGGGGTCCCGAACTGTGAGACTAGAATCGACGGTAATAGGAGATGAAGGGGACACGGATTTACCCAAGTTCGGTCCCTCCTATGGAGGTAATACCCTACGTCATGCTTGATTGTATTGATGATATGGGGGGTTACAGAGTTGATCTACCTCGAGATCGAATAGCTAACCCTAGATGAGTTGTTTTGTCCCTATGCCCTAAAACCCTCTGACTTATATACATGCCGAGCATACCTAGGGTTTATACATGGTCGGTTGCACGTCGAAGAGATAAACATTCCTATTCACTACATCAATCGTGGAGTGCAAGCCAATCTTCTCGAAGCTCCCATCTTGAAGACTGGGTCGCCCAACGTATCGGTGTTCGGCAAGTGGCCCATATATATAGTCCGTCCCATGAGAACAGGTCGGCATCCCGAGGACCCCTTAATCCAGGACTTCCTCAGTAGCCCCCCGAACTTTCCTCCAACGCCAAGGGTCTTCAACTTCAACTGCTCCACAAACAAAGTCTTCGGCTTGCGAGGTAAGTTCCATCCGTCGAGTAGAGTTGTGTCTCCGATGACAAGTAGCTTTTGAATAGCGGCACGTCCGAATAATATAAGTTAACTGGCTTTGAAGGCCAAATGTCGGGGGAAAAGATAACGTCCCCTGACGACCTTCCTGACGAAAGGTCACAGCCCACCACGACCGATAGGCCAGTTGCAGGCACTCGATGCGCGGTTCGAGGCCATTTCATCAACACGATCTATCAATGCACAGATCGTGGCCTGTTTTACACGAGATATGTTTAGTCGTGCGTGTGTAACTATGCACACGTCTCGGGAAGCATAGGGATCCACGACGCAACGGAGGGACGCAAACAATAAGACTCATAAAAGGGGAGAAAACCCTTGCGGCTATTCACGCTCCCTCTCTGCCTTCGTTGCTTTCCATTCCTTTGAGCCTCTAACGCCCAGATCCAAATATCTCGCCCCCACCTCCGAGCTCAGCAATGGCGGGCTCCAACAGCCATTGGGAGGCTTCCACGGTCACTGACCGTGACATTCTCGACCTCAAGAAGGCCGACTACCTCCCCGTCGATATCCCTCACCGCACGGCAGAGGAGGACCAAGTGATCCCCACCCCTAAGCCAGGCAAGAGGGTGGTGTTCATCCCCCACTTCATCAGGGGGTTGAGCTTCCCACTCCACCCCTTCGTCAGGGGGCTAATGTTCTTTTACGGCCTCGACTTCCACGACCTCCTGTCGAACTCCATCATGCACCTCTCGGCCTTCATCCTCGTCTACGAGGCCTTCCTGCACATCGAGCCGCACTTCGGGCTCTGGCTGCAGGTCTTCAACATCAAGCCGAAGTGTGTCGGTGGCAAGCATGCAGACTGTAGCGGGGCCGTCATCGGCAAACTCACCCGCGTCGGGTGGCCGTCGGGCACCCTCATCGACACCATCAAGGGGTGGCAAAAGGAATGGTTCTACATCATCGAACCACAAGAAGAAGGTCAGCACCCCGCCATCGCATTCAGATCCGGTGCCCCGACCAGACTGGCTTCATGGCTCGAAAAGGGCCTCGTCTAGGGATCAAGCAAGGAGGTGACCGATTTGCAGAAGCGTATCCGCTCCTTGGTCAAGGAGGACACCAAGTTGACCAATGTGGTCCAGGTGATGCTCCGAAGATGCATCCTCCCCTGCCAACGTCGGGACACTCCCTTGTGGGCTCGAGAACTCGAAGCCGAGCCCACAATCCGGAACCTCTTTCGTACTACGAGAGAGAAGTTGTGGAAGGCGCTCTTCAAATCAATGAAGAGCTGGCCAACTAAAGAGGAGGACAAGGGCCTGCACGCCGCCAAGCCGGATTCCGAGGTACGATACACCCTAGCCTGGTCGGCTTCATTACATAGAAGATCCATAACCCCTTGTCCGAACTGCTTATGCAGAGATGGCTAAAGAAAGCCATCAAGATTAATAGTCTGGCGCCTCAGCCCAAAGACGAGAGGACCGGGCTGTTAGCCAAGATGCTCATGGTGAAGCCCTATGAGGCTCCCACGAAGAAAGAGAAGAAGAAGAAACCAGGCCAGGCAGGCCTCCGCATCAAGAACCAGCCTGATGCCACCTCCGAAGATACCCCTGCCGCCTCAAATTAGGAGGAGGCTGATGAGGAGGAAGAAGAAGAAGAGGAGGAGGAGGAGGCCAAGGCCGAGGGCAAGGGGGAAGGCAACTCCCCCCGCGCCAGAAAAAGGGCGGCGTCTTCGGACATCCCGGAGCAGGTCGCTTCTCCTGCTCCAAAGAGGGCGCGGCAAACGCGGGTGGTTCTGTCTGACGATAGTTCAGACTCGAGCTCCGCGTCCGAAGACCCCGAGGAGGTTCCCCAAAGGAGCCTAAGGGTCAAGTCCCCCCCCCAAAGGTTAGGATCCGAAGACCCTTATGTTCATCATGAGTAGATTTATAGTTTGCTAACACGCAGGTTATTGGCCTTGCAGCCCCCCCCCCCCCGCGCGTGTTATCCCCATCGAGGTGATATCAGATTACCAAAGATTGCGTTCATTAGACACTGAAATGTGGCGGGGGCATTTGTGAGGCCGAACGGCATGACCCGGAACTGAAAATGCACGTGGTGTGTCTTGAACGCCGTCTTGGATTCGTCCTCTTCGCGCATCCTGATCTGATGGTAACCGGTGCGCAAGTCCACCTTGGAGAACACTACAGCACCAGCCAGTTCGTCGAGCAACTCGTCGATGATGGGCAGGGGAAACTTGTTTTTGATGGTGGCGCCGTTGAGACGACGGTAGTCGACGCAGAACCTCCATGTGCCGTCCTTCTTCTTGACCAGTAGGACTGGCACGGCGTACGAGCTGACGCTGTCTGTGATCACGCCGGAGTCCAGCATCTCCTTGACCTGGCGCTCGATCTCGTCCTTCTGGAGTGATGAGTAGTGGTAGGGGCGCGTGTTCACGGGGACCGCGCCCTCCACCAGCATGATAGTGTGGTCGTACTGGCGGTGCGGAGGGAGCCCCTACGGTGCCACGAACACGTCGGCGAATTCCTCGAGCAGGTCGGCGAGCGGGGTTTGGCTTGGACACTTGCGAGTTGGGCACGCCGCGTGACCGCAGGTGTCCACCATGGCCATGGCCCAGACATCGTTCCCGACGAGCATCTTGCGTAGCTCGTCGGGTTCGACTGCTTTGAGAGTGGTGGCCGTCTTGGTTGGTACGCCCCGCAAGGTGACCGCTTTGCCATCGTGCTGGAACTCGACCCATTTGTCTTGCCAGTGACATGTCATTGGACTGTGCTGGGCGAGCTAGTCCATCCCCAGGATGCCGTTGTATGCTCCGATCTCCAACTCGCGCATGGGCGCCTCGAAGGTGTGGCCCTGCATCCACCACTTGAGGCCTGGCACAATATGGTTGCAGGTGAGTTTGTCGCCGTTGGCCACACGCACCTTCACCGGTGGCATCTCTTCCGTGGCGAGGCAGAGACGGTCGACGAAGGCCTTGTTCACGAAATTGTGGATACTGCCTGATTCGAGCAACAGGAGCAGGACTTGGTTCCCCACCAGCGCGCGCAACCAGATTGTGGTCGCCGAGTCCATGCCGTCGAGCGCTTGCGACGAGAGGAGGCAGCATTCCGGTGCGTCCACGGCCGGTGTAGGCGGTGGCACTGCCGATCCTGGGTCGTCGAGCGGCTGCAAGACGTGGATGGTATCGTCCGAGAGAATCTCGTCGTGGTCTCCGCGCTGATGGTGAGCAGCTGCGCGGGTTGGACGTAGTGATGCTCCCTGGAGTAGCGATCCACGCACTTGAAGCAAAGGTTGTTGGTGCGACGAAAATCGTGCAGTTGCCACTCTCGCATGTACTCGTCTCCCTAGGCACGGATCGGGGTGGTTGCAACTCGTTGAGGTGTTGCTACTGCTGCTGCTGGAGATGGTCGACCGGACGGAGTGATGCGCGGGTGCGCGCGGGTCGTGCCCAGTTCCTCTTCCAGGATGCGTGCAAGCACAGAGGCGCGCGTGATGTTGGATGGTGCCTGAAGGCGCACCGGGGCACAGAGCTCGTCTTTCAAGCCGAGAAGGAACTGTTGGGCAACGTTGCATGGGAAACAAAAAATTTCCTACGCACACGCAAGATCTATCCATGGTGATGAGCATCTACGAGAGGGAGAGTGGATCTACGTATCCTTGTAGATTGCTAAGAGGGAAGCGTTAAGAAACGCGGTTGATATAGTCGAACGTCTTTGCGATCCAAATCACCGAGCGTCCCGCGATCCAATCACGATCCGTCCCGATCAAGCACCGAACGAACGGCACCTCCGCGTTCAGCACACGTACAGCTTGATGACGATCTCCGCCTTCTTGATCCAGCAAGAGGGAGCAGACAGGTAGACGAGTTCTCTGGCAGCATGACGGCGCTGTGGCGATGATGGTGGAGTAATCTCAACAGGGCTTCGCCTAAGCACAGCTGAAACCGATCTAGAGGAGAAACTACGAACTAAAGGGTAGGGTTGCACGTGGCTGGAAATCTTGTGCCTAAACCCTAAAACCCTCTTGTATATATAGGAGGAGAGGAGGAGGAGGCTTGGTGCAAGGGCCAGCCCCTTTAGGCTTCGGCCAAAGTGGAGAGGAGGAGTCCTTCTCCTCCACTCCTAGTAGGATTAGGAGTCCTTCCTTATTTCCATCATTTTTACCTTTTTCCACCTTTTCCACTTAGGAATCTCTTCCCAGCCACATGGGCCTTGTGTGGGAATTTGTCCAGCCCACTAAGGGCTGGTATTAGTCCTCCCACATCCCATGTAGCCTCTTGGGTCGAAATACCTCTCCCGATGGTCCCTCGGTACACTACCAGCACTCCCGCTACACTACCGATGAGCTCGAAACTTTTCCGGCGACCAAAATAGGACTTCCTATATATCAATCTTTACCTCCGGACCATTCCGGAGCTCCTCATGACGTCCAGGATCTCATCTGGGACTCCGAACAACCTTTGTTCACCACCATGCATAACTCTATACTATCGAGACGTCACTGAACCTTAAGTGTGCAGACCCTGCAGGTTCGGAAACTATGTAGACATGACTGAGACACCTCTACGGTCAATAACCAATAGCGGGACCTGGATGCCCATATTGGTTCCGACATATTCTATGAAGATCTTTATCGGTCGAACCACTATGTCAAGGATTCAGTTAATCCCGTATGATGTTCCCTTTGTTCTTCGGTATGTTACTTGCCCGAGATTCGATCGTCGGTATCTCCATACCTAGTTCAACCTCGTTACCGGCAAGTCTCTTTACTCGTTTCGTAATACAAGATCTCATGACTAACACTTAGTCACATTGCTTGCAAGGCTTACTGTGATGTTGTATTACCGAGTGGGCCCTGAGATACTTCTCTGTCACACGGAGTAACAAATCCCAGTCTGGATCCATGCCAACCCAACAGACACCCTCGGAGATACCTGTAGAGCACCTTTATAGTCACCCAGTTACGTTGCGACGTTTGATACACACAAGGCATTCCTCCGATGTCGGTGAGTTGCATGATCTCATGGTCATAGGAACATATACTTGACATGAAGAAAACTGTAGCAATAAACTAACACGATCATATGCTACGTTTATAGTTTGGGTCTCGTCCATCCCATCATTCTCCTAATGATGTGATCCCGTTAACAAATGACATCACATGTCAATGGCTAGGAAACCTTGACCATCTTTGATCAACGAGCCAGTTCACTAGAGGCATACTAGGGACAGAGTGTTGTCTATTCATCCACACATGCAATGTGTTTCCAATCAATACAATTATAGCATGGACAATAAAAAATTATCATGAACAAGGAAATATAATAATAAACACTTTATTTATTTCCTCTAGGGCATATTTCCAACAGGAACTGCGTCATGAAGAATTTTGTGTTGATCGACGGGTCGAGCGCGAGGAGGTGGTACATCTGCTCGTCAAACGTTGCGCGGTACTCGGTGATGGTGCCTATTTGTCGGAGTTGGAGCTGCTTGTGCATCACCACCTCGAACTCGTCCAGTCCGAACTCCTCCAGGATCGCCGTGGTGAAGAGATCCCACGTGATGTTGCGGTGCGTTTGCCGAAACGTTTGTAGCCAGTGCACGGCCTGGTCGTCGATGTAGAGCGCCGCGGTGGCGACCCAGTGGTGTGAGGCCACTTTGTAGAGCTCAAAGTAAGCGAGGCAGCGATCTGCCACAAATATGGTGATGTGCCCTCGAACTTGGGGAAGTCATGCTTGGGGGGCTTGTGGTACTTGTTGGCGTGGTAGCCTGTCGGAGAAGCAGTCGCCGCGGCGACGAACCCGCCGTGCGGAGGCACCGGGATGAGCGGCGGGCGGTGGTTGCCTAGACGTGCGTGGGATGAGGACGGGCGAGCTGGGACGGTCACAGGGCGTGGGGACGGTGGAGGAGGGGGCATTGGTGGAGGTGGATGTTGCTGCAGTTGGGCGGGCTGGTGAAGGAACGCGGTGACCGAGCCTTTCGGCGAGGCTACCCCTTCCACCGTCTTGCGCGTGGCATCGAGGTCCTCTTGGGTCAGATCGATCTGCTGAGAGAGACCGCACACCTCCTGCGAGATCTGGGCGTTGAAGGAGCCCTCCAACTCGATCTGTTTCTCATGCGCCTCCTTCTGCTCATCGACCTTTGAGAGCAGGGCATCGAGCATCTTGGTGATGCTGGTGTTCCCCTCGTCCATGGCAGCCAGCACTTGCCGCGTCGCCGCCGAAGCCTTCGAAGGAGCTGTGGTCTTGTGCTGAAGGGGATCGAACCCTGCGACGGTTTTTGCGTGGCTTGCCGGAGCAGCTCGCACCGTCGCGGTGGATGTTATCGATCCTCGATCGAACACAAGGGAGAATTTTTTTGGCGAAATTGGCTCTGAATACCAACTGTAACGAACCAAGGAAGGAGGAGAGGATCTGGATCGAGAGAGGAAAGGGGGAGGGCGAGAGCGAGACTTGGTGAGGAAGAAGGGGAGATGCGATTTCAGAGGAATGCTTGAGGTACAGGGAAAGTGTCAACACACGCATACCACTCGCGGCCACAGGCGGCCTCTTTTATCGTCACCCACACACGCCACTTAGCTGGCCAGCTGGCTGGGCCCACCAGTCAGCTCTAGGGCACACTAATCACAGGTTAGGTCTGACTGATCGTCACCAGACCTTGTTCTTTTCTACACGGGGTAAAAATGAAAGGAGGGCATTCCATACACTAGATATTTATACTGTTTCTCGACGGGAAAGTCGAGTTTAAAGTATTTTCCCCGTTACTAAATATAAGCATTTTAGAGATTTCAGTACAGACTACATATAGATGTAGAGATATAATAAAATATAGATTCATTTATTTTGTTTCGTATGTACTTCATATTAAAAGCTTTAAAATAACTTATATTTAAAAACGGAGTACAGGAACCGGATGATGGGATCACTGTCTATTTTGTTTGCAGAATGAACTTATTGGTTGCGATCATGTGACTGATAGCAGCCTGTGCACGCCTATTTTCCCGCCCAAAACTAAAAAGCCGATGGTAAAATGCCACTGGTTGTGGGTGGCGCCATCCATATCCATGGAACCAAAAGGCAGCCATGATGGCTCTTCCTAAAATAGACGGCGCAAGCGTGCGGCTCACCTCTTTCATAACAGGACCTCTTTGCGCAAAGGCGAAGGAAATCACAGCACAGGTGGTGTGATTGGACTGGATGACGCCCTAGTCGCCTGATTTCTTTGTCCCGTCCATATGCATCATACAGTACTTTGAGTGAGATTGCTTGCCACGCCCTGCTCCTGCTCACGGAGTGATTTCCCAAGTTCTCGCGTGCAAAATTAACGTCTCGTGTGTAGACACCGGAGCAGGAGACATTCTTGCTTCTTCGAAGGCTATTTTTTTTCCTTATCATACATGGTGTGAGGTCGTTTCACTCAAGTCGTGCCTCTTTCCATTTTTTTTTGTGACGGAGAAGCCACTGTTTCAGCCCGGGGAAGGACCGCGGCATGAATCGTATGGATGATACGGCGGTAGGCGTACGTGCGCCCACGGCGTCCACTCGTAGTGGACGTACCCGTCAGGTCAGGTGAGCACACACCACAGATTCCCTGTTTATGTTTGCACCATCGTACGTATCCATGCATGTCCATGCCTTGTTGCGTTCCCAGTACGCGAGTGGTTCAGCTTGCAGATTGGTTCTGAACGTGTACGTGATGTTTCTGTGTGAAGAACACCCAGGTATATATACCATCAGAAGAGAAGTGCTACAACTGTGCGCAGTGACCGGACTCTCGCTCCCCTCGGTCGCTCCCGTGGGCAACCAGGGAGCGAACCCTAGCCGCGTCGCCAGCGCTCCACACCGCCGCCCAACTCCCCTCGCCACCGCCGGCAAGTGTCACCGGGCAAAGCCCATGTGGCTAGGCGGCGGCAGGGCTGTTTTCGACCTCCTACTCCACATCGAGCAGCGCGGGCTGGTTGACTTGGAAGGAGCTCGGGCGCGTGTCGTCTTGGGACGGACCGAAGCAGCGCAGTGAGGCTACTGGCTGGCGTCGCTCGGCACGGGGCCTGTCGTGGCTGGGGATGGTGCGGTGCGGCGTGTGGCGCTGGCCCAGGAGCGGCTAGTTCCTGCAGCGGGCGAACAGTGGGTGCGGCTCAGATCTGGCGCGCGGGGCCGCGACGCAGAGGCAAGAGGCGGGTGCGTGCGACATCATCGGTCGCGCGGTCCGTAGGGCCGGCCAGCTGCTGCTAAGGGTGCACGCGTGGGTGAGGTGCAGATTTTGCCTACGCGGGAGCGCGGCGAGCGCTGGGCAGTGCGGATCTGGCGCGGGGCTGCGCGAGGGGACCACGGCCCACATGAGCGGTGATGGCGGTTTTGTCAGGGCGACGGAGGTCGCTATGGTGGGCGTGGCGCGACGGCTCGGTTGCTTGGTTGGTCGTCGATAGTTCGTCCGTGCATAGCGGCCCGGGAGGGGTACTGCCACCGGCTGGTGGTGCCCGGATGCCGCTTGCCGGAGCAAGGAAGCTCTGGTCACGGTTGTATGCGGGGTGCAGAACCCGATCTGGTCTTCGCATGCCCGTCGTGGGGGATGCTAGCTGGTGGCCCTGCACTGCGGTGGCGCGCTTTCTGTGTGGGGGTGCGCGGTCCAATGAAGGCACGGGTCGACCTCAACCTGCTGTGTGGGAGTGGCTGCCCTGGGTGAAAACCTGGCCGGTGCTGGCCAGCCGACAGCGACGGCGCCCGTGGGCGTCCCTATCCTCCTTGGAGGCGTCGTAGGGATTCTTCATAGCCTATACTCCCGGATCAAGTTCTTTGGGTGAAAGCCCAGATCCTGCTACAGGGTCGGGCGGTGACGTCGTATTCAACGTTGTTCCCCTCTTTAGGGCGCCGTCTTGAAGCTCTTGATCCCTCTGGTGCTTACTATGGTTGGACGTGCACGGTGGCTTCTGTGGCAATGATGACGGTGGTGAGCAATATCGGAGGCATGGTATTGGTCGCGGTAGTCGGCTCTTCTTCTCCGACGTGTCTGTGGGGTTGCCTCGACTGCTTGTTGTTGTGAAGTCAAAGCCGCAATGACGGGGCCAGGTGGTATACGATGACGCATGATAGGTGGTTCATTCGGGGATCCTCCGTGACGCCAACCTTGCCTAGTTTCTCCGTAGTTCATCGTCGGAGTCGGAGTTGCGTTGTCTTGTGTGGATTGTATGGAGGGTTGTGTTGCAGCTATTAGGGATGTTGTTTTTCTTTTCTTTTATCTTTAGATCTTCTGATCCTAGGACCTTCACCACCTTGTTGTTTTCTGTTGCTTTCTGCTATTATCAATGAATACGAGCGATGCAGTTTCTTTCAAAAAAATTTTACCGTGGGCAGTCCTAGTTCTCTTTGAGGCAGTACCATACCACTCGCACAATGTGGCAGCCAACTAAAGCATCTCCGAAAAGGTTAAAATGGGGAGTGGATGACGTCAGAGATTTCAAGTTGCTTTTGTCGTCATCTCATTCTCATCCATGGTGGTGCTAGAGCCACGACACTTGTCTCGGCAGTACATAGGATGTGTTGAAATCTGACATGGGCCTTCGGTTCATAAGACAATTTCAAAAAAACCTGGCGCATGTAGGTGGCATGACAAGGGATGGTGCGAAGTTTAGTCTCACCCCGTTAGTGAAGAAGGAGTTGGACCTTCTTATAAGGGTTTCTTTTCTGCATGCTATTGGAGCTTGAGAAAAGAAGAGGGCCTCACGCACTCCTCCTCCGCCGCTCGACGCGGTGTGGCGCGAGTTGCGGGATTGAGCCGAGCCGAGCTCATACTTACGCGCTTATTTAAACGTCGGATCGTGGGCTTACCGACTCGGACATGAGTCCAGCCCACGTCTCTCCACCCGGATGCGTCTACATAAGCGAGGCTTAAGCCAACCCTAGCCGCCACGAGATCAGATCACGTCATTCTTTTTGCTGCTGCTGTCGCCGGCGACTCCATTCGTTCACCACGTACACGGTTGGCTGGAGAGCAGGCCTCTAAAATCATGCCTCTCCGGGTTTTCTACAGGGAGAGGGACGATTAGGTTTTTGGGGAGCGACCACGCGACTACTCGCTTCCGTTCGACTACTTCATTTACGTCCGCATCGCCTTCGTCGTCATCACCATGTTGCCCCAACCGACGCCGACCTTGCCGCTACCAAGAAGCTCGAAGATGACAAGAAGGCGGCCGAGGACGCTGCTGCCGCCAATGCTGCTGCTACGGCCAACTGGCCTATTGGAGAGTATAACTAGTTTATCCCGCTTCTATCTATTTCAGTCTTAGTAGTACTAGATATATGTGTAGATGTTTCTACTATATGTTTAGTACGTGCTAGTTTGGTTCGTAATCAATATGTTAGTAATCTAGTCAATGCCATGATAGTGATTGTTTCGTAGATTAATCTAATCAAAAAATTGCCTGTTTACTCAACAATCCAAAAGAACTAATTTGTGTAGGATTTTTTCGAGTAACGGTTTTGTTGCTGCACTGAAACCAGATAAATTTACCATTACGTACTTAGACGTTGGCAAACGAAGACCACCTTATGGCTCACGACTATGAACATGTTCTGGGTAGCCGGTGTTACTCCTACGGGAACGATCACACCTTAAAAGGAGAAGGCATTCAAAGAGGCCACGGTCTATTTTCTCGGAGCGGTTCTTAGCGTGATCGGAGATATGTTGGTCGATGCATATTTACATAAGCAGGTTGCCAAGGATCTGTGGGAGGCGCTCGAATCTAAATTCGGCGTAACAGATGCTGGTAGCGAGATGTATGACATCAAGCAATTCCATGATTACAAAATGACCGAGAACCGTTCTGTACTAGAACAGGTTCATGAGATACAATGCATAGTTAAGGAGCTTGAGCTTCTTAAGTGTGTTTTACCAGGCAAATTTCTCGCGGGTTGCATCATAGCTAAGCTCCCAAATTCCTGGAGGAACTTTGCTACAACTCTGAAACATCAGAGACGAGAATTCTCTATTGAGGATGTTTTCGGTCATCTAAGTGTTGAGCAAAACCCGAGAGCAAAGGACTCACACGGAAAAGGGATCGAGGGAAACTCTGTTGCCAATATAGTACATAGGAGTTCCAACTCCCACAAGTTCAAGCGAAATAACGGTGTCCAATAGAATACCGACTTTAAGAAGAAGGGAAAGAAGACCTTCAAGAAAAATAAGAAGGGAGATGGCTGCTTCAACTGTGGTTCACACGAACATTGGGCCAACAAGTGTCCAAACAGGTACAAGAGGCCAGCGCCGGACTCCAAGTCTACCAATATGACTGTGGGCAATAATGAAAGTGTTGCATCTGGGTACGGTAATTTATTTACTTTATTTTCAATTTGCCAGTCCATCGATTGGTGGGTGGACACAGGTGCAAATATTCATGTGTGTGCTGACATCTCATTGTTCTCTTCTTATCAGGTCATAGGGCATGGGTCCGTATTGATGGGGAATGGCGTGAGTGCTTCTGTTCTTGGTGTTCGCATAGTCGATCTGAAGTTTACTTCGGGAAGGATTGTGCAGCTGAAGAACGTGCATCATGTCCCGGTCATCAAGAAGAACCTCCTTAGTGGCTCCCTTCTATGTATAGAAGGGTTTAAGTTGGTCTTCGAGTTTAATAAACTAGTTGTTACGAAATATGGACCTTTTGTTGGAAAATGTTATGAATGCGGAGGTTGTTCCAAATTTCCCTTGCAGATTTTTGTAATAAAGTCATGACCAATATTCATTCGAGTGTTAATGAATCTGAAGTTTGGCATTCACGTCTTTGTCACATTTGTTTCGGTGTTATATTGCGGCTAGCAAAACTGAATTTAATCCGAGTTTCACTTTAGTCAAAGGTTCTAAGTGTCATTCGTGTGTGCAAGCAAAGCAACCTCGCAAGCCTCACAAGGCTGCGAAGGAGAGACACTTGGCGCCATTAGAAATCATACATTCTGATATGTGTGAGATGAATGGTGTGTTGACTAAAGGTGGAAAAAAAATACTTCATGACATTGATAGATGATTCCACTAGATATTGCTATGTATATCTGTTAAATACTAAAGACGAGGTTCTACACTACTTTAAAATCTATAAGGCAGAAGTTGAGAACCAACTTGGAAAGAAAATTAAACGAGTCTGGTCAGATCGTGGTGGAGAGTACTTCTCTAATGAGTTTGATTATTTCTATGTGGAACACGGCATTATTCATGAGAGGACGCCTCCCTATTCTCCCCAGCCAAACGGGGTTGACGAGCGGAAAAACCATACTCTAACCGATTTGGTTAATGCCATGTTAGATGCATCGGGTTTATCCAAGGCAAGGTGGGGGGAGGCTATATTGACTTCATGTCATGTCCTGAATAAGGTTCCGACAATAGATAATGAGGTCACTCCCTATGAGTAGTGCTCGAAGAGAAGGACAACACTCTCCTACTTACGTACTTGGGGTTATTTGGTGAAAGTCAATGTATCGATCCCCCAAAAGCGTAAGTGTGGACCAAAGACCGTGGACTGCGTCAATTTGGGATGTGCTAAGAATAGCGTTGGCTATAGATTTCTAGTAGTGAAATATGAGGTACCTGACATGAAGGTCGGTACAATTATGGAGTCTAAGGATGCTACATTCTTCGAGAACATTTTCCCTATGAGAGATATGCAAAACACTTCTAGACAGGAATCCGATGAGACTCCTGAGCGTGTCATTCCTATGGAATATTATGAACAAACACATTATGAAAATCCCGAGGAGGATGACGAGGAAACCCGGTAGGGGCAAGAGACAAAGGACTGCAAAGACCTTTGGTGATGATTTTCTCGTGCACCTTATGGATGATAATCCCACTTCTATTTCAGAAGCTTATGCATTTCCAGATGTTGACTACTGGAAAGGTGCGGTCCGTAGCGAGATGGGTTCCATCATGGCTAATGGGACATGGGAAATTACTAAGCGTTCCTATGGTTGCAAACCATTAGGATGTAAGTGGGTGTTCAAACGGAAGCTTAGTCTCGATGGTACAATTGAAAAGTACAAGGCTATGCTTGTGGCCAAGGGCTATGCCCAGAAAGAAGAAGAATATTTCTTCGATACTTATTCACCTATGGCCAGACTGACCACTGTAAGGGCATATTTCTCCCTAAGTGGTTTTGGTGATTGATGACAATGCCCTTGCGAACTAATTGTGTGCATTGAGCATTTCAGATATCTCAGGTCTAGGCACAAGATGATTCAATGCCCCTCGGAATCTCTCAAAGACGGTTGTTCTATGCATTTCCTTTTGGTGGATTTGAATCGTAGGAAAGCCGTACTATCAAGAAGGGGTCCGCTTTGGAAAGGTCTGGGTGGAATCAACACGTACACGTCTATTCCTTCGCACCACCTTTCCCTCTCTTCAATGGAGCCCCAACTCATTTTCCTTCTCTGTGCAAAAGGAACGTCTGCTAGGTGTTTGTGTTTAGTGGTCTGCGGTAGTACCGCTCCAGGCAGCGGTAGTACCGTAGGTGCCAGCGGTAGTACCGCTCGGTGGAGCGGTAGTACCGCTGTCTCCTGCCCTGACCTCTAAACCTGCGGTAGTAGGTGCGGATGTAATTTTTCACATCCGCCCAACTACGGTAGTACCGCGATTCTCATCCGGTACTACCGTGTCGGACGTTTTCGTAGAGTTTACCTCTGTGGAGGTAGATACAGAAGTAATTTTTTACTTCCGTGCACCTCCAGTGGTCACCTCTGCCGACCGTGCGGTAGTACCACATGGGCTCGCGGTAGTACCGCTCCGATGGTTCTACCACTTGTGGCCTAGTGCTAACGGCCTGGGCCAGCTACTCCCGTGCGAGCGGTAGTACCGCACAAGGCTGCGGTATAACCGCAAGCCGTCATGGTGGTACCATGACTTTTGCGGTAGTACCGCGACGCGCGGGGCTGAGGTAGTGGATAATGGTTGATCTTGTCCCCCACTATAAAAGGGAGGTCTTCTTCACCAAGAAGCTTACCTCTCCCTTCCCAAACTCCATTGTTGCTCCAAGCTCCATTTTAGCCCGATCTCTCTCCCTAGCCAATCAATCTTGTTGATTTCCTAGGGATAGGTTGAGAAGGCCCCAATCTACACTTCCACCAAGAGAAATTTGATTCCCCACACTAATCCCTTGCGGATCTGGTTACTCTTGGGTGTTTGAGCACCCTAGACGGTTGAGGTCACCTCGGAGCCACATTCCATTGTGGTGAAGCTTCGTGGTGTCGTTGGGAGCCTCCAATTCAGTTGTGGAGATTGCCCCAACCTTGTTTGTAAAGGTTCAGTCGCCGCCTTCAAGGGCACCAATAGTAGAATCACGTCATCTCGCATTGTGTGAGGGCGTGAGGAGAATACAGTGGCCCTAGTGGCTTCTTGGGGATCATTGTGCCTCCACACCGCTCCAACGGAGATGTACTTCCCAAAAAGGGAAGGAACTTTGGTAACACATAATCGTCTTCACCGGCTCCACTTTTGGTTATCTCGCATCTTTACTTCTTGCAAGCTTTTATTGTGTTATATCCCTTGCTTGTTTGTGCACTTGTTGTGATTAGCATCCTATAGGTTATTCACCTAGTTGCACATCTAGCTAACTTATTTGATGCTAAACCTTAATTGTTAAACAAAAGTTAAAAATTGTTAGTTGCCTATTCATCCCCCCCCCCCTCTAGTCAACCATATCGATCCTTTCAATTGCTATCAAAGCCGCGTCTCTTTATTAAGGGTTTCACCACCCGAAGAGTATGGCTGGCGAAGAGGCGCGTGTGGGAGAACTGTTGGGGAAAGTTGCATGGGAAACAAAAAATTTCCCACGCACACTCAAGATCTATCCATTGTGATGAGCATCTACGAGAGGGAGAGTGGATCTACATACCCTTGTAGATCGCTAGGCGGGAAGCGTTAAGAAACGCGGTTGGTGTAGTCGAACGTCTTCGTGATCCAAAACGCCGAGCATCCTGCGATCTCATCATGATCCGTCCCACGATCCAATCATGGTCCGTACCGCGAACTCATTACGATCCGTCCCGCGCTCTCATCACGGTCCGTCTCGCAATCTTGATAACGGTCCTTCCGATCTAGCGCCGAACGGACAGCACCTCCGCGTTCAGCACACGTACAGCTCGATGACAATCTCCGCCTTCTTGATCCGGCAAGAGGGAGCGGAGAGGTAGACGAGTTCTCTGGCAGCGTGACGGCACCGCGGTGATGGTGGTGAAGCAATTCCGGCAGGGTTTCGCCTAATTACTGCAGAAAACCAATCTAGAGGAGAAACTATGCACTAGAGGAATGGGTAGCACGTGGCTGAAAATCAAGTGCCAAAAACCCTAAAACCTCTATTATATATAGGAGGAAGAGAGGAGGAGGATTGGCCCTCAAGGAACCTGCCCTATGCTTCGGCCAAACCAAGGAGGAGAGGAGGATTCCTCCTCCAATCCTAGTAGGACTACGACTCCTCCTTATTTTTGCCTTTTTGCCTTTTTCCACCTTTTTCTCTTTGGGCTTTTCTTCCCAGCCGCATGGGCCTTGTGTGGGACTTACACCAGCCCACTAAGGGCTGGTATTCACTCTCCCACAGCCCATGTAGCCTCTTGGGTCGAAATACCCCTCCCGTTGGTCTCCCGGTACACTACCGGCACTCCCGGTACACTACCGATGAGCCCAAAACTTTTCCGGCGACCAAAATAGGACTTCCTATATATCAATGTTTACCTCTGGACCATTCTAGAGCTCCTCGTGATGTCCAGGATCTCATCCGAGACTCGAAAAAACCTTCGGTCACCACCATGCATAACTCTATACTACCAAAACGTCACCAAACCTTAAGTGTGCAGACCTTGTGGGTTCGAGAACTATGTAGACATGACCGAGACACCTCTACGGTCAATAAAGAATAGTGGGACCTGGATGCCCATATTGGTTCCTACATATTCTATGAAGATCTTTATCGGTCGAACCTCTATGTCAAAGATTAAGTTAATCCTGTATGATGTTCCCTTTGTTCTTCGTATGTTACTTGCCAGAGATTCGATCATCGGTATCTCCATACCTAGTTCAACCTCGTTACCGGCAAGTCTCTTTACTCGTTCCGTAATATAAGATCCCGTGACTAACACTTATTCACATTTCTTGCAAGGCTTATTGTGATGTTGTATTACCAAGTGGGCCCTGAGATACCTCTCCGTCACACGGAGTAACAAATCCTAGTCTTGATCCATGCCAACTCAACAGACACCCTCAGAGACACCTGTAGAGCACCTTTATAGTCACCCAGTTATGTTGCGACGTTTGATACACACAAGGTACTCCTCCGATATCTGTGAGTTGCATGATCTCATGGTCATAGGAACATATACTTGACATGCAGAAAACAGTAGCAATAAACTGACACGATCATAAGCTACGTTTGTAGTTTGGGTCTTGTCCATCACATCATTCTCCTAATGATGTGATCCCGTTATCAAATGACATCTCATGTCCATGGCTAGGAAACCTTAACCATCTTTCGATCAACGAGCTAGTTCACTAGAGGCATACTAGGGACATTGTGTTTGTCTATGTATCCACACATGGGCCTTGTGTGGGAGTTTCCACCATCCCACTAAGGGCTTATATTCACTCTCCCACAGCCCATGAAGCCTCTTGGGTCGAAATACCCCTCCCGGAGGCCTCCCGGTACACTACCGGCACTCCCGGTACACTACCGATGAGCCCGAAACTTTTCCGGCGACCAAAACAGGACTTACTATATATGAATCTTTACCTCCGGACCATTCCGGAGCTCCTCGTGATGTCCGGGATCTCATCCGGGACTCCTAACAAACTTGGGTCACCACCATACATAACTCTATACTACCGAAATGTCACCAAACCTTAAGTGCGCAGACCCTGTGGGTTCGAGAACTATGTAGACATGACCGAGACACATCTATGGTCAATAACCAATGGAGGGACCTGGATGTCCACATTGGTTCCTACATATTCTACGAAGATCTTTATCGGTCGAACCTCTATGTCAAGGATTCAGTTAATCTCGTATGATGTTCCCTTTGTTCTTCGGTATGTTACTTGCCCGAGATTCAATCGTCGGTATCTCCATACCTAGTTCAACCTCGTTACTGGCAAGTCTCTTTACTCGTTCCGTAATACAAGACCCCGTAACTAACACTTAGTCACATTGCTTGGAAGGCTTATTGTGATGTTGTATTACCGAGTGGGCCCTGAGATACCTCTCCGTCACACGGAGTAACAAATCCCAGTCTTGATCCATGCCAACTCAACAGACACCCTCGGAGACACCTGTAGAGCACCTTTATAGTCACCCAGTTACGTTGCGACGTTTGATACACACAAGGTACTGCTCCGATATCTGTGAGTTGCATGATCTCATGGTCATAGGAACAGATACTTCACATGCAGAAAACAGTAGCAATAAATTGACACGATCATATGCTACGTTTGTAGTTTGGGTCTTTCCCATCCAATCATTCCCCTAATGATGTGATCCCGTTATCAAATGACATCTCATGTCAATGGCTAGGAAACCTTAGCCATCTTTGATCAACGAGCTAGTCTATTAGAGGCATACTAGGGACATGGTGTTGTCTATGTATCCACAGATGTATCTGAGTTTCCGATCAATACAATTATAGCATGGATAATAAACAATTATCATGAACAAGGAAATATGATAATAACCAATTTATTATTGCCTCTAGGGAATATGTCCAACAAGAACTTCCGAGGCCATGGGTGTGAACACGGTTTCACGCGAGGATTTGAACGAGGCTTTGTCCTTACTGAAATCCTCCATGGCAACCGACGTTCAATCCATGTTTAAAGATTTCCTTAATAATCTTAAAATGTCTACCAATGCGGGGCAAGTGGTCAAACCCACTAACTCGTCATCGGATGCCAACTCCGGTAAGGAGGGGGCTAGTGCCGACAAAGATAATCATGCTCAAAGAGTTAACGGGTCGGGGAGCTTTGCCTCTGTTCGCCCTCTCGTGGTCTATGGAGGACCAGTGCACCCACCTCATATAGTTAATCTCGGTCCTCCTCCTAAACTTGTTTAGAATGATTTTGCTAACTGCGTTTTTAGTATCAAGTCTCATTTAGATCATAGCTCAATTCATCTCATGAGAGTCATTGAAGAAGGATACTATCCTCATGATCCACGCAATCTTACTCCAAGAGAACAAGTGGATAAACAACTAAATTCTTCCGCCTTGTTCATACTCCAAGCTGCTATTCCTCCTGAAGATCTACGTCACCTGCGACCCTTCATTGTTGCTAAAGAATGTTGGGAACACATCATCTCCATGTACAAGGGCAGCTCAAGCATTCAACGGTCAAACTATGAAGTTGTTCTTGATCAGTCAGATGAGTTTGTGATGATAGAGGATGAGGAACCGCGTGAGCTCTATAGAAGGGTGACCACTCTCATTGTTTCCCTCAAGGATCATGGCAGCAAGGATGTGGATGATACTTGGATCAAGCGTAAGTTCCTGAAGGCCATCATGCCCTACAACAAGGCCATGTCCGTTGTCATCCGTCAAAGGCCAGACTTTCACACCTTATCCTCTGGTGATGTGTTGGATGAATTCATTGCAATGAACATCCTGAACATGACAACCGGCAATGCTCTCGCTCGTGTTCAACGGTCAAGGAAGTCCTCTCCTAATCTTGCATTGAAGGCCAAGGTCGGTCAAGAGGAAGAAGAAGAAGAAGAAGAGGTTTGCCCCGAGGACACCAAATATGCTTATCATGAGCACATGGCTCTTGCGTCCAGACAGTTTTGGGGCAACAAGAGAAACTCAAGTCCCAACTTCTCCAAGAACAACTCAAATGGGTCAAAGGGAAAGCAACGTGTGAGAACTTGCTACAACTGTGGTAATGTAAGTCACTTTGTGGTGGATTGTCCATATGAGAAGAGGGAAGACAATGGTGGCAAGCTCATTCGCAAAGATAAAGCCAAGTCCTTCCCAAAAAAAACCAACTTTGTCAAGAAGGCTCCTCACAAAGTATTGGCAGCTCAAGAAGAGTATGCTTTAGATGATGATGTTGATGACAAAGACTCAAGCAGTGAAGGAATGGCAATGGCATCTGTGGCAATTGTCTCTTCTACCCCGACAAAGGCATCACTCTTCGACGCCCCCAATGAAAACATCATCGCGAGGTGCCTCATGGCTAAAGGTATCACTAAGGTAACCTCCAACGTCATAACCTCAAACATTAAGACCTCCATTTCTCCCACTTCATCCTTAGATAGTCTGGATGAACTTGAGGAGGGGAAAGAGGATAAAAATGAGTTTGACAAATTCATGTGTAAACTCAAGGGAGAGTCCAAGAAGCACTTCGTTGCTCTCTTGGAACAACTTGATGAGGCCCATGACACTATTGAGTCTCAAGAAGAGTGTCTTGAGGAACTAAGAGGTCATAGTCGTGAGTATGCCGACGAGATAGCGGATCTATCTATTTCTCTTGAGGAAGAGCAAGGTCTTCGTATGACTCTTGAGGAGTCAAAAAATGTTGACCTTACTAAATTACATAAAGATTATGATCATGCTATTTTTCTTAACCATGCTCTCAAGTCTGAGAAGGTTGCACTTGGGGTGGATCATGATCGTATCAAAGTTGAGCTTGACACACTTGGCAAGGCTCACAAGGCATTCACATGTGCTCATGCCTCTCTTAAGGAGTCACATGATCAACTCCAAGTGAAACTCACTAAGGAAATTGCCACATGTCCTCCTTTTGTTCTAATTGATAATGTATCTGCTACTAAGCCATGTTGTGAGCATGCACACCTTGTGGATGAAAATGCCAAGCTAAAAGAGCAGCTTAAAAAGGGTTTGGTGACATGTATCCAAGGTGAGAAGACACTCAATGACCTTCTGACTTCTCAGAAGGAAGTTGTGGCAAAAGAAGGAGTGGGGTTTGTACCCAAAACTAATGAGAAGAAGAAGTTAAACACCAAGGAAGTTCCATCGCTCAAGCGAACCTTTGTAAGAGCTGGAGAAGGTCCTCATGAGAAGAAGAAAGATCAAGTTATGTTGGAAAATGCCAAGAAGGGCAAGAACAAGAACATCCAACCCAACAAGACCGGCAACTTTAACCCCTCTTATGTTTTATGTCGTGCTAGTGATGGGCATGTTTATGCAAAATATGTTGGTTCTTCTTATGAGTACATTGAATGGTGTATTTGGGTTCCTAAGAGCCTTGTTGCTAACATGAAAGGACCCATTAAAGAATGGGTACCTAAAGCCAAACATTGATCTCTTGTAGGGGTTTGCTTCCGTAGGAACATCATGGTTGCTCGATAGTGGAGCGACAAATCATATGACTGGAAGCAAGGACTTGGTGGTGGACGTTCATCCTAACACATCTATGGCCACCCAAGTCACATTTGGTGATGATGCTATTTCAAAGGTATTGGGTCTTGGAAAGGTACTAATCTCTCCGGAACTCACCATAGAGAAGGTCATGCTTGTTGAGACCCTCGCATACAATTTACTTTCACTTTATCAACTTGCAACCATGGGTTTTAGTACTTTCTTTGGTATTGACTCTGTGACCCTTTTGTGGAGCAAGACTCTTAAAGTAGCTTTTGTTGGGCATGTCGAGAACGGTCTCTATGTGGTGAACTTCTCGGAGCAACCCACTAAGACTGTGACTTGCTTAATGGCTAAAGTTGATGTGGGATGGCTCTGGCATCGCTGGCTAGCCCATGTTAATATGAGATCTTTGCAAAGTCTTCTCAAAGGGGATCACATCCTTGGACTAACAAATGTGAGTTTTGCCAAAGATCGTGCTTGCAGTGCTTGTATTGAAGGAATGCTACATGAGAAGGCTCATCGTCCAACCACTACAATATACTCTAAGAGGACCTTAGAGCTCCTTCACATGGATCTCTTTGGCCCTCCATCTTTTGACAGTCTTGGTGGAAGAAAATATTGCTTGGTGATTGTGGATGATTACTAGAGATATACTTGGGTTTATTTCTTCAAGAAGAAGAGTGAGACCCAACAGACCGTCATCGACTTTCCAAATGAAGTCCAACGCCAACATGATGCAAAGATTTTGATGATTAGAAATGACAATGGCACTGAGTTCAAGAATTACACCCTAAATGAGTTTCTTAGTGACGAAGGGATCAAGCACCAATACTCCGGACCTTACACCCCTCAACAAAACGGTGTTGCTGAGAGGAAGAACCAGACGTTGATTGATGCGACAAGAACCATGATGGCAGAGTTTAAATCTCCGTACAACTTTTGGGCCAAATCCATCAACACAGCGTGACATGCATCTAATCGGCTCTATCTTCGCAGAGGTTTGAACAAGACCCCTTATGATATTCTTACCGGGAACAAGCCCAACCTCACATACTTTCAGGTGTTCGGTTGTAAGTGTTTCATTCTCAAGAAAGGTGCTCGTTTGTCTAAATTTGAATCTAGAGCCCATGAGGGCATATTTGTTGGTTATGCTGCAAACTCTCATGCTTATTGTGTCCTCAGCAAGTCCACGGTACTCATTGAGGAGACAAGTAACATAGAGTTTGATGAAAATAATGGCTCCCAAGTGGAGAAAAGTGGTCTTTCTGATGTAGGTGATGAAATTCCTCCCAAGCCATAAGAAAAATGGGTGTGGGATACTTCCTACCCATTGAGGAACCCCTTGTGGCTGAAGGAGAAGGACAATGTTCCACTCAAGTGGAACCATCACCCACGCAAGACCCACATGCTTCCGAAGAACAAACTGAAGGTCCTCTACCACATGAACAAGATCAAGGGCAGGATCAATCCACTGATGATGGTGTCTCACCAAGTGATGCCCAAGATCAAGTTCCTATCTCCGAGCAATCTCAAGATCAAGATCTTCTTCAAGATCAAGAGCAAGCTCAAGAAGGCGCTCAAGATCATCAAGATGATGACTCACAGAATGCAGTCTCTCAACTGTCCATGGAAGAAATCTTAGAGAGACAAGCCGCCAAGAAAGCCGCCAAGCTCAAAGTTAGACAACATCTGTTGGAGAACGTCTACGGTGACTTGCAAAAGGGGTAACCACTCGTAAAAAATTAAAAACTTTTGTGAACATCACGCGAATGTTTCTTGCAATGAGCCCCTTAAGGTTCAAGATGCGCTCGAGGATATGGAGTGGGTTGAAGATATGCACGATGAACTCAACAACTACGAGCGCAACCAAGTGTGGCGACTGGTGCCAAGACCAAAGGAGAATCACAATGTTATTGGAACGAAATGGATCTTCAAAAACAAGCAAGATGTGAATGGTATTATCATTCGCAACAAGGCAAGACTGGTGGCACAAGGATACTCCCAAGTCGAGGGTATCGACTACGGTGAAACCTTTGCTCCTGTTGCTTGCCTTGAATCTATTCGCATGTTACTTGCATATACCTCTCATCATAATTTTAAATTATATCAAATGGATGTCAAGAGTGCTTTTCTTAATGGCCCTCTTAAGGAGTTAGTATATGTCAAGCAACCCCCGGGGTTTGAGGATCCCAAGTTCCCCAATCATGTATACGTCCTTGATAAGGCTCTCTATGGCCTTAAACAAGCCCCACGTGTGTGGTATGAGCACCTTACCGAGTTGTTGCAAGACCGTGGGTTTGAAATTGGGAAAATCGACCCCACCCTTTTTACAAAGAGGGTCAACGAGAACTTGTTCACATGCCAACTATATGTTGATGATATTATTTTTGGTTCTCCTAACAAAGCTTTCAATGAAGAGTTTGCCACTTTGATGACAAACAAGTTTGAGATGTCCATGATGGGAGAGTTGAAGTACTTCCTGTTGGGGAACGTCGCATGGGAAACAAAAAATTTCCTACGCTCACGCAAGACCTATCCATGGTGACGAGCATCTACGAGAGGGAGAGTGGATCTACATACCCTTGTAGATCGCTAAGAGGGAAGCGTTAAGAAACATGGTTGGTGTAGTCGAACGTCTTCGCGATCCAAATCGCCGAGCGTCCCGCGATCCAATCACGATCCGTCCCGATCAAGCACCGAACGGACGGTACCTCCGCGTTCAGCACACGTACAGCTTGATGACGATCTCCGCCTTCTTGATCCAGCAAGAGGGAGCAGAGAGGTACAAGAGTTTTCCGGCAGCGTGACGGTGCTCCGGCGATGGTGGTGGAGCTATTCCGGCAGGGCTTTGCCTAAGCACTACAGAAATCCGATCTAGAGGAGAAACTATGCACTGGAGGAACGGGTAGCACGTGGCAGAAAATCTTGTTCCAAAACCCTAAAACCCTCTAGTATATATAGGAGGAGAGGAGGAGGAGGCTTGGCTCCCAAGGAGCCAGCCCTTGGGTCGGCCGAACCAGAAGGCAGGAGTCCTCATCCTCCACTCCTAGTAGGATTAGGACTCCTTCCTAGCCCTTTTGCCTTTTCCCACCTTTTTTCTTTTGGGATTTTTCTTCCCGGTCGCATGGGCCCTTTGTGGGACTTCCTCCAGCCCACTAAGGGCTGGTATTCATACTCGCACAGCCCATGTAGCCTCTTGGGTCGAAATACCCCTCCCGATGGTCTCCCGGTACACTACCGGCACTCCCGGTACACTACCGATGAGCCCAAAACTTTTTCGGCGACCAAAATAGGACTTACTATATATCAATATGTACCTCCAGACCATTCCGGAGCTCGTCGTGACGTCCGGGACTCCGAACAACCTTCGGTCACCACCATACATAACTCTATACTACTGAAACGCCACCGAACCTTAAGTGTGCAGACCCTGCGGTTCGAGAACTATGTAGACATGACCGAGACACCTCTACGGTCAATAACCAATATCAGGACCTGGATGCCCATATTGGTTCCTACATATTCTATGAAGATCTTTATCGGTCGAACCTCTATGTCAAGGATTCAGTTAATCCCGTATGATGTTCCCTTTGTTCTTCGGTATGTTACTTGCCCGAGATTCGATCGTCGGTATCTCCATACCTAGTTCAACCTCGTTACCGGCAAGTCTCTTTACTCGTTCCGTAATACAAGATCCTGTGACTAACACTTAGTCAGATTGCTTGCAAGGCTTATTGTGATGTTATATTACCGAGTGGGCCCTAAGATACCTCTCCGTCACACGAAGTAAAAAATCCCAGTCTTGACCCATGCCAACTCAACAGACACCTTCGGAGATACCTGTAGAGCACCTTTATAGTCACCCAGTTACGTTGCAACGTTTGATGCACACAAGTCACTCTTTCGGTGTCCGTGAGTTACATGATCTCATGGTCATAGGAACATATACTTGACATGTAGAAAACAGTAGCATTAAACTAACACGATCATATGCTACGTTTGTAGTTTGGGTCTTGTCCATCACATCATTTTCCTAATGATGTGATCCCATTATCAAATGACATCACATGTCAATGGCTAGGAAACCTTGACCATCTTTGATCAACGAGCTAGTTCACTAGAGGCATACTAGGGACAAAGTGTTGTCTATTTACCCACACATGTAATGTGTTTCCAGTCAATACAATTATAGCATGGATAATAAATGATTATCATGAACAAGGAAATATAATAATAAACACTTTATTTATTGCCTCTAGGGCATATTTCCAACACTTCCTTGGTTTTGAAGTCAAGCAACGAATTGAAGGTACTTCTATCAATCAAGCCAAATACACTCAAGACATGCTCAAGAGGTTCAAGATGGATGAGCTCAATCCTCCCAAGGCCAACACTCCCATTCCACTCAAATGCCATCTTGACAGCGATCCCAATGGTAAAGCGGTGGATCAAAAGGTATATCGCTCCATGATTGGATCCTTGCTTTACCTTTGTGCATCTAGACCGGATATCATGTTAAGTGTGGGTAGTTGTGCACGATTTCAATCCGCACCTAAGGAGAGTCACCATGTGGCTGTCAAGCGAATCTTTCGATATTTGGCTCATACCCCAAACTTTGGCTTATGGTATCCCAAGGAGGCTTTGTTTGATCTTGTTGGATATACTGACTCGGATTGGGCGGGAGACCGTGTGGATAGAAAGTCCACTTCCGTAGGCTGCAAATTTCTTGGTTGGTCTTTGGTAAGTTGGTCTTCAAAGAAACAAAAATGTGTTTCTCTCTCATCCGCCGAGGCCGAGTATGTAGCTGCTGCCAGTTGTTGTGCTCAGATTCTATGGATGAGGCAAACTTTAAAGGATTACGGTGTCAATTGTGACAAAGTGCCTCTTTACTGTGATAATGAAAGTGCCCTTATGATCTCCAGCAACCCAGTTCAACATTGCAAGACGAAGCATACTGATATTCGTCATCACTTTCTTCGGGAACACGTCAAGCGTGGAGACATCAATCTTATTCATCTGAGCACTAACGAGCAACATGCATATATTTTTATGAAGCCATTAGATGAAGCAAGATTTCACGAGTTAAGGCATGAGCTAAATATCATTGATTCGAGCAATGTGGATTGACTTAGTGCACACCTCCCCACACTCATCGTTATGTCTTGTCTAGGTGTAGGCATGGATTTAGGGGGAGTCTAGTTCTCTCAATGAACTATCCCTCCTCCTATTATGCATAAAATAATCAAAGTCTTTCACACTTGCCATTTTTTATGGTTACTGTGCTTCAAGAGACGAGTCTTGGTTATGGGCCCAAGGATAATTCTTTGTGGTGCCATACCATCTGACTCAAACATAGGTGGCTCTAGAGCCACCGCCCTCTCTTCATGTGAAGTAGAGACTCACTCTTTGGTCCTATTCTAATTTCTCTACTCCGATGGACCATGCTCGTGTTTTTATCTTGCATCATAGTTTCTCTTGTCTCTTGTTCTTGTGCGGCAATTTCTCTCTCTCTCTCTCTCGTTTGTGTTTATCGAAAATTTGCACTAAGAGGGAAGCACGGTACTACTGTGGAGGACCACGGTACTACCGCTTACCACGCGGAAGTAAAAAATTACTTTCGCCCGACGAGCGGTACTACCGCGATGACCGCGGTACTACCGTAACTCGAGTGGATGTGGGGGTTAAGAGCCGATAGGGGGGGTTCCCATCTTCCCCATACCCCATTCTTTCTCTTCTCCTCTCGTCTCTCTCTCTCTCTCCTCTTCTCAACCGGCGCTGGAGCACCTCTCTAGATTTCCATCTCCGGTCACCCTCTTCCTATTTCCTCCAATGGGATCATTCCCCACCTCGTCCTCTTGCAATGGACCCCTGTATTTCCCCGATTCCCTTTTGTTTTGCTTCTCTATTTTTGAATCTAGGATTTAGGGAAATATGAGATGGTCTAGCTTTTTTTGATCCAATCTGTGCATGAGGACATGTTTTTGAGGGTGTTTTTGCAGTAGAAGTGCGTATTGGTAGGATAAAACGGGATAGTTTTCGATCTACTGTAGTACCAACATGTGCGGTACTACCGCTCGATGGGCGGAAGTAAAATTTTACTTCCGCTGAGGCCACGGTACTACCGCTCCTGCGGTACTACTGCATAATGAGCGGTAGTAATTTCTTCCTTCCGCCCGACGGGCGGCAATAAAGTCTTACCACCGCACAAGCCACGGTACTACCGCTTCCGCAGTACTACCGCGTCTGGAGCAGAAGTAATTTTTTACTTCCGCGACGGGCGGCAGCAAAATCATACTACCGCCCCAACCACGGTACTACCGCTCCCGCGGTACTACCGCGTCTGGAGCGGTAGTAATTTTTTACTTCCGCAGACTGGGCGGTAGTAACATTTCACTTCCCCTCGAGCCACGGTACTACCGCGTCTGGAGCGGTAGTAAATTTTTACTTCCGCAAGAACTGATGGTACCACCACTCGATCCAAAGCTAACTCGTTTTGTCCTATCTATTCTCCCTTCTACATGGTTTTTGTGTCTGCTTTCGTCCTTGCCTTACTTTTTCCATTTGTCCATTGTGTTTGCGTTGTGTGCCATAGGTGGTGGCTCTGGTTCCATCTCTGCTCCAAGACGTTCCAATCTGTCTTGTGACACAAGCTCCAAGCGGCTTCGCAATCCTGATGCTCCTGAGGGATCCAATGATCCACCCTGCCATTTCAAGAAAACCGCATCCAAGCTCAAGCTACCAGTTGAGAACTATGAGGTCATGCCCCAAGCTGAGTTTCTGGCTCGAAGGTTGATCAATCCCTACGACAAGCCAAGGGGAGTTTCCAAGGCAAATGATTTGTTCTGGACCAAGCAGCAGTATCTTATTCACCTGGATGTGATCAAGGGCAAGAAAAATCAATATGTTCATGTCCAATACATTGATCTGGAACACATGAGGAAGCATCCGCAATACTTCGGTAAGGCTCTAGAGTTGGTACAGTAGTTTGCTATCGCAGACATCATATCCTTTCACCTTGACTTTGATCCCGAGCTCTTGGGTCAGTTCTTTGCCTCTGTTCACTTTCACTCTGATGCGGAGCGGACCATGACATGGATGACCCATGGCGAGCAACTGTCTGCCACCTGGAAGGACTTCATGGACTTGCTGCATGTTCCTCACTCCGGGCTTGGTGTGCCAATTGGACTGCGCCCTCACGGCAACCCTCAGCCAACACGTAAGGAGCAGTTCATACCTTTCCATATTCTGAAGACCTTACGATCTGGTGAGAAAATTCCTGTGCTCAACCCTTTCCTTGATGTCATGCACCGGATCTTCCGCAACTCTCTGTTTCCTCGCATGGGAGACAAGGACAAGGTACACTCCTATCTGGTGGATATGTTGCTGCTATGTGAGAGAGGAAGAAATGAAGACCTTGGCATCCTTGATGTGTCTCACATTATGTGGTCTAAGCTTCGCACTACTGTGTTCCATCGTAAGGTCCCCATTTATGGAACATACTTGTTCTACTTGATTCGTGCTACTTGGGACAAGACCTTTCCGGGTCAGGACATGTCGGAGCACTTGTTTCTTCATGAGCCCATCCGTTTGTGTATGAAGGACAAGTGGGCCAACACCACCACTAAGCCACCTTCTGCTCGTATGGAGGTCGATGAGGATGAGATCGAAGAGGAGGAAGATAACAATTCTGAGTCATATGTTCCTCCGTCTTCTGAGCCATCTTGTGCCAAGAAGCTCTCTCACAAGATGAAGACTTTGTTCTGCATGTAGGCCAAGGGTCAGTATCAGGCTCACGTTGCTTAGAAGGAGAGTCGCCAGCGTGACAAGCGTATTCTGAGGAAGCTTGGCGAGATCATCTCGAGTGGGTCTGAAAAGGACATCACCCTCGAGGCCACTTGGATGGCTAAGCAGCAGTTCCAGTGGGCTGATTCATATGCGGAGTCCATCCTAGATGCTTCAGAGGAGTCAGTTGACTGATATTTCTACATGGGAGCTACCACCTATGTGTTTGGTGTCCTCTTTGCCTTTTTGGCGTCTCGATGCCAAAGGAGGAGAGAGTGTAGGATTTTCGTGTATTTGTGTTTGTCTTTTTGTCATCTCTCTGCTTTCATTGAACTTTGGTTTATGTCCTTTGTGTGTGTGTGACCTGGAGACTTCCATTATAATATGGTGTGAGACATATGTTATCACTGCTACCTTATAATTGTCTAGTATGTTTCGTAGCTTGTGAGTCTGTCTATTACGTACCCTTATCTTAATGCTCACATGCTATGCCTAGTTTCCATACTTAGTTCTATTCATTCTGTTGCAACGATTGCATTGCCTATAAAATATAGGGGGAGTGTTGATCCTAGTGTGTGTGCCTTGCAGTCCAGCATATATAGAATATGCACACATCTAGGGGGATCTCTTCTATATTTTGTAGGTCTTGAATTTTGCATATGCTCATTTTATATCCTTATGTGCAAATCCCGTATTGTCATCAATCCACCAAAAAGGGGGAGATTGTAAGGGCATATTTCTCCCTAAGTGGTTTTGGTGATTGATGACAATGCCCTTGCAGACTAATCGTGTGCATTGAGCATTTCAGATATCTCAGGTCTAGGCACAAGACAATTTAGTGCCCCTCAGAATCTCTCGAAGACGGTTGTTCTATGTGTTTCCTTTCGGTGGATTTGAATCGTAGGAAAGCCATACTATCAAGAGGGGGTCCGCTTCAGAAAGGTCTGGGTGGAATCAACACATACACGTCTATTCCTTCGCACCACCTTTCCCTCTCTTCAATGGATCCCCAACTCATTTTCCTTCTCTATGCAAAAGGAACGCCTGCTAGGTGTTTGTGTTCAGTGGTCTGCAGTAGTACCGCTCCAGGAAGCGCTAGTACCGCAGGTGCCAGCGGTAGTACTGCTCGGTGGAGCGTAGTATCGTTGTCTCCTTCCCTAACCTCTACACTTGCGGTAGTAGGCGCGGATGTAATTTTTTACATCCGCCCAACTACGGTAGTACCACGATTCTCGTCCGGTACTACCGTGCCGGACTTTTTTGTAGAGTTTCCCTCTGCGAAGCTAGACACGGAAGTAATTTTTTACTTTCGTGCACCTCTAGTGGCTGCCTCTGCCGACCGTGCGGTAGTACCGCACGGGCTCGTGGTAGTACCGCTCCGGTGGTTCTACCGCTTGTGGCCTAGTGCTAACGGCCAGGGACAGCTACTCACGTGCGAGCGGTAGTACCGCACAAGGCTGCGGTAGTACTACAAGCCGTCACAGTAGTACCATGACTTTTGCGGTAGTATCGCGACGCGCGGGGCTGAGGGAGGGGATAACGGTTGGATCTTGTCCCCCGCTATAAAAGGGAGGTCTTCTTCCCTAAGAAGCTTACCTCTCCCTTCCTAAACTCCATTGTTGCTCCGAGCTCCATTTTAGCCCGATCTCTCTCCCTAGCCAATCAATCTTGTTGATTTCCTAGGGATAGGTTGAGAAGGCCCCGATCTACACTTCCACCAAGATAAATTTGAGTCCCCCCACTAATCCCTTGCGGATCTTGTTACTCTTGGGTGTTTGAGCACCCTAGAAGGTTGAGGTCACCTTGGAGCCACATTCCATTGTGGTGAAGCTTCGTGGTGTCGTTCGGAGCCTCCAATTCAGTTGTGGAGATTGCCCCAACCTTGTTTGTAAAGGTTCGGTCGCCACCTTCAAGGGCACCAATAGTGGAATCACGACATCTCGCATTGTGTGAGAGCATGAGGAGAATACGGTGGCCCTAGTGGCTTCTTGGGGAGCATTGTGCCTCCACACTGCTCCAACGGAGACGTACTTCCCCACAAGGGAAGGAACTTCGGTAACACATCCTTGTCTCCACCGGCTCCACTTTTGGTTATCTCGCATCTTTACTTCTTGCAAGCTTTTATTGTGTTATATCCCTAGCTTGCTTGTGCACTTGTTGTGATTAGCATCATATAGGTTATTCACCTAGTTGCACATCTAGCTAACTTATTTGATGCTAAACCTTAATTGTTAAAGAAAAGTTAAAAAGTGTTAGTTGCCTATTCACCCTCCTCTAGTCAACCATATCGATTCTTCCAACCACCATTCGAGTATTACTCTCGTTGGCGGACTCGCATGGTCTTCTCGCCCATCAAATGGACGTCAAAACGGCTTTCCTGAACGGAGAGTTAGACGAGGAAATCTACATGTAACAACTAGATGGCTTTGTGATAGATGGCCAGGAAGGAAAGGTGTCCAGGTTGTTGAAATCTTTATTTGGCCTGAGACAAGCACCTAAGCAATGGCATGAGAAGTTTAATACAACTCTGACATCTGTTGGCTTCGTCGTTAATGAAGCTGACAAATTTGTATACTATCGCCATGGTGGGGGCGAAGGAGTTATAATATGCTTGTATGTTGATGACATACTGATATTTGGAACCAACCTCAAAGTGATTGAGGAGGTTAAGTCTTTTCTGTCTCAGAACTTTGAGATGAAGGACCTTTGGGTGTGTGATGTTATCTTGAACATCAAGCTATTGAGTGATGACGAGGGTGGGATTACACTTTTGTAATCCCATTATGTTGAGAATTTGAGTCTCTTTGGATATTCGGACTGCAAAATTTCTCAAACACCATATGATCCTAGTGTGCTGATTTGAAAATTCACAGGCATGGCCAAAGATCAGTTGAGATACTCTCAAATTATTGGTTTAGTTATGTATTTAGCTAGCACAACGAGGCCCGACATCGCGTTTTCTGTGAGCAAACTAAGCCGATTTGTTGCCAATCCGGGTGATGTTCATTGGCATGTTGTTGAAAGAGTTATGCGCTATCTAAAAGGTACTATGAATCATGGACTTCACTATACCGGATACCCGTCAGTACTTGAAGGGTATAGTGATGCGAATTGGATCTCTGATGCTGATGAGATGAAGGCCACAATTGGATATATGTTTACTCTTGGAGGTGGTGGTGTTTCCTGGAAGTCTTGCAAGCAAACGATCTTAACGGGATCGACAATGGAAGCAGAATTAACAACATTAGACACATCTGGTGTCGAAGCAGAGTTTCTTCGAGATCTTTTGATGGACTTGCCGGTGGTTGAGAAGCGGGTTCCGGTTATCCTTATGAACTGCGATAATCAGACAGTCATTGTCAAAATTAAGAGTTCAAAGAACAACATGAAGTCCAACAAACATATAAGAATGAGATTGAAGGTTGTCAGACGTTTAAGAAACTCCGGAGTGATAGCGTTGAATTATATCCAAACGGCTAAGAATCTGGCAGATTCCTTTACTAAAGGGTTATCACGTGTTGTGATAGATAGTACATCGAGGGAGATGGGCATGAGACCCACATGAGTTGCCATGGTGGTAACCCAACCTATGTGATTGAAGATCCTGTGAAGTAGGACCTGGGAAACAAACCAGTGGTGAAATGAGGAGAGTAACTATACTAACCCACTCTGTTGGAGATGCAATACTTTTGGATACTGTATGGTAGGATGCCTACTGTATTAATGTGTTCTAAAGCTTATATGTAAGTAAGATGCTGTCTTACAGAGCGATCTTTAGAGCAACACACCTATATGAGCCCAACTGTTGGTCATGGTCTATGAGATTGGGATGATCTCTAGTAAGCTCATGAATAGGCCAGGAGTGTGACTAATATGCTCCACCCGAGGGGTCAGCCTTCGGTAGCCAAGTACTAGTAAGACATGTGGTGAAACTTCTTTACGCGAAACTGACAATTCAAGGCATAGTCCATTGTTCAGTTGTGAAGGAATGTAGCTACTTGCTCTAGGTGAAGCTCAACCTTAACATGTCTTCACTGAAATGCCGGTATATCAAAACAGTAATCGAAACAGAGGACAAAATGGGCCCTTGAGATCTGGTGGGAGATTGTTAAAATCTGAGATGGGCGACAATTTCAGAAAAATTTCTGAGGGCCCGTGTAGGTGGTATGACAAGGGGTGGTGGGAAGTTTAGTCCCACCCTGCTAGTGGAGAAGGAGTTGGACCTCCTTATAAGGGTCTCTCTTCTGCATGCTATTGGAGCTTCAGAAGAGAAGAGGCACTCCCGCACTCCTCCTCCGCCACCCACCTCGCCACGCCACGCCACACCTCATCATGACGCCAGTCGCGGGATTGAGCCGGCTGATGTCTCTCCCAACCGACGCCGATGGTGCCGCTACAGAGAAGCTCGAAGCCGAGAAGAAGGCGTTTGAGGACGTTGCCGCCGGCAATGCTGCTGCTACGGCCAACTGGCCTATTGAAAGGTATAACTCGTTTATGCCGCTTCTATCTATTTCAGTCTTAGCAGTACTTGCTATATGCGTAGACGTTTCTACTATATGTTTAGTACGTGCTAGTTTTATGTTTAGTACGTGCTAGTTTGTTTCGTAATCAGTATGTCAGTAATATAGTCAATGTCATGATAATGATTATTTCATGGATTAATCTAATAAAAAAATTGCCTATTTACTCAACAGGATGACCACTATGCACTGCTAGTATGAAGTTGGACGCACGCTACCACGGACGTGATTTCTCAAATTGGCTTTAGCAGTTGAGCACAGTGACGGAAACAGAGGACGAAAATGCACACGGGCTTCTCCACTCCACGGAATTAATTTCTGAAAGCTAAGAGGTTCATGAATTACCATGAGCCAGAAAATATCAGAGGACATCAGCACTACGTAGCGGAAGCTGAAGTTTACGCCTTCTTCTTGCATAAAACAGGAGAGGAAGCTTGATTGCGTCGACCGTAGGTGGAGCAGCTGAGCAGCGTTGGATCCGCCTCACGCAGGTGTTTCTGATCAGTGACCATCTGAAAGTGAAACCTGCGTGTTAGCGTACTATTCCCTCCGTTCTTAAATACTTTTAGATATCTCACTATGGGTTAAATATGAATGTATATAGACATATTTTAGAATATAGATTCATTCATTGTACTTTGTATCACTGACCGAGTGGGCATTTCAGGCGTTTAGGAAGGAACTAGGGGTCCAGCTGTATATGCTTTAACTGATATCAGCTCAAGTAGTCGCCAATTTGTCAATGATACTTCCTTTGTTTCTTATTTACTCGGTATATTAGCTTTGTCTGAAGTCAAAATTTATAAACTTATATCAAATTTGTAGAAAAAATAACACACACACACACACATACACGACCAGATCAATATCATTAGATTCATCATTCATCATGAATATATTTCTGCATCATACAAAGTTGGTGTCAGGTCTTGACGGTGACATGGCAGGCAACCTCGAAGGTGTCCTCTTCTCGATGATGTGTGTGTGATCTTGTTGGTATCAGGTCGACTGGATGCCCTTTTTTGTGGGCGTGTTGTAACGGTTTTCGTTCGGGTTTTTATTAATTAACGGGACAACTTCGTTCCGCCTTTTTAATGAATCGGGCCCTAATAGGCAGCGTTTCAAAAAAAAAGGTTTGACTTGAGTTACATGTTTTGTGGGAATACTTTAGTTAAATCTAATATGCGGAGCAAGTATAAATGGAGGGAGTACTTTTGCGGCATGTAACTCTCTTTTTTATGGAAGAACTCATTTTGTTAATCAGGGTTCTAGTTAAATTTAGGGTTAAAATCACCCGACAAAGGTAGTATAATTCACTAGTACGGATTCACCCCATACTACAACCTAAAACGCCCGTGTATACGTGACTTGGAATTTGATTTTTGTTATATGAATGAGACACGTACTACCAATCAAAGAAAATGTGAACATGAGATGCCCCGATCTCGTGGTCTGGCGTGTCGGACAATTAGTTCTCCTCCCTGATTAGCAAACCAACGATGTTACATAACTAAGTGAAGAGATTAGTGATAAAATGGAGAATTTACGAAATCCCCCTTCCCCCACCCCCACCACACGCCATCTTAGTAAGATAGGTCGACAAGGTTATAGGGGGTTATTTTATCACAAAACTTTAGTACTCGAAGAAGTAAGAGCTTCTATAGCCGCAACCTGCAAATCCGGCCCCTCGAACGTCCGCAGAAGCGACCGGACACGTCCGAGGACACTGGCCGTCATCTTTCATATTTTTGCCTTCACAACCATATCTCTCATTCTTTCCTTATATGTCTGGTAGATGAAGAGAAAATGAGAGAAAGAAAAGAAAGAACAAACAAAGAAAAAAGGTGGGCCAAATCCTGGGCGACTCGGGGGCTCTCCAACCCTAGGCGTCGTCGCCGCCCTCTCCTCCTTCCCTCCTCGCGCCGCCGCCAGGTGAAACCCGCGTGGCAGACGACGGTGGTGAGGGGACTCCCTCTCCCGGCTCCCCTTCCTCCGCGGGCGGCGGATCTTGGTGGTTGGCGCCGGTGTCCTGCGATGCTCGCGGTCGGGCGCGAGGCGGCAGGCCTCGGCGAGCGGTGAACGGGAGCGGGGCGCGCGGTGGCGGCCCTCGGAAGGCGGTGGAAGGCGCTGGGCTCGCGTCGGCGCCCCGGCGTGTGCAGGCGGTGGTGGCCCCTGTGCACGGTCGGCGGCTCCCTCTTTGACCCGGACGACGCCAGGGGTGGAGGTGGTGTTGGAAATATGCCCTAGAGGCAATAAATAAAGTGTTTATTATTGTATTTCCTTGTTCATGATAATCGTTTATTATCCATGCTATAATTGTATTAATTGGAAACATGGATACATGTGTGGATACATAGACAAACACAATGTCCCTAGTATGCCTCTAGTGAACTAGCTCGTTGATCGAAAGATGGTTAAGGTTTCCTAGACATGGACATGAGATGTCATTTGATAACGGGATCACATTATTAGGAGAATGATGTGATGGACAAGACCCAAACTACAAATGTAGCTTATGATCGTGTCAGTTTATTGCTACTGATTTCTGCATGTCAAGTATATGTTCCTATGACCATGAGATCATGCAACTCACAGATATCGGAGGAGTACCTTGTGTGTATCAAACGTCAGAACGTAACTGGGTGACTATAAAGGTGCTCTACAGGTGTCTCCGAGGGTGTCTGTTGAGTTGGCATGGATCAAGACTGGGATTTGTTACTCTGTGTGACGGAGAGGTATCTCAGGGCCCACTCGATAATACAACATCACAATAAGCCTTCCAAGCAATGTGACTAAGTGTTAGTTACGGGGTATTGTATTATGGAACGAGTAAAGAGACTTGCCAGTAACGAGGTTGAACTAGGTATGGAGATACCGACGATCGAATCTCGGGCAAGTAACATACCGAAGAACAAAGGGAACATCATACGGGATTAACTGAATCCTTGACATAGGGGTTCGACTGATAAAGATCTTCGTAGAATATGTAGGAACCAATGTGAACATACAGGTCCCGCCATTGGTTATTGACCGTAGAGGTGTCTCGATCATGTCTACATAGTTCTCGAACCCGCAGGGTCTGCACACTTAAGGTTTGGTGACTTTTCGGTAGTATAGAGTTATGTATGGTGGTGACCAAAGTTTGTTTGGAGTCCCGGATGATATCCCGGACATCACTAGGAGCTCCGGAATGGTCCGGAGGTAAAGATTCATATATAGGAAGTCCTGTTTTGGTCGCCAGAAAAGTTTCGGGCCCATCGGTAATGTACCGGGATTGCCGGTAGTGTACCGGGAGACCTCCGGGAGGGGTATTTCGACCCAAGAGGCTTCATGTGCTGTGGGAGAGTGAATATCAGCTCTTAGTGGGCTGGTGGAAACTCCCACACAAGGCCCATGTGGCTGGAGGAAAAAAAACAATAGGAAAAGGTGGAAAAAAAGGCAAAAAGGAGCAATCCTAGTCCTACTAGGATTGGAGGAGGAGTCCTCCTCTCCTAGTAGGTTCGGCCGAACCAGCTAGACTTGGTGGCCAAGCTGCCTCCTCTCCTCCTCTCCTCCTATATATACTAGAGGGTCTTGGGTTTTTGCACTAGATTTTCAGCCACGTGCTACCCGTTCCTCCAGTGCATAGTTTCTCCTCTAGATTGGATTTCTGCAGTGCTTAGGTGAAGCCCTGCCGGAATTGCTCCACCACCATCACCGGAGCGCCGTCAGGCTGCCGGAGAACTCTTCTTCCTCTCCACTCGTTCTTGTTGGATCAAGATGGTGGAGATCGTCATCAAGCTGTACGTGTGCTGAACGCGGAGGTGTCGTCCGTTCGGTGCTAGATCGGAAGGATCGTGATCAAGTTCGTGGGACGGATCGTGATCAAGTTCGTGAGACGGATCGTGATTGGATCGCGGGACGGATCGTGATTGGATCGTGGGATGGATCGTGATTGGATTGCGGGACGCACGGCAATTTGGATCGCGAAGACGTTCGACTACACCAACCGCGTTTCTTAATGCTTCCCGCTTAGCGATCTACAAGGGTATGTAGATCCACTCTCCCTCTCGTAGATGCTCATCACCACGGATAGATCTGCGTGTGCGTAGGAAAAATTTTGTTTTCCATACAACATTCCCCAACAGTGGTATCAGAGCTAGGTCTATGTGTAGATGAGATCTCGAATAGAACACAAAAGGTCCGTGGGCGTTGATGCTT
This sequence comes from Hordeum marinum, assembly GCA_022496015.1. Taxonomy (NCBI): domain Eukaryota; kingdom Viridiplantae; phylum Streptophyta; class Magnoliopsida; order Poales; family Poaceae; genus Hordeum; species Hordeum marinum. The sequence goes on from CM039676.1 coordinate 415,056,867, forward strand.
AGATTGCTTCCTCCCTTGGTCGGATTTTGGTTCAGCGGTATTGTGAGATGAAGTGACCCGGACCAACATTACTCGTACGCTTACGAGAGACCGGTTCCCTCGACGCAACTTGTTGCCTAGATGGCTTACGGGTGGCAGTTTCTCTCACTTTAGTTGGATCGGATTCGACAAAGGCGGTCCTTGAGAAGGTTGAAAAGCAAATTATGTATCACCGTTGTGGTTTATGCGTAGGTGAGAATCGCTCTTGCTAGAAACCCATAGCAGCCATGTGAAACATGCAACAACAATAAGAGGACGTCTAACTTGTTTTTGCAGGGTATGTTGTGATGTGATATGGCCAATTACATGATGTGATATATGTTATGTATGAGATGATCATGTGATGTATAGAATTTCATGAATTGCATGTCGATGAGTACGGCAATCGGCAGGAGCCATAGGGTTGTCTTTAATTATTGTATGACATGCGTGTCAATCATTAAGCGCCATGTAATGCTTTACTTTATTGCTAAATGGTAGCAATAGTAGTAGAAGCATGTTGGGCGCGACAACCCCGATGGCGACACGTTGATGGAGATCAAGATGATGGAGATCATGGTGTCTTGCCGGTGACGATGGAGATCATGCCGGTGCTTTCAAAATGGAGATCTAAAGCACAAGTTCATGGCCATATCATGTCACTTATGAATTACATGTGATGTTAATCCTTTTATGCACCTTGTTTTGCTTAGTACGACGGTAGCATTATAAGGTGATCCCTCACTTAAATTTCAAGATAAATTGTGTTCTCCCCGAGTGTGCACCGTTGCGAAAGTTCATCGTGTTGAGACACCACGTGATGATCGGGTGTGATAGACTCTACGTTTACATACAACGGGTGCAAGCCAGTGTTGCACGCGCAGAACACTCGGGTTAAACTTGACGAGCCTAGCATGTACAGACATGGCCTCGGAACACAAGAGACCTAAAGGTCGAACATGAGTCATATAGTAGATATGATCAACATAATGATGTTCACCATTGAAGCCACCTCAACTGACGTGATGATCGGACTTGAGTTGGTGGATTTGGATCATGTGACACTCAGATGACCTGAGGGGGTGTCAATTTGAGTGGGAGCTTTCGTAATTTTATTAATTAAACTCATTATTTTGAGCAATAGTCTAAGTAAACTTTGCATATTTATGTTGTAGATCAATGGCTCACGCAGTAGCACCCCTGAATTTTAATGCGTTCCTAGAGAAAGCTAAGTTGAAAGATGATGGAAGTAACTTTGTTGACTGGGCCCGTAATCTAAGGATTATCCTCACGGCTTCCCAGAAATCATATGTCCTTGATGCACCGCTTGGTGACCAACCAGAAGACATGACCTCCGAAGACGTTAAGAACGCTTGGGAGGCACGTACTGGAGATTACTCAATAGTTTAGTGTGCAATATTGTATGGCTTAGAACCGGGACTTCAAAGACGTTTTGAACGTCATGGAGCATATGAGATGTTTCAGGAGTTGAAGTTTATCTTTCAAAAGAACGCCCGGATCGAGAGGTATGAAACCTCTGATAAGTTCTATGCTTGCAAGATGGAGGAGAACGGGTTTATTAGTGAACATATACTCAGAATGTCTGGGTATTCAACTCGTCTAGCAGAGTTGCCCTTCCGCCAGAGGCGATCACTGACAGAGTTCTTCAATCACTGCCACCTAGTTACAAGAGCTTTGTGATGAACTATAACATGCACGGGATGAACAAGTCAGTCGCCGAGCTATTTGCGATGCTAAAGGTCGCTGAGTCTGAAATCCAGAAAGAACATCAAGTGTTGATGGTCAATAAAACCACTAGTTTCAAGAAAAATGGCAAATTCAAGGGCAAGGGCAAGAAGGGTAAAACCAAGAAGGATGGCAAAGCAGTTGCTACTGCTGTAAAGAAGCCCAAGCATGGACCCAAGCCAGAAACTGAGTGCTTTCATTGCAAGGGAACTGGTCACTGGAAGCGGAACTGCCCCAAGTACCTGGATGACAAGAAGGCGGCCAACAACAAACAAGGTATATATGATATACATGTTATTGATGTGTACCTTACTAGCTCTCGTAGTAGTGCCTAGGTATTTGATACCGGTTCGGTTGCTCACATTTGCAACTCAAAGCAGGAACTACGGAATAAACGAAGGCTGGCAAAGGACGAAGTGACGATGCGCGTGGGAAATGGTTCCAAGGTTGATGTGATCGCCGTCGGCATGCTCTCTCTTCGATTACCATCGGGATTAGTGACGAACCTGAATAATTGTTATTTAGTGCATGCGTTAAGCATGAACATTATATCTGGATCTTCTTTATTGCGAGACGGTTACTCATTTAAATCAGAGAATAAAGGTTGTTCTATTTATATGAGTAATATCTTTTATGGTCATGCACCCAATGTTAGGGGTTTATTCATATTGAATCTTGATAGTGATGACACACATGTTCATAACATTGATGCCAAAAGATGTAGAGTTGATAATGATAGTACCACTTTCTTGTGGCACTGCCGTTTAGGTCATATTGGTGTAAAACGCATGAGGAAGCTCCATGCTGATGGACTTTTGGAGTCTCTTGATTTTGAATCACTTCACACATGTGAACCATGCCTCATGGGCAAGATGACTAAAACGCCGTTCTCTGGAACAATGGAACGGGCTAGTGACTTATTGGAAATCATACATACTGATGTGTGCGGTCCAATGAATGTTACAGCGCGTGGTGGATATCATTATTTTCTCACCTTCACTGATGACTTAAGTAGATATGGGTATATTTACTTAATGAAACACAAGTCTGAAACATTTCAAAAGTTCAAGCAATTTTAGAGTGAAGTTGAGAATCATCATAACAAGAAGATTAAGTTCCTGCGATCTGATCGAGGAGGTGAATATCCGAGTTATGAGTTTGGCAGTCACTTAAGACAGTGTGGAATTGTTTCACAATTGACACCGCCCAGAACACCACAACGTAATGGTGTGTACGAACATCATAATCGAACCTTATTAGATATTGTGCGTTCCATGATGTCTCTTGCTAATTTGCCACTATCGTTTTGGGGTTATGCATTAGAGACAACTACATTCACTTTAAATAGGGCACCATCAAAATCCGTTGAGACGACGCCATATGAACTATGGTTTGGCAAGAAGCCAAAGTGGTCGTTTCTTAAAGTTTGGGGATGTGATGCTTATGTCAAAAAGCTTTAGCCTGAAAAGCTGGAACCCAAAGTGGAGAAATGCGTCTTCATAGGATACCCAAAAGAGACAGTCGGGTATACCTTCTATCTCAGATCCGAAGGCAAAGTGTTTGTCTCTAAGAACGGAACATTTCTTGAGAAAGAGTTTCTCTCGAAAAAAATTGAGTGGGAGGAAAATAGAGCTTGATGAGGTTATTGAACCTTTACTTCAACCAGAAAGTAGCACAGCGCAGAAAGATGTTTCTGTGGAACCTACGACGGAAGAAGAGGAAGTTAATGATGATGATCATGAAGCTTCGGATCAAGCTGCTATTGAACCTCGTAGGTCGACAAGGCCGCGTACTACCCCTGAGTGGTACTCCAACCCTGTTTTGGAGGTCATGTTGTTGGACAACAATGAACCTACGAGCTATGGAGGAGCAGTGATGGGCCCGGATTCCGAGAAATGGTTATAGGCCATGAAATCCGAGACGGGATCCATGTATGAAAACAAAGTATGGACTTTGGAAGTATTACCTGAAGGGCTAAAGGCCATTCAGAACAAATGGATCTTTAAGAAGAAGACATACGCGAACGGTAATGTCACCGTCTATAAAGCTCGACTTGTGGCAAAGGGTTTTTCACAAGTTCAAGGAGTTGACTATGATGAGACTTTCTCACCCGTAGCGATGCTTAAGTCTGTCAGAATCATGTTAGCAATAGCTGCTTATTTCGACTATGAAATTTGGCAGATGGATGTCAAAACAGCGTTCCTCAACGGTTTCCTTGAGGAAGAGTTGTATATGATGCAACCCGAAGGTTTTGTCGATCCAGAGAATGCTGACAAAGTTTGCAAACTCCAGCGATCCATTTATGGACTGGTGCAAGCATCTCGGAGTTGGAATAAGCGCTTTGATGAGGTGATCAAAGCGTTTGAGTTTATACAAGTTTACGAGAAGCTTGTATTTACAAGAAAGTGAGTGGGAGCTCTATAGCGTTTCTAGTATTATATGTGGATGACATATTGTTGATTGGAAACAATATAGAAATGCTGGAAAGCGTGAAGGAATATTTGAACAAGAGTTTTTCAATGAAGGACCTAGGAGAAGCTGCTTTCATATTAGGCATTAAGATCTATAGACATAGATCGAGACGCTTAATAGCACTTTCACAGAGCACATACCTTGATAAAGTTTTGAAGAAGTTCAAAATGGAACAGTCCAAGAAGGGGTTCTTGCCTGTGTTAATGGGTGTGAAGTTGAGTAAGACTCAATGCCCAGTAACTGCAGAAGATAGAGAAAAGATGAGTGTCATCTCCTATGCTTCAGCCATAGGCTCTATCATGTATGCAATGCTATGCACAAGACCCAATGTCAGCCTTGCCATAAGTATGGCCGGAAGGCTTCAAAGTGATCCTGGAATGGAGCATTGGCAAGCGGTCAAGAATATCCTTAAGTACCTGAAAAGGACTAAGGAAATGTTTCTCGTTTATGGAGGTGATGAAGAGCTCGTCATAAAGGGTTACGTTGATGCAAGCTTTGACATTGATCCGGACGACTCTAAGTCGCAAACCGGATACGTATTTATTCTTAACGGGGGAGCGGTAAGCTGGTGCAGTTCCAAACAAAGCGTGGTAGCTGATTCTACATGCGAAGCGGAATACATCGCAGCCTCGGAGGCGGCAAAGGAAGGTGTCTGGATGAAGCAATTCATGACAGATCTTGGAGTAGTGCCCAGTGCACTGAATCCAATGAACTTGTTCTGTGACAACACTAGTGTCATTGCTTTGGCCAAGGAACCAAGGTTTCACAAGAGGACCAGACACATAAAGCGACGCTTCAACTCCATCCGCGATTACATCGTGGAGAAAGACATAAATATTTGCAAAGTGCACACGAATCTGAATGTTTCAGACCCGTTGACTAAACCTCTTCCAAGGGCTAAACATGATCAACACCAGAACTGCATGGGTGTTCGATTCATTACAATGTAAATCACATAGTGATGTGAACTAGATTATTGACTCTAGCGCAAGTGGGATATTGTTGGAAATATGCCCTAGAGGCAATAAATAAAGTGTTATTATTGTATTTCCTTGTTCATGATAATCGTTTATTATCCATGCTATAATTGTATTAATTGGAAACATGGATACATGTGTGGATACATAGACAAACACAATGTCCCTAGTATGCCTCTAGTGAACTAGCTCGTTGATCGAAAGATGGTTAAGATTTCCTAGACATGGACATGAGATGTCATTTGATAACGGGATCACATCATTAGGAGAATGATGTGATGGACAAGACCCAAACTACAAACGTAGCTTATGATCATGTCAGTTTATTGCTACTGTTTTCTGCATGTCAAGTATATGTTCCTATGACCATGAGATCATGCAACTCACAGATATCGGAGGAGTACCTTGTGTGTATCAAACGTCGCAACATAACTGGGTGACTATAAAGGTGCTCTACAGGTGTCCCCGAGGGTGTCTGTTGAGTTGGCATGGATCAAGACTGGGATTTGTTACTCCGTGTGACGGAGAGGTATCTCAGGGCCCACTCGGTAATACAACATCACAATAAGCCTTCCAAGCAATGTGACTAAGTGTTAGTTACGGGGTCTTGTATTACGGAACGAGTAAAGAGACTTGCCAGTAACGAGGTTGAACTAGGTATGGAGATACCGACGATCGAATCTCGGGCAAGTAACATACCGAAGAACAAAGGGAACATCATACGGGATTAACTGAATCCTTGACATAGAGGTTCGACCGATAAAGATCTTCATAGAATACGTAGGAACCAATGTGGACATCCAGGTCCCGCCATTGGTTATTGACCGTAGAGGTGTCTCGGTCATGTCTACATAGTTCTCGAACCCGCAGGGTCTGCACACTTAAGGTTTGGTGACGTTTCGGTAGTATAGAGTTATGTATGGTGGTGACCGAAGTTTGTTCAGAGTCCCGGATGAGATCCCGGACGTCATGAGGAGCTCCGGAATGGTCCGGAGGTAAAGATTCATATATAGGAAGTCCTGTTTTGGTCGCCGGAAAAGTTTCGGGCTCATCGGTAGTGTATGGGGAGTGCCGGTAGTGTATCGGGAGGCCTCCGGGAGGGGTATTTCGACCCAAGAGGCTTCATGGCCTGTGGGAGAGTGAATATCAGCCCTTAGTGGGCTGGTGGAAACTCCCACACAAGGCCCATGTGGCTGGATGAAAAAACCCAATACGAAAAGGTGGAAAAAAAGGCAAAAAGGAGCAATCCTAGTCCTACTAGGATTGGAGGAGTCCTCCTCTCCTAGTAGGTTCGGCCGAACCAGCTAGGCTTGGTGGCCAAGCTGCCTCCTCTCCTCCTCTCCTCCTATATATGCTAGAGGGTTTTGGGGTTTTGCACTAGATTTTCAGCCACGTGCTACCCGTTCCTCCAGTGCATAGTTTCTCCTCTAGATTGGCTTTCTGCAGTGCTTAGGCGAAGCCCTGCCGGAATTGCTCCACCACCATCGTCGGAGCGCCGTCAGGCTACCGGAGAACTCTTCTTCCTCTCCACTCCTTCTTGCTGGATCAAGACGGTGGAGATCGTCATCAAGCTGTACGTATGCTGAACGCGGAGGTGCCGTCCGTTCGTTGCTAGATCGGAAGGATCGTAATCAAGTTCGTGGGATGGATCGTGATCAAGTTCGTGGGACGGATCGTGTTTGAATCGCGGGACGGATCGTGATTGGATCGCGGGACGGATCGTGATTGGATTGCGGGACGCACGACGATTTGGATCGCGAAGACGTTCGACTACACCAACCGCGTGTCTTAACGCTTCCCGCTTAGCGATCTACAAGGGTATGTAGATCCACTCTCTCTCTCTCGTAGATGCTCATCACCATGGATAGATCCGCGTGTGCGTAGGAAATTTTTGTTTCCCATGCAACATTCCCCAACAGTGGTATCAGAGCTAGGTCTATGTGTAGATGAGATCTCGAGTAGAACACAAAAGGTTTGTGGGCGTTGATGCTTAGATTGCTTCCGTCCTTGGTCGGATTTTGGTTCAGCGGTATTGTGAGATGAAGCGTCCCGGACCAACATTACTCGTACGCTTACGAGAGACCGGTTCCCTCGACGCAACTTGTTGCCTAGATGGCTTGCGGGTGACAGTTTCTCTCACTTTAGTTGGATCGGATTCGACAAAGGCGGTCCTTGAGAAGGTTGAAAAGAAATTATGTATCACCGTTGTGGTTTATGCGTAGCTGAGAATCGTTCTTGCTAGAAATCCGTAGCAGCCACGTAAAACATGCAACAACAATTAGAGGACGTCTAACTTGTTTTTGTAGAATATGTTGTGATGTGATATGGTCAATTACATGATGTGATATATGTGATGTATGAGATGATCATGTGATGTATAGTATTTCACGACTTGCATGTCGATGAGTACGGCAACCGGCAGGAGCCATAGGGTTGACTACATCAACCACGTTTTTCTTAACGCTTCTCGCTTAGCGATCTACAAGGGTATATAGATCCACTCTCCCTCTCGTAGATGCTCATCACCATGGATAGATCTGCGTGTGCGTAGGAAATTTTTTGTTTCCCATGTAACGTTCCCCAACAGGTAGCCCGACGTGGCCGGCGATCTGGACGCGGTGGTGCCGGCGGCTCGCTGGTCTGCCGGAGCTCCAGGGGCATCATCGTCTCCGACTCGATCTGCTTCGGTTCGTGATAACTTCGGTACAGGGAGACTGTCGTTATCTCCCGGTGCTGGCTGCATGGATCTGGCAACGAGGGCTGGATCCTTTTGGTCTAGTCTTCGACAGAGAAGGCGGCGGTCCGTGCACAAGAAGCGGATGGAATTCTTCGAACAGATCTAGGTGAAAACTTGCTCTTGGCTAGATGCCAAAGCCGGCGGTGGCGGCGCTCTACGGTGTCGTTCCCTTCTTGAAGGCATCGGCGTGGAGAAGTTCTAGACTTTTATCTACTACCTCCGGGGGAAGTCCTAGATCGATAGATCAGAAGACGACGGTGCAATTGCGTCGTTTCTCCCTTGGGGGCATCTTTCTTGGAGGTGTACGCGGGCTCGAGGGACAAGTGGACGACGTCTTTGGTGGAGCGGTGCTTCATCATACACATTGATGGTGACAGATCTCGATGGCATGGCGCCCTGGAGATTAGGCGTCTGATGTGTGATGATGGACTCGCGCAGGAGGGTGACGCTGTCTAGCTTCGCGGTGGTGTCGACGGCAGCTAGACCAGGCAAGGTTGATGCAGCAGTACAGTTGTGAAGATGGATTAGTGACAGGTGGTGGCGGCGGTCTCTGAGTGTGCGCCGGACCGGTGGGTGTCCTGGTTGGGGCCTCAGGTCTTAGATGTTAGGTTTGGCTGAAAGGTCTGTTTGGTATTAGGCCCAGACTATCAGCATCCTTTCATCAACTAGATAGGGGTAGCGACAGATGTTGTCTAGACGGTGGCTTTAGTCTTACAGTTGTATTACTTTATGAGGTCTTGTGTAAATAATTTATAAAATGACTGCATGTATCATCCAGATGCAAGGCCGGAGAGTCTTTCTTCTTTTCTAAAAAAAGTATATGACATCCACCTCGGATGCAAACCCCAGAGGGGAAATTATCTTTCCTTCTGGGCATTGGAAACAATTTACGGCTCCTTCTTTAGCCGGGTTATTAGAAATCGAAAAAACACAATGTGTTTCTCTTTTAGGCCGACACCAAAAGTTGATTAACATGGCCATCAATACGAATGCTACACACATGGGTGGAGAGGATAGGAAAGACTTTCTTTCTTTCTTCTCCTGGTAGATGTGAAATGTTTAAGGCTGGAGAATGATGCGGATGTTTGTTGGATATGCTGGTTGTTTGGGACCCTAATTCCACTTTTAGACGCACCAATCCAGCTCGATGAATCACTTGCATCTTTTTGGGGCGAGAAGATATGAATCTATTATAAAAAATCATCAAGAATACATACACCTTAAACATAATAAAAATCACATCAAAATTTCTTGGATCAACGAACGACTAAATGTCGGTGACAAAACGAGTTGCCGACACGCAAATCCAACTTAATGGTTCACTTCCATTTGGTGTACACCATGCGAATTATAGGATGCAATTCAGCGCAACAAAATATTTACTAAGTACCAAGACAAACAAGTGTGATGAACACGTATAATTCTCTCCTAAGCGATCGCTCACCACAATCCCCACACAAAGTGGTCACAATCGAATATTGTACGGCAATATTCTCTTCAAATTGAATATTAAGTATTAGAAATATGCATCAAGTTGTTTGCTACGCGTACACGGCAGGAACACCGAGATGAGACTACATCAATGACGGAAAAAAGAGAAAACCGCATGACTTTGACGTAGGAAGTGCCGCAGAACTCCTCTTCGGTCATCACCCCTTGGTCTCAACGTCCTCGGCGAATTTGGACCCTCCGATCTCGAATGGCTAGATCCTGGCACCTCGTCGGATTACCTCCTCATTCGTCTCCTGCTTGGGCAGGTAGGAAAAGTCAAGACACAGCAACCGAAGCATGGGCAATGAGGCCGTCATGGCCGTGACATCCTTCAGTTCGATGGACCTGGAGGTCTTAAGGCCTAAGAAGTCCGGGCAATGTGGCGCGAGCTGTGTGACGGCCGCCGGGAAAGACGACGACTTGGATTCGAGCTCGAGACGCTTGAGGAGGCACCACCGCGGGACAAGCTTCAGCAGGCGCGCTTCGCACGTCGAGGGAGAGCAGCAGCAAGAGACGTGCACCACACAGTCCGTCTCCATTTCGTCCCACGTCGGCAGCGCGCTCCTGATTATGCTCGTGCGGCCCTCAACAAAGAGTGATCTTTTCTACACGTAGTAAAAATTAAAGAAGGGTGGTGCTTCCTAACGAACAGTAAAATCAAAACAAATTTTAAAATTTCAATTTTTTTTGTAAATGTTCATATTAGTGTAGCAAGTTTGCTTGACAATTTTCATCATATGGAAAGCAGTGCTTGGTGGGTGAAAAACAAAATTAAGTGTAATGTTTGGCGTTTGATTTTTTTTTTTGCATAGGTCAAAATACTTATGTTTTTTCCCTAATAATTTGTATGTATCATTTAGGTGTGACAAGGAACACATTTTTTTTATATAAAAATAAATCCATTTTTGACACGCAGATGCATGTAGTGTGCCCCAGAGCCAAAATGGATTTCGAGTGACTCCATAGACTAGATAGAGAGCGTGTTTCTCGGCGGGAAAGACGAGTTTAAAGTAGTATGAACCGCATGATGGGATCACTGTCTACTTTGTTTTGCAGAATGAGTTTAGTGGTTGCGATCATGTGACTGACAGCAGCCCGCGCACGCCTTTTGCAGCCTAAAACCAAAAGCCGATGGTAAACTGCCATTCGTTCGCTGTGGGTGGCGACGATGAGCGATGAGCCATCATGTGACTGGGCGGCGACGATGAGCGATGAGCCTCCACAGAACCAAAAGCCATGCCATGACGGCTCCTCCTAAAATAGACGGCGCAATCGTGCGGCTCCTCTGTTTCGTCCCAGACTGGTGGAGCTCTCTGCGCAAGGCCGAAGGTGTTGCGATTGGACTGGACGCCGTCCTCGTCGCCCGATTTCTTTGCCCCGTCCATAAGATGCATCGTACTCCTACTAGCTGGCTAGCTGCTTGTCATGTCCCACTCCTACTAATGGAGAAGTGATGGGACTCTGTGGTTCTCGGGAGGAAAACACTCCCAGATCTTGGCCAAGAAGACCGACGATGGATGGATGGATGAGATGGCGGGAGCCGTACGTGCGCCCGCGGCGTCCACCCGTAGTGCACGCACCCGTCAGCTCGGTCGGGTGGGCGAGCAGACAGCACGGATTCCCTGCTTATCTTTGCCCCTTCGCACGGGACGTATATCCATACAAAACGCATGGTCCAAGCCTTCCTTGCGTTGGGTGCAAAGGGGCGCCGCTGTGTTCAGACTATACCTGGCCAAACCTCGGGTCGGGCCAGGCATCGGGCCGGGCCTAAAAAAGCCTGTTGTTAGAAATCTAGGCTTGAACCCAGCTCGACCCGGCCATCGGGCCTGATATTTGGGCCCAGGCCCGGCCCGAGCCCGAAAAAAGCCCGGCTCGGTCCGGCCCGGCATAGGCATAAATCCACATTTTGACGGGCCTGAGCCGGTCACCGGGCTCAAAATCTAGGCTCGAGCTCGGTCCGTGGGTAAGGTCGGGTCGGGCTTTTTTGGGCCGGAACGGGCCGGGCTGCCCATGGTCAGGTCTAGTTCAGATCTGAGGGCCGGTGCCGCGCAGCGAGTGGTTCTTCAGCCTGCAAACTGTTTCTGAATGTGTAGGTGATGTTTCTCGGGAGAGGCGTTTTGGCTCACGGAAGCATTTGCTTCCGGTTGAACAGTAACGCAAAAAATTTATAAATTTTTTTAAAAAAATTAATTTTTTTTGTGGGTGTTCTTCTTAGCGTCACAAGCATGTCTACCAAATTTCATGCAAAATGGAGCAAGAGTGTTTCGTCAATGAAAAAAAGCAAATTTGGAGTGACATTTTGGGATAACATTTGGGGTTTCATTTTGTCTTTTTTGCATAGGCCAAAATATTTGAGCTTTTTGCCTAAAAAAATTCAGGTAGCATTTGAATGTGACGAAGAACACATAAATTTTTTGTTATAATTTTTTTACATTTCAAAATTTATTTTTCACAGGCAGGAGCACGTGCTCCCGAGAGCTGAATTGCATTTCCGATGTTTCTCATGGTATACGATACGATCAAAAGTACTCCGACGGCCGCACCCATGGGAAAGAATAAACTTTGAGCACCGGCCGCACCCATGGGCAGTACCACCCGCACAATGCGGCGCCCGCGTTAAAGCATCACTCCAAACTCCAAAGCATCTCCAAAAAGGTTAAAATGTTAACGATGTCAAAGATTTCAACTTGCTTCTACCGTCGTCCATTGTATGTACACCTGGGCATACCCCAGGCCAGGCCGGGTTTCGGGCCGGGCTTTACAAAGCCCGAACCAGAAATCCCAAGCCCGAGCCCGGCCCAGCCCGGTCAAAAAAAGCAATATCCAGACCCGAACCCGGCCCGAACGGCCTAAAAACATGATTTCCGGGTCGGGACGGACCCCATGTAAAGTGTCGTTTTTCGTAAGCCCGAGCTCGGTCCGAAGTGCTACCCAGACCTGGTGTGCAAGCCCGAACCCGGCCCGAATGTAAAGCCCGGCCCGGCCCGGCCCGGGGTTTTTGGGCCGGGCTGCCCATGGCCAGATTTAATTGTATGTATGGTACGGTGGTAAGCTAAGCCGACCTGCTAAATCCACGGGCGTGAATTTCTCTGACGTAGTACGCCTACTACTAGCATGCATATGGTTGAATTACCTCGGACGCCATTTCTCCAGATTGGCTTTAGCGGGTGAGCAGTGACGGAACCCAGGGCGAAAATGCACACGGTCTTTTTCACACCAAGTAAGCATTAATTTCTGAAAGCAAAAGTTCATGAATTAAACTGAGCCGAAATGTATCAGATGACATTAGCGTTTGCGCAGTGAAAGGCGAAGTTTCCCCGCAAAAAATAAAATAAATGAAAGGTGAAGTTTACTCCTTGTTGGATAACAGAGGAGAGCAAGCTCGCCCGATGACGCTCCCGCGTGCGTCGGATCCGCCGGTGCAGGTGTTCAGAGCTGAAAGGGAAACCTGCGCATGCTGATCGATTTTATTTTATTTTTGACCGAAGACTAATCAACATTTTTGTTAAGAAGCAAGCGCCTAACCGGAGGCACCCAACAAAGGGAGCGCGTCGCATGTTCTTTTTAATAATACAATTGCGGACCTTTACATACATGCATATAAACCCACCCAGAGGCCAGAGTGCGAATCCTGGAAGGCGGGGCTCCATGGATACTTTTTTCCAAAAGAAATCAAAAATCATATTTGAGGTTTAAAAAAAATCAAAATTTTCCAAGGAAACTTATGTGTTTTCCGCACAAATATGTAAAAAGTCACCTGAAAATATTGTGATTTGCATGTTATACAAAAAAGACAAAATTCTGGATCAAAAAAGAAAGAGCTGGCCAATTTTGGAAATACATATTTGTCTTTTTTTTTTGCACGCTTCGTGTGAAAGTATAATGTTATGAAAATTCTCTCCAGTGAGTGTCTGTTTTATGTCATCGATGAGTTTCACATTTTTTAAGGGAAACATACGTTGAACCGCGTCTGGACTGCTACAACGCATCATCCAAAACTTTATTTCGGAAAACGACAAGTTACATAGAACATGGAGCTCATGGTCTTACATGTGCTAGAGATCCTCAAGACGGCAAATGACCTTTGATCTCATAGCCGATATCAGCTCAAGTTGTCATCAATTTGCCAATGATATACTCGCCTGGTTTTTATTTACTTCGCCTATTAGGTTAGACAAACTTTATAAACTTCATCAAATTTGCAGAAAAATATTGACATATTATCCTAATGGTTTAGGGTTTAGGGTTTTATTTACTTTGCCTATTAGGTTAGACAAACTTTATAAACTTCATCAAATTCTAAATATAAGTCTTTTAAAAAAATTCAATATAAACTACATACAGATGTATATAAACATATTTTAGAGTGTAGATTTATACATTTTGCTGCGTATGCAGTCACTTATTGAAATATTTAAAAAGACTTATATTTAGAAACGGAAGGAGTACATGCCAAATCAATGCCGTTAGATTCATCATTGAATATATTTTCACATCATGTATGTTTGTTGTTGTAAATGTTTAAATTGTTTTATGTAAACTTGATCAAACTTTATAAAGTTTGATTTCAAGCAAGTTAATATGTGGAGTAAATAAAAACGGATGAAGTAATTTTGTGGCTTATAACTCTTTTTCTTTTCTTCCAAAGAACTCGTTTTTTTTTAATCAAAGTTCTAGTCCAATTTAAACTTAAAATCACCCCACATGACACCTAAAACCCGTGAACCTGAAGCGTCCCCAACTTGGTCTGGCGTGTCGGCCCTTGGGTTCCTCACCCTGATTAGCAAAACCAAGATGTTGCACTAAACTAAGTGAACTGATGAAACGGAAAATCTACACAAATCACTCCTCCCCCACCCCCACCACATGCCATCTTTTGCTTAGATACGTCGACAAGGTTATAGTTGGTCATTTTATCACAAAACTTTCACCACTCCAAGACGTAACAAATGACCGAGTAATCTGATTTGGCTTCATTAACGTGTTACCGAAATGGAAGTGGGAGCAATCATGGAGATATATATGGCGCCCACTTCGGATGCAAACCCCACGATGGGATATTAGAATTTAGAAGTTATTATAAGTGTTTTTAAAGGCTTCTTCTTTAGCCGGGTTATTAGAAGTGAGAAAAACGCAATGCGTTTCCCTTTTAGGCCGACACCAAAGTTGATTAATATGGCCACCAATTCGAATGCGACACACGCTGGTGGATGTGATATGGAAGGCTTTCTTTCTTCTCCTAGTAGACGTGTAATGTTTAAGGCTCGAGTTGGAGGATGATGCGGGTGCTTGTTGGATTTCCAGCTTGTTTGGGACCCTAATTCCACTTCTAATCCAGCTTGACGAATCACTTGCATTTGGCGTGTAAATTGTGCGATGCGATGCCATGCAGTGCAGCAAGAATGTCCACCATGTACCGAGTCAAATAAATGTAACGGGCTTGCTAAAAATTAGTCGACTGAGACTTTACGAAGTCTCAGTTGACTGAGACCTAGACAGTTCCTAAATGTAAACACGTACGTATATTTCTTCATAAACGAAGACCCACCCATCGCCCATCACAATACACACACAAACTGACCGCAATCAAATACGTTGTCATTCACTTGAAAAAAACACGTCATTATTCTCTTCAAATAAAATGTAAGGTCTACATACTACACATGAAGTTTTGTACTACTACACGTACACGTCGGGTACACAAAGATGAGGCCACATCAATAAAAGTCCTGAAGGAGACGATCACATGACGTCGACGTAGGAGGAGCCGCAGAACTCGTCGTCGGTCATCATCTCGTCGTCAAGCTCGTCGACGAACCTGGACCCTCCGATGTCGAACCGCCCGATCCTGGCGCCTCGTCGGACCACCTCCTCGTCCTTCTCGTTGAACCCGACACAGTTCCTGGCGCTGAATTCCTCGAGCTGCTTGCAGCCCGCGAGAATGGCGAGCAGCTCCTGCTTGGGCAGGTAGGACGAGTCGAGGCACAGCGACCGGAGCCTGGGCAGCGAGGCTGCCATGGCCGCGGCGTCCTCCGGCTTGATGGCTCCGGAGGTCCTGAGGCCGGAGAGGTCTGGGCAGTGCAGCGCGAGCTGCGCGGCGACGGCCGGGAAGGACGAGGGCTTGGACTCGAGCTCGAGGCGCTGGAGGAGGGGCCACCGCGGGACGAGATCCGGCAGGCGCGCCTCGTCGGCGGCGGAGAGCAGCGGCGGGAGCGCGAGCCGGCGCAGCCTCGGGCAGCCGGCGGCGACGCGGTCGAGCTCGGCGGCCGGGGAGGAGAGGAGCGGTGGGAGCGCGAGGTCGGACACGGAGCCCGCCGCGCGGACGAGGCAGAGCCGGAGGAAGCCCGCGAAGGCGAAGCGGGCGACGCCGTAGCGGCGCGCGAAGGCGGCGGCGAGCGCGCCCCAGGGCATGAAGCGCGCGACGTGGTCGTGGCGCAGGTCGAGCGCGCGCCACAGGGACGGGTCGGCCGCGGCGCGGCGCCACCCGCGGCAGACGAGCGGCGCCGCGGCGACCACGTCCTCCAGCGCCAGCCGGCGGAAGACGTGCACCAGGCAGTCCGTGTCCATCTCGCCCCACGCCGGCGTAGCGTCCATGACCGAGCTCTTGCGTTTGCCGCCTCGTGGAGAGACGCGCGGCGGGCTTGGTTGGTGCGATGTGAGCGAGAGAGCGAGATTGATGGCTCGGGTGGTGTTTAATACTTCAGTACTAAGTCGTGCAATTAGGCCTGGGCCGAGATTTGATTTGAGAAGGATGAAAAGAGAGGTGGTCTTTTATAAAGGCCGTGGGAGAGCTTCCGCCAGCGTGCGTGTTTGGTTTCAGAGGTTAGCTAGCGCACGTGCTACGCGACAAGCTTTACACCCTTTTCCTCAAATTTTTGTTTAATCGTGGTCCATGGTCGTTGAAGGCGCCTTCGGCTGCGGCGAGGAACAAGCATGTCTGCACGACCTACCCCGTACCTTTAGCACTAATGCAAGTAAAAAATTGTAAAGCACATAATTGTAGCCAATTTGCCATGCTAAACAAGCACTGGCCAGCCCTAAATTTGTCATCATCACGTCAACATAAATTATAAAATATTTTAATTTGGTAATTTTTTGAAGAAAAAAAACTGTGACGATTTTATTATGCTCGTCAACTAAACGTCTTATCCTAGAGGAATATAATTTGTCACGGAAAACATTTGATTTGATGTTGTAAAAATCTGATGTCAGTTTTGTAATGAAGTCCTTAATAAACTACAAAATGCGTACATAAGAGGATACATCTCAACCGCAATAAAAAAATATAAGAGGATACATCTCTTTCTTGATCACGCCTTGGTTATTCGTAGTATTTTTGTTTTATAAAAAGATGATTTTCAGTGACTCATCATGAAGCATTATGTGGATACAAACATACGGAACATACACACAGTCAACACTAAGAGCCAGTTCTTTTGAGATGATTCTCAACAATCACGTCTAGAGAATCAAGAATTGCAAAAGAACTCAATTTGCTTCTCCAAAATCATCTAAGAATCGTTAGAATCGGTAGTGCAAAAGAAAATTGCCAGAAAACGATGATTCTCACGATTCTGGTCGCTCCTGCAAAAGGTAACGGTTCGTTTTAGGTCTCGACCCCTATTGGAGCACCGAATTACATGCAAAATGCCACTCGGGCCGAACCACAACTCACGAGTGGAAACAAATCGGGCTGGCGTGTCGCTCAACTCCCCGGCCACCACCCCGATAGGGTTTCCTCGATCCCCAGCCGCCAGCCCGCAGGAGAGGAGGAGAGGTCGCCGCCAGCCGGATTCCCCGCCCTGGCACCGTCAGATCCGCCAGCGAGCGGTCCCCGGCGCCATCCCCAACCCTCCCTGCCCAACCGCCCCGTTCCTCCGCTCCCGGACGGCCCTTCCCTCCACGAGCTGGTGAGCTCCTCTCTTCCCCTTTCCCCTGGCGCCCCGAGCCACTGCTGCTTTGTTTCACTGCTGCTTCGACGACGGACAGGCGATGCAGCACGCCAGCGCTGCTGCTGCATCGCTTTGTGTGGCCAGCAGCAGCTAAGTTTTTATTTGGACACACATACAGAGTTATGCCCGCTTCAGAGTTTCAGATAAGAAATAGGGTAATTGCAAACAGAGGAAACACTAGTACTACGAATAAGCCTGAACATTGGATGTCCATTTTCAGAGTATCACTTGATGTCGGCTGTTATATATGCATACAGTTTAAATGTAAGCTGCTTGTTTGCTGCTGCTTCGCTGTGTGTTAGCAATTCAGCTATGGGCATTACCGACATTTCACCTTACAACTCATACAACAATCACAGTCTAGAATCACATAAAAGAGCTGGGCAGCTGATTCTGTGACCAGACGATTCTATGGGTAGTTTCCTAGAATCAGATTATGAAGAATCGTGAGGTGAAAAGAAGTGGCCCTAAGGTGCACATGTTAATGTGTTGGCAAAAATCAAAGTCACACGAGACCAAAGCTATGCTTAGGCATAAATGAAAAAAAAAGACCCCGCCAATACGATCAACAAAGTAGCAAAAATGACCATCACCAACATTAGCAACACCTGTACTACGAAAAAATTCTTCAATTCAAACACCTCCAGAAAGGAACAATGCATGATCGATCAACCACCAAAGTCAGATCATGTGTTTTCATCCTAGAGAAAGTATGAAACATCTCCAAACAATGCCTTTAGCGAGGGAACATATAAAGATTTGTCATTGTCAGGTAAAGATCAGAACTAGAATTTTTCATCCCGAAAATCGAGACTCGGTGCCCAAAAAACCACCACCAAAAACAAAACCACCCTCTGTTGCTGCCCCTACTTGCCAACACTGCTATAATACATTGATTGCGCGGCTCACATTCGATACACGCAGTGTTTTGACGTAGACACACACAAACAAAACCGCGCCAGAATGAGCAGTGAAGTTCCCCATCCATTGGGTGCTCTCTCCTCCGTGCCTTAGGCCAACTCCAGCGCACGACTCCATCAGGACGTCCGTTTGAGCCGGATTCTGTCTATTTGGGGTGACAATGGGGCTGCCCATGTCCAGATCGGTCTGTGGCCGGGTCGGTGCACCCAACGCGCGGCCACACCCCAAATCGTCCGGGGCAGACTGGGCATTTAAAAAATGGAATACACAAAAAATGGTAGAAAATGTAAATAAAACGCAAACATTAATAATTATATATTAATAAAACATTGTCCAACGGCCCCACGGCCCACAGTCCTTAATTAACATAATTAAAAAACAAATAAAATGCGCCGCCCGTGCTGCTGCCGTGCCCATCGCCGTCTTCAGGCGCCGCCGTTGTCGTCATCATCGCCAGTGAGGTCGATGTACGGTGGCATCGTCCATAGGTGGGCAGGCGCCCCCTAGAAGGTTGGCGGCGCTGGCGGCGCCTGCACCACCTCCCCGCGCGGCGATGATTCGCGCTCCGGTGACCGCGACGGCGTGGGGCACCAATGCTGGGTCCCCACATCCCTAGGCCATCTCCGTGGCCGTGAACGACCACGTCCAGCGCTGACCCACCAGGTGCGGGTGGAACGCGACCACTGGCTGCTCCTCGTGCACCTCCTCCTTCACCGCCACGGGCTGCTCCTCCACGGCGTCGGCCATCTCCAGCTCCGGGATGGCCACGTCGCCGGCCGCGGAGAGGACCATCATCTCCTCCAGCCCCACCCACTGGCGCTCATCGTGCGTGTTCATGGAATCTTCCATGACACGCTGGATGAGGCGGGCCTACTCCTCTTCGGTCATGCGAGGAGGTGGTGGTGGCGACGGAGAGGGCGGCGACGACGGGGTCGGCGTCAGGCCGCGCACCCGCATACACCCGCGCACCTGGGGAGGGCTCGGAGGGCGTGCCCGACGCTCTACACGTGCCCGCCGTGGGCTGTTGTGTTGGCCGGCAAAATAGGATGCGCCCCGCACGTCGTGCTCATCACGGAACCAAGTGTCCCACAGAGAGGAATCCACGGTGTACCTCGGGTCGTAGTAGAGGTCATCGGGGAGGCGGCATCGGTGACGGTGGATCTCGTCGCGGCGGGCACGATCGCTCATTGGCACCGGCGGGATCGACACTCGATCGGCGGACAGGTGCCAGTTGTTCGGCAAGTGGACATCGCTCCAGGGGAGAGGCGTCCTTGTCTCCCAATAGCGACGACACACATCCGCATGGATGTACTGCTCGGAGCGTGCTGGGGCACCCGTAGGGGCAATGGAGAAGGCTGCCGGAGCAGGCCGTGGCGAAGGAGAAGGACGACGCGGCTCGCTTGCGGCGCGACAGCGGCCGGACGATGACCCAGCCTCGTGGTCGTGCGCCCCCTTCCCCTTGCGGCCGGTGCTCCACCACCCCATTGCTGTCGGCGGCCGGAGAGCTTGAGGGAGGGGGAATCTAGGGTTTGGTGTCGGTATCGAGGAGGCAGCAGGAGTAGAGTGGGACGCGTGGACTGTGCCGGTCCACGACTTCCCCATTAAGAAGGATGGCGACCGCCCGCCTGAGTGGATGACAGGCGGGGCCTACCGGTCGTGCGCAGTAAATACGGGCGGTGGGAGGTAGGTGGCCGCCCACCACGCGTCCCCGAGGCGGACGAGAGAAGGCCTCGAGCGCGTCCGCTCGCTGTCCGCCTGGACCCAAACCGGACGCATGTTTGCGTCCGAAATGGGTCGGCCCGAACACAAAACAAACAATATGCGTCCAGGGCGACGCGCACTGGGCCGTGGGCTTTATCCGTTTTGCACCAAACGGCCAGGGCCGGACCGGATGGGATCACACGCTGGAGTTGGCCTTACCGATCTCTTCAAACACAACGGTCAAGAACATCATCGCAACATCTTGGCAATTGCTTAACCTAACATACCTAATGGTGTCGTGGTATTGTACTAAGTTGATGACTCGGGTGGTGTTTTTTATGGTACTCCCTCTGTAAATTAATATAAAAATGTTTAAATAACTAAAATAATGATCTAAACGTTTTTATATTAGTTTACGAAAGGAGTACTAAGTTGTGCAATTAGGCCTGGGCTGGGCTGAGATTTGATTTGAAAATGATGGACAGAGGAGGAGGTCTTTTATAAAGGGGGTGCGGGAGTTTCTGCCAGCGTGTTTGGTTCCGGAGGTTAGCACATGCTATGCGACAAGCTTTAGCCCCTTTTCTCATTTTTTTTGTTTAACCATGGTCCATGGTCGTTGCAGGTGCCTTCGGCCGCGGGAGGAATCAAGCATGGCTGCACGACCTACCCCATAGCTTTAGCTCTCGTGTAAGATATTTATATGGACACGTCCGCTCACGTATCCGGACAGCCCCTTATATATCGCTCCCTGCATTCACATATTTCATATCTGGACTTTCAAATCCATATAAAATCATGCACGTCAATCGCACAAACTAAACGTTACACGTAAATAACAAATATTGGTACCGAACATAAGTAGTGTTACGTCAAATTTATTTGAAGTGCAAAATCTATCATCTACCTTTTGATTTCCATTGTGGGTCCACATATGCTCCACCAGATTATTGAATAATTGTGCGTGCACGTGATGATCTGGGAGATTCTGATGCATCTGTAGAAAGTTCATAAGCCGAACTGCATCTTGATCTTCTCGAATTTCAACTTGTTCTCCAGGTGCTTTAGTATCATTGGTTTGAGCTACACCATCATCACCCTCATCCTCGATGATCATACTATGCAAAATAACACAACATGTCACCATTTGTCACAAAGTTTCTGATTCCCACATCAGTGCAGCCCCACAGACAATTCCCCAACGCGCTTACAACACTCCGAATGCCCTTTCCACATCCTTCCTAGTTGTTTATTGCATTGTTGCGAACTGCGTTTGTTTTCCGCCATGTGGTTCGGATATGGTCTTCACAAATGCAGCCCACTAAGGATATATGTGATCTGCAAGATAGTATCTCATGTTGTAGTCTTGGTCGTTGACGGTGTAGTTGCACAGAGGTAATTCCCCATTGCCAAGCCTCCTGAACACTGGAGATCGTTGAAGCACGTTGATGTCGTTGTGAGAACCTGACATTCCAAAGAAAGCGTGCAAAATCCATAAGTCATGTGATGCCACCGCTTCTAGTGTGATGGTGACCTCTTTGTTGTGATCTTGGTACATTACTCACAAACCTTTGGCGACAATTCTTTCACTGCCAATGCATGCAATCAATTGATCCGAGCATTCCTGGAAATGCTCTAGCCTCTTCGTAGCCAACAACCTCTCTGTGTCCTGACATTTGGTTCTCTTAAATACTCTGCTCCAAACACCTCCACCACAACACGGGCAAACTTGACAGTAGTCTTCAGGCATGTGCTCTCCTCCATCATGACCATCTCATCATTGACATCTGCCGCAGTACCAAGTGCAAGCATTCTCAAAGCAACCGTGCACTTCTGTTTGGCAGAGAAAGAGAGTTTACCGCAACAATCCCTTGTCATCTTGAAGTAGTCATCTTGTGCCTCCACTGCCTTCACAATGTGCAAAAACAATGGTTTTCGCATGAGAAAACGATGACGAAACCATGGATCATCCGGGAAAGTTGGGTTCGGAGCAAAGTAATCCTCATGCAGTAGCTTTGCTCCGGATACCCTATCCGGATTGATCACTCTTCTTCCTTTGATTGAGCCCTTGAAATTGAGAATATGCTCCACTTGCTGCTACATTTCCTCTTGCATGGTCATGAGCATGATCATTTCCACTTCTTTGTCCGAATTCGATGAATTGAAGAACTCATGTTCAATCTGTTGATCAAGTTTCCTCGGTCCATACTCCTCGTCGGACGAATCATTGGAATTCATTGTTTTCCCTAAAAAATTGACCAAAAAATTCAGCAAGACATTGTGTCGAATACATTCAACACAAGGCAGACCCAGGGAGTTGCCGGACATACTACGGTGTCTTGCGAGCCGCCGCTGACGTCCTGCACGGCGTGGACGGGACAGAAGACTCCTTCGACAGAGTTGGCGGGGCAGAGGTTACGAACGCCGCCGGAGCGTCCGTGGTGGCGGAGCTGCGAGACAGATGGCGCAAGGAGGAAGAAGAGAGGAAAACAACAAATGGATCCAGCTGGTCTGTGGAGTGAATTTGGTCCAAGTTGCGGTGGGGTCAGGATGTCCGGTCTGACGTGGCGTGCATGCCCGAGCGCTCCCGGGCTCCCCCATATCCACCCCATATTTGGGCTGGATATGAGGAGTGCTAGTCAGTCCGGGCGTTTGAGGCCTATTTGAGGGGTCCGGTTTGGTCGCGTTTTTGTGAACGGATGACATGTCCAGGCGTTCGAGACAGGTATGAGAGGTCCAGCTATAGATGCTCTAAGTAAATAAATGTGAAGGCAGCCAAAGATGATAAGCAAAATACATTGCAAAATCATTATGTTTGAATTTTATGTCTAACGGTTATATTTGGGTGCTTCTAACAATTTTTTCTTTCTAGAATACGCACAAGCATGCGTATCATATATTCATAAAAAAGTGAGAAAGAACTCGGATACAGGCTTTTTGGCCATTACAACAACAATCACAAGGATTAGCAACCACATCCATTAGACACACCCACGCTAACTATAATACATGCTCCATCCAGATCAATCTCAAGCACATGATGTTGAGACAAACCACGAAGCAAACAAGCCGCATCACAACTGCCGTCGGAGACTTTCAGAACAAAAAGAAGTCCCGAGGAGAACATAGACCAACGTACCCCATACAATGCGCCAAGAGGAAGTCGACAAGTGGACGGCAGAGCCTCGGTGGACGTAGAGAAGGTGTCGTCAAGAGACTGTCAGCGAAGGTGTGCATTATGCCCCAGAGGCCCACACCAAGAGCAGTATCCAACACTAACCCAAGCTGCACCACCGGGACTCCTTGAGTAACAACACGATGTTTTCAAGAAGGTAAGGACGCCATGACGTCGTTGCCTGTGCCTGGTCCGATAGCCAGACCAAGGGATTTCTCCGAGCACGAGGGAGGGGAATGGATCATGGCTAAAACAATGCCTCCAGGGACAGGGCGACGTCTGCGGGCATCGCTATTGCTAGGCCCGGTCATCGCAAAGCAGGGACTTCTCCTAGCCCATAGTCCACCAGAGAAACTCAATCAGGTGTACTACCGTAGTGGGAGGCGTGGCATCATGTAACACATCAACCGCTATCACCTCGGCCACCACCTTGCACACAGAGCCGAGACCACTAGACCGTGTCCAAGCCAAGATGTGCAAGCCTAGCAAGTTGTCACTGTTGGGAAACGTTGCATGGGAAAAAATTTCCTACGCACACGCAAGATCTATCCATGGTGATGACCATCTACGAGAGGGAGAGTGGATCTACATACCCTTGTAGATCGCTAAGCGGGAAGCGTTAAGAAACGCGGTTGACGTAGTTGAACGTCTTCGCGATCCAATTCGCCGAGCGTCCCGCGATCCCATCACGATCCGTCCCACGATCCGATCACGATCTGTCTCGCGATCCAATCACGAATCGTCTCGCGATCTTGGTCACGGTCCTTTCGATCTAGCGCCGAACGAACGACACCTCTGCGTTCAGCACACGTATAGCTCGATGACGATCTCTATCTTTTTGATCCAGCAAGAGGGAGCAGAGAGGTAGATGAGTTCTCTGGCAGCACGACGGCGTGGTAGCGGTGGTGGTGAACTAATCCTGTAGGGCTTCACCTAAGCACCACATAACTAATCTAGAGGAGAAACAGATCTAGAGGAAGAAGAGGGCAGCACGTGGCAATTAGGGTTACGGCTGCCCTCAAAACCTCTAGTATACATAGGAGGAGGGGAGGGAGGAGACTTGGCTCCCAAGGCGCCAAATCTGGTTCGGCCCAAGTGGGAGGGAGGAGTCCTCCTCCTCCACTCCTAGTAGGATTAGGACTCCTTCCTTATTTTCCCACTTTTGCCTTCTTTCCACCTTGGGTTTTCTTCCCTAGCCGCATGGGCCTTCTGTGGGACTTCAGCCAGCCCACTAAGGGCTGGTATTCCTCCTCCCACAGCCCATGTAGCATCTTGGGTCTAAATACCCCTCCCGATGGTCCCCCGGTACCCTCCTGGTACACTACCGATGAGCCCGAAACTTTTCCGTTAACCAAAACAGGACTTCCTATATATCAATCTTTACCTCCAAACCATTTCAGAGCTCCTATTGATGTCTGGGATCTCATCCGGGACTCCTAACAACCTTTGGTCACCACCATACATAACTCTATACTACCGAAACGTCACCGAACCTTAAGTGTGCAGACCCTGCGTGTTTGAGAACTACGTAGACATGATCGAGACACCTCTACGGTCAATAACCATATTGGTTCCTACATATTCTACGAAGATCTTTATCGGTCGAACCTCTATGTCAAGGATTCAGTTAATCCCGTATGATGTTCCCTTTATTCTTTGGTATGTTACTTGCCCGAGATTCGATCGTCGGCATATCCATACCTAGTTAAATCTCGTTACCGACAAGTCTCTTTACTCGTTCCGTACTACAAGATCCCGTGGCTAACACTTAGTCACATTGCTTGCAAGGCTTATTGTGATGTTGTATTACTGAGTGGGCCCTGAGATACTCTGTCACACGGAGCAACAAATCCCAGTCTTGATCCATGCCAACCCAACAAACACCCTCGAAGATACCTGTAGAGCACCTATATAGTCACCCAGTTACGTTGCGACGTTTGATACACACAAGGCACTCCTCCGGTATCAGTGAGTTGCATGATCTCGTGGTCATAGGAACAGATGCTTGGCATGCAGAAAACAGTAGCAATAAACTGACACGATCATATGCTACGTTCATAGCTTGGGTCTTGTCCATCACATCGTTCTCCTAATGATGTGATCTCATTATCAAACGACATGTAATGTCCATGACTAGGAAACCATAGCCATCTTTGATCAACGACCTAGTCTTTTATAGGCATACTAGGGACATGGTGTTGTCTATGTATCCACACATGTATCTGAGTTTCTGAACAATACAATTATACCATGGATAATAAACGATTATCATGAACAAGGAAATATGATAATAACCAATTTATTATTGCCTCTAGGGCATATTTTCAACAGTCTCCCACTTGCACTAGATTCAATAATCTAGTTCACATCACCATGTGATTCGCATTGTTATGAATCTAACACCCAATGAGTTCTAGTGCTCGATCATGCTTTGCAGGTGAGAGAGGTCTTTTAGTCAACGAGTCTGCGATATTCAGATCCATGTGTACTTTGCAAATCTCTATGTCATACTGTAGACACTGCTACCACACTCCACTTGGAGCTATTCCAAGTGGCTGCTCCACTATACGTATCTCGATTGCTACTAAGAGTCATCCGGATTGGTGTTAAAGCTTGCATCGACGTAACTCTTTATGACGAACTCTTTATCACCTCCATAATCGAGAAACATTTCCTTAGTCTTTCAGTCACTAAGGATAATCTTGACCATTGTCCAGTGATCCACTCCTGGATCACTCTTGTACCCCATGACGGACTCATGGCAAGGCACACACAGGTGCGGTACACATCATGGCATACTATATAGATCCTATGGATAAACCATAGGGGACGACATTCGTCCTTACTCTTTCTTCTGCCGTGGTCGAGCTTTGAGTCTTACTCAACTTCACACCTTACAAATCAGGCAAGAAATCTTTCTTTGACTGATCCATTTTGAACTCTTTCAAAATCTTGTCAAGGTATGTACTCATTGAAAGTCTCATCAAGCATCTTGATCTATCTCTATAGATCTTGATGCCAAACAATTAGGTAGCTTTATCCAGGACTTCCTTTGAAAAACTCTTTTTAAACAACCCTTTATGCTTTCCAGAAATTCTACATCATTTCCGATCAACGATATGTCATCCACATATGCTTATCAGAAACTCTATAGTGCTCCCATTCACTTTATTGTAAATACAAGTTTCTCATAAACTTTGTATAGACTCAAAAACTTTGATCACCTCATCAAAGCGTATATTCCAACTCCGAGATGCTTGCTCCATCCCATAGAAGGATTGCTGGAGCTCGCACACCTTTTAGCATCCTTAGGACTGACAAAACCTTCTGGTTGTATCACATATAACCTTTCCTCAATTAAACCGTTAAGGAAACGATGTTTTGACATCCATCTGCCAGATTTCATAATTGAAAAATCCAGCAACTGCTAACATAATTTTAACAGACTTTAGCATCGCTACGAGCGAGAAAGTCTCATCGCAGTCAACTCCTTGAACTTGTCAGAAACTTCTTTGCGACAAGTCGAGCTTTATAAATGGTGACATTTACCATTAGCGTCTGTCTTCATCTTGAAGGTCCATTTGTACTCGACGACCTGCCGTCCAACGAACAAGTCTACCAAAATCTATACTTGGTTTTCATACATGGATCCTTTCTCGGATTTCATGGCCTCTAACCATTTGTCGGAATCCGGGCCCGTCATCTCTTCTCCATAGCTCGTAGGTTCATCGTTGTCCAACAACATGACCTCCAAGACAGGATTATCGTACCACTTAGGAGTAGTAGGCGTCCTCGTCGACCTACAAGGTTCGATAGTAACTTGATCCGAAGCTTCATGATCATCATCATTAACTTCCTCTTCAACTGACGTAGGCTCCATAGAAACATCTTTCTACGCTGCGCTACTCTCTGGTTGAACAAAGGTTTAACAACCTCATCAAGTTCTATCTTCCTCCCACTCAATTCTTTCGAGAGAAACTCTTTCTCAAGAAAGGACCCAGTTTTAGCAACAAACACTTTGTACTTTGATCTGAGATAGAAGGTATACCCAACTGTTCTTAGGGTATTCCATGAAGATGCATTTTTTCGCTTTGGGTTCGAGCTTATCAGACATAAGTGTCGCATTCCCAAACTCTGAGAAATAACAGCTTAGGTTTCTGCCAAACCATATGGTGTCATCTCAACCGATTTAGATGGTGCCCTTTTTAAAGTGAATGTAGTCTCTAATGCATAACCCCAAAACGATAGTGGCAAAATGATAAGAGACATCATAGCATGCACCATATCCAATAGAGCATGACTATGATGTTCAAACACACCATCACACTATGGTGTTCCAGGTGGCGTGAGTTGTGAAACAACTTTCACATTGTTTAAAGTTGTATGTGAAACTCGTAACTCAGATATTCACCTCCACGATCATATCGCAGACATTTTTATCTTCTTATCACGATGATCTTAAACTTCACTCTGAATTTGCGTGAACTTTTCAAACGATTCAGACTTGTGTTTCATTGAGTAAATATACACAATATCCACTCAAATCATTAGTGAAGGTAAGAAAATAATGATATCCACCGCACGCTGCAAGACTCATTGGATTGCATACATCAACATGTATCATTTCCAATAAATCACTTGCCCGCTCCATCAAACCGGAAAACAGGGTCCTTAGTCATCTTGCCCAAGAGCCATGGTTCACAAGTCTCAACCGATTCAAAATTGAAAGAGTCCAAAGATCCATCAACATGGAGTTTCTTCATGCACTTTACACCAATATGACATTCAGCGGTAGTGCCACAAGTATGTGGTTCTATCATTATTAACCTTGTATCTTTTGGCATCAATGTTATGAACATGTGTATTACTACGATCAAGATTCAATAATTCATCCTCATTGGGTGCATGACCATTGAAGGTATTATATATTCATGTAAATAGAATAACCATTATTCTCTAACTTAAATGAATAACCCTATTGCAATAAATACGATCTAATCACGTTCATGCTCAACGCAAACACCAAATAACATTTATTTAGGTTCATCACTAATCCCGAGGGTCGAGAGAGCGTGCGATGTTGATCACATCAACCTTGGAAACATTTCCAACACACATCGTCACCTCACACTTAGCTAGTCTCCGTTTATTCCGTAGCTTTTACTTCGAGTTACTAACATTTAGCAACTGAACCGATATCCAATACCCAGGTGCTACTAGGAGTACTAGCAAGGTACACATTAATAACACGTATATCAAATATACTTCTGTCGACGTTGCCAGCCTTCTTATCTACCAAGTATCTAGGGTTGTTCAGCTTCAGTGACCGCTCTCCTCATAATAGAAGCACTTAGTCTCGAGTTTGGGTTCAATTTTGGGTTGCTTCACTGGAGCAACAACTAACTTGCCATCCATGAAGTTTCCCTCCTCGTCCTTGCCCTTCTCGAAACTAGTGGTTTTACTAACCATCAATACTTGATGCTCCTTCTTGATTTCTACCTTCACGGTGTCAAACATCGCGAACAGCTCGGGATCATCATTTCCATCCCTGGTATAATTATAGTTCATCACGAAGTTCTAGTAGCTTAGTGATAGTGACTTGGAGAACTATATCAATCACTATCTTATCTGGAAGATCAACTCCCACTCGATTCAAGCAATTGTAGTACCCAAACAATCTGAGCACATGCTCAATGATTGAGCTATTCTCCTTCATCTTGCATGCAAAGAATCTTGTTGGAGATCTCATATCTCGCAAAACGGGCACGAGCCTGAGATCCCAACTTCAGCTCTTAGAACATCTCATATGTTTTGTGACGTTCAAAACATTTTGGAGCCTCAATTCTAAGCCGTAATGAATGACGCACTGAACTATCAAGTAGTCATCGGAATGTGCCTGTCAGATGTTTACAACATCTATAGACGATGCTAGAGGGGGTGGCGCACCGAGCGGCGCAATAAGGACATAAGCCTTCTGTGCAGTAATGAGGACAATCCTCAGATCACGGACCCAGTCCGCAATATATCTACCATCATCTTTCAACTATATTTCTCTAGGAACATATAAAAATTCAAGGGAGCTACAGTGTGAGCTAGTAATCTACAACATAATTTGCAAAGACACTACTGACTATGTTCATGATAATGAGTTCAATTAATCACATTAATTAGGAACTCCCACTCAAATTGACATCCCTCCAGTCATTCGAGTGATACATGATCCAAATTCACCAACTCAAGTCCGATCATCACGTGAGTTGAGGTGGTTTCAATGGTGAACATCATCATGTTGATCATATCTACTATATGACTCATGTTCGACCTTTCGGTCTCTTGTGTTCCAAGTCCATGTCTGTACATGTTAGGCTCGTCAAGTTTAACCCGAGTGTTCCGCATGTGCAACACTGGCTTGCACCCATTGTATGTGAACGTAGAGTCTATCACACCCGATCATCACGTGGTGTCTCGACACGACGAACTTTCACAACGGTGCACACTCGGGGAGAACAAAATTTATCTTGAAATTTAAGTGAGGGATCACCTTATAATGCTACCGTCGTCCTAAGAAAAACAAGGTGCATAAAAGGATTAACATCACATGCAAATCATAAGTGACATGATATGACCATGAACTTGTGCTTTTGATCTCCATCTTGTAAGCACTGGCATGATCTCCATCGTCACCGGCATAACACCATGATCTCCATCATTGTGTTACCATCGGGGTTGTCACGCCCACCATGCTCATACTACTATAGCTACCGTTTAGCGATAAAGTAAAGCATTACATAGCGCTTAATGATTAACACGCAGGTCATACAATAATTAAAGACAACCCTATGGCTCCTGCCGGTTGCCGTACTCATCGACATGCAAGTCGTGGTATTCTATACAACACATGATCATCTCATACATCACATATATCTCATCATGTAATTGCCATATCACATCACAACATACCCTGCAAAAACAAGTTAGACGTCCTCTAATTGTTGTTGCAAGTTTTACGTGGCTGCTACGGGTATCTAGCAAGAACAATTCTCACATACGCAACACCACAACGGTGATACATAAGTTGCTTTTACACCTTCTCAAGGACCGCCTTTGTCGAATCCGATCCAACTAAAGTAGGAGAAACAGACACCCGCCAGCCATCTTTGTGCAACGAAGTTACACGTCAGTCGATGGAACCAGTCTCTCGTAAGCATACGAGTAAGGTTGGTCCGGGCCGCTTCAGCCCACAATACCGCTGAACCAAAACACGACCAAGGGAGGAAGCAATCTGCATCAACGCCCACAAGCTCTTTGTGTTCTACTCGAGATCTCAACTACACATAGGCCTAGCTCATGATGCCACTGTTGGGAAATGTTGCATGAGAAACAAAAAATTTCCTACGCACACGCAAGATCTATCCATGGTGATGAGGATCTACAAGAGGGAGAATGGATCTACATACCCTTGTAGATCGCTAAGCGGGAAGCGTTAAGAAACGCGGTTGATGTAGTCGAACGTCTTCGCGATCCAAATCGCCGAGCATCCCGCTATCCCATCAAGATCCATCCCGCGATCTGATCACGATCCGTCCCGCGATTTCATCACGATCTGTCCAGCGATCCAATCACGAATCGTTTCACGATCTTGATCACTGTCCTTCCGATCTAGCGCCGAACGGATGACACCTCCGCGTTCAGGACACGTAGAGCTCGATGATGATCTCCGCCTTCTTGATCCAGCAAGAGGGAGCCGAGAGGTAGATGAGTTCTCTGGCAACACAACGGCGTGGTGGCGGTGGTGGTGCACTAATCCTGCAGGGCTTTGCCTAAGCACCGCAGAACTAATCTAGAGGAGAAACAGATCTAGAGGAAGAAGACAGCCGCACGTGGCAATTAGGGTTGGGGCTGCCCTCAAAACCTCTAGTATATATAGGAGGAGGGGAGGGAGGAGACTTGGCTCCCAATGAGCCAAATCTGGTTCGGCCGAAGTGGGAGGGAGGAGTCCTCCTCCTCCACTCCTAGTAGGATTAGGACTCCTTCCTTATTTTCCCACTTTTGCCTTGTTTCCACCTTGGGTTTTCTTCCCTAGCCGCATGGGCCTTTTGTGGGACTTCAGCTAGCCCACTAAGGGATGGTATTCCTTCTCCCACAGCCCATGTAGCCTCTTGGGTCGAAATACCCCTCCCGATGGTCCCCCGGTACCCTTCCGGCACTCCCGGTACACTACTGATGACCCCGAAACTTTTTTGGTAACCAAAACAGGACTTCTGTATATCAATCTTTACCTCCGGACCTTTCCGGAGCTCCTCGTGATGTCCGGAATCTCATCCGGGACTCCGAACAACCTTCGGTCACCATCATACATAACTCTATACTACCGAAACGTCACCGAACCTTAAGTGTGGAGACCCTACGGGTTCGAGAACTATGTAGACATGACCGAGACACCTCTACGGTCAATAACCAATAGCGGGACCTGGATGCCCATATTGATTCCTACATATTCTACGAAGATCTTTATCGGTGGAACCTCTATGTCAAGGATTCAGTTAATCCCGTATGCTGTTCCCTTTGTTCTTCGGTATGTTACTTGCCCGAGATTCGATCGTCGGCATCTCCATACCTAGTTAAATCTCGTTACCGGCAAGTCTCTTTTCTCGTTCCGTAATACAAGATCTCGTGGCTAACACTTAGTCACATTGCTTGCATGGCTTATTGTGATGTTGTATTACCGATTGGGCCCTCATATACCTCCCCGTCACACGGAGCAACAAATCCCAGTCTTGATCCATGCCAACCCGACAAACACCCTCGAAGATACCTGTAGAGCACCTATATAGTCACCCAGTTATGTTGCGACGTTTGATACACACAAGGCACTCCTCCAGTATCAGTGAGTTGCATGATCTCGTGGTCATAGGAACAGATGCTTGGCATGCAGAAAATAGTAGCAATAAACTGACACGATCATATGCTACGTTCATAGTTTGTGTCTTGTCCATCACATCATTCTCCTAATGATGTGATCCCGTTATCAAATGACATCTCATGTCCATGACTAGGAAACCATAGCCATCTTTGATCAACGAGCTAGTCTATTAGAGGCATACTAGGGACATGGTGTTGTCTATGTATCCACACATGTATCTGAGTTTCCGAACAATACAATTATAGCATGGATAATAAAAAATTATCATGAATAAGGAAATATGATAATAACCAATTTATTATTACCTCTAGGGCATATTCCCAAGAGTCACCGCCACTATCCACTACTCTCCATCACCAGGAACAACAACATGACGACAACACATACTGCCATGTCGTCGTCCGAATAAGCACTCATGCCGAATTTGCAGGGAGGGATAGACCCGCACGCTCCACGCCCACAAAATAGTGGCTCTGATGCATGACCTTCCAAGAGCCTTGGCACACCGCCACCTCTATGCCTAGAGCTGCCTAACCACCACGCGAACTCAAATTGAGGCGAAGGGCCACCAACAAGGACATCGCACCGCGGTAGGCAGGTCCCATGGCGAGCCATCCAGAATCAGACCATAGGAGGAGCCACCGCCTTCCGTGCCAACCGGATCCAGAGAGCCACTGCCGCCAACCCCAGCACGCACCACCGCCACCATGCAGCCCTTCACACCACCGCACACTGTCATGCACCTCCGCTCAACATCGCCATAGCGATGTCGTCACACCCTGCACCATGCAACTCTCAAGCTCGATTGGATAGATCCGCGGTGAGACAACCACGCGAGAGGGACACAAGGCCCCGTCGTCGTTGCTGTCGGCTAGGCTTTGCCCATTGGCATGAGCCAACGACGACGAGGAGAAAGGAGGAAGCAGGGGCCCTGGGCCGGCTGTGGCTGGGGTTCCACCTTGCCGCCCACGGGAGCGACAAAGGGAGGAGAAAGGGAAGGGGGCTCCTAAACTATATGGTGACTACATTAATAAACTACAAAATGTGTAAATAAGAGGGGACATCTCTTGACCACCCCTTAGTTATTCCAAGTATTTTCTAGATATTCAATTCGGATCTAGAAATCATGTGCCCATGGGCGCGAAAATACTTTTACGAATGTCAAAAGAATGGGAAAAAAAACACATGTAAATATCCTTTTTCAAATGCCATGTACAACTTTTTATGGTAAAAGCCTGAGAATTATGACATGTGAGAAAAATCTAGTTTGGTTCAATTTTTGGCATTTCTAAAGCGCCAACTTCTTCTTTTGTATGGAAATTCTAATGAACACATAAAACTCTGAGGTCCTCTTTGATTCAAAGGATTTTTATGGGATATTTGAAGGATGAGTTTTGCTTCGATACACCCTATTAAAAGTTTGCACCAACCTTAAAATTACTTAAAGGGGTTTTTCTTTTACATTAAGCTTCAATTAATTCCTATCCTTAGTTTCCAATGCATCAAACAAGAGATCGGAATAGTTTAATATTTTGGATTAAAAATGTATCTTATTATCATCATCTGTAAACTTTTTTAGGGAAGGGTGTACGGAAGCAAAACTCTTACAATAATAAATAAGTAAAATTTCCGAAGGAATGAAGTACTACAAATCAAATAAATCATGTAGAAGAAGTTTCCAATGCTTATGATTCGTTGATACCCCATATACCTAAAAGAGTCATCACAGCCAACTTATTTATCTTAACATACAAGTATGTTTTATTAATCGAATAAGGTCCCTCTTAACATGCACTCATGCATGGGAAACGATCCACCACAATATTCAACCATGCATAGCAAAATGTTTTCAATTTAATAATTATATTATATTTAATAAATATTATTACAACTGTAGATAATTAAATATAACAATTCATATGTATTTTTAATTTTTGTTCTCATAGTATCATTCCAAAATTTCATCATCCAATTTCCCACAGCAACGTGCAAAGTATCCTCTAATTCTCTTGAAAGAGGTCTTTTCAAAATCAAAGACACGGTGTTTTTTACTTGATTAGAGTGCCCTTAATTAGTCGAGGTACGCTGTTCTAATCCATCTTATTTTATGATACATACGCAGGATGAACACATTTAGTCATCGCGTGACAAGCGTGACTTGCAACACAAACCAATCAGGATGAACACATTTAGTCGTGTCTACCCCATTCGCAAGATTCGTTCCATACCAAGGCCCTTGGACGAGCAATCGACCAGCTACCATCGGAAAGTCTGTCGTAGAAGAGACAGTAGTACCGGACTGGGTTCTAGAACGGGTCCATTTTGAGTTAGAGCCTTTTTTGACTTGGAACTTAAACTTGTCTCTAGTGCCCATTTTCGTCATCTGTCAAGTGTCAACACGTAGCAGTCTCTCATTTTCGTCCTTCCAGCTTTCGCTGGTCAGCACTATTTCTTCGTCCTGCCGGCGAACGAGCCTTCGCCCCAGCTGCAAGTTTCACCACATTCGACCTAACGCTTGGTTGGTATCTCTACTCCTAAAGGAAAAGAAGGAGAGATGAACAAAACACGTTAGCTGAGCAAGTGTATGTATGTGTTAGTTTCAAAAACATCATCGGTCAACTAATGAAGATATGACAGTGTTTCGTTAAACAGCGTTTGTATGCATGCATGCACAGGAAACATAAAATTACTAACATTGATCACCACATTTATTCAATACCAAGAAATGCAAAAAAATTATAGGTGTGAGTAGTTAGTTGGGCACATCATTTGGATGACCGAACAAAACAGATGGTTTTTTGCGTCTCCTTTCCCACCACACCTTCATGTTCGTTCTTATTTATTGGTTTATTTTTCTCTTCATTTTTTCCTTGCAAACTCGTACTTTTCTTAACGTATAAAAAATCATGTATCTAACTTTCCTAACATACCCAAATTAATTGATTCTTTTCATCAGTACAATTTACTTTAGGAAACAAATAACAAATTAAAAATAAATAAATAATGACTTTTAAGGAAACAAAATAACAGATTTTTATTAAATCAATTCCCCCCTCACCTGTCGTGCCCTCCTCCTAGCCTCTCCACGCGCCCCCGCAATGTCGACCGGTGCGCCATCGCCTCTCCCGGCGCTCAGATCCGGTCTCGCCGCAATGCCCGAGGCACCGACAGTGATCCGTAGGGAGGAGGAGATGGTGGTGTACAAATAATTACATGGAGCTGGAGGAGGGGACGGGCGCAACATCAACTACACGCCGAACGTGAAGGCACGGAGGACTACCACCGGTGTGAGCACCATCCCATCAGCACCGGTGACTCATCCAAGCAGGTCACCTACATCGTCATCGCCAATTTCTCCCCCTAGCTAGGGTTTCTAATCAAGCCGCCACCATAGATGCACATCTACATGTGGATGGCTCGTGTTCAACAAGGGCTAGAGACCGCGGAGGCGACATGCACCTATCTACAACAACATTAAGGAGCAAGCAACGGTGATGCCCGTGTTGGGGAACGTCGCATGGGAAACAAAAAATTTCCTACGTTCACGCAAGACATATCCATGGTGATGAGCATCTACGAGAGGGAGAGTGAATCTACATACCTTTGTAGATCGCTAAGCGGGAAGCGTTAAGAAACGCGGTTGATGTAGTCGAACGTCTTCGCTATCCAAATCGCCGTGCATCCCGCGATCTCATCACGATCCGTCCCGCGATCCAATCACGATCCGTCCCGCGAACTCATCACGATCCGTCCCGCGATCTCATCACGATCCGTCTCGCGATCTTGATCACGGTCCTTCCGATCTAGCACCGAACGGACGGCACCTCCGCGTTCAGCACACGTACAGCTTGATGACGATCTCCGCCTTCTTGATCCAGCAAGAGGGAGCAGAGAGGTAGACGAGTTCTCCGGCCGTGACGGCGCCGCGGCGATGGTGGCGGAGCAATTCCGGCAGGGCTTCACCTAAGCACTGTAGAAAACCGATCTAGAGGAGAAACTATGCACTAAAGGAACGGGTAGCACGTGGCTGGAAGAACTAGTGCAAAACCCTAAAACCTCTAGTATATATGAGGAAGAGAGGAGGAGGCTTGGCCAAAGGTCCAGCCCTAGGAGGCTTCAGCCGAACCGGGAGGGAGGAGTCCTCCTCCACTCCTAGTAGGATTAGGACTCCTTCCTAATTTAGCCCTTTTGTCTTTTTCCTTTTGGGCCTTTTCTTCCCAGCCGCATGGGCCCTTTGTGGGACTTCCTCCAGCCCACTAAGGGCTGGTATTCATCCTCCCACAGCCCTTGTAGCCTATTGGGTCGAAATACCCCTCCCGATGGTCTCCCAGTACACTACCGGCACTCCTGGTACACTGCCGATGAGCCCGAAACATTTCCGACGACAAAAATAGGACTTCCTATATATCAATCTTTACCTCCGGACCATTCCGGAGCTCCTAGTGACGTCCGGGATCTCATCCAGGACTCCTAACAATCTTCGGTCACCACCATACATAACTCTATACTACCGAAACGTCACCGAACCTTAAGTGTGCAGACTCTGCGGGTTCGAGAACTATGTACACATGACCGAGACACCTCTACGGTCAATAACCAATAGCGGGACCTGGATGCCCATATTGGTTCCTACATATTCTACGAAGATCTTTATCGGTCGAACCACTATGTCAAGGATTCAGTTAATCCCGTATGATGTTCCCTTTGTTCTTCGGTATGTTACTTGCCCGAGATTCGATCATCGGTATCTCCATACCTAGTTCAACCTCGTTACCGGCAAGTCTCTTTACTCGTTCCGTAATACAACATCCCGTGACTAACACTTAGTCACAGTGCTTGCAAGGCTTATTGTGATGTTGTAT
Organism: Hordeum marinum; assembly: GCA_022496015.1. Taxonomy (NCBI): domain Eukaryota; kingdom Viridiplantae; phylum Streptophyta; class Magnoliopsida; order Poales; family Poaceae; genus Hordeum; species Hordeum marinum. The sequence goes on from CM039676.1 coordinate 415,093,839, forward strand.
TACCGAGTGGGCCCTGAGATACCTCTCCGTCACACGGAGTAACAAATCCCAGTCTTGACCCATGCCAACTCAACAGACACCTCTGGAGATACCTGTAGAGCACCTTTATAGTCACCCAGTTACGTTGTGGCGTTTGATGCACACAAGGCACTCTTCCGGTGTCCATGAGTTACATGATCTCATGGTCATAGGAACATATACTTGACATGCAGAAAACAGTAGCAATAAACTGACACGATCATATGCGACGTTTGTAGTTTGGGTCTTGTCCATCACATCATTTTCCTACCGTTATCAAATGACATCACATGTCAATGGCTAGGAAACCTTGACCATCTTTGATCAACGAGCTAGTTCACTAGAGGCATACTAGGGACAAAGTGTTGTCCATTTACCCACACATGTAATGTGTTTCCAATCAATACAATTAAAGCATGGATAATAAATGATTATCAGGAACAAGGAAATATAATAATAAACACTTTATTTATTGCCTCTAGGGCATATTTCCAACAGTCTCCCACTTGCACTATAGTCAATAATTTAGTTCACATCACTATGTGATTTACATTGTAATGAATCAAACACCCATGCAGTTCTGGTGTTGATCATGTTTAGCCCTTGGAAGAGGTTTAGTCATAGGGTCTGCAACATTCAGATCCGTGTGCACTTTGCAAGTTTTTATGTCCTTCTCCTAGATGTAATTGCGGATGGAGTTGAAGCGTCGCTTTATGTGTCTGGTCCTCTTGTGAAACCTTGGTTCCTTGGCCAGAGCAATGGCACCAGTGTTGTCACAGAACAGGTTCATTGGATTCAGCGCACTGGGCACTACTCCAAGATCTATCATGAACTTCTTCACCCAGACAACTTCCTTCGCCGCCTCCGAGGCTGCGATGTACTCCTCTTCGCTTGTAGAATCGGCTATCACGCTTTTCTTGGAACTACACCAGCTTACTGCTCCCCCGTTGAGAATAAATACGTATCTAGTTTGTCACTTAGAGTCATTCGGATGAGTGTCAAAGCTTGCATCGACGTAACCCTTTATGACGAGCTGTTTATCACCTCCATAAACGAGAAACATTTCCTTAGTCCTTTTTAGGTACTTAAGGATATTCTTGACCGCTGCCCAATGTTCCATTCCAGGATCACTTTGAAACCTTCCGGTCATACTTATGGCAAGGCTAACATCGGGTCTTGTGCACATCATTGCATACATGATAGAGCCTATGGCCAAAGCATAGGGGATGACACTCATCTTTTCTCTATCTTCTGCAGTCACTGGGCATTGAGTCTTACTCAACTTCACACCTTGTAACACAGGCAAGAACCCCTTCTTGGATTGATCCATTTTGAACTTCTTCAAAACTTTATCAAGGTATCTGCTCTGTGAAAGTGCTATTAAGCGTCTCGATCTATCTCTATAGATCTTAATGCCTAACATGAAAGCAACTTCTCCTAGGTCCTTTATTGAAAAACTCTTGTTCAAATATTCCGTCACGCTTTTCAACATTTCTATATTATTTCCAATCAGCAATATGTCATCCACATATAATATTAGAAACGCTATAGAGCTCCCACTCACTTTCTTGTAAATACAAGCTTCTCCATAAACTTGTATAAACTTAAACGCTTTGATCACCTCATCAAAGCACTGATTCCAACTCCGAGATGCTTGCACCAGCCCATAAATGGATCGCTGGAGTTTGCAAACTTTGTTAGCATTCTCTGGATCGACAAAACCTTCTGGTTGCATCATATACAACTCTTCCTCAAGCAAACCGTTAAGGAACGCTGTTTTGACATCTATCTGCCAAATTTCATAATCGAAATAAGCAGCTATTGCGAACATGATTCTGACAGACTTAAGCATCGCTACGGATGAGAAGGTCTCATCGTAGTTAATTCCTTGAACTTGTGAAAATCCTTTGCCACAAGTCGAGCTTTATAGACGGTGACATTACCATCCGCTTATATCTTCTTCTTAAAGATCCATTTGTTCTGAATGGCCTTTCGCCCTTCAGGTAATACTTCCAAAGTCCATACTTTTTTTTTCATACATGGATCCCATCTCGGATTTGTTCTGAATGGCCTTTCGCCCTTCAGGTAATACTTCCAAAGTCCATACTTTTTTTTTCATACATGGATCCCATCTCGGATCCATACTTTGTTCTGAATGACCTCTAACCATTTCTCAGAATCCGGGCCCATCATCGCTCCTTCATAACTTGTAGGGTCATTGTTGTCCAACAACATGACCTCCAAGAAAGGGTTGCCATACCACTCAGGAGTAGTACGCAGCCTTGTCGACCTACGAGGTTTAATAACAGCTTGATCTCAAGCTTCATGATGATCATCATTAACTTCCCCTTCAACCGTTGTAGGTTCCATAGAAATATATTTATGTGTTGTGCTACTTTCTGGTTGAAGTAAAGGTTCAATAACCTCATCAAGCTCTATTTTCCTCCCACTCAATTCTTTCGAGAGAAACTCTTTCTCAAAAAATGTTCCGTTCTTAGCGACAAACACTTTGCCTTCGGATTTGAGATAGAAGGTATACCCGACTGTCTCTTTCGGGTATCCTACGAAGACGCATTTCTCCGCTTTGGGTTCCAGCTTTTCAGGTTGAAGCTTTTTGACATAAGAATCACATCCCCAAACTTTAAGAAACGACAACTTTGGCCTCTTGCCAAACCACTGCTCATATGGCGTCGTCTCAACGGATTTTGATGGTGCCCTATTTAAAGTGAATGCAGCTATCTCTAATGCATAACCCCAAAACGATAATGGCAAATCAGCAAGAGACATCATAGAACGCACCATATCTAATAAGGTTCGATTACGACGTTCAGACACACCATTACGCTGTGGTGTTCCAGGCGGTGTTAACTGTGAAACAATTCCACACTGTCTTAAGTGACTGCCAAACTCATAACTCAGATATTCACCTCCTCGATCAGATCGCATGAATTTAATCTTCTTGTTACGATGATTCTCAACTTCACTCTGAAATTGCTTGCGCTTTTCAAACGTTTCAGACTTGTGTTTCATTAAGTAAATATACCCATATCTACTTAAGTCATCAGTGAAGGTGAGAAAATAATGATATCCACCATGCGTTGTAACATTCATTGGACCGCACACATCAGTATGTACGATTTCCAACAAGTCACTTGCCCGTTCCATTGTTTTAGAGAACGGCGTTTTAGTCATCTTGCCCATGAGGCATGGTTCACATGTGTCAAGTGATTCAAAATCAAGTGACTCCAAAACTCCATCAGCATGGAGCTTCCTCATGCGTTTTACACCAATATGACCTAAACGGCAGGGCCACAAGAAAGTGGTACTATCATTATCAACTCTACATCTTTTGGCATCAATGTTGTGAACATGCGTGTCATCACTATCAAGATTCAATATGAATAAACCCCTCACATTGGGTGCATGACCATACAAGATATTACTCATATAAATAGAACAACCTTTATTCTCTGATTTAAATGAGTAACCGTCTCGCAATAAACAAGATCCAGATATAATGTTCATGCTTAACGTAGGCACTAAATAACAATTATTCAGGTTCATCACTAATCCCGATGGTAATCAAAGAGAGAGCGTGTCGACGGCGATCACGTCATCCTTGGAACCATTTCTCGCGTGCATCGTCACTTCATCCTTTGCCAGCTTTCGTCTATTCCGTAGTCCCTGTTTTGAGTTGCAAATGTGAGCAACCGAACCCGTATCAAATACCCAGGCACTACAACGAGAGCTAGTAAGGTACACATCAATAACATGTATATCTTATATACCTTGTTTGTCGTTGGCCGCATTCTTGTCAGCCAGGTACTTGGGGCAGTTCCGCTTCCAGTGACCAGTTCCCTTGCAATGAAAGCACTCAGTTTCTGGCTTGGGTCCATGCTTGGGCTTCTTTACAGGAGTAGCAATTGCTTTGCCATCCTTCTTGATTTTACTCTTCTTTCCCTTGCCCTTGCCATTCATCTTGAAACTAGTGGTTTTATTGACAATCAACACTTGATGTTCTTTCTGGATTTCAGACTCAGCGACTTTTAGCATCGCAAACAGCTCGGCGACTGACTTGTTCATCCCGTGCATGTTATAGTTCATCACAAAGCTCTTGTAACTAGGTGGTAGTGATTGAAGAACTCTGTCAGTGATCGCCTCTGGCGGAAGGGCAATTCTCAACTCCGCTAGACGAGTCGAATACCCAGACATTCTGAGTATATGTTCACCGATAGACCCGTTCTCCTCCATCTTGCAAGCATAGAACTTATCGAAGGTCTCATACATCTCGATTCGAGCATTCTTCTGAAAGATAATCTTCAACTCCTGGAACATCTCATATGCTCCATGACGTTCAAAACGTCTATGAAGTACTGGTTCTAAGCCATACAATAGTGCACACTAAACTATTGAGTAATCTCCAGAATGTGCCTCCCAAGCGTTCTTAACGTCTTCGGATGACATGTCTTTTGGTTGGTCACCAAGGGGTGCATCAAGGACATATGATTTCTGGGAAGCCATGAGGATAATCCTCAGATTATGGGCCGAGTCAACAAAGTTACTTCCAGCATCTTTCAACTTAGCTTTCTCTAGAAACACATTAAAATTCAGGGGTGCTACTGTGCGAGCCATTGATCTACAACATAAATATGTAAAGGTTACTTAGACTATTGTTCAAGATAATGAGTTTAGTTAACCAAATTACTAAAGCTCCCACTCAAATTGACATCCCTCAGGTCATCTGAGTGTCACATGATCCAAATTCACCAACTCAAGTCCGATCATCACGTGAGTTGAGGTGGTTTCAATGGTGAACATCATCATGTTGATCATATCTACTACATGACTCATGTTCGACCTTTCGGTCTATTGTGTTCCGAGGCCATGTCTGTACATGCTAGGCTCGTCAAGTTTAACCCGAGTGTTCTGCATGTGCAACACTGGCTTGCACCCGTTGTATGTGACGTAGAGTCTATCACACCCGATCATCACGTGGTGTCTCGACACGACTAACTTTCGTAACAGTGCACACTCTGGGAGAAAACAATTCATCTTGTAATTTAAGTGAGGGATCACCTTATAATGCTACCGTCGTCCTAAGCAAAACAAGGTGCATAAAAGGATTAACATCACATGCAAATCATAAGTGACATGATATGGCCATGAACTTGTGCTTTTGATCTCCATCTTGAAAGCACCGGCATGATCTCCATCGTCACCGGCATGACACCATGATCTCCATCAACGTGTCCCCATCGGGGTTGTCGCGCCCACCACGCTTCTACTACTATTGCTACCGTTTAGCGATAAAGTAAATCATTACATAGCGCTTAATGATTGACACGCAGGTCATACAATAATTAAAGACAACCCTATGGCTCCTGTCGGCTGTCGTACTCATCGACATGCAAGTCCTGGTATTCTATACAACACATGATCATCTCATACATCCCATATATCACATCATGTAATTGGCCATATCACATCACAACATACCCTGCAAAAACAAGTTAGACGTCCTCTAATTGTTGTTGCATATTTTACGTGGATGCTACGGGTATCTAGCAAGAACAATTCTCATCTACGCATAAACCACAACGGTGATACATAAGTTGCTTTTCAACCTTCTCAAGGACCGCCTTTGTCGAATCCTATCCAACTAAAGTAGGAGAAACAGACACCCGCCAGCCATCTTTGTGCAATGAAGTTACACGTCAGTCGATGGAACCGGTCTCTCGTAAGCGTACGAGTAAGTTTGGTCCGGGCCGCTTCATCCCACAATACCATTGAACCAAAACACGACCAAGGGAGAATGAAATCTAAGCATCAACACCCACAAACTCTTTGTGTTCTACTCGAGATCTCATCTACACATAGACCTAGATCATGATGCCACTGTTGGGGAACGTCGCATGGGAAACAAAAAATTTCCTATGTTCACGCAAGACCTATCCATGGTGATGAGCATCTACGAGAGGGAGAGTGGATCTACATATCCTTGTAGATCGCTAAGCGGGAAGCGTTAAGAAACGCGGTTGGTGTAGTCGAACGTCTTCGCGATCCAAATTGCCGAGCATCCCGTGATCTCATCACGATCCGTCCCGCGATCCAATCACGATCCGTCCCGCGAACTCATCACGATCCGTCCCGCGATCTCATCACGATTCATCTCGCGATCTTGATCACGGTCCTTCCGATCTAGCGCCGAACGGACGGCACCTCCACGTTCAGCACACGTACAGCTTGATGACGATCTCCGCCTTCTTGATCCAGCAAGAGGGAGCAGAGAGGTAGACGAGTTCTCCGACAGGGTGACGGTGCCGCGGCGATGCTGGTGGAGCAATTCCGGCAGGGCTTCGCCTAAGCACTATAGAAAACCGATCTAGAGGAGAAACTATCCACTAGAGGAACGGGTAGCACGTGGCTGGAAAAACTAGTGCAAAACCCTAAAACCTCTAGTATATAGAAGAGGAAGAGAGGAGGAGGCTTGGCCAAAGGGCCAACCCTAGGAGGCTTCGGCCGAACCAGGAGGGAGGAGTCCTCCTCCATCACTCCTAGTAGGATTAGGACTCCTTCCTAATTTAGCCCTTTTGTCTTTTTCCTTTTGGGCCTTTTCTTCCCAGCCGCATGGGCCCTTTGTGGGACTTCCTCCAGCCCACTAAGGGCTTGTATTCATCCTCCCACAGCCCATGTAGCCTCTTGGGTCGTAATACCCCTCCCGATGGTCTCCCAGTACACTCCCGACACTCCCGGTACACTACCGATGAGCCCGAAACTTTTCCGGCGACCAAAATAGGACTTCCTATATATCAATCTTTACCTCCGGACCATTCCGGAGCTCCTCGTGATGTCCGGGATCTCATCCGGGACTCCGAACAATATTCGTCACCACCATACATAAATCTATACTACCGAAACGTCACCGAACCTTAAGTGTGCAGACCCTGCGGGTTCGAGAACTATGTAGACATGACCGAGACACCTCTATGGTCAATAAAAAATAGTGGGACCTGGATGCCCATATTGGTTCCTACATATTCTACGAAGATCTTTATCGATCGAACCTCTATGTCAAGGATTTAGTTAATCCCGTATGATGTTCCCTTTGTTCTTCGGTATGTTACTTGCCCGAGATTCGATCGTCGGTATATCCATACCTAGTTCAACCTCGTTACCGGCAAGTCTCTTTACTCGTTCCGTAATACAAGATCCCGTGACTAACACTTATTCACATTGCTTGCAAGGCTTATTGTGATGTTGTATTACCGAGTGGGCCCTGAGATACCTCTCCGTCACACGGAGTAACAAATCCTAGTCTTGATCCATGCCAACCCAGCAGACACCCTCGGAGATACCTGTAGAGCACCTTTATAGTCACCCAGTTATGTTGCGACGTTTGATACACACAAGGTACTCCTCCAGTGTCAATGAGTTGCATGATCTCATGGTCATAGGAACAGATATTTCACATGCAGAAAACAGTAGCAATAAACTGACACGATCATATGCTACATTCGTAATTTGGGTCTTGTCCATCACATCATTTTAATAATGATGTGATCCCATTATCAAATGACATCACATGTCAATGGCTAGGAAACCTTGACCATCTTTGATCAACGAGCTAGTTCACTAGAGGCATATTAGGGACAAAGTGTTGTCTATTTACCCACACATGTAATGTGTTTCCAATCAATACAATTATAGCATGGATAATAGAAAATTATCATGAACAAGGAAATATGATAATAAACACTTTATTTATTGCCTCTAGGGCATATTTCCAACAGCCCGACCACGTGCTCGTCACACTCCACAAAGAGATCCTGTTCGCGGATGCAGTCACTCGGGTGGAGCCTGCAGTGAGGCGGGAAGGCTGTGTTCAGGAGTGGCCTTGGCATGGTGCTGCAGAGATGTTCAGTAGCGGCCACCTGCTGCCTGCATCGTGCCGTTGGGCGCCGTCGACGTGCGACATTGACAGAGTCCTCTCACACTGATGAGGTCGAGGTGTGCAGCGGTGACAGGTGCCCTCTTCGTTGACTGCTCACCTCGCCACCGCGACGACGCCCCTGTCGCATTGATGTGCCCTGTACTAGGGCAGCAGAACTACTACTCCATGTTGGCTACTCGGATCTAAGCTCATCGAGGGACACGGCGCCGGCGAGGAAGCCGGAGCAGGTTTGAGGGTCGTTTCCATTTGTGATATGTACCCTTTATTTTTATCAATGTAAAACCCTTCACAAATTATCCTTCCTTTTTTGAATATCATGAGGTTTTGCAGTGGACAAACTGACATGTTTGAACAATGGGCCAGACCCTTTGACCTATGGGTTCTGCTGTTAGACCATTACAAGGAGAAGGAGGTTCCTGTTAACCTGCAGGAGCTCTACCAATGGTAGCATGCTTTCCTTGAAAATAGCATAGTACTGCACGCATGCAAGATGCAGCGAGCGAAATTGGCGCAAGAGTGCATCCCGCAAGCAGCACCAAATCTGAAATTGGTGACTATTTTTTTGTTGTCCCGTCATCTTATAATGCTGGGATCCTAATGTATAACTGATCCCAACAAAAAGGTGCTCGTAGCAATTGCTCTGATTCATGTTGGTTATTTGATAATGAATCTAATGATATTGATTTGGTGTTGTGAATGTCAATACTTTGTCCTATAAGTTTGGACATATTAGAGATACTTTGATTTTAGACAAAACTTATATGAAGACTAAACAGGACCGAAGGAAATAATAACACAATGATTAAAGAGCTGAAATAAAGGGTACCATAATAGATCCATTTGTTGGCCCGTGGCAATGCACGGGCGTTCTCCTAATATGTATAGTGGTATACACTCTACACTTGGCAGAGGAAACTCAAACTCAAAAGGACTGTTGGGACCTTCCTTGAAATCTCGTGGTTAGAGAAGAAAACACTTAGGGGGTTGCAAGCTTTCAACGGTCAAAACTTGGTTGGTATATATGTAGCTGCAGTTGTTGGCCAAGTAAGTTTTAACTTCCTCATACTCGTGTCAATCAGACCGTCCGGTCACTGACCAGTCACAAAAAATTGACCTAGCCGGACCCCTCAAGCCTCAAACGTTCGGACTGACCGGCATCCCTCATATCCAGCCTAAATATGAAGCGGATACGGGGGAGCCCGGACGCATCCGAACATGCCCGCCACGTCAGCCTGATGGCATGGTCCCACGCGAACTCGCCCATAGACCTGAAGGTCCGACGGGCGCCACGACCGTCGCCGCGGTGTGAACGCCGCGTGGCACCACTTCGGCTCGCCGCCCGAGGCCATAAACGTCTATTTATGTCGGACGGCGTCCCCTAGCCCTAGCACATCCACCTCCTCTCTCCTTTTGCCACCACCCGAGCCCATCCACCTCCTCTCCCCCGCTCCCCAACGTCAGTATGGTCCTTCGTAGGATCACCACCTATGCGCAGCTCACGTTGGAGCGCCGAATGCAGATCGTGGAGGAGAACCAGGCTTTGCGTGCTCCCTCCAGACTCGCCAGAAATGGAGGACGAGGAGGTGCCAAAGGCGATGGAGGATGACGAGCCGACGGAGGAGGATGAACCAGAGACCGACGATCCGGGTTTGAACATGGCGTGCGCGAAAGCGGAGTTCGTCGTCGCCCAAGACTATGAGATGGTGGAGTAGCATGCCATTCTGGATTCCATCCGGAATGAGGCCGAGGTGGAGGGCAACCGCCGGCTCATCTGAGGCCGAGGTGGAGGGCAACCGTTGGCTCATCCGACAGAGGCAGGTGGAGGTCGATGCCCTCTTAGACGAGATCGAGGTGGAGATAGCGGCGGAGGAAGTCACAATGGAGCAGCCAGAGGCGTCGGAGGGGGCCACAACAGAGACGCCGGAGGGGGTGGAGCTATAGCTGCCGCACATCTATTCGTCGGAGGGCATGGAGATCGTTGAAATCTCTGATGAGGAGTAGATAGTTTGTAGGTAGTACACACGTGTATATGTTTGCATGCTTCTGTATGGATTTGAGGAATCTAGTATGAGATGTCCGGATGTACTAGCGTTTTTCTAGGCATTCCTGGCCAGTCGTCATGGACGCGCGGGCATATCCACGGACATTTGGGGGGTCAGTTTTGTAAGTTCCGGCTGTAGATGCTCTTAGGGAGAAAACACTTGGACGACTTAAATGAGATAGATAGTGTTCCGAAGAAAAACTCAACTTCGAATCATCACGAAAATCAATGGGTTATATACACACACATTCAAATCAAATGCATGGGAGGCATACAACCACTGTCCCCAGGAGAGCCACCTTACCACTCTCCCTCCCCTCCGCCGCCGCTAGAGGAGGCTGCCAGGCTAAGCCAGAGCGGCTGACAGCGGTGGCGGAAGAGCCCCTTTCTCTCGTATTGCAGGTCTGGAGCGGGGTGCCATGGCCAAGCGGAAGCGCTCTCCAGCGGATTTGGGTTGGCGGTGGTGTGTAGGTTCGCTCCTTGCCGACGGCGCATGACGGCGGCTCGGTGATGGCTGCGATGCAGGAGTGACTTGAAGGATTTGATTTGCTGCATACAAGGTGGATGCAGACATGCTGGTCCACAGCCAGATCCAACCAAAGTTGGCTTGGTGGCTGACGTGTGGCGCGGGGTGAGGTGCTGGGGTCCACGACGACACGGGCAAATCCATGGAAAACCCTAGATCTTGTTGGGGTCGAGCGATGACGGTGTTTCTGCATTGTACTCCCTCTTAAGGGCATGTCTGCTCATGCTAGAGGGATCATTGGTAGTGGCGGTGTATGTCTTCAAGGAGACGCTCTGCATGGATCCAGTAAGTCGTGAGATCGGGGTGGTGCGAAAGCTAATGGAAATCATGTCGACTTCAGTCATGCCAGACGATGGTGGCGTCTCAGACATTGTTTCCTCGTCGAGGCATCGTTGTTGTAGATTCCGTCACCACGATCGGGATGCTCGAGGGGAAACCCTAGATCTGGGTCTCCCGGATCGAACAATGGTGACGCCTTCAACGCCATTCCTTCCCGAGGGCATTGTTTTGGAGCAGATGCTGACTGGAGGACTCAAAATGTGGAGCGGTGTTACATCTTCAGCATCGGGTCTCGGCGGTGTGACAGCTTGAGGCCTCGGTGCTGGATGTGGGTTGATGGACACGTCCAGGTCAGTGGCGCAGTTTGGCATGATGGTGACGTCGACGGCGGTTGGGCGTGACAAGGTCAATGGGTTGATCACTCCTGGAGGTGGGATGATGGAAGATGACGATGGCCGATCTAGAGCATGCGCATGTGGTGCACGTTGCGGGTCAGCTATGTGAGTCCACCGGATTAGATAGTTCACGTTCAAACGGTTCGGGCACATTATCATGATTGCAGGTGTTGTGACTTTGTGCGTCAGATAGGTGGTTTCAGGTTGATCCATGTATTCATGTTGTCACACTCTGTTGAATAACAATAACGATGGTTGCATGCGTCGCTTGATGCAAAGACCGAGGGCTATCATCTTTTAAAAAAAATCAAATACATGGAGAAAGAATGAGCATATATAAAGCTGTTTCCCTTTGCTAAAGCCATTGTTGCTTGAGCAAATGGGCAATGTGCTTGATTGATTGATTCGCCGGTAGTATAATAACTAATGCAGGCCACTTAGTCCTTGTGATCTCGTAATGCAACCACTTAGTCGTTGTGATCTCGTAATGCAGCCCACTGTTGCTTTCATTCCCTTGTTAATCATAACGAAAGTCCACGAAATGGTTAAACGAGACGTTCAAGTCTTCTATAAAAGCCGATTTCTTCTTCGTACTCCCTCCGTCTTAAAATAAGTGACTCAAAAATGACTCAACTTATATACTAAAGTTAATACAAACTTGAGTCATTTTTAGTCACTTAATTTGGGACGGAGAAAGTAGGACGGAGTACGACTCCTCCCCTCCCCCGGTGAACGGGCTACGGTGACGTTTGTGCGGCTTTTACTTTCTTGCAGAGTTGGATGTATGATGTGGCCGGTTTTACTTTCTTGCAGAGTTGGAGATATGATGAATTGATGATGTGCCGTACGAAATGATCGATAATCGCATGTACTATAACCTTGTGAGAAACGCCTGTGGCGAGAAAACCTTATGAGATGTGCATGTCGCTGGACGACTTCCTGAAGAACTTGTGTCCAGTTTGGACGCGGAGCCTGTCGGCGTGGATCAACTGGCCGACGCGGAATCATCACGAAATTTACCGGCATACACACAATCAAATCAAATACTACATGCTGTCAAAATAATAATAATCAAATACTACACGGAAATAGAATCATATAGTATAAAGCCGTTTCCCTTTGCTAAAGCCATTGTTGCTTGACCAAATGGGCAATGTGCTTGAAGCGAAACATTTAGTAGAACATAAGAATGTCCTGGAAGATCAAGTTAGCATTTGGTGAGAACGACCCTCCATGGTCCTCGTCCAATAATTGTCACTCCAGCAAACCGAACACATTCCAATTCCATGCTCTTCCTAGCCGTGGCACCCCAGCATCAGATGATCAACACCTGCCAATATAGCATGCTGCCCATGGTCGGTCCTCGTGAACACGTGCTTCCGTCAAACTTGTCCAGCGACAATGTACATCTGTTCCACGAGACGTTGTACTATGCTAGTATTTTTCTTAAAAGGAGGAAAGCTCCCGGCCTCTCCATCATGACGATGCATACAGTCATTTTATTTCAACAATCAAGTTCAAATAAAGTGCAAGATTTAGCTAGAGCTTAAAGGCTCGAAATAAAGCGAAAATTACATGCCATCCTTGGCCAAATCAATTTCCGGCTATGATGCCTATACATCTAGCATGTTAGTGTGTCGTCATTCATATCGGTTGAAGATAGCCCGCGCTGCCGTTTCCCACCGGTTGCACCCAGTAACCAAACGCTCTCTGGACTCCGTAGGCGTGAGTAATGACCACGTACGGATCCAAAAGGTTGCTTTGTAGATTACCTGCAAGAAATTATTGAAGTTTTTATTGTTAAAAATCATATCATTCCTACTATTACATATACCCCATAACAATGCACATGCTCCAATCCGAATGTGCTTAGCTGTGTTGATTTCTACTCCATTAAGTCACGTCCTAAGTAACATGTTCATACTTAATGGAGTGTTAATATTAAAAGCTATATGAATAGTACGCCATAATAGTTGAGCCAAATGGCATTCCAGAAAGAGATGTTTAATTGATTCATTGTTGTCACAAAAACAACATCTAGGATTTCCCATCCATCTTCTTTTAAGCAAGTTATCTTTCGTGAGTATTACTCCCTTATGGACGAACCACATGAAAATCTTGATTTTCAGCGGTACCTTTATTTTCCAAATGTGTGGAGAGGTCGGAATTGATCTGGTATTAATAAGGTGTGCATACATAGATTTCACTGAAAAACTACCGCTTGTAGTTAATTTCCACTGTATAATATCTGGTTGGTTAGTAAGTTGTACATCCATCAGCCTACGTACCAAATGGAGCCACGAATTTCACCGATCTCCTACCAGGGCCCTCCTAAATTAAGAGGTGTTGTTTGCATAATTGTAGCAACATAAGCCTCCTTACGTTGCATAATATTATATAATACCGGATACTGTGTAGATAGTGGTGTCTCTTCTAACCACGTATCTTTCCAAAAGCTAGTCTCGTTACCATTGCCCACGTGAAACTTCACCCTCTGAAAGAAGACTTCTTTTATCTTCATTAAACCTTCCCAAAATGGTGAATCCGATTGTTTCACTTTCACTTGAGCCAGAGTTTTGGTTTGTAGGTATTTATTACGAAGAATTTGTATCCACGTACCCCCGTCTCCACCGACAATCTATAAATCCATTTTCTTAACAGGCAAATGCTTTTAATCTGTAAATTTTCTATTCCTAACCCGCCTTGTTCTTTCGGTCTGCGCATCATGTCCCATTTGGCAAGTCTGTATTTCTTCTTACTCTCATCACTTTGCCAAAAAAATTAGATCGGTAAAAATCAAGCCTTTTCCGTACCCCTACTGGTACTTCGAAAAAGGATAGGAGAAACATCGGTAAGCTTGCCAACACTGAGTTGATAAGCACTAGCCTTCCCCCATATGACATTAGTTTGCCCTTCCAACAACTTAGTCTTTTTTCAAACCGATCCTCTATGCATTTTCATTCCTTATTTGTCAGTTTGCAGTGATGGATAGGAATACACAACTAACTAAACGGTAAGGAGCCCATCTCACAACCGAATAATTGCTTGTATGCTTCTTGCTCTTCCTTAGCTCGACCAAAAACAGAATAATTCGCTCTTCTTAAAGTTTATTTTAAGTCCCGAGAGTTGTTCAAACAAGCATAGTATTGATTTCATATTTCTAGCTTTGGCGATGTCATGTTCCATAAATATGATTGTGTCGTCCGCATATTGTAGGATGGACACCCCTCCATCCACCAAATGTGGAACTAATCCTCCAATAAGATCGTTCTCCTTAGCTCATCCTCTGAGAACTGTCAACATATCAGCCACTATATTGAATAAGATTGGGGACATCGAACCTCCCTGTCTTAAGCCTTTATATGTTTGGAAATAATGACTCGTGTCATCATTCATCTTAATCCCCACACTCCCCTTCTGGATAAAGGTATCCACTTATGCCCTCCAGGCTTCATTGAAACCTTTCATTCGTAGGGCTTGTTGTAGGAAAGGCCTTTTACTTTGTCATAAGATTTTTCGAAATCCACCTTAAAAATTACTCCATCTAGTTTCTTGGAATGGATTTCGTGTAGAGTGTCGTGTAGTACCACAACCCCTTCTAGAATGTGTCTACCGGGCATGAAAGTTGTTTGAGTTTGTTGTACAATCGAATGTGCTATCTTCTCCAGCCCATTCGTTGCAACCTTCGTAACAATCTTGAAGCTCACATTGAGCAAACATATCGGTCTGAATTGCTCAATGCGTATGGCCCCTTCCTTCTTTGGTAATAGTGTGATTGTGCCAAAGTTTAAGTGGAATAAATGTAACTGCCCGCTAAATAAGTCATGGAACATTGAGATGAGGTCGCCTTTGATGATATGCCAACATCGTTTATAAAACTCTACTGGGAACCCATCTGGCCCAGGAGCCTTATTTTGTTTCATTTGCATGATTGCATCAAACACCTCTTTCTCGGTAAACGGAGCCGAAAGCACCTCATTCTCATCATCATTGAGCTGAGGAATATCTTCTATTATGCTTTCATCTAGCGATACAGAATTATCATCTTGGGCTCCAAATAATATTTTATAGTAGTCTGAGATATACAATTTAAGGTTCTCATGCCTAACAATTATGCCCTCATCCTGGTCAAGTTGTAATATTTTTTCTTTCTACACTTACCATTAGCTATCATGTGGAAGAATTGTGTGTTATCGTCACCTTGGAAGACCATAGACACTTTGGCTCTTAGTGCCCCTTAATCTCTTCTTATCGCAGTAACGTACGAAGCTTCTCCTCAGCCTCATATTTACTGCTCCGATCAGCACTATTAAGCGGCGCTATTTCAGCTTTCAGATCAAAGGCATTGATGAGCTGAATAAGTTTTTTTTCTACTTTGTATAGCCCACTTTAATTCTTAGCCCAACCCCTTAAAAATTGGTGTAAGTGTCTGATTTTTTTGCCATGTATCCATACTAGAATTCCCGCCGGCCCCTTTAGCCCATTCCTTAGCTATTAGGTCCAAAAATCCTTCCCTCTCAAACCAACCTAATTCAAAAGAGAAGGTAGTCTTATTACCCACATGTGTTGCATCTCCTGAGTCAACCAAAAGTGGTGTGTGGTTAGAGACCGCTCGTTGCAATGCTTGGACCGTTACAAGCGGAAACTTATGTTCCCACTCTGCACTGTTCAACACCCTATCCAACTTCTCATATGTTGGAATAGGTAAATTGTTTGCCCATGTATATTATCTCCCAGTGAGATCAATTTCCTTAAGGTTCAGATTTACAATAATCATGTTAAACATGTATGACCATTTAGCATCAAAATTATAATTATTTTTCTCCTCTCTCCTTCTAATTATATTGAAATCCCCCAACTAAAATGGGTAGGTCCTCATTTCCGCAGACCCTCACAAGTTCTGATAGAAATTCTGTCTTGAGCTCCTATTAGGAAGCACCATATACTGATACAAGAGCCCAACAAAACCCATCAATTTTTGACCTCACTTGAAATTTGACGGTAAAATCACCATACGTCACATTGAGGACTTCTAAAGTTTCGCATTTGACCCCTAGGAGTATACCTCTAGATTGCCCCCTTGGTGGTAAACAGTGCCAATCAAAATCTACACCTCCTGAAATATTACCCAAAAATTGTGCCGTGAAATTATCCCTACCTGTTTCTAGTAAGGCCATAAAATCGAGCTTATGCTCTACCGATGTTTCTGCCAGGAACCTGCTTTTAGCCAAGTTTGCAAGACCTCTGCTATTCGAAAATATTCTTTTCATTTTTCATCATGATTTTTTTTGTTTCATTCATGTACTTCTATGTACTGTTGACACAGGGTATATTTTCCTCTTCCATGGACGTCTAGGCTTATCATTCATTGCCTATTCGGTCTTATTAGTGTGCATTGAAACCAGCGAATCTGATGATTCCACAGGTGTCATACACCCCTATGAAATCATCTCCTCATCCTCCTCATCCCCACCATCCACTGACCCAGGGATGAGGTCGTCGCATACTAGTATACTTAATTTATTGATTTGCCGACAATATATATAACTAATTGGCATCATCCTCATTGTTTTTGTTGAGAAAACTAGATGGCATCCTCGATCGCTTTCATCCCCTGGTTAATCCGAATTAAAGGTCGTGCAATCGTTAAATGACGAAAGAGTCTTCTAGAAAGCTGATTTCTACGCTACTAGTAAGATGGAATACGATGTCACGATGACTTTGTGGTTCTATTTTCATTAAAAAAATGCCCAGATCTAAACCTATCCTACGATGGTGTCCGACTTTCACTTCCTTGCGTTCCGCATCGGCGACCATGTCCTCCATCTGTCGTCTCCATGAGCGTCGCTAAGGTTTAAGACCCGTGAAGTGAAGGTGCAGACTCCTATAAAGAAGAGTAGAATATGAGACATGGACCGCCTCACATGGGACACAAGGCCCTTCCACCTCCCATGCCCTACTCATCTTCGGATGATTTGACGAATTGTTCGTCGCCCATGTCGGCGGATGTGAGATCGACGATGGACATGGACTGTTTGTCATTGTCCACTTGCCACATGCGCCCCTGAAAATTGGACGGTGCTGTGTAGGATGCGCAACCGGCGATGTTCTCGTCCACGACCGTCTGTGTTGCCAGCGTGTGTGTGTGTGTTGTCTCGCCTCCTCTTCGTTACGAGCGACATGTCGAGCACGTGCGGCCTCATAGAGAGCCCGCTACTCCATAACGAAGTTCGAATTCGCCGCGACAATGGTGGAGACAACCTCCACACTTGCGCGATTGTCGTAGCTTTGGCCCTGCGCCAACTGGTGCTGCTTGAGGAGGAACATGTTGTACAGGTGTTCCTCCTGCGCCTGCCGTAACGCCGACATATGAGCTAGCGCATGCTGCTCCTCCTCCGTCATGGCGGCGTCGAAGTGTGCATGTGCCTGCTCCATGGTCAAGCCGACAAGCACATGCACGGGGTCCAATGTCGTGTCATTGTCCGAGCCTATATCCATCGCAGGATCGTCGTCAGAGACCTGATGCGAGCTAGCCGGCATGTCGTGCTCGATGCTCCAGGACGGCAGGTCTGCCATGTGGCAGCAAGAGTGGCCATCTCATTCTTCTCCTTCGATGATAGGCTCTCCAACAAAGCACCGAAGCTTGTGGTTTAGGCGGATGTAATACAAGGGAGGATAATATGGGGCGGATGTGGTGTGGTGTGGAGTTAGCCAGGTGTGGCCGCCTTTAAATAGCAGATTCTACTGAGACCAAGCATTTGGATGCGTCGATGTGCAATACCCGAGTTGGTTCCTCGGCCATGATTTGAATGGGTGTGGTAGGTATCTGTTATGTGTCGTCCAACAAACTTCTCTCCGGCATTCAACAGACATGAACACGAACACCGAGGACGCTTCACGGATGGTGCCCTTGGACGACGCGTCGCATCAATGTCGCCGCCAGCGAGAGGCCGCGTCCGCTCTGGTTCGGCGTTAATGCAGAGCGATCGCTATACATCGGCATGAATGTGAACAGCTGGCGACCGGCGGGGACACACACAAAGTGGTTGAAGGGTATAAGGTGGGCCAGATTAGTCTGGAGCAGACGTGGCAGCAGTCCGAATGCCCATAAAGCGCCCCAAGTTTTTCTCCTATTTACGGGGAAAAAGCACATCTGAACCGGCCTACGTACCCACTATAGGACCGCGTTGGATGGCAAACACATCCGGACCACGTGGTCCGAACAGTTGCGGACGGTTTGATAGTCGACGATGGAGATGATGTGACATTGCATATTATTATAGTAGGACGGATACTATAAGTCTAAAGGTGTAACCTTTCAAAAACTTTGATACATACGATCCTCTCCTACTATAAAACATCTCTACTAAAGAACACAAACTTTGTCTTCATGAATCATTTCTAGAAGGGTGAGTCATTTGGTGGAGCCAAAACCAAAGACAAGGTCATAAAGTAAAGGTACTTGTTATACACCAATTCATTCTCTTAAATAAATCTACACATATATGTAGCTATTTTGCTAATTACATACACCTAATCCTTCCAACATATACACCCGGGCTCCTCAAATATCGCTATACATCTGGACGACGACCCGTCAGTGACTGGTCACAAAATCAGGAACCAACCTTTCCCCCAAATCGGCTCTATATGTCTGGGTTGATCGACAGCCCTCGTATCCAGCCCATGTTTGGAATGGAGGTGAGGAGTCCTAGTCACGCGTGGGCGCGTCTGCCACATCTGATTGACTGACGGGACCCATGCGAGCACATGTCCAAACCCATTGGTCTGGTGAGAAAGCCGCTCCGACGCGTCGCTTGAGGGGCAAAATCCTGCTATTGAAGCCGGACGGCGAGCGCCAACCTTAGCCACACCCTTTTTCACCCTCTCCTCCCGTCTGCACAACCACTCCCAACCCTCCCCGATCCCGTCGGTAGCGATGGTTTGCCAGCGGATCGCCATGTTTAACATGCTCACTCCACAACACCGGTTGGAGTTCCTAGCCGAGACACCAGCACAACGCGCCTCTCAGATTACATATGGCTAGCCTCCGAACTCTCTGGAGCAGGACGAACAGGAGGCACTGGAGCAGGAGGACGAGGATGAGGAGGAGGTGAAGTAGAAAGCGTCAGACGTGTAGAAGGAGGACAAGGAAGGCGAGGCGGATCCAGCTCTTCCTTCTGCCGGACTCGACATGGGTGACACGCTATCCTAGTTCAATATGCCCTAACCGGAAGAGACGGTGGAGCAGTAGGAAATCCTTGACTACATCCAGTCGAAGCTCAAGGTCTCGGCTAAACACCGCTACCTTCGCGAAGTAGACGCGGAGCCGCGGGAAGCCTTCACGGCAACCGACGAGGAGGCCGGTCCGTCTGGCACTGTCGGGCGGAGGTCGTCGACATATCCGACGACAAGTGGTACTAGGGTATCTGTGTGGTATGTAGTATATAGCTTATTGGAGGTTGCATGGTGTAGTACGGACTTAGGGTGTGAGATTTGATGTTTGTGGTTGCAGCGGAAGAAAAATGAGGGATGATAGGGCCATGTTCGCCTATGCATCCGAACGCATCCACAGACATACGAGGTGTCAATTTTGGCCAACCGTAGATGCGTGTAGACCTACACAGAATATCCCACATCGCAAAATGGTATTTGATTCTTGTTCGTCGGCTCCGGCAAAAGAATACTTCCTCCGTAAACTAATATAAGAGTGTTTAGACTACTAAAATAGTTATCTAAACACTCTTATATTAGTTTATAAAGAGAGTACATAACAACAAACATTAAGTTTAGACCTACACATAATATCCCACTTCGCTAAGTGGTATTTGGCTTCATGTTCGTTGTTGTCAAAGGAATCTAGATCGACAAGCACCAAGTCTAGATCTACATAGAATATTCCATATCACCAAGTGGCATTTGTTTCATTTCCCTCGCTCTGCGAGAAGAATCTAGAATGGCAAACATCTAGTCTTTTCCATATCCGTTTTGGTACTTTGAAAAGTGAAACCATGGACATAAAGAGGTGGACTCTCGAACATGGAATTCACTAGGACCAACCGTCTGCCATAAGAGATCAGCGTACCTTTCCAATAATTGATCTTTTTTTGAACCATATTCTCAGCGTATTTCAACCCTTTATTTGTAAGGTTTTGATAGCGAAATAGTATTCCTAGCTAGCTAAGAGGTATCTTATCAACTACGCAACTGAAAAAGTCGTTTACAATAATGCTCTTCCTCTTTATTACACCCAAAGTAGAATAATCTACTTTTGCCAAAAAAAATGTTTATATCAGCTCGGATAACTCAAACATGCATATATGATGAGTTTCATGTCAACTGCCTTGCATAAATCGCGCTCCAAGTGTCGTCCAACTTGTGCGTAGCGTGCACAAGACCCCGTCAAACTTGTCCAGCGATGTTTCTCAAAAAAATTTAAAAGAATAAAAAAAATTGTCCAGCGACAATGCTCATCTGTTTCACCAGAAGTTGGACAAACAAGAATTAGTTTTCTTTTTCATTCACAACTACTTATATAGGAGTACCTTTTTTTTTGCGGATCATTCGCTATATGCCATACTCCTACTTAATTTATTGACTTATATATTCGTCGGAGAAAAATACATTAGCAATGCAACCCACTTGGTCATCGTGACGTCGTAATGCATCACACCATTGCTTTCATCCCCTTGTTAATCAGAACGAAAGTCCACGAAATTGATAAACGAGCTGCGCAAGTCTTCTAGAAAGCTGATTTCTTCCCTGGTACGATGCCACGACTTCTCCCCCTGTGAACCGGCTACGGTGACGTTTGCGAGGCTTTTACTTGCTTGCGGATTTGGAGATATGACGCGGCCGGTTTTACTTTCTTGCATACTTTGGAGATATGATGAATTGATGATGTACGTATACCCTTATGTGCATTTCGCTGGGCACTTCCTGAAGAACTTTTTGGACGCGGAGCCTGTCGACGTCGATCAACCCGCTAGCAGCTGCTGGTGGCTGGCGCCAGAAATCGATCGAGGACTAAAAGGTAGCGCATGTTCATTAGCGGCCGGTACATACTCGACTAATCAAGCGTTCAGCGAGGTGTCCAACATTCCCTCAAGAAAAAAGAAGAAGCAAGGTGTCCAACAGTGGCAGCTTGAGAATCGGATTGCGCATCTTTCTCCATCTGACGCTAATCTTCTCCGGGCATCGTCCATCACGAAAAGGCTCACCACTCACCAGCAAAACACTGTGGAGTTGGAAGGCTTAATGCGGCAGCCATCCATCTGATTTGACAGTAAGGTGATATGATGCATGATGTCATTGAGCGATGCAGGTCCTTCTTTAATTGATTATTAACCCCCTCCGGCATGTCATCGCTTGGAGTTCGTCGTGTTCCCCTCTGGAGCCCCGGTTTCCAATTTGCCGCGAGAGAGATTTTTTGCTCTTCGAAACGGCTTTGCCACGGGAGTCGGGAGGTGACTGGTCACTTGGAGGGCAAGGTAAAATGATGAGGGGGAGACGACAGCGTTGCATGGTTGGTTGATGTTGTGACAGGCTCCCGTGGACACAACAGCTCCTGGATCCCTTTCCAGGTACTACATCCGAGGACAGTCAAAGGTTTTCAGCTTGTTGCGGCAGCATGTGTTCGTGTTCCTCCCACGATGCTTAGCCTGTGCAACCTGTCCAGTTGTGTTAGTGAAATGGTAAATAGTAGTACGTGGATAGCTAACAAGCCTTGCATCTCTCCACAATACGTTTTGAAGTGTGGTTCATCAACCACGATGGTAAGGGCATCTCCAATGATAACTCGGAAATTTCCTCCTGCTACCCGCATAGATTTCAGCCCGTATTTAAACTAACCGGCCGTATGCAAACATGTCGATATTCATCAAAGTTTGGATAGAAAATAACACTAGTCATCCATACATAGCATGCAAATAAATTCTAGTGCAACAATGTCTTAAATTCGACTAGATTAACTATACGTAAATGACCGTCCCTCTGTGTCATGGGACATCATGATAGCGTGTGCAGGCTACATAGTGTGCATACCAACATTGAATGGACGAATCAATCAACAAGTTGAGCAAGAGGAAGCACAACTTATGATCTCATCCTCCGCCGCCAGCTGACGAACCACATGACAAAACTTGGTGGCACCGGTGTGGATAGCATACCAGCAATACGATAACAACCTCATATTACGTTCTTGAATGATGTACATGTCATATGGTGAATGTGCTTTCGTTCGTGAAATGATTCATGCACTTGCTGCCAGAACATCTCCCCTCTGCTCCTGACTACGAAATCCATAGATATGTCCAACCACACATGGCACACCAACTCATCCTCCATGATCGAATAGCTCACCATCCTTCCTACTCTAAAAAATGACATAGCATTCGAAAATAAGCTCAATGACATTTGACCGAACACCTGCCGAGCTTCGTGTCCGCCATGGAGGTCATCAACAAGGGGTGGAGTGTACCTGGGCACAAATTGCTCAAGGGTGGACAACACAATCGTAGAGGCGAGCGAGCGTGTCAGTGGTGG
This sequence comes from Hordeum marinum, assembly GCA_022496015.1. Lineage (NCBI taxonomy): Eukaryota > Viridiplantae > Streptophyta > Magnoliopsida > Poales > Poaceae > Hordeum > Hordeum marinum. The sequence goes on from CM039676.1 coordinate 415,116,593, forward strand.
TTGCAGACGTCAGGCAATGCCTTTGTGGCTGCTGGAGACGTACATCAGCGACGATGAAGGTGGAGGATGCAGATGCAAAACAAGGGAGAGAAGGAGCGAGTAGAAGCAAATAGGATCGGGAAGTGGGATTAGGTGGGACGAGGGTGCCGGAGTCCTATGTGTCTACTGTCCGGACTCCCGCAAAGCCCCCTCCCCTAGTTTGTCTTCAATTTGCGGAAGAAAACACGTCTGGACTGCTCGGTAGATCGATACATGCCCATGTTGGATGGCTTTCGTGGTCCAAATAGCGTGGTCCGGACGGATGCATGCGCTTTACGGGTCGCCCTTGAAGATGCCCTAATGCCATTTCGTCGGGCTGCCTTTGAACACCTCGACCCTTCCTAGTTGGGCCTTGCTCCTTAATCCCCTCACCAAATCGATTGAAGGAGATTGGAGAGCTTTGAGGGGAATTTTGACTTACAAGAGATTTAATCCCCCTCAATCCCCTACAAACCTCTTCAATCCCCACCTGACTGAAAAACCCTTATGTAGAGGACTTCAGGAGCTACGATATAGGCCGCTTAATCTTTTTGTTGTTGTTTAGGAATATAGTCAGCTTAATTTTTAAAGTACCTAGTGAAAACGCACTGATGTTTTTTTAAGTGAATACACACTCCTTTGTTTCCACATTTTTGTATGGACAAATTTTAACATGATCCCTATTACTCCTTCTTTTTACATGTGAGGTAAGAAGATAAAACTTAATCAAACCACTAATTAATCAACGGCTCAATCTAATATATATTCTTACCTCTTATGTGAAAAGACAAGGTAACCTGGAGCAAGTTAAAATTGTTTGTTTGTACGGATATTTCGACAAAGTCTATTTTAAGGGGGAAATAGTGCGCGGAAGTATTGTTTTCTGAGGGGTGACAAAGTTGTTTCCAGCAGCAGTTGGGAGTGTATGTGCAGGCCCGTGACCAGGTCAAGCCAGCTCAGTATTTTGACCATATGTGCAAAAAATATTAATTGTGTACTTGAGAAACATTAATCAAACATTTAAAATAGTCTCAAATGTGTATAGAAAAAATGTGGATCATGTATTCAAAATATGTTAAACTCACAATTGAAGTATATTAAACGTGTATTAAGAAATTGTAGTAGATATATATACAAAAAATGTACAATGTGTACGGAAAAAGACATCCAAAAAAAATAAGTTTCCAAAAATGGTTAATCATGTATTTTAAAAATATCAAATGTTTATATTGAAAATGTTTGTAATTTATAATAAAAAGTTTTAATCTGCATTGGGAAAAAGTTAACACATGTTGAGCGAAAAAGGATAAAAAAAAAAGGAGAAACAAAGAAAACCAATGAAAAACAAAAAAAAGAATAAAAAAAAAAAATAATGAAACCAATAAAAACGATAAAGAAACAAGAAAATCGATGAAAAATAAGGAAAAATAAAACAATATAAAACTGAGAAAAAATTAAAACAAAAAATCAGTGTAAACCGAGAAAGAAATGAAGAAAACAAAAAAACTGTGAATAATACTATGACCTGGTGAAAATAAAAAGAAAAACAAACGAAAACTGGAGACTACTGGAGAAGAATAAAAAAATGTAATGTAACAGAAAAAAAACACCAACCCAGCGAACAGAAAAGCGGACACAATTGAAATCCAACAAATGCAAAATAAAACAATGAATATGGCCGGCGAGTAAGTACAGATGAGCGAATCCCTTTAGCGAGACCGAAGGAAGACTTGGCGTTAAGCGTGATATAGTCCCTGCACTTTTTGCCGCGATTATTTTTTTTGCTAACTTTAGGTTTTATGGTTTTCTCAAGTTCTTTTACGAAATATTTCTGTAGGATGACCTATATATAGCAAAACAATCCTGAATAGTTAAAATAGACAAGAAATAGTTTTCATGTATTTCATTAACGATTATGAAATTAAAACATATTCATGAAAATAGTATTTGTGGAATTCAAAAAAATCATCATGCAATCTTTTAAAAAGCTAGACTAAAAATGGTCATGTTATTTTGAAAGTTTCTAAAAATGGTCACAATTTTTTTTCTATAAAGCATGGACGTAAAATTATTGTACAAAATCTGAAAAGTGTATAGGAGTTTGAAATAACAGAAGAAGGAAAATGTGAAAAAAGAAAACAAAAATGTAAAAAAAGGAATAAAACATCGGATAAGAAAAGCCCAGAAAGTCTTAAACCGAAAAACAACCACCGAAAAAAACCCGAAGTGCGCGCTGTTGGAAAACCAGTAAATGGGCCTGGCTCATGGCTCGTCGCTCTATGCATCATTCCGATATTTTTACGCGAATAACGTCAAATAGGATTTTCCTTGGTGAAATTCGAATAGTATAGATGGTTAGCCGGTTCTTTCAACCATGTAGCACATCGGACCATCTTCTCTTACTTCAAGCAAAGCCGTTGATTCTTCCTAAACGTATCTAACGTTTTTGTAGTGTTTATGCCATTATCTTTTCATTTATGCAAAGTTATTTTTAAATGCACTAACATATTCATAAAGTATCCATGCGATATTCTATTGTTGTGTTTGTTTCCTTAGGTAACCATGTAGTTCATACTTACAAAATTGTGCTAGAAAATATAATATGGGAATGATTTTATGGACTAATATGAAGCTAGAGGAAATAGGTGCCGAACCCCATGGGACGCTTTGGCATTATCGAAGGCTCCTGGTGCTCTCCTTTTGTTGCTAGATGTTTCTCAAAGTTTTGGAACCACCCTATTTTTCAGAATTTTTGCCATTATGCATGTGTGAGTATTAATAAAACTCTACGAGACACATATTTCAGCATTCAGAAACAACTCCCCAAAGAGTTAGATACATCCTCTGTAATACCCTAGCAAGACATGATATTTGATACAACAAATTATCCCTCTACGATTTGTTGCATCGTTTTAATGTGTGAGTAGTTTTATTTTGTCTTGCGACATTGGTGATCTAGTATAATCGGTATGAATTGTTTGTTTTGATATAATGATGCGCTCTTGTGATAGTATAGGGGTGCACACTTATAATGGATCACATAGGAAGGTAGCAACGTGTTATGCTAAATGTATATAGGGAGGCCATAATGACAGATTAACTGTTTCCGAAGTATACGAGCTATATTATATGGGATTCAAGAAGAACCCTAAAGGACATGGCTATGATTGCATTTTTACGTTAATAATTCTTAGTGATTGTGGATGCATTCTAAGTGTTCGATCATAAGTACATGTCAGTCAATAATTTTTTACAACATTTAAGCACAAACCTCTCCTGGATATCAATTTGTAACATGCGTGTGTACCGATTATATTATCATAGCCAATTGCCTAGGAACAATTCCACAAACACAAACTCAAGTGCTAGAAAATCTTTCACAAACTTCAAGATTTCAACAATTTTGCTTAGCAGAGACAGAGACCAAAGATGACGGTGAGCTATAACTATGGCGCGCCATTAATGGAGCAAGAGGAAGAAGACTTGACACCCCCAAAGATCTAGATGTATTTTTCAATTAGTGTTTCTATAAGGGACGTGCCATCTGGTCTTTCTGAGAAAGAAATTGCAACAACAACAAGAAGAAAAGCAGCCAGTCTGCCACGTGAGCCACAAGCGGTAGAGGCATGGTTAAGGGCCTGTGAGGCTGTGACCTGCACCACGGGCGAGCGAGCTACTCAATTTTAAGCATGCATAATGCATCTCATCCAATGCGTGAGCAACCTACTATTCTAGCCCCGTCATTGACTGTCCTGTGACCGATGAAGCAACAGTAGCTAGAAAGCAGGTACTCCTCACACGCTCGGCAGCTTCAGTTCTCCCATCACCTGCTCGCTAGCTAGTTCTCACGCACCTCGCGTCTTCCCGGAGTTCCTCCCGTATATTATGGCGCTGCCGTCATGCTTCGCCACATCAGTTCAAACAAGTCACAGCTCGAGCTAAAGCTAGCTAGCTTTACATCATAGTCATGGCCCGTACCCTCGCCGTCGCCGCCCTGACGGCGCTTAGCTTCCTCATCTTCCTCCACGCCTGCCCGTGCGCTGGCGCGCGGCCGATGCCCGCGAGACTGGAGAGCTCCGGGACGTCCGCGCTTGCAGTGCCACCGTCGGCGTCCGAGGGCGCGACGCACTGGCGTGCCGCCGACGCGGCCGTCAGGGCGGGGAAGTGGCTGCCGTACTACCGGTACGCGGGTGGCGGCGGCCTGCACTACCACCCAGGGTACCCGAAGTACCCGGGGTACCCGGCTGAGGGAAAGCCGATGATGTGGGGCTCGGGCTCGCCACCGGAGCTGGGCGCCTACGCGGCGAGCGGCCGGCAGGTTGGGAAGTCGCCGTACGGCGACGAGACCCGGCAGGAGCAGGTCGCCATGTGGGCTTCGCTGCTCAACCCGTCCAAGGAGCCAACCACGCCTTCCAGCTGGCTGCCGGCGAATGGCGGCGACGAGCCGGCGGATCAGGCCCACGACGAGCCTAAGGCGTTGGACGGCGCTGCGGAAGGGGCGGAGATGGACGTGCCCCAGGGCGGCGGCGGCGTTCAGACCGGCCAGCAGCCCAAGTGGAAGTTCTACCCCGAGAACAAGAATGGCAAGTGAAGATGACGTACGTGCCCGCAGAATTACTGCAGTCGCACGAGACTGGAATACTGGATTACAGCTCTTTCTTCTTTGTCGTCGAATAGATGTGCCTCGGCGGCTATACACAGTCAAGCTTACACAACTTTGACTGTAATCTTCATTTTTCTCGCGGAAGTAGCATTCAAATTTTGACATGGAAACCGAAAGTGCCTTTTTACACCCAGGAGCAAATGCTCTTGGTGTCAACAGTAAAATCAAGAAAACATTCAAAAAATTCTTAATTTATTTGTGGCATACTTTCACAAATGTTTGTTGTGCATGCAAATTTTTATCGTAAAATCATATTGGTGGAAGGCATGGTAAAAAAAGATAAAATCAATGCTCCAAAATGCTTTTGTAAGTAACATTTTCAGAGCATCGATTTTGTCTTTTTTACCACGCCTTCTACCAACGCGATATTGAAATGAAATTGTGCATGCACAACAAACATTTGTAAAAATATGCCACAAAAAAAATCAGAATTTTATGAATGTTTTTACTGTTCACACTAGGAGCAAATGCTCCTCGGTGTAGAAACTCCATGTCCCATAGAAACAACATTGTTACATGATCGAAGTTACTTTTGGAAGATATGTTATTTGTAAGACTGTAACACGTACTTAAAGAAAGAGTGTACTGAATAAAACATGCTAGGATATGGGTTTTGTTGAATCTTTGTCGATCGATTTCGCATTGCCGATTGGGAGTTTTCCAAAATTCCGAACTTCTTAATTTGTGGATTTGTTTTCAATTTCATGATTTTTGTTTTAATTTCCACAAAGATTTTACAAAATAATTGAAATTTTGTTCAAATTGTCTATTTCCTTTTTCATATTCATGAACTTTTTCTCAAATCTGTGAACTATTTTCAAATTGATTGACCTCTGTACTTTAAAAACAAATCTGCGAACTTTTTTTGACCCAGTGATTTTTCAAACCCTTTTTAAACAATATTCTGAAACTCCTTCTAATCATGTGTCTCGAATAGTCAACGATCAGCTGGTCAACCGCGAACCCGTCAACTGTGAATCGAGTGACAAGAGAACTGAAAAATCACGCATCACGAGCAGCACTCGTCAGCTGCTTGGGCCGGCCCACGAGGGGAACCGCATGAGCGCCAGTTTGTGCTTGCGGCGTATAAGGCAGTGAAGAGCGGCGCATATTCTTTTACGTAAGTTATCTGCCTTTGCCTCGTCGACAGATGAGTTCCACATTTGATCGGTTTCATATGCCAGTGACTCAAAGGCAGGTAAAAAAACAGGGAGCAAAGTTAGAAAATTTGCGTCGGTTGAAGAGACGTTGTACAAAATCAGTAGTTAACGAGTATACCTTTCAACGATTATTTTCACTTTTCGTCTCTTCAGGTTGTGACAAGTGGCGCACTGCATGTGTGTCACTTGTCGCAACCTGATTTTTTTTTCTTTTTTCTAGATATGTATTTTCAAAATGTTTTATCTCCTAAATCGTGTGTCCAAATCTCGAACCGTTTTCATCGTTGGCTTTCTCGCGTCGAAATCTTCAAAACTAGATCCCATGTTGATAGGTTTTGACGAACTTCCTTTTTTCACGAAAAAACCGTGCCTCATGCGATAAAAAACCCAGAAAACGTGTTTTTTTCCTTTTCGAGAGGCACGGGCCATGCCTCTTGCGAAGGCAAAACCGTGTCCCTCGCGAAGAAAAGAGAGAGCAGAAAATGCGTTTTTTTTTCCTTTTCGGAGAGGCATGGCCGTGCCTCTCGCGATAACAAAACCGTGCCTCTCGTCGAAAAAGAAAAGAGAGCAGAAAACGCGTTTTCCCCCTTTCCGAGAGGCATGACCGTGCCCCTCGCGAAGGCAAAACCGTGCCTCTCACAAAAAAAACTCGTTTTTTCCCTTTCCGAGAGGCACGGCCGTGCCTCTTGCGAAGGCAAAACCATGCCTCTCGCGGAAGAAAAACCATGCCTCTCGAAAAAAAAACACGTTCTTTTTGCATAATTTATTTTTTGATTTTTTCATCCAAAAGCTACGAAAGACCGGTGAAAAACTGGAACAGCAAAAACCCCCGGAAAAAAACACTCCAAAAAGACGAAAACATGTGCGAAAAAATAAAATAAAATCCAAAGAAAACGCTCAGAGCACGACACGTGGCGACGACTGAGAATGCGCCAAATGACGGCGTGTGGAAGTGATTGCTGAAACGCTTGTGAGAGAGTGCTTGCTAAGTAGTTGCTCCTGGCGTTGTATGGGTTTTCTACTTTATGTTTTGGCTGTGTGTATTCTAAGGGCCTTTCAAGTCAGGTTTATACTGCAGGTTTTATTTTTAACTTTTGTACATTGTATGGACATAAATGATTGTTTTAGAGGCGCATTCTGCAAGTCTTATCTTTGGTCGTGTATTTTGTAGTTTCGCTAGGCAAATATGACTAATTATATGATTTGTATTTCCTTTGTGGTTCGTTAATTTCTTTTCACAGTTGCACTTTTTGATACACTAACGTGTACTTCCTTCATTTTTTTTAGTCTACATATAAAATTTAGTTAAAGTCAAATTTTGTAAACTATGACTAACTTTATAAGACAAAATATTAACATTCATAATATGAAATCATTATGACTAGATGCATCATGATATTAATTTTGATAGCATATAGCTTTAGGAGCTGTTCGGCAACACACCAGCTCCACAAAAATTAAGAATACACGGAGCACCTATTGCCCCGCTCCGTAATTTTTCACTTCAGCTCCGTCAGCTCCTGGAGCTGAGTCACGGAGCGGTGGGAAGCCGAACACACCCTAGGTGTTGTAGATGTTGATGTCTTTTGATATACTCCTTCCGATCCTTTTTAGTCTGCATATAAGTTTTGTTCGAAGTCAAAATATTTATATTTTGACCAAACTTATAGGAAAAAGTATCAATATTCAGAATACCAAATCAATATTGTTAGATTCATTATAAAAGATAGTTTCATAATATATATATTTGGTATTATAGATGTCGATATTTTTTAATATAAATTTGATCAAAGTTTGCATAGTTTGACTTGACAAAAAATCTAATACGCGGAGTAAAAAGGACCGGGGGAGTAAATTTGGTCAAACTTTGCATCGTTGACCTTGATCAAATTTTATATGTAGACTAAAAAGAAAAGAAGGGAGTACATATCTCAATCTCTTCATTTCTCTACTAGTAATAACACACCAATTAGTCATCCATCCAGTCTACCTGATGAAAAAATCATCGGCAAAACCAATGAGAGAAAACCAACCGCTTTGTTCATGTCGAGTTCTAGCTAACCCTCACCCCACCGACACTTGTGAGGCGGCCTCTATGCCCCATTCTCATAAGGTTGTTGAGCGCGTCACACATGGTTTTCGCCTCCCACCATTCTCATAAGGTTGTTGAGCGCGTCACACATGGTTTTTGCCTCCCACTTGTTCCTCTGCACGCACACTCCATGACGCCACATGCTACTTCGCTGTTGTCATGGCCGCCCGCTTGGGCAACCCAAGTCGTCTTGCACAACACCACTGTTCGCGATGGAGTATTTGGTGTGGTATATCCTGCCCTAACATCTGCGGCGACAACAACAACTTAGGTGCAGGCCAAGGAGCGGCTACCGATGGATCTGTTGTGTAGAACGTGGTGATGTACGGGATTAAGAAGACGATATGAGTAAGCGAGGCAGTTGACCCTCACCTAGTGTCTATATGTTTCTTAAGCACCCTAAGCGCAATCTATGCGGTCATAAAGTTTTGACTATCATTAGTGTATTTAGATCCTAGTATATGCACATACTCTTAACTTAGAGCATGTACATGAGTGGACTATCAAACACTCCATTGGAATATGAGCCGTTCGATCCATCAATGCGGCATGACACGATTTCTCTTTGGACTAGACAATTTCTTGCTTGTTGTTCCTAGACTTTCGTTTCTTCAACTAGACGTTTGACCATTGAGTAATGAAATATTTTTCTATACTATATGTGACGTGTCCCTTCTACAAGTTGAGGTTGTTTTATTTCACGGTGACTCTGTTTTGAATATGAAATATTCCGCCATACCATATGAGGCGTGCCCCTTCTGTAACTTTAGTGTACTATTCCTATATTCAAATATGATTGATTAATCAATTCATGTTTTCCTTGAGTTTTTATCTGTTTATTCCGTGGTTGCACTTTTTATACACCGAAGTTGTACATGTTTATATTGTGCAACTGACTATATATGAAACCTGCAACCTATTCATGTCTGGTGTACTACTTATTATTATGTATATTCAATGCATTTGTTGTTTGGCTCTTGCTCACGTATGTTTTCTATTTGTTATCGATGACATGTTATTATTATGTATCTACTTAATTTATATTTGTTGTGCAATTCTGGTGTTTTTAGCTAAATAATTATTTGGTTTAAGGTAAAATTATATTTTCATGTTGACTTGGTTCATTTAAGTTGAAGTTGGGCACATTGATAGATATAAGTTGCACAATGTTTTGTATTCAACTTAACATACAAAAGAAATACAAGACATTTCGTCATTTTTGTATTCTTCGACCGGAGCCTGGTAGCGATCATCAAATATAACAGATAAGACTTAAATATAGTGGAAAATTGAAAGATAAAAAAATCATTGTCTGAGACAGTTACCTAAACCGCGTGCAATTGAAGGCAGCGATGTTTTGACAGCGATTTTTTACCTTTCAATTTTCCGCTGTGTGTAAGTCTTATCTTTTATATTTACAATAAATTCTATATTTGTCTGCATCGGTGATAAAATAAAGAGACCAGAAGTATTCTCCTCTTTTAGCAAAGAAGAAAGGGTATGCGAGGTTCCATTTCTGTCTAATCATAGACGGACCACAGAGAGATGAACCCCAATAATGGCGTGAGGCTTTGCCAAGATTTTTCTCATCATAAATACAATCAATTATCACAGTCATATGTCACCGTCAATGAGCTTGACGACGGCCTCCTGCCAACTGGTTGGGTTGGGTCCATCCTCCATGACCAGCATGCTTTGCCCTGCATGGCATGTGAGAAGCAAGTCATGCATATTTAATGGAGCTTGAGAACTGAGATGACGGCTCGTGAGTTGGCCAGCGCTCGGCGGGACGCCCCCCAGCCACATGCACACTGGCCGTTTTCCTGGCTCACATGTCACAGCGCTGGCCCTCTGACTCTCAATGAGGGAGGAAGAAAAGATGTGGCCAGGATTTGGAGGATCTGTTTCATGGCCAGGGACGGCCCCGACGATGTGGATAAACCCAACTTGGCTACTACACAGAATCCCTGATGCAACTTGAGTTCTCGCTGTCTTGAGAATCTGCACGACGAAAAGCTGTTCACCGGCCAAGTTGGTCGTGTGTTGTAGTAGGAGTATGGATTTTTCTGGTTTGTGGGCGTCCCCTGTGTTCAACATTAACGGCAATAGCGCCATCAATCTGTGATGCCGCTATTATTATTTGTGTGTTGACATGGTGTCAAATATATGCAAGTACATGTCACATGCTGGACTTGAGAAATTGTGGTGGCAAAAGAGGTAATACAAGGTGTGTGTGCACATACAAGAAGAGGAGGCACCACACAACGCAACCAAGACGTTCTGCTAATCCGTCGCGGGTCCTCCCAGACCATGAGTTTGGCTCGTCCCAGAGATGATGAATCCATCCGAGATGGGCCGACCAACGAGTCCGTCTCGGATACATTCCTACATTGCCGGCCAGCCGATGGAGGCAGTCAGGCAGGGAGGTGATATATATGTCGCCTGTTGCCAGCAACAGCGACAGCATCACTCACACACTAGCGCTCCCTCGGTGCCTAAATGAAAAACAAACTAGCGCTCGCTCGCTCTGTTGGCGATCGGGGTACATGACTGTTTGACGCACGCACGAGACAGCCTGACAAAAACGTGTCAATCTCCCAGCGAGAAACAGCGATTTATTTTTATTTATTTATTTTCCATACTTTATTTTATTTGGAATAAATAGTTTAGTTTTAATAAAAACTACTCCCTCCGTCTCAAAATAAGCGTCTTACCTCTAGTACAACTTTGTACTAAAGTTAGTATAAAGTTAAAACACTTATTTTGCGACGGAGGAAGTACTCACTAATTCTAAAAGTTAGAAAAATTGAATATTGTTCACATCTTAAAAGAATGTTCATTAATTCAAAAGTTGTTCAGGACTCATTGAGCATTAATTTTAATCCTTTTTATGAATTACAAAAATGTCCACATATTCAAAAATTCTTCACGAGTTCAAAATATGCTTGTGTCGAATCCAAGAAATGTTCATGAATTCGAAGAGCGTTCATGCATTCAAAATATGTTCGTGGAGAATTCAAAAAACGTTCATGTATTCCAAAATGATCATGAACTTGAAATATGTTAGTGGAAAATAATTCAAAATATGTTCACATATACAAAAAGATGGTCATATATTCAAAGCATATGTTCATGAATTCAAATACTGTTCATGAATTCAAAGAATGTTCACGAACTAAAAAAATGTTCTTGAATGGAAAAATGTTCATGGATTCCAAAAATGTTCTGAATTAAAAAGTATTCACAATTGGGAACTAGAAAATAACACAAAAAGTAACGAAAAAAGGGGGGGAAGAAAAATATGAAATAAAAACCACCCAGAAACCTCAAAACGTAGAAAACCTACCAGAAGAAATGAAAAACCGACCTACTAGACATGGTAAGACGGAGGCGAGCTCACACGATTTTTTTGACAACCGATTTGAGTGAGAGCTAGTGTACCCACATGAAAACCCACAAAAATAAAAGGAAAAATCATCCAAAGAAGATTCGGAAAACCGGGTGATAAGAGCATCCACAATGCTAAGCGCTTAGGGTCTTAGTGATGGCCCAGTAGATCTCGGGTAGGAGAATCCGAACAGGTAGTCTTGATGCGATGGTAAGAAATTTCCTAGGATACACTGAAGAGACAATTAGATATACCTTCTATCACAGATCCGAGGGCAAGATCTTTGTTCCTAATAATGGATCCTTTCTGGAGAAGGAGTTTCTCTCGAAAGAAGTGAGTGGGAGGAAAGCAGAGCTTGATGAGATTATCGAACCTTCTATCGAGTTGGATAGTAGCGCAACACAGAAAGATGTTCTTGTGGTGCCTACACCAACTAGAGAGGAAGCTAATGGTGATGATCATGAAACTTCAATCAAGCTATTACTGAACTTCACAGGTCGACCAAGACACTTACTGCCCCTGAATAGTAGGTAAACTTGTCTTGGACGTCATGTTGTTCGACAACGATGAACCATCAAACTATGAGGAAGCGACAATGAGCCCGATTCCAACAAATGGCTAGAGGCCATGAAATCCGAGATAGGATCCATGTATGAAAACCAATTATGGACTTTAGTGGACTTACCCCATCACCGAAAGGCCATTGAGAACAAATGGATATTTAAGAAGAAGATGAATGCGGATGGTAATGTCATCATCTATAAAACTCGACTTGTCGCAAAAGGTTTTCGGCAAGTTCAATGGATGTACTACGATGAGACTTTCTCACCCGTAGCGATGCTAAAATCTGTTAGGATTATGCTAGCAATTGATGCATTTTTCGATTATGAAATATGGCAGATGGTCGTCAAAACTGTGTTCCTTTATGGTCACCATAATAAAGAGTTGTATATGATGCACCCTGAAGGTTTTATCGACCCCAAGGGTCCTAATAAGGTATGTGACCTCCATCAATTCATTTATGGATTGGTGCAAGAATCTCAGAGTTGGAATCTTCACTTTGATGTGTGTCGCTGTGGAAACCGGCAGACCTCGGGGTAAGGGGTCCCGAGCTATGGATCTCAGACAGATGGTAACATGAGCAAAGAGATGATGTTTACCCAGGTTTGGGCCCTCTTGATGGAGATAATACCCTACGTCATGCTCTTGTTTATACTGATGGAGAAGTATCGAGTACATAGTTGATCTACCTTGAGATCGTCAGATGTGTTCTAACTATAAGGCTATGCGAATGCTATTGTGTTGATGTACCTTCTACGAGATAAACCCTCTAGCTTATATACACACCACGTAAGGTACCTAGGGTCAAAAGGTCAGTATCTTGGCATAGAGGTGGTAGGAGAAGTCTTGGATTATATGTCAAGCCTTCGGCAGATGCACTCCCGATCACTCCCCCATCCTGCAGCTTCCGGAGTCTATCTTGAGAAGGAGGAGGACCCATCATCCCAACCGAGGAGCCTGGGCTAACTAGGCCAGGTCCTGCCATTCCAGGACGTCATCAGTAGCCTCTGAACTAGTCTTTGATGCTAAGGACGATGCCCTCAGACTTCGGCTTCCGTATTATTTGGCTCGATAGGCGAGTTCCCTGAATTCCTCCATGGAGGTTTTGAAAAGTCTTTGACTAGATTGGTATCTCTACCTAGCGGGCCCGACTCCACTAGCTAATTACGGACTTTGTAACCACTCCCTATGGGGAATCGGACCGCTTTATGGCGAAATGTCGAAGCGTCGGCCCTTTCCCCTTTTCATTGGCAGGCCAGGCGTGCGAATTTACTATCCACCCCGACTCCTTTCAAGCAAATCGCACAAATGCTCCCCTTCTCCCAACTCCACCCTCGAGAGTTCTTCATGGCAAGCGACGCTGGTTCTTCGGGGTGCCCTCATGGGCCCGTTAGAGGCGATTAGGGTAGCTGCGTCGTCTCGTGCCTTCAACTAGAGCGCTTGGACAAGCAAGGAGATTTGCGAGATTCATATTTGACAGCGACCCGCTCCATCTTGACATCCATGAACAGGCAAGTCCATGCAAAGAGTCACCCTTCTCCTCAAGAGAGCGAAAGGGTATGCTTCATTTCCTTCTTACTGCACAACTTAGGATTTTCTGTTTACCCCTTTCTTCGGGTCCTATTGAAGTTCTATGGACTACATCTTCACCACTTCACCCCAACTCTATTTTACACATCGCAGGATTAGTTGCCCTTTGCGGGATTGGTATCCCATCCGCCCCCCTCCCGGATACAATTGAAAACATGTTTTGCCGTCCGAAGATGGCACCGGAATAGGTGCGATGCAAAGAGCGATTTAGGTGCCTTGAAGTAGTTTCTTCAGAGTAGGAAATGACTGCTCTCTCCTTTGTGATTCAACAGTGGAGTGTGCCTCAGGGTGGAGCCCCGAAACATCGGTCGCTACTTGCTAAGGTGGTCATGGACAACCAACACATCAGCCACTGTTTGCTCATTGTCATATGAAGAATCATCCGAGTCACAAATGAAATTGTGGAAAAAGAACTCGTCGGCAATGTCCATTTGTACCTTTCAGGCAAACCGTCGAACAACTTGCGGGCGTCGCCGAAGAAGTTGGTAGGGGCGGGTGAGGAAGCGTGTGAGGAGGTGTTGGCGGTAACGTTAGCGTCCGGTGAGCGTGTACGTGTCTGGCCAGCAGGCAGAGGTAGGCGAGGATGGGATGCCGACCGTGGGGACTGGGCAAGGAGTTGCTGGTGGTGGCGCCTATATATGCTCTGGTGGTGGTGGGGTTGAGGCGTTCGACGAGGGCGTTGGAAGGTAGCTGACTAGGGTGGGTGCGAATCCGGAGATGGATGACGACGGCAATGGAGGGTGCAAGCCGGACGTGGTGGGTGGAAGATGGAATGCCCAATGTGCCACCGACAAGTGGGCTAGGATAAGGAGTAGGCGGACGAGGCACACGTCCGCTTTGTGTCGGCGTCGACACAAACGAGGCCCAAATTTGGGCTTCAAATGGGAGAGAGGCGGACATAAAATGGAGGCCCAAATTTGGGTTTCATATCGGTCGTGAGGTGGAGATAAAGCGGACGCGTTTCCGTTTGAATTGGCGCATTGGGCCGATTTTTTGTCCGTGTCGACCTAAACGGACACCTACTGACAAAATGGATTGGGCCGGTTGGAGCTGCTCAAGGAGCAACCCCAACCGGGCGACCCATTTCATCCATGCGTGTCCTTTTGGGTCGCGGCGGACACAAAACTCAGCCCAACATGCTTACTCAAATGGACGTGTGTCCATTTTTTATCCACGCGCGACCCATTCCAGGCTCAAATTTGGCCCGGATTTGCATCCGTGCGAACACGGGACGGACCCGCGTGACGCCCACCCTTCTCCTCCCCCGTGGCTCGCCTGTCGATGGCACACCACCACCATTTCCCCCAAATTTCCCAAAAACTTCCTGCCCATCCCCCGCGCGTGCCATGGACGACGACGCGCCGACCTTCGTTGCCGCCACTAGCCTTGCCTCACTCGCCTCCATCGGTCCCCGCGACACACAAAAAGGGTCAACACCGACAAAGAAAAAGAAGGTGCTGACGCCCGAGGAACATGTCGACCAATCATTGACGGGGGATAACCCCGGGGTAGGTTCATTCGGGCCACTGCCCCTTTTCCAAAACAAAATACAGGGCGGTCTGCACCCCCCGTAGGCCGGCTCCCCTTGACCGGTTGCACGATGCAGCCGGCTCGAGGCAGAGCCACCAGCCATCCGGCTCGAAGGCGACCTGCCAACTGCCGGGTCAACGCCTTTCCCATCACCCTACCGATGGGACAAGGGTGTGGCAGTACGACGTGGCTACATCATTCAGGTACTGCTAGCCAGCGCACGTGTGGCTACAGTGGAGGCTGCAGAACCGCTGACCCCGTCCGATTACCACCAGACGAGTGGCAGAGTGCCAGCATGCCTCCAACCACTCCATTACCTGCCCCTGTGTGGCTACAGTGCTGCTGGCCATACCGCTGACCATGACGGACTGCAACTAGAAAACGTCACACAGGACGGCCCATGCCATGGCATGACAGGCACACACCAATAGCAACGGCCAATCGACGGGCCCTTGACTCTCGATGGGACCCTGCAGCCGGCGGGCCCTACAAGCGACAAGACCCTTCGACTGGTGGACCCCCTGGCCGGCTAGAGAGGCTGTCAACCGGGTCCCCCCATCACCATATATGCATATTGTAAGCCAGGAGGTTGGCCTATAAAACCCCCCGAAGCCGCCCCATTCAAGGGGTCGTCCATTCTCACCATCACACAGTCACTCACACACATACGGGAGAGGTAGAGAGAGCAAGCTAGCTCCTTCTTCCTCCTCCGTTGAACATGTCAAGGAGCACCATTGTAGCCCTCTTGGTTTATCAACCAAACTAGCAGGACTAGGGGTGTTGCATCCCACGGAGGGCCCCGAACTTGGGTACATCGCGTGTCGTGCACCGCTTGTCCCCGATCCTGTTTCCGGAGCCCTCGGCTTACTTTCGGGCCCAACCACTCTCGATAATCCACCCCACGACATCTGTCATGAGAAAACAATGACAGTTGGCGCCCACCATGGGGACGTCCACGGTGCCGGCCGGACTTATGCTTCGGACCGGACCCTTCGCCAACTCCGTCGGGTGCTTCATGTCCGGACTGATCAGCATGCCCATGGAGCCCTCCTTCTCTAAAGCTTCCGCAACACTAAGCCTCGATGTCGCCTGCTCCGCAGATGTTTCCGCCATCCCCTCTGATGAGTCGTGTTGCGACGACCTCTTGCCCATCATCGACGACCTCTACATGCTCCTTGGCAGGCTGCGTCTCGACGACGCGCCGGCCTTCGACGAGTACGCGGGCGAGGTTCTCGTCATCTCCAACTCGCTATCATTCCCCGACGGCACGACCCCTAGCGACGTTCATGATCTTTGCCCGCTCTTTGCGGAGCTCTACATCGCCGACACACCCGGTGCAAAAGAGTACCCCAGCGAGGTAATCGACTAGGCCGACCCGCTGCCATTTGCTGGTGTGACCGCTTCGTGCGACGCCTCCAACCCCTACGTCCATGTGGAGGTGATGGTCACCAGCTCCTCCACGAGATCTAGCCACGCCAGGGCAAAGACGGACTTGGCCGCAGCCACCGCTCGACCCGGCACCTCCGACCCCTTCGCTACTACTCTGCGGGGACTAAGCACCCCCATCGCACCAACGGCCAACCCAGCCACCGCCACGGCCAACCTGGAGGTGGCCCGCCAATAGCTATTTGCGAAGGCCACCTCCTTTGCGACCGCCCGACACCGGATGGAATCCGCGCAGTGCGAGTATGACTCCCCCTACGGTCTCACCCCGGCTGGCAACAAGCCCATCTGACGTGGGGATGTTCGCAACCGTGGCCGTGTAGTCGTGGAAATCCTTGTTGGCAAGAGGCCCACCTATGACACTCCAATGACTAACATGAGGGCCGCTCAGGTGGCCTACGCTGACCTGGCCACAATGGAGGGCGAGGAGCGCGCGTAGCAGGAGCAGCACATCCAAGACCTCATCGCTGCCTCCAATGCGCAACAAGCCCGACTGGACCGTGCCAGCGCTGGCTCCGAGCCTCCTCTCCCCAAGGGAGATGACCCACCAGCTGTCGGTGCGTCCTAGCTGGCCCAACATTCCCCTCCCCCGTGTGGCTCCAACGTCGGTCCGCCGACAGCCGCGCAGGACATTCCTGGCACGGAGACGAGCAGCCGACTATGACCAGCCAGCGGGATCACACCCTACCCCCGCATTGGGACAGGCTGCACAACTGAATACACCCTGCCTCCGTGTCAGGACTAGCTATGCATGCCTGAGCCGGTGATCCGGCCTGAACTCTTCACCCGGCTCGGGCCACGTGTCCCCTCCAGCGTGAATGAAGCCTGAACTCGCCTCGATCGGCTGGCGGAGTACTACCTTCTGGAGGAGGAGGGACCGATCGCCCCGGCCTGTTTTGGCCCGCGCATCCTCAACAAGCCATTCCTCACTGGCTTCATGCTTCCTAGGGACACCCCCAAGTACAATGGCACCGCCAAGCCCGAGGACTAGTTAATCGACTAAACCACCATAGTCGGCATCGCCCGAGGCAACAAACGCGTAGCGGTGCACTACGTCCCCCTCATGCTGCTTGGCTCGGACCGAACATGGCTTAACAGCCTGCTGGCTGGCAGCGTCAACGCATGGGTGGACTTCGAAGAAGCGTTCGTGCGCAACTTCACCGACACCTACAAGCAGCCCGACCGACCCCGCGAGATGGCCATATGCATGCAAGGGTCGGATGAGTCCCTTCGCGACTACCTCACACGCTGGACCGGGTTGCGCAACTCCTACGAAGACGTGCATGAGGTGCAAGCAATCCAACACTTCTCTGAGGGCTGCCAATATGGCACCCTTCTCAAACACAAGCTTATGTGCTCGGAGCTGGCCACCTTGGCGGAGCTCATGGTCAAGACGGACAAGTACGCCATGGATGACTCCGCAATGTGGATCAAGGTCAACACAACTGGTAAGGCCATCTAGACACCTGTTGCCGCATGGCCGGCTGGGGACAATCAGCAGCAGCAGAACAACAAGGAGAAGGTGGACCAGTCGGACTTCCTATACGGGAGCAAACAGGTTGCAACCCTCGAGGAAGAGCAGCCGACTGCCAAGTCTGCTAGACGATGCTAGCGGACTAGCAAGGCCGCCTGGCAGACCAAGCTTACCTTCGAGCAGATGCTCGACGCACCTTGCAAGATGCACTCCGGGTCGAAGCCGGCTACCCACACACTCCGATGGTGCAACTTCTTTCAGCGGCTGGCCCGCTGCGAGGGGCTTCCGGTTCCCTAGCCCTTGACTCCTCGCGCTCCGGCTCCCGCACCGGCCCCGGCTCCGCAACTGGCCCCGACTCCTCCCAACAATGGTCATCTCCACGACCAATTCCCCGACCAGGATGGGTCTTAAGCCGCCTTCACCAGCGAGGGCGGCGACAAGCGTAGCCAGTGTCAGCTTCGGCGTGAGGTGAACGCCACGGTGCCCTCGGTTCCCCAGTACATGCACTGGTCCAAGAACATCACCTGGAGCCGGGTGGACCACCCAATCGTGATGCCAAACCCGGGCAGCTACGCCCTTGTCCTTGACCCCACCATTGCTCCAAAAGGCTAACCATCCGGTTCTCGCGGGTGCTGGTCGACGGCGGCAGCAGCATAAACATCCTCTACCGTGACATGCTGCTTAAGCTCGGTCTCAAGGAGAAAGACCTGCACCCGACCCGGACTATGTTCCATGGCATCGTGCTAGGTCAATCCAGCTCCTCCATCGGCAAAATCCATTTGGACGTCCTCTTCATCAACACGAGCCACTTCCACCGCGAGCCGGGATGGTTCGAGGTGGTGGAACTCGATAGTCCCTACCACACGTTGTTGGGCAGGGCAGCACTCACCAAGTTCATGGCAATCCCCCATTACGCCTATCTCAAGATGAAGATGCCGAGTCCAAAGGGCATCATCACCATAGATGGAGACTACAATAAGTCGATCGAGTGCGCACGCGACAGCAGCCGGCTGGCCGAGGAACTGGTCATCGTAGAGGAGAGAAGCCAGATCGATCGGCTCATGGCCCAGGCTGCCGAGCAGCCAGCCATGCCCGCTCCCCTGTTCAAGTCGACCAGCGAGGCGACTTTCTAGCCGTCCAAAGACACCAAGGAAGTGACCCGGGAAACTACAAGCAATGCATCACCATTGGCACCAACCTCAACAGCAAATAGGAAGGTGAGCTCGTCGACTTCCTCCGTGAGAATTAGGACATTTTTGCATGGTCCCCCAAAGACATGCCAGGTGTCCCGAGGAAGTACGCCGAGCACAAAATCAAGGAGAAGCAATGTACCATAGGAGAAGAAATCGCCCGACTGCTCATAGCCGTCTTCATCATGGAAGTTTTCCACCCGAACTGGTTGGCCAACCCAGTCCTAGTGCTGAAGAAGAACAAGACTTGGTGCATGTGTATCGAGTACACCAGCCTGAAAAAGGCGTGTACCAAGGACCCTTTCGCCCTGCCCCAGATCGATCAAGTGATTGACTCCACGGCCTGCTGTGGCTTGCTATCTTTCTTGGCCGTCTACTCTAGCTACCATCAAATCAAGCTGGACCCGGCTGACCGGCTGAAGACCTCCTTCATCACCCCCATCGGAGCCTACTGCTACATCACCATGTCCTTCGGCTTGAAGAATGCGTGCCACCTTCCAGCGCTGCATGCAGAAATGCCTCCCGCTCGAAATCGGTAGGAACATGCAC
Organism: Hordeum marinum; assembly: GCA_022496015.1. Lineage (NCBI taxonomy): Eukaryota > Viridiplantae > Streptophyta > Magnoliopsida > Poales > Poaceae > Hordeum > Hordeum marinum. The sequence continues at coordinate 415,136,251 of CM039676.1, forward strand.
GTCTACATGGACGGCATCGTCGTCAAATCCAAGAAGCACTTTAGCCTCCTCGACAATCTCCGAGAAACTTTCTCCAATCTACGCGAATACAAGGTCCGGCTCAACCCCGAGAAGTGCGTCTTTGGCGTGCCAGCCGGCCAGCTCCTGGGCTTCTTCATATCCACTCGTGGCATCGAGGCCAACCCTGAAAAGATTAAGGCCATCGAGCACATGCACAAGCCGTCCTAGCTCCGCGACGTACAAAAGTTCGTCGGCTGCCTGGCCTTGCTCAGCCGGATCGTCAGTCAGCTGGTCAAGAAGGCGTTGCCCCTCTACCAGCTCATGAACAAGACTACCAAGTTCGAGTGGACCGACCAGGAAGAGGAAGCATTCCGCGACCTCAAATGCACCCTCTATAGCGTTCCCGTCTTGGTCGTGCCAGCTAAGAAGGAGCCCATGCTCGCGTACATCGCGGCAACCACACGCGTGGTCAGCGTCGTCCTGGTGGTGGATTGGCCCGAGGAAGGCAGGACGCTTCTAGTCCAGCACCTTGTCTACTACCTGAGCGAGGTCCTCTCCGCCTCCAAGCAAAATTACCCCCACTACCAGAAGATGTGCTACGACATATAGTTCACCACGAAGAAACTAAACCTGTACTTCCAGGAGCACACCATTACCGTGGTGAGCACGACCTCGCTCTCCGTGATCATGGGCAGATGGGACGCCACTGATCGGATCGCCAAATGGGCCATCGCTCTCGCCGACCACGACATCCAGTACGAGCTCCACACGGCCATAAAATCGCAGACGGTGGCCGACTTCCTCTTGACTGGGTCAAAACCCAGTTTGTGTTGCCACCTCCAGACTCCACACACTGGCGCATGCACTTTGACGGCTTGAAGATGCGGACCGGCTTGGGAGCCGTCATTGTCTTGTCATCCCCAAAAGGGGGCCAGCTCAAGTACGCTCTCCGGATCCACTTCGTCGCTGCCAACAACGTGGACCAGTATGAGGCGCTTGTCTAGGGCCTCCGGCTCGCCAAAGAAATCGGCATCCCGCGGATCCTTTGCTTCGGCGACTCGGACCTTGTGGTGCAGCAGGTCTCTGGAGAGTGGGACGCCAGGGACACCAACACAGCCAGCTACCGCTTCCTCGTCCAGTAGGTCACTGGCTGATACGTCTCCATCGTATCTACATTTTTTGATTGTTTCATGCCAATATTATACGACTTTCACATATTTTTGGCAACATTTTATATGATTTATTGGACTAACATATTGATCCAGTGCCTAGTGCCAGTTCATGTTTTTTGTTTCGTGGACATTCCATATCAAACAAAGAATTATTTTGGAATATTTGTGAATTTTGGGAGGTGGAATGAACGCAAACGGGGGCCCACAGCCACCATAAGACACCAGGGCCTGCCCAAGGGCCCTGGAGCATGGTGATGTATTGTGCCCACCTCGTAAGTCATTTGGAGCTCTCCTTCAGGTGCAGGGAAGCTTATATCTAGAAAAAATTGTGTTAATATCTCAATGCAATCAGAGTTATGAATCTTCGGCAATATAACAAACAGTTTTCGGCCAGAAAACAGGAACAGGAAACAGAAGAGAACAGAGAGGGAGATCCAATCTCGGAGGGGCTCCTGCCCCTCCGCCACCACCAGAGGGAGAACTCTCCTCCCATCTAGGGGAGGCCAAGGAATAATAAGAAGGAGGGGTGCTCTCTCCCCCTCTCTCCTGGTGGCGATGGAACACCACCGGGGCAATCATCATGACGGTGATCTACACCAACAACTTCATGGTCATCAACACTAACTCTCCCCCTCTATGCAGTGGTGTAAGACCTCTCTTCCCTGCTGTAATATCTACTTAAACATGGTGCTCAACTCCATATATTATTTCCGAATGATATGTGGCTATCCTATGATGTTTGAGTAGATCCCTTTTGTCCTATGGGTTAATTGTGGTATGATGTCATTGATATGAGTTGTATGTTGATATGGTGTTGTCCTATGGTGCCCTCCGTGTCGCGCAAACGTGATGGATCCCCGCTGTAGGGTCTTGCAATATGTTCATGATTTTCCTATGGTGGGTGGCGTGAGTGACAGAAGCACAGACCCGAGTAGGTGGGTTGTTGCGTATAGGAGTAAAGGGGACTTGATACTTAATGGTTGGGTTTTACCTTAATGTACTTTGGTAGTTGTAGATGCTTTCTAGAGTTCCAATCATAAGTGCATATGATCCAAGTACGAAAGGTGTGTTAGCATAGGCCTCTCCCTCATTGCATATAAAAAGTATCTATCATATTATATTCAATTGCCTAGGGACAATATTTCTCTCGCGTTACACAAAAAGCTTTCTACTGATCCATTTACTTTTATTGTTCTTTTATTAAAACAGAACCTAACTTTTATTTCCACATTCTTTATTATCTTGCAAAGTACTTCTAGTTTTATTCCCACAAAGTAGTTTCATACTTGTTCTAGGTAAAGCAAGCATTAGTGTGCATAGAGTTATATCGGTGGTCAATAGAACTTGAGGGAATATTTGTTCTACCTTTAGCCCCTCATTGGGATTCGTTGCTCTTACTTATCAAAAAAGGCTACAAATGATCCCCTACACTTGTAGGTTGTCAAGACCTTTTTCTGGCACCGTTGTCGGGGAGAAATAGCGTGGGGTGAATATTCTCGTGTGTGCTTGTTTGCTTTATCACTAAGTATGTTGCTGCTCCAAAAGTTGTACTTGTTGCTCCAAAAATTGAGGAACCACTAGTGTTCTATACTACCGAAGAATATTACTTGGATCATCTTTGATCCACTTGTGCTCGTGCTAAAAACCCAACTAGCTTTGTCGAGGGAAAACATTAAATGAGCATGCTCATTATGTGCAACGCCGCTTATATCAAAAAAGGAAACTCTTGTGGCATGAAATTAATAGTTTGTGTTGCTATGCTTGGAATTTATGCAAAATATGACTTTACTTGTTGTTCTGAAGAAACTAAAAAACACCTTCCCTATGAATGTGTGTTTAATGATAATGAAATACTATCTTCTTATGCCAAGGAAGCCTACTGTTATTAAGATGTTGAACAAATTGAAGAATTTGTTGCTTTTAAAGGTGCTTATGAAATTGCTTCTTTGATTGAAAAGTATGATGCTACACTTTACAAATTTGAAAAAATTGCCATACTTAAATATTTCTATGAAAACTATGCTTCCAATGGTTATATTATTGAATTTATTGAAAGTATGTCCGCTGCCTTAGAAGAGATTACTATTTTGCAGGAATCTATGGAAGAGGAAGTTGCTGAAATTGTCAGCTCATTAGATGAAAAACTTGAGGAGGAGAGCGAAGAACAAAAGGAGGAAGAGCGGACTAGCTACCCATGCCCACCTTCTAATGAGAGTAACTCTTCAAATCGTACATATTTTAATTTCCCTTCGCACATACTAAACTCCTACACTGAAGAATGCTATGATAATTGCTCTTATCCCTTGGATTCTTTTGAAATATCCCTTTTTGATGAACTTGATGCTTCCTATGCTTATGGCCATGATGCCAACATGAATTATGCTTATGGAGATGAAATTGCTATAGTTCCATATGTTAAGCCTGAAATTGTTGCTATTTCACCCACGTATGTTAGTCCTATTATCTTTTTGAATTCTCCCAACTACACTATATCGAAGAAGTTTGCTCTTATTAAGGATTATATTGATGGGTTGCGTTTTACTACCACACATGATGATTTTTATGAATATAATATGCATGTGCTTGCTGCTCCTACTTGCAATTATTATGAGAGAGGAACCAAATCTTCACCTCTCTATGTTTCCAATATGATAGAATTGCAAGAAACTACTTATGCAATGTATTGGCCTTTACTTAATGTGGATGAATTCTTCTTATATGACACGCCAATGCATAGGAAGAGATTTAGACTTTGTTTTCACATGATATATATCACTTTGTTCTCACTACTAAATTACAAATAATTTCTAATTAAATTGGTTTTGATATACCTTGGGATCCGGGTGGATCCATTACTTGAGCACTTTATGCCTAGTTTAATGGCTTTAAAGAAAGCGCTACCAGGGAGACAGCCTGGAAGTTTTAGAGAGACATTTTATTATTTTGAGTGCTTTTATAAAGTTTTAAAACCAAAAAAATATAGAGAGGAAACTAGAACTTTGCAAAAAGAAAGATGAAAGTGAGGGAGATGATGAGCATTGTTGAAGTGGGGGCCAGCCTTGAACTTTGTTCATGCCCATGAAAACATTGTGAATCTTGAATCACAGAAACTTTTCAAAAATAATAATTATCCCCTTATAAAATCCATTGTATTATAAAAATAATTTGCCAAGATTTTCCCTTAGGATGATTATATTGCTTGTCGGTATGTGTGGTGTAAAAATAGAAACTTTGAATGTAGTGCGTGAATTTCCAGTTTTTATTGGAACATCAAAAGTTTCTGAAATTTTTACACAAAATTATATACAATTTTTTTTATTTATTAAATTTTTTTCAAAGTTTTTGGAGTTACATAAGTATGGTCAAAGTTCAGATTATTACAGACTGTCATGTTTAAGACAGATTCTGTTTTTGATGCATTGTTTTGCTTGTTTTGATGAAACTATCGATTTTGTCGGTGGTATAAGCCATGGAGAAGTTATAATACAGTAGGGATAATAAAAATATAAAATTTTAATGGGTTTGCAACTGTACTTAAAGTAGTAATTTGCTTTATTATACTAACGGATCTCACGAGTTTTCTGTTAAGTTTTGTGTGGATCAAGTGTTCAAAGATCGAGGAGGTCTCGATATGAGGATAAGGAGGAGAGGCAAGAGTTCAAGCTTGGGGTTGCCAAAGGTACCCCAAGTAAATATCCAAGGATACTCAAGATTATAAGCTTGGGGATGCTGAGGGAGACCTGGATTAGGGGGTCCTCGGATAGCCGACCTATTGTTGTGGGCCGGACTATGAGGGCTACTTACCGAACACCGAAAGATTTAAAGGCCCAGTCTCCAGGATGGAATATTCAAGGAGGACGGCTTGCGCTCCATGTATGATGTAGTAAATAAGCATGTTTATCTCTTCGGCATGTAACCGACCATGTGTAAACCCTAGGCATCCTCGGCATCTATGTAAGCTAGAGAGTTTTAGGGCGTAGACACAGAATGAATCATCTAGGGTTAGCAATATGATCTCGAGGTAGATCAACTCTCTAACCCCCCATACCATCAATACAACCAAGCATGACGTAGGGTATTACCTCCATAACAGGGCCCGAACCTGGGTAAACTCATGTCCCATTCGTCTCCTGTTATCGTCGATTCTAGTCTCACAGTTCGGGGCCCCCTACCCGAGATCCGCCGGTTTTGACACCGACAGATGCCCCGAAAGGCATCCCATCTTTCTTCAACAAGTATCGATACGTTTTTGTTTTTGTTTCGTTCATGTGATATGTGTAAATCTTGGAGCGTCTTTTGTGTTCAGTTTTCACTTTTATTTTTTGCACCACGCTGGTATGAGATAGTCCATGGTTGATTTATAGAATTATCATTGCACTTCACTTATATCTTTTGAGTATGGATTTATAGAATGCTTCATGTGCTTCACTTATATCATTTTAAGTTTGGAATATTGGTTTCTCTTCACATAGAAAACCGTTATTTGTAGAATTCTCTTTTTCTTCACTTATATCATTTTAAGTTTGGAGGGCCCAAACCTGGGTAAACTCGTGTCGCCTTCGTCTCCTATTATCGTTGATTCTATTCTCACAGTTCGGGACCCCCTACCTGAGATCCGCTGGTTTTGACACCAACATTAGTGCTTTCATTGAGAGTTACTCTGTGAGCGAGATGGAATCGACGCCTCGCCTTGTTATCAATGGAGAGGTCCGCAACATGGATATTTTCATCCCCGGACAGATCTTCGCCTTCGGCAGCGTTGTGCTGCACGCTGATTCCGCTGGCCATCTAGGCCGCGTTGAGAACTTCACCCCCGATAGAGAGGTCAAATTTGGAAACTTAGAGTTCTTTGTCGATTCTTGGGGTGACTTGTCATTAATCGGGCTCATAGCTTCGCTTGTAGCCTTCGAGGACTCTGAGGCCTTAACCTCGAGCCCCTTCTTCGGACATGCTGATGGGGTCACCCACGGCAATAAGCCGATCTCTTATCCCGGTCCGGCCATTAAGCCAGATGAACGGACATGTGTTCTTTCCGAACACTCCCCATGGGTGGACATCATGGAGGTTAGCTCCACGAGTTTCGAACAATTGGATCTGATCGGGCCCTCAACGGTCGACGAGGCGCTAGAGTGATTCTCGTCGATGAAGATCGTCGATGATCCAGCTCCGATCTACGCTCGGTTCAGTTATAGTGCGGACAGGGACGAATGTTTCGACCCACCCACCACCCACTTGATAGCCACTGTCGAAGATTTAACCGACGTGCTGGACTATGCCTCCAAGGAGGCAGAATACATGGATGAAGAGGACCGTGCTCCCACCCCCGTTAACACCGGGAGTTGGACCGCCACTTCTACATATGACGTCTACATGGTGGATAGTCCTTCCACCAACGGCGATAACACGCCTCACAACGATGGAGAGAAATCGGGCGATGCGCCATCAAGGCACCGGAAGTCGCACAAGCGATCCAAAAACAAAAAGGGAAGAAGAGCTATTATCAGCAACAGGGACGGTAACGCCCATGCTGATCATGACAATCCTGATATCCTCGAGCACCCATTTGAGGGTCCAGAAGGGCCTGAGGACCAAAACAACCCCAATAACGTCAACGACCCTGAAGGCGATGAGTACCTACCCCCTGTCTAGGAGGAAGCTATACCGGAAGCCGATGACTTGTACATCCCAGATAATCTTGAAGATTAGGAAGAAATTAGGCAGCGGCTCATTGCAACGGCTCGCAGCCTAAAGGCTAAGGAGCGACAACTCAAAGCTGAACAGGATGACCTCAATGAACGATGGACGAAAGTCCTCTCAGTTGAGGAACTATACGGCACTGGTTTGTCAAACCAGCCCAAAAGCTACCCTCGGAGAAGGCTGTTGCCGCAATTCGGTGATGAACTTACTGATACTCCATCTCCAGACCATACTCCGTACGACAAGCCGGACCGCCCCCCTCGTGGTCGGGATAGGACGGCTATCGATGCTGGTTATATACCGGCAGTGCCCCGAAGACGGGGTAAGGAGCCACTAGGTCCTAATAACAGGTTTGACTTGAGAGCTGACCTGGATCATAGAGTAGGCCACACTAGATCCATCTATGGATCTAGAGAGTACTCACCCAATAGACGCGGCGGATAGAGACCATGGTTCGACCAAAACAACAGAGTCTGGGAACACAACCGGCCCCACACAGATGTCGAATATAGGCGAGACATAGCATGGTTCAAAGCCGTCGCTCACCCACTGGGCTTCACAGATGAGGTAATGCGGCATCAGTTCCCTAAAGGTTTTAAACCCGTGAATATAGAACAGTACGATGGGACCACTGACCCAATTATATGGATCGGGGACTTCCTCCCTCATATCCACATGGCGCGAGGAGACGATCTCCATGCAATCAAATACCTCCCTCTTAAGCCTATGGGGCCAGCTCGGCACTGGTTAAACAGCCTCCACGAAAACTCCATTGGATGCTGGGAAGACCTGGAAAATGCGTTCCGCTCTAACTTCCAGGGAACCTATGTCCGCCCGCCAGACTCTTCCGATCTCAGCAACACCATCCAGAAGCCTGGCGACTCTGCTCGGTAGTTCTGGAATCGATTCTTAACTAAGAACAACCAAATCATCGATTGTCGGGATGCTGAGGCCATAGCCTCCTTCCGGCACAATATTCGGGACGAATAGATGGCCCGCCAGCTAGGCCAGGATAAACCTCGGACTATGTCCGCCCTTACATCCCTCATGACCCGCTTTTGCGCGGGCGAAGACAATTGGATGGCTAGACACAACCACAATTCAAAGAATCCCGTCGCACCTGAAGCCCGGGATGACAATTCAAACCTATAGCACAATAAGAATAATCACTAACACAATAATAGTGACGCCGATGATACGGTTGTAAACGCCCGATTCCGCAACTCCCGACCTGGGCAGCGGAAGAAGCCTCCTAAAGGCAATTGTGACGGACCCACTCAGCTCGAGAAGATCATGGAAAGGCTCTACCAAATCCATGGGACTTCGGAAAAGCCCGCCAACCACACACACTGTAACTGTTGGCTGTTTAAACAAGCCGGCAAGATACCACCCAAAGACCAAGGCAAAAGCTCTTGTAGCAAGGATGAAGATGAGCCTCGGGTTCCAATTGGTTGCAGACAGAAGAAATTCCCTCCCGAAGTCAAAACGGTGAACATGATATATGCCACCCATATACCCAAGAAGGAGAGGAAGCGCACCCTCTGGGAAGTCTACGCGGTGGAACCCGTAGCCCCAATGTATAACCCATGGTCGGCACACCCGATCACCTTTGATCAGCGTGATCATCCGACCAGTATCCGCCATGGGGGTTCGGCGGCCCTCGTCCTAGACCCCATCATAGATGGGTACCACCTCACAAAAGTCCTAATGGACAGAGGAAGTAGTCTCAACCTGATTTACTCAGGTATGGTGAAAAAGATGGGCATAGATCCGTCAAGGATCAAACCCAGCAGCACTACCTTCAAAGGAGTAATCCCGGGCGTTCACTCGTTTCAAGGCAGTCCCACACTATGCATACCTCAAGCTCAAGATGCTAGGCCCCAAGGGGGTCATTACTGTCAACGGAAATAGCGAGCGCTTCCTTAGAAATGAAGAACATGCGCTGGCCCTAGCGGTCGAATTCAGATACAAAGAAGATCGACAAGTTCCGATATCCGCCATAAAGGCACAGAAGGCTGAGAAGCGAGTTTGGCTGCGGACCGAAGACTCAGATCTTCCCTCCTCCCCTCTATAGGGACTTGCCCCCCACTGCACAACCCCAGGACCAACAAAGTACGTGCCGAAGAGGCACAACTTCGCACTGAAGATTCCATGGGTAGCAGTGGGGAAATTAAGATGGGTGTTCGGCTGCCCCGAACTATTACCATCAACATGTCTTCGGACAAAACACAATCGCTCCTAAAAAGAGCCTGCCTACGGCGTAAAGCTCACCTACAATTCGGCGGCCTCTCAAGATTTTGTTCGCAAAATCTGCCCGCCGAACTCTAACATCCATCAAGGTGCATCTAAGAGCAAGAGTCAACTAGTAATGGGGCATACCGAGGACATCATGTTACCAATTGAAGACCCCTGGTACAACAACTCTTGTATGATTCTATTCCTTATTTTCTTTCACATACATGTAAATAGATGCTTCGGCAATCCAAGTTTTAAGAGTTGTTGATAAAATGTAAAAATTGCGTGGTGCAAGTTCGCCTCATTTTGTCCTATTTTCGGTGCATATTTTTCCTTTCTCCCTCTTCTTGTGAACCTGTTCGATATGACATGAGGTAACTGGCTGATAGACTGGGGGGTCGCGTTCAAACACAAATCGCCCTATTTATCATGTGTTTGACGTCTTGGCGTTCGCTCTATATGCATTGGTTCCAAACTATGTCTTTGGTCGTTAAGTTGGGTTGCCCGGCTCCTGTGCTTGCCCCTTTTTGTTCCGCTCGTTCGGCTAAAAGAACAAAGGGAGCACCCCTGTGATTGTGCTTCCGGATAGTCTAGTCAAGCACCTCAAGGGAGAAAGCCGAAAATGGACTGTCATAGTATGCGTGATCCGATCTATGAACCCCGAGCTGGAAATGTTATACTTCAATCCTCGTACATGGTTATTTCGTGTTATACGAGGAACCTGCTGAGGGAGTCCTGGATTAGGGGGTTCTCGGATAGCCGACATATTGTTATGGGCTGGACTATGAGGGCAGCTTACTGAACACCGAAGGATTTGAAGGCCCAATCTCTTAGATGGAAGCTTCGGGAAACAAGGTTTGTGCTCCACGTCTGATTTAATAGTTAGGCAAGTTTATCTCTTCGGCATGTAACCGACCATGTACAAACCCTAGGCATCCCCGACATCTATATAAGCTGGAAGGTTTTAGGGTATAGATAGAACAACTCATCTAGGGTTAGACATGCGATCTCGAAGTAGATCAACTCTGTAACCCCTTACACCATCTATACAATCAAGCAAGACGTAGGGTATTACCTCCATTGGAGGGCCTGAACCTGGGTAAACTCGTGTCGCCTTCGTCTCCTGTTACCATCGATCCTAGTCTCATAGTTGGGGACCCCCTACCCGAGATTTGTTGGTTTTGACACCGACATTGGTGCTTTCATTGAGAGTTCCTCTGTGAGCGAGATGGAATTGACACCTCGTTTGTCGTGGTTTTATCACAGCAGATGTCCGGGTGAACGGACTTAGGTTCGAGGCCATCGCTAACGGGGTGGACTCAAAGGGGTTAGTCGGGACGAAAGATACGGATTTACCCAGGTTAGGCCCCTCAAATCGAGGTAATAGCCTACGTCCTGCTTGTGTTTGTATTGCTTGCGTATCGATTACAAGGAGATAAAAGCTTGACCTAGTTCCCGATTACCTGTCCTCTAAATCGCCCCGGGTCTGCCTTTATATAAGAGGTCAGGACCATCGGTTCGTTACAATTGCTAACCAAGTCTCTTTCTATCTTCTTGCCCAAACCGTCTGCGAGTCGTCTTGCACGCCCGGGTCTTCTCCGTCCGGGCCCATGTACGGCCCACACCTTGAGCCGCCTATCTCCCTGGGCCACCAATCTTACGGCTCACCTTTCGGCCGGCTCACGAGCCAGCGACATGACCCGGAGCTTCCGGGGCGGGTCATATCCCCAACATTAGGCCCCAGGTTGAATTGAGCTTGCTCACTTCATCCTTCTTTTCCACTTTTGGCGAGTCGCCCGGAAATGACCCGGCGTGACGTCATGAGATCTGCTGACGTATCATCAAATCTTTCATTAACTGTCATCCCGAAAATCGAGGCGTCCGCCTCGGCCGAACGGTGTCATTGCCTGGATTTTCGCGCCTTCCTTAACCCCCTTTTAAATATGACCCGTGCGGGTCAGGGTTTCCCATCCTCCCGCTCGTGCCTCTTCTTCTTCATCTTCTTCCTGTCGCCGCCCCAGCGTCTTCGAGCTTGCTCCGGCGCCGTCCGTACGTCGCCCCCAACTTGGCCGCTGCATCACCTTGAACGTACCAGAGATTCGTCTGCCTCCGCCGGGCCATCTCCGGTGAGTTCTCCTGTTCCATAGATAGCCACCGCCCAAAATAGGGTTTTCACCGGGGGCTCCGTCGCCGCTGCTCAGGCTCCGACACCGCCATCGCGAGTATATCTCGACACCGCTAACGTCTTTAGAATGTGATGTTGCTTCGCCGCCGCGCGCGGGCCGGCCTCGCGTAATGTGCAGACCACGGTGGCTCCAATCTATTTCCTTTTCTTCCGCTGTTCATCGCTAGGTCCGAATAAAATTTATTTTTTCTAATTTTGTAGATTCATAGACATAGCAATATCTTGCAGAATCTGATTTTTAGGACTTAGCCAATTTTTAGTCTTCCTTCCCTTGTATGAGTCGCTAAGCTTCGTCCGGCTCTCATCAGCCGGGTCTCTCACTTTATCCGTAGATCCCTTAAACCTTTAAGCCGTCAAAAACATTTGCTTGCGCTTTGACTCATCGCGCCTTTTATCTTGCACAACACTTAAGCCGCCAATATGTCTCGTGCGTCCAACTCATGCAACTGGGTTGGGTCGTGCATCATAGAGGACTTTTTGTCGGATTTTGTTCATGCGGGTACTCTTCCTCCCAAGGAAGTCATTAGCTGGCGGGTCCCGGGTGATGAGACGTGGCCCAAACCTCAAGAAGGTGAAGTGGTGGTTTTTTCTGACCATATTGAACGAGGGTTCGTACCTCCCGGCTCAAAATTCTTTCAGGACGTCCTTCACTGTTATAAGCTTCACCCGCAAGACTTGGCCCCCAATTCTGTCTCAAACATATGCAATTTCCAAGTGCTCTGTGAAGCTTACGTTCAAGTCAGGCCATCTGTGGGGTTCTTTCGGGAGTTCTTTTATGCTAACCGGCAAACTGAAGTGAAAGCCGGTCCGAGCCTAGAGCTTGGAGGCATATCCATCCAACGGCATAGAGATATCATTTTCCAGCCACACAGATACCGAGTCACCCCAAGGACTGGAACAAGACCTGGTTCTATTGCAAGGACACCTCTCCTGAGAACGAGCGTCCTTTGCTGGGTTATCATCCTTCCCGGCTCACAACAACATCAGAGCTTCCTGGCCGGCTATCAGCTTTAGAACGCGCAAGATATGAGTCGGCCCATGCCAAAATCAAGGCTCTCATGGCCAACGGCTTAATCGGGCTAGACCTGATCTGCTGCTGGATTTCGTGGCGGATTATGCCTTTGAGCCATAGAAGCCGACTCATGTGCGAATATAGAGGCAAGTATGATAGCTCATTATGCTTCAGCCGATCCACTTTGACAGAGAATGACATTACCCTCGCCATTCAAAGCCTTGTCCATGAAGCTTCCGGATCATGCAGCGAAATCAGCATGGCACCTTTTAGTGCCAACAATCCAGCTCCCGATGTAAGTTTAATCTCTTCCCATTCGTCTCTTAGACGTTGTTTGCACTTTGTTGATTTCGTATTCACTCTTCGGGTCATTCTTATAGGCCGACTCAGACTTTTGGAAGAAGGAATATGTTGCTCCTCCGAAGAAATCCAGGAAGAAGGTCGCAACTAAAAAGGCTAAGAAATGTGCCCCGCAAGATAATTTGCTTGACCCGCCACCATCATCTAGCTCAGAGGTAAAGTTTTAACTGTCTTGCTTGATCTTTAACCTTCCTACCCTATTAATACTTACTTTACTCGCAGGATGAAGTGGAAACCAGCTGTGCCAATGCTCCCGAGGTAAATTATTTCTCTTTTGGCTCAGAATGTTTCGTCCCCCGAAAGCCACGGCGGGTTATCAGAAAAGTTCCTCTTTCTCACCCTCTTGCTTATCTAGCTCCCGATTTTCTCTTATAAAGCAACAGCAAGTCGAGCGTCGACAGACTCGAAGCACCGGCTCTACTGAGCTCATGTCCGGGCTACCAAACTCTCCGGCTCCAAAGAAATGCCCCGCCGAGGTTTAAATCTCTTCTTTTCCTTTGTCTTTCCTTTGTACACTTGATACTCTCTTCACCTTTCTGTTTTATTTTTTGTAGAAATCTCCTTCCTCTAGCGACTCTTCGGAGTTAATTATACCACCGCCCAAGATTAATCCGCTGTAAGCATTCCTTACTATGGTATCTGGATGTCCAACTATTAATATGATAGCAACATCTACAACTGTTGATCCTTCTTTTTTTGCAGTGCTCAAGCTAAACGTCGCAAGACCAACAAGCCCTCCTCTGGCCCAGTTATCGAAGAGCCGGAGCCCGAACAACCGCAGGAGACTCAACCAGAAGAAAAACCGCCGGCTGCCTCCACGGAGCCGGCCGCTGAAGATGTCATCATGGAGAGCCCTCCAAGGGCTCCTTCAAAGCCGGTGACTCCTGCCAAGACCCCTGACACTCCGGATGTTGCTATCACCGGGTCTGGTCATCAAATGCCTCTGGCTCATGTGTTGACAAAACATACAGAGCTGGCTGAAGCGTTGAAGAAACTGAATTTTGACTCTTCATGCGAGAAGATGACACTGGAAGAGCTACACGCCGGGTATATAAGCCGGGTTACCACCAGCCAGGATCTGGAACTTCGGTTGATCTCTTCCATGAAGACAAAATATGAGGTAATTTTCCTTCTTACTATATCTTTACTTAGCCCCCAAGAGCCGGCTTAACGTACTGAATCGTTGAGCCGGGTCTTTCTGTGACCTCTGCAGATATTGTCATGTCAAATTCCCTTAAAATTGCTTTAGCTTTGTACTGTAAATAAAGTGAACCGCCAATCGTAGCCCCCAAGGGCCATCTCAGATTATATTTGAGTCGGGCCTTTAATGTAGACAACTTGAAAATCTAATCGTAGTCCCCAAGGGCCGGCTCAAACTTGATCAAGTTGAGTCGGTGCTTCCATTATTAGTACATTGAAGAGCCATAGTGTAGCCTCCAAGTTCCGGATTAGCTTCGAAGGAGATGAACCGGAATTGCATACTAAAAGATCAAATATACATTAGCCCCCAAGTGTCAGATATATTGCTTGCAATCTGTTTGAGACTTGTATTTGCTTTTAACACTCGTCCTGCATTTTGGCGGCTTATCCTGTATTTTGATGTATTATAGGAAGCTTTGAATGAAGCCGGGTCTCAGTTGACGGATCTGAGGGCCAACCTGGCGGCCCAGCAAGAAGCCCGAAGCATTGCCGACGAAAAGTGCCGTCTTCTCTCTGAGGAGCTGGCCAATGTCACTGCTGAGCTTACCTCTTTAAAAGAGATAGCTGAATCTGAAAAGGTCACTCTGACCAAACGGGCGGACGACGCTGAGCAACGGCTTACAGCTGTGGCAGAGGAACTTCAAGGCCTGAAGCAGCACATCGCGAAGATGTCAGCCGCCCTATTTGGTAAGTTTCTGTTTTACTTTGTACTGTTTAACATTGCTAGTGAAAGACAAGCGACTCATTAACTTTATCCGACTTATCCAGGTCCTAGAAGCAGACAATTGGCTTCTAATAGCCTTCTGCCACTGAAGGCCATTTACACTTTTGCGGAATAGTTATACTGCGGCGCCATCTTCACGATCAAGAGCGTGCAATATAAGGAGAAGATCCCCATTGCTCTGAAAGGGGTCCTGGAACTCTTCTCCACAATGCCCAAGCAGATAGAAGAGCTAAAGAAATCTACCTTCCGCCAAGGAACCGTCGCTGGATTGAGCCGGGCTCTGGCCTTCGCCCCCGAGCTAACGCCGGCTGAAATGATGGATGGTTGCTCGTCTAAAAGAGATGACGGCTCAGAATTCACCGAAGAAGATTACACCCGGTGTGTCAAAGAGTCGCGCTATCTGGCCTCTGCTCTGGCGAATGAAGCCGACTTGAGCATCTATCAGGCAACTTATGACACAGAGGAGAAGAGAATCTGCGGGCCTCTCTACGAGTGGAAAGATCTGACACCCGCCCGTAGTAAGGATCTCTTTCCTTGTGAGCTTGACGCGTCTTCGTTCCTTGAAGGGTCTTTCGCTGCTCTGGCTGACTGTAATTGGGACTTGGGCAATCTCCAGATAAAGCCAGCAGAAGACCCAGAGCAGGATGAGCCGGCCAGTAACTGAATTATATTCTTTTAACCTTTCTGAGCACAGACTCATGTAATGAACCACCGTGGGCGGTTGACAATGCTTTTGCTCCTTCTGAGAGTAGTTTTTGTAATAGAGTATACATGACTCTGCTGCTTGGCGACTGTATATATTTGCACCTCTCTGTGTGCACTTTCCTTCTCCCTGTGTTTCAATTTAATGTGTTGCCGGCTCTTCATGGATATACCTTGAGATTTTCTTATGAGGGGTGTCTATCTTTGAAGACGCCATTCCTTTCTCCAGAATATTAGAGCCGGATAATCTCTTTGAAACCTTGAATTTTGTCGATCGAAGCAATATGGCTCCGGCTCTTGTCGGATGGAATCATTAAGGAGCCGGTTGTCTTTAGGATAATGTAAGCTATACCTGATGGTAAGAAGCCTCTATCGACAACTGCGACTATTGATGAACCGGAACTTTTGAGGAGAATTGCGGCTGTGTAGCCCCCAAGTGCCGGGTAGTTCTGCCTGCAGTAACCTGGGACTTATAATTGCCTTGCTCTGACCTGGCTTGATAAGCCGACATGATACAATACGTGATGATGATCTTTCCTTCCTCAAAAAACTCATATGACGGCTCTTCTGCGTAGATTCGAACGGTTAAACTCATACCAGTTTAGGGTCTCTGTCGAGATTGGCCGTCAATTATTTGAACCGGCTCAGGGTCTCTAGGCGAGATTGGCCATCAATTTCTTGAACCGGCTCAGGGTCTCTAAGTGAGATTGGCCGTCAATTTCTTGAACCGGCTCAGGGTCTCTAGGCGAGATTAACTGGTAAGAGTACAGTGAACGCCGGCTGTCGATGGGAGATGTAAGCTATACACCAAGGCAAGAAGCCTCCATCGACAGCCGCGGCTAATAATTAGCCTGAGACGGTATAAAACCGGCTATTTGAAAGGAGAAGTAAGCTATACCCGAAGGCAAGAAGCCTCTTTCAACAGCTACAGTTGATAAGCAACTGAATTTTGGCGTAAACGCCGGTTGTTAGGGTGAGATAAGCGAACCCGTTGGTAAGAAGCCCCCTTCGACAATCACGGTTAATAAGTAACCGGAAGTGGCATAAAGCCGACCATTAGGGTGAGATAAGCGATACCCGTTGGTAAGAAGCCCTCTTCGATGGCCGCAGTTGATAAGCAACTGGAATTTGGTGTACACGTTGTTGTCTTAGGGTCCTGTAAGGTATACCAAAGGTAAGAAGCCTCCATCAACAACAGCGCTTAATGTAACCAAATTAGGCATAAAGCCAAATTTGCAAGGGAGAAGTAAGCTATACCTGGAGGCAAGAAGCCTCCTTGCAACAGTTTAATAACAGCTGGTTGTGCAAAGGAGAAGTAAGCTATACCTGAAGGCAAGAAGCCTCTTTGCAACAATCCTTAATTGGGCATATCGCCGGTTGTGCAAGGGAGAAGTGAGCTATACCCGAAGGCAAGAAGCCTCCTTGCACCAGCGTAAAAGCCGACTATGCAGGGGAGATGTGAGCTATACCCGAAGGCAAGAAGCCTCCCTGCTACAGCGCTTGATAAGGCATAATGCCGGATCAGCCGTTTTGACGGCGAGTAAACCACTTCAACTCAAATTTTTGAGCTGGAAAATTTTATCTTGATTGTACAAAGGTATACATAAGAGCAGAGGCCCCAGTCTTTTGCGGGGACGCTAGCTTTTACTCATGTAAGCATGATATATGATAATAGCGGCTTTTAATGCCTGCTAAATAAAGTATGGTCGCAGATGTGCGATATTCCATGGTTGCAACGTCTCCTGACCCGCGGTTTCCGACTCATCTCTGACATCAATGAGGTAATATGACCCATTGTTAAGGTTCCTGCTGATCACAAAAGGCCCCTCCCATGGTGGAGATAACTTATGTATTCCAGATTGGTCTTGAATCAACCAGAGCACCAGGTCACCTTCCTGGAATGTCCGGGTCTTTACCCTGCGGTTATGATAGCGTCACAGGTCTTGTTGATAAATTGCCGACCTGGCTGCTGCTAACTCTCGTGCTTCATCCAAGGCGTCCAACGCATCTTGGCGTGCTACCTCATTATCCGTCTCAATATAAGCCGCCACCTTTGGTGAGTCGTGCCGGATGTCACTGGGTAGAACCGCCTCAGCACCGTACACCATGAAGAAAGGCGTAAAACCTGTAGATCTATTAGGTGTAGTTCTGATGCTCCATAAGACGGAAGGAAACTCCTCAACCCAACATCCGGGTGTCCGCTTCAAAGGGACCATGAGCCGTGGTTTGACACCTCTTAAAATTTCCTGATTGGCTCACTCTGCGTGACCATTAGATTGTGGATGTGCCACGGCTGAAACATCAAGCCGGATATGCTCCTTCTCACAGAATGTTTTCATAGCTCCTTTGGATAGATTTGCTCCATTGTCCGTAATGATACTGTGTGGGTAACCAAAGCGATAAATCAGTTTCTTAACAAATTGAACCACTATAGCTGCGTCACATTTACTGACCGGATGTGCCTCTACCCATTTAGTAAATTTATCAACCGCCACCAGAAGGTGTGTTTTCTTATCCTTGGATCGCTTGAAAGGTCCTACCATATCGAGCCCCCAGACCGCAAACAGCCAAGTGATTGGTATCATCCTCAACTCTTGAGCCGGAACGTGAGCACGCCAGCCGAACTTCTGACAGCCGTCACACTTACGGACTAAGTCTTCTGCATCCTTGTGAGCCGTCAACCAGAAAAACCCATGTCGAAAAGCTTTGGCCACTAAAGATTTTGACCCAGCATGATGTCCACAGTCGCCAGCATGAATTTCACTCAATATTTGCCGGCCCTCTAGTGAGACGCGGCGCTGAAAGACACCCGTTACACTACGCTTATGTAACTCACTATTGATAATCGTCATAGACTTAGAATGCCGAGTGATCTTCCTGGCCAGATCCTCCTCTTGAGGTAACTCGCCGCGGGTTAGATACGCCAAATAAGGAATAGTCCAGCCTGGGGTAGCATGCAGAGCCGCCACCCATTCCGCCTCCGGGTCAGGAATAGCCAGATCCTCCT
The DNA here is from genome assembly GCA_022496015.1 of Hordeum marinum. Lineage (NCBI taxonomy): Eukaryota > Viridiplantae > Streptophyta > Magnoliopsida > Poales > Poaceae > Hordeum > Hordeum marinum. Next base: position 415,154,545 of record CM039676.1, read on the forward strand.
CAGAGTGTATCTTGATAGTCGGATGATGCAATATATCCAGAAAAACATTAGGTGGTACCGGCTTTCGTTGAGAGCCTAACCGTGACAAACCATCAACTGCCTCATTCCTGCGACGATCAATGTGATCCACCTGGTACCCCTTGAAGTGACCGGCAATGATATCAACCGCCTGTCGATAAGCCACCATCCGCGGATCCTTGGAGTCCCAAGTGCCTGAAACTTGCTGAGCCACCAGATCTGAGTCGCCTAAACACCTGACCCGGCTTAAATTCATTTCTTTAGCGACTCTGAGACCATGGAGCAGTGCTTCATACTCAGCTGCATTATTAGTACAAGAGAACATTAACCGGAGCACATAACAAAACTTGTCACCCTTGGGGGAGGTGAGAACAACTCCTGCACCAGACCCCTCTAGCTGCTTGGATCCATCAAAGTGTATAGTCCAGTACGTATTATCCGGCTTCTCTTCGGGGGCTTGACATTCAGTCCAATCATTTATGAAATCCACCAAAGCTTGAGACTTAATTGTTGTACAAGGAACATACTTGATGCTAAGAGGACTCAGCTCTATGGCCCACTTGGCAATCCTCCATGTAGCTTCTCTATTTTGAATGATATCCCCCAACAGGGCAGAACTAACCACTGTTATTTGGTGCCCCAATAAGTAATGTTTTAACTTGCGATTGGCCATGAAAACTCCGTATACTAACTTCTGCCAATGCGGATACCTCTGCTTAGACTCTACCAAAACTTCACTATTGTAATAAACCGGCCTTTGCACAGGATACTCCTTCCCTGCCTCCTTGCGCTCAACCACAATTGCTACACTGACCGCTCTGTTGTTAGCCGCCACATAAAGGAGTAATGGCTCTTTCTCAACCGGAGCAGCTAACATTGGTGGCTCAGTTAACTGCTTTTTAAGAGCTTCAAGTGCTTCGGCCGCTGCTGTGCTCCACTTAAACTTGCATGTCTTCTTCATCATCTGGTATAAGGGAATGGCTTTCTCCCCAAGCCGGCTTATGAAGCGGCTCATCGCAGCAATTCGTCCTACAAGGTCCTGAACGTCATTAATGCACGTCGGCTCCCCCAAAGAAGTGATAGCCTTAATTTTATTCGGGTTAGTCTCGATGCCCCGCTCAGAGACCAAGAAACCCAAAAGCTTTCCTGCTGGAACACCAAAGAGACACTTCGTCGGGTTAAGCATCATCTTGTAGACCCGGAGATTGTCAAAGGTTTCTTTCAAATCCTCTAAAAGAGTTACCTTCTTTCTGGATTTAACCACGATGTCGTCTACGTAAGCATCATCTTGTGAACCCGGCTCCGGCTGTGAGCATACTTCTCTTGCTGGGCCATGGTCGTCTATAAATATCCAATGGCGTTCCGCACATCCTTCGCAAAGGGTGCCTCATCTGGGATGGGAACGTCTCAAGACGGGCGGCCGCTGCCACTATGTTCTCGGCCGGGTTAGAGTAATGACCCACCGGTGTTGGAAAAGCCCTAGGTGAGATTTGGTTATGCTGGGGTGGATGAGTCGCCAGGCGCTCCATCGGGCGGCTCTCCGGTGCGTCCGTAACCCGCCCCGCACCAGGGGTGTTGAAAAGGTTCCTCGCTTCGTATCGTTCTGGTAGACGGGATTGATGCCTCCTCCGGTGCATCGCGGCCGCTGACCTCTGCTCCAGCTCCAGTCGGAAAGCATCAGCCTTGATGCGCTCCGCTTCTTCCTCCATCTGGGTCTTCAGCTCGGCCATCCTTTGCCGTTCCTCTACCATCCGGCCCTTGATCCGTGCCACCTCTAGATTCCTGGCTGCTTGATTATCCGGTGTTACCTCTGTGGCCATGAGAGCTGTGAGTTCGTCCATCAATTCCACTAGAACCTGAGCCGCCGGCGGCGGGCTATCACCCGCTGCGGCGGCTCCCGCAGCTGTGTCACCGGCGGCTGAAGCCGATCCCGCCATGAACACCGCCGCATGAACCGAGGGGCTCAGAGCATCAGTCTCGACGCCCTCTACCTCAAAATAGTTGTTGTAGTAGCCCCCAAGGCCACCGTTGCTGAGCCGATATACTGATTCTATCTCCCCACTAGAGGACTCATCTTCCGAGCAAACGAGAGTTCCCTGTGACCCGGACGCTTCCAGGTCCATGCGTTGAGTGAAGCCCACGAGAACGTGCTTTTGACCCGGACGGGCACGGGTAGGCTGCATAACACGCGTAGATTGGAGACGCCGAGCCGGCTCGACGATGTTGGTGCAGACATCAGGCCCGGATGTAGATCCATCAACCTTTCCAATGAAAACCTGGATCCCGCCGAATAGAACCCGGAATCCATACTCCATAGAGCCAGCATCAAGCCCCCAGCCGGCGTCGTCGATGTAGAGCCGGCCGCGCCGACTCTTCCTCATCCGTCCAACCACGTATCCTTCGAGCCCTGGGAGAGAGCCCTTTGAGAACTCAACACCACCAAGCGCTAGCCCCAAGGTGGGTGCCAACTATCGTGGTTTTATCACGGTAGATGTCTGGGTGAACGGACTTAGGTTCGAGGCCATCGCTAACGGGGTGGACTCAAAGGGGTTAGTCGGGACGAAAGACACGTATTTACCCAGGTTCAGCCCCTCGAATCGAGGTAATAGCCTACGTCCTGCTTGTGTTTGTTTTGCTTGCGTATCGATTACAAGGAGCTAACAACTTGACCTAGTTCCCGATTACCTATCCTCTAAATCACCCCGGGTCTGCCTTTATATAAGAGGTCAGGACCACCGGTTCATTACAATTGCTAACCAAGTCTCTTTCTATCTTCTTGCCCAAACCGTCTGCGAGTCGGCTTGCACGCCCGGGTCTTCTCCGTCCGGGCCCATGTACGGCCCACACCTTGAGCCGCCTATCTCCCTAGGCCACCAATCTTATGGCTCACCTTTCGGCTGGCTCACGAGCCAGCGACATGACCCGGAGCTTCCGGGGTGGGTCATATCCCCAACATCGTCTCTTCATCAACAAAGAGGTTTACAACATGGATGTTTTTGTCCTTGGGCAGATCTTCGCCTTTGGCAGCATTGTGCTGCACGCGGATTCTGTCGGCCATCTAGGCCGCGTTGAGAGCTTCGCCCCTGATCAAGAGGTCAGATTCGGAAACTTAGAGTTCTCTATTGACTCTCGGGGCGATCTGTCACTAATCGGGCTCACGGCTTCGCTTGCAGCCCCCGAGGACTCTAAGGCCTTTACCTCGAGCTCCTTCTTTGGACATGCCAATGGGGTCACCCATGGCGGCAATCCGATCTCTCATCCCGGTATGGCCATCAAGTCATGTGTTACCGAACATGTGTTCTTTCCGAACACTCCCCACGGGTGGGCCATATGGGGGTTGACTCCGCGAGTTCCGAACAGCTGGATCTGATTGGGTCCTCGGTGGTCAATGATGACTTGGAGCAATTCCTGTCGATGAGGATCACCAACGATCTAGCCCCGATCTACACCCGGCCCGGTTATAGCTCGGGCAGGGACGGAGTTTTTGACCCACCCACCACTCACTTGATAGCCACTGTCGAAGAATTAACCGACGTGCTAGACTATGCCTCTGAGGAGGCAGAATACATGGATGAAGAGGACCATGCTCCCACCCCCGTTAACACCGGGAATTGGGCCGCCACTTCCACATACGACGTTCACATGGTGGACACTCCTACCACAAACAGTGACAATACGCCTCACAACAATACTGACAAATCGGGTGATGTGCCATCAAGGCGCGGGAAATCGCATAAGCAATCCAAAAGCAAAAAAGCGAAGAAGAGCTATTATCTACAACGGGGAAGGTAATGCCCCCGCCGATCATGACAATCCCGATATCCCCGAGGACCCGTTTGAGGGTCCAGAGGAGCCTGAGGATCAAAACGACCCCGATACCATCAACGACCCCGAAGGCGACGATTCCCCTGCCCCCATCGAGGAGGAAGATATACCAGAAGCCGATGACTTGTACATCCCTAATAACCTTGAGGATCAGGAGGAAATCAGGCAACGACTCATAGCAACGGCTCGCAGCCTAAAGGCCAAATAACGGCAAATCAAAGTCGAATGGGCCAACCTCAACGATCGATGCATGACAGTCCTCTCAGCCAAGGAAGTATATGACACTGGCCCGTCAAACCAGCCCAAAAGCTACCCTCGGAGAAGGTTGCTGCCGCATTTTGATGATGAACTTACTGATTCTCCATCTCCAAACTGTACTCCATACGAAAAGTCGGACCGCCCCCCTTGTGGTCGAGACAGGATGGTCGACGATGCTGGTTACACACAGGACATGTCCAGAATATGAGTCAAGGAGCCATTACAGCCCGATGACAGGTTCGACCTGCGAGATGACCTGGATCACAGAGCAGGCCGCACTAGATCCATTTATGGATCCAGAGAGTATGCGCCCGATAGATGTGGTGAGTACAGACCATGGTTCGACCAAAATAACGGGGTCCAGGAATGCAACCGGCCCCATACAGACGTCGAATACATGCACGACATAGCACGGGTCACAGGCGCCGCTCACCCTGTGTGCTTCATGGACGAGGTAATGCGGCATTAGTTCCCCGAAGGGTTTAAACCCGTGAATATAGAATAGTACGATGGCACCACTGACCCAACTGTATGGATCGAGGACTTCCTCCTCCATATCCACATGGCACGAGGAGATGATCTCCATGCCATCAAATACCTACCTCTTAAGCTTAAGGGGCTAGCTCGGCACTGGTTAAACAGCCTCCCCGAAAACTCCATAGGATGCTAGGAAGACCTGGAAGACGCGTTCCGCTCCAACTTCCAGGGACCTATGTACGCCCGTCGGACTCTTCCGATTCCAGCAACATCATCCAGAAGTCCGGCGAGTCCGACCGACAGTTCTGGAATCGGTTCTTGACTAAGAAGAGCCGAATCGTCGACTGTCCGGATGCTGAGGCCATAGCCTCGTTCTGGCACAATATTCTATTGGAAATATGCCCTAGAGGCAATAATAAATTAGTTATTATCATATTTCCTTGTTCATGATAATCTTTTATTATCCATGCTAGAATTGTATTGATCGGAAACTCAGAAACATGTGTGGATACATAGACAACACCATGTCCCTAGTATGCCTCTAATAGACTATCTCGTTGATCAAAGATGGTTAAGGTTTCCTAGACATGGACATGAGATGTCATTTGATAACGGGATCACATCATTAGGAGAATGATGTGATGGAGAAGACCCAAAGTATAAACGTAGCATATGATCGTGTCAGTTTATTGCTACTATTTTTTGCATGTCAAGTATTTGTTCCTATGACCATGAGATCATGCAACTCACTCACACCAGAGGAGTACCTTGTGTGTATCAAACGTTGCAACGTAAATGGGTGACTATAAAGGTGCTCTACAGGTATCTCCGAGGGTGTCTATTGGGTTGGCATGGATCAAGACTGGGATTTGTTACTCTGTGTGACGGAGAGGTATCTCAGGGCCCACTCGGTAATACAACATCACAATAAGCCTTGCAAGAAATGTGACTAAGTGTTAGCCACGGGATCTTGTATTACGGAATGAGTAAAGAGACTTGCCGGTAACGAGATGGAACTAGGTATAGAGATACCGACAATCGAATCTCGGGCAAGTAACATATTGAAGAACAAAGGGAATAGTGTACGGGATTAACTGAATCCTTGACATAGAGGTTCAACCGATAAAGATCTTCATAGAATATATAGGAACCAATATGGGCATCTAGGTCCTGCTATTGGTTATTGGCCGTAGAGGTGTCTCGGTCATGTCTACAAAGTTGTCGAACCTGCAGGGTCTGCACACTTAAGGTTCAGTGACGTTTCGGTAGTATAGAGTTATGTATGGTGGTGAACGAAGGTTGTTCGGAGTCCCGAACATCACGAGGAGATCCATAATGGTCCGGAGGTAAATATTTATATATAGGAAGTCCTGTTTTGGTCACCGGAAAAGTTTCGGGCTCATCGGTAGTATACCGGGAGTGCCGGGAGGGTGCCGGGGGACCATTGGGAGGGGTATTTCGACCCAAGAGGCTACATGGGCTATGGGAAGAGGTATACCAGCCCTTAGTGGTCTGTACTATGTCCCACAAAAGGCCCATGTGGCTGGAGTGGAAGGAGAAGGAAAAAAAGCCAAGGTGGAAAGAGTTTCCAAGTGGGAAGGAGGAGTCCTAGTCCTACTAGGATTGGAGGAGGACTCCTCCTCTCCTCCTTGTGCAAGGCCAAGGGCTGGCCCCTTGTGTGCAAAGCATCCTCCCTCCCTCCTGCTATATATACTAGTGGTTTTGAGTGTTTTGAGACACAGAAAACAGCCATGTGCTGCCCTCTTGTCTAGACCGTAGTTTCTCCTCTAGATTGGTTTCAGCGGTGCTTAGGCAAATCCCTGCTGGAATAGCTCCACCACCATCGCCGCAATGCCGTCGCGCTACCAGAGAAATCATCTATCTCTCCGCTCCCTCTTGCTGGATCAAGAAGGCAGAGATCGTCATCGAGCTGTACGTGTGCTGAACGTGGAGGTGTCGTCTGTTCGGCGCTAGATCGGAAGGACCGTGATCAAGATCGTGAGATTATTCGTGATTGGATCGCGGGACGGATCATGATGGGATAACAAGACGGATTGTTATTGGATCGTGGGATGGATCATGATGGGATCACGGGATGCTCGGCGATTTGGATCGCGAAGATGTTCAACTACATCAACCGCGTTTCTTAACGCTTCCCGCTTAGTGATCTACAAGGGTATGTAGATCCACTCTCCCTCTCGTAGATGCTCATCACCATGGATAGATCTTGCGTGTGTGTAGGAATTTTTTTGTTTCCCATGCAACATTCCCCCAACATATTCGGGACGAATGGCTGGCCCACCAGCTAGGCCAGGACAAGCCCCGAACTATGTACGCCCTTACCTCCCTCATGACCCGCTTTTGCGCGGGCGAGGATAACTGGCTGGCTAGACGCAACCCCAATTCTGAAGATCCCGTGGCACCTGAAGCCCAGGACGGCAACTCAAAGCCAAAGCGCAATAGGAATAAGCACCGGCACAACAATAATGATGCCGATGAAATGGCTGTTAATGCTGGATTCCGCAACTCCCGACCTCGACAGGGGAAGAAGCCCCCTAAAGGCAATCATGACGGACCCACTCAGCTCGAGAAGGTCATGGAAAGGCCTTGCCAAATCCATGGAACTTCGGAAAAGCCCGCCAACCACACACACCACAAATGCTGGGTGTTTAAACAGGCCGGCAAGATACAACTCGAAGACCAAGGCAGAAACTCGTAGAGCAAAGACGAAGATGAGCCTCGGGGTCCAATTGGTGGCAGCCAGAAGAAGTTCCTTTCCATAGTAAAAACGGTGAACATGATATATGCCACTCACATAACAAAGAAGGAGAGGAAGTGCGCCCTCCGGGTGGTCTACGCGGTGGAACCCGTAGCCTCGAAGTACAACCCATGGTCGGCATACCCGATCACCTTTGATTGGCGTGATCATCCGACCAGTATCCGTCATGGGGTTCGGCGGCCCTCGTCCTAGATCCCATTATAGATGGGTATCACCTCACAAAGGTCCTAATGGATGGAGGTGTTGGGGAACGTTGCATGGGAAACACAATTTTTCCGACGCTCACGCAAGACCTATCCATGGTGATGAGCATCAACGAGAGGGAAAGTGGATCTACATACCCTTGTAGATTGCTAAGCGGGAAGTGTTAAAAAACGCGATTGGTGTAGTAGAACGTCTTTGCGATCCAAATCACCAAGCATCCCGCGATCCAATCATGATCAGTCCCGATCAAGCACCAAACGGACGACACCTCCGCGTTCAGCACACTACAGCTTGATGACGATCTCCGCCTTCTTGATCCAGCAAGAGGGAGCGGAGAGGTAGACGAGTTCTCCGGTAGCGTGAGGGCGGTGCAGCGATGGTGGTGGAGCAATTTCGGCAGGGCTTCACCTAAGCACTATAGAAAACCGATCTAGAGGAGAAACTATGCACTAGAGGAACGGGTAGCACGTGGCTGAAAAACTAGTGCAAAAACCCTAAAACCTCTAGTATATCTAAGAGTAAGAGAGGAGGAGGCTTGGCCCAAGGGCCAACCCATCTAGGCTTCGGCCGAACCAAGAGGAGAAGAGGATTCCTCCTCCAATCCTAGTAGGACTAGGACTCCTCCTTATTTTGGGCTTTTTGCCTTTTTCCACCTTTTTCTCTTTGGGCTTTTCTTCCCAGCCGCATGGGCCTTGTGTGGGACTTCCATGAGCCCACTAAGGGCTGGTATTCACTCTCCCACAACCCATGTAGCCACTTGGGTTGAAATACCCCTGCCGATGGTCTCCCGGTACACTATCGGCACTCCCGGTACACTACCGATGAGCCCAAAACTTTTCCGGCGACCAAAATAGGACTCCTATGTATCAATCTTTACCTCCGGACCATTTCGGAGCTCCTCATGACGTCTGGGATCTCATCCGGGACTCCAAACAACCTTCGGTCACCATGATGCATAACTCTATACTACTGAAACGTCAGCAAACCTTAAGTGTGCAGACCCTACGGGTTCGAGAACTATGTAAACATGACCGAGACACCTCTACAGTCAATAAAAAATAGTGGGACCTGGATGCCCATATTGGTTCCTATGTATTCTACGAAGATCTTTATCGGTCGAACCTCTATGTCAAGGATTCAGTTAATCCCGTATGCTGTTCCCTTTGTTCTTCGGTATGTTACTTGCTCGAGATTCGATCGTTGGTATCTCCATACCTAGTTCAACCTCGTTACCGGCAAGTCTCTTTACTCGTTACGTAATACAAGATCCCATGACTAACACTTAGTCACATTGCTTGCAAGGCTTATTGTGATGTTGTATTACCGAGTGGGCCCTGGGGTACCTCTCTGTCACACGGAGTAACAAATCCTAGTCTTGATCCACGCCAACCCAACAGACACCCTCAAAGATAACTGTAGAGCACCTTTATAGTAACTTAGTTACATTGCGACGTTTGATACACACAAGGCACTCTTCTGGTGTCCGTGAGTTGCATGATCTCATGGTCATAGGAACATATACTTGACATGCAGAAAACAGTAGCAATAAACTGACATGATCATATGCTACATTTGTAGTTTGGGCCTTGTCCATCACATCATTATCCTAATGATGTGATCCCATTATCAAATGACATCACATGTGAATGTCTAGGAAACCTTGACCATCTTTGACCAACGAGCTAGTTCACTCAGGGCATACTAGGGACAAAGTGTTGTCTATTTACCCACACATGTAATGTGTTTCCAATCAATACAATTATAGCATGGATAATAAACGATTATCATGAACAAGGAAATATAATAATAATCACTTTATTTATTGCCTCTAGGGCATATTTCCAACAGGAGGAAGTAGCCTTAACCTGATCTACTCAGATACGGTGAAAAAGATGGGCATTGATCCATCAAGGATCAAACCCAGCAGCACTACCTTCAAAGGAGTGATCCCGGGCGTTGAGGCCTGATGCACAGGCTCGATAACTCTAGAGGTCGTGTTCGGCTCACCCGACAAATTTTGCGGAGAAGACTTGATCTTCGACATTGTGCCCTTCCACAACGGCTATCATGTGCTACTTGGACGCACAAAGTTCGCTCGTTTCAATGCGGTCCCACACTACGTATTCCTCAAGCTCAAGATGCCGGGCCCCAAGGGGGACATTACTGTCAACGGCAACACCGAGCGCTCCCTTATAACTGAGGAACATGCACTGGCCATGGCGGCCGAATTCAACTGTAAAGACGATCGGCAAGTTTCGACATCCTCCATAAAGGCACATAAAGCTGGGAAGCGAGTTCGGCTTCAGATCGAAAACTCGGATCCTTCCTCTTCCCCTCTATAGGGACTCACCCCCCACCGCACAATTTTTGGATCAGCAAAGTATGTGCCGAGGAGGCACAACTTCGCACTTAAAATTCCATGGGAAAGCGGTGGGGGAAATAAAGGTAGGTGTTTGGCTGCCCTGACCTACTACCACCAATACGTCTTCAGACAAGATGCATGCACTCCTAAAAGAGCCTGCCTACGGCGTAAAGATCACCTTTAATGCTGTGGCTTCTCAAGATTTTGTTTGCAAGATCCACCCGCACTAACAGCCATCAATGTGCATCCAAGAGCAGGAGTTAACTTGCAAGGGGGCATATCGAGGATGTCAGGTCATCAATTGAACACCCCTGGTACAACAGCTCCTGTAGGATGTTATTTTTTTTGCATACTTGTAAACAGTTGCTTCGGCAATCCAAGTTATAAGAGTTGTTGAGAAAATGCAAAATAATGTGGCGCAAGTACGCCTCATCTGCCCTGTTTTCGGCACATACTTTTTCTCCTTTCTCCCTCTTCTCATGAACCTGTTTGGTATGATGCGAGGTAACCGACCAATAGACCGGGGGCTCGATGTCAAACACAAATCTCCTTAACTATCATGTGTTCGGCGTCTTGGCCTTCGCTTTATATGCATCGGTTCCGAACTATGTCTTTGGTCATTAAGTTGGCTTGCCCGGCTCTTGTGCTTTCCCTTTATATTCCGCTCGTTCGGCTAAGAGGGCAAAGGGAGCACCCATGCGATTGTGGTTCCCGATAGTTCGGTCAAGCACTGTAACATCCCAAAATTTAGAATTTTGGAATGTTAATTATTTAAATGTGATTAATTAAAAACTTGCTTGTGTTGATTGGTCTTTGCTAAATTTTACTAGGATTTAAACTTTTGGAGCTTATTGAATAATCAAATGAGAGGGGATAAAATGACTTTCCCAATTATTAATGTGGATTTTATTTTGGGTTTGAGCATATTCAGAATATTTCCAATTCAATTATGAGAGAGGACGACATGACTTCCTCAAATTTTCTAAAAACAAATGATAATAGAACAATTGAATGTTCTTTTATTTGGATATAAATATTTGAAACAAAGGCAACTCAAAAATAAATCAAAAGAGTGAAGGTAATATGACTCCTTCAATATAAAGGAGCTGGAAAGTGTTTTAAATATTTTATTTATTTGTTTGGAAGTTTAAAAATATGTTGGGCATTATTTATAAAAATATTATATGTATTTTATATAAGCAATACGACTGGAAATTTTTTCCTCATATAGAATATAATATTTTGGTGTTTTAAAGTATATTTTTTATAGGTTATTTTCAAGCTGAAGCTTTTGGTTTTAAATCAAAGGATTTTCAACAAAAAATACATAGAGGACCACGTCCTATTCCTCGCCCACACACAGTCACAACAGCAATAGGTCGGCCCATTTCGGCGCTGTAGAGGAGCCCACCCGGCAACTCCCTGCTAGGACTGGACATACGAGCGAGCTTTTCGGCTCGGCCCGAAGCTCGCTCCAGCTCGGCCCATTACAGCTTGGCTCGATAGGATTATTGAGCGGGCGGAGGTCTGAAAACAGGCCCGTTTCGCGACCGAGCCGAGCCGAGTTTTGGCCGGTCCAGTTCGGTGACTCGCTTGCGGCCCAACCCAATTCCACCGTCCATCACAATGGCTAGCGTATTAGGGCACGAGCAACCATAGCCAGTCTCTCATTTCTCCCTTTCTCTGCTCTGCGCCGCCTCGCCCCTCTCTCGCCACGCCGCAAATCTGGATCGACGGTGACGAGCGACGCCGCGTTTCCTCGCCACACCGACAGCAACGGACTCGGCACCGACGGTGACGGGCGGTGCGACCGTTCCTCACCACACCGGACGTACACGGACGCGCCTCCCCTGGTTTCTCGCGGAATGTGACGAGCCGGAGCAGGTACCTCCTTCCTTCCCAATCCCTAGCCGTAGCTCTCTAAACTTAAGTAGTACACATGTGATGTATCAATGGATGGATGGATCGATGGATGTAGTCATGTAGTTCGAACTTCCCAAACCCTAGCCATAGGTGTCTGCACTAGTACACATCTGATGGATGGATGGATGGATCGATGGACGTAGTCAGGTAGATGTAGGGCTAGATGGATGGATCATGGATGGATGTATTGTAGCCTGTACGGCTAGATGTAGGAGCGACGGATGGATGGATCATGGATGGATGGAGTTGTAGGGCAGAATGGATGGATAGATCAAAATTTTCATTGATTCCATGTATAATTAGTTTTCTGTTGTTGATGACCTAGTTGATGATCTACTTGCTGTAGCATAGCAGCTTGAAAAAAAATCTACTTGCTGGAAAATGACATAGACTCCATGTCTAATTAGTTTACTGTTGTTGATGATTGACCGTTTGTTGTTTGCTGATGTGTGCAGACGCCTATCGCCGCAACAATGGACAAGGAAAAGGGGAAGGCGAGTGGGAAGGAGAAGGAGAAAGAGAGGACGTTGGACTCCATTATGAAGAGCAAGTTGCCAGTCTCGAGGATGTAGAAGGGGAATGGGAAGGGCAATGCAGCAGCTACTACACGGATGTCGAGGAAGCTGGCAAATGATTCCAGCAATGTCCCAATCACCGAGTTGTTGTATAGGGTAAAAAAGAAACCCCCGCCTCGACGTCTCCCTGACCCCACTAGCGCTGGCGTGCGTGCCGGAATCGCCGTTGCCTCCGGCTCCGCAAACTACTATGAGAGGGAGGCTACATCTTCCCAGGTATGTATGTGCAAAATATATATTTGTGCAAGCTCGTGTATGTGCTGTTTTTGATTTTTGAAAGTCAAATTTATGTATGCCCAAGCTCATATGTGATGTTTTTGGTACCCAAATGTCAAATATATGTTTGTGCAAGCTCATGTGTGTGCTCTTTTTGGTATCCAAATGTCAAATATATGTTTGTGCAAGCTTATGTGTGTGTGCTGTTTTTGCTATCCAAATGTCAAATATATGTTTGTGCAAGCTCATGTGTGTGCTATTTTTGCTATCCAAAAGTCAAATATATGTGTGTCCAAGCTCATGTGTGTGTTGTTTTTGTGTGCTAGGCAATGGAGCATGATAAGCAAGCGGAGGAGGATCATGAAGAGGTGGAAGAGGATGAGGAGGAGGACGAGGAAGAGCAAGATACTTTGTTTGAGGTTCCGCCTGGGGTTGGTGACAAATCAGATTCAGATGGGTTTGTGGATAGTGAAGAAGAAGCCTTCGAAGGTGATGACATGTTCGAGGATGGTCTAGGCCTTGGTCCTACACCTCAAGAGCAAGAAATTGTACTTCTTAGTTCGAGTGAGGATGAAGCAAGAAAAGTGCAATGAAAGAGTGCAAGAAGCGAAAAGGTCAAGCTCCTTCGAGGTCGAAGTCGGTGGTTTGGACCTTCTTTCATAAGGTAAAGTACCAACAGAACAAGGTTTGGAGGAGTTGAAGGCACAATGTAATTATTGCGGCAATCAATATGCATATTCCCAAGGTGGAAGCACCTCCTCCATTAAAAGACATATGAACACATGTAAGGATTACAAGGACAAGGTTAGTAGGGAGCTCATCCAAGCTACTCTGTTTTTTAGAAAAACCAATGCAACAACAAGTGGTCCAGCAGTCCAATGCATTGAGTATGATAAGGATCTCATCAAGGAGGTCATTGCAAAGATGATTTGCATCCATGAGTGCTCATTTAGAATGGTTGAGCATACATGGTTCAACATTCTCATGAAGTGCTTGAATCCAAATTATCAACCCATTGGAAGGAAGGCAATAAGAGCTGAATGCATGAGGGTTTTCATAAAAAAAAGGGAGTTGCTTAAAGTTGCCCTACAGGATGTGGACTTCATTAGTCTAACAACTGATTTGTGGACTAGAAACCAAACCATATCGTATATGTGTGTGGTTGCACACTTTATAGATAAGGATTGGAAGATGCAAACACGTGTTCTTTCTTTCATAGATTTGGATCCTCCTCACTCCGGGCATGTCATTTCAGATGCTATCTATGAGTGTGTGACTGAATGGAAGATAGAGAAGAAAATTATATCCATCACACTAGACAATGCTTCAAACAATGATGTTGCGGTCAGAGGTTTGAAGGCAAAGTTTGTTGTTTGGAGAGGTATATACTTGATGTTTTTGTAGTACATATGCTTTGTTTGTCCAAATAATGATATCTTGGTTGAACATATGCTCATATGTGTGCTGTTTTGGTTGAATATATTGTCATGCTTGCTGTTTTTTATAGGTACGGACTTTGAAGCTAAATATTTCCATGTCCGTTGTTGTGCACACATTATCAACTTGGTGGTGCAAGATGGGACATGTATCATGGCCCCTTTGATAGAGAATTTGAGAGAGACTGTGAAGTATTTCAAGAAGTCACCGAGTTGCCTCCACAAGTTTGTTGAGACTTGCAAAATATTGGGTGTTGAGGTTGGCGACCATTTGCATCTTGATTGTGTCACACGGTGGAGTTCAACGTACAAGATGCTCGAGACCGCCTGCTTGTATAGGGAAGCCTTGTCCTCTTATGCAGCATCAAATGCCAACTATCAATGGGAGCCGGAAAAAGAAGAATGGGACAAGTTTGAAGTTATTAAGCCATTGCTCCTCTCTTTATCTCGTGTGACCACTGCGTTTTTAGGGCAATTATATCCCACCTCCAACATATTCTACCCCCACATTGTGAGCATCAAGATTGCTTTGAGAAAAGCCATGGCTCATGATGATGAATGCTACAAGAAAATGGGTGATGCAATGATGGATAAATTTGAGAAGTATTGGGAAGAGCCAAACAATGTCATGGTGCTTGCTACCATCTTGGATCCAAGGTACAAAATGAGGTATGTGGAGTGGTGCTATCACCAAATGTATGCTGTGGGGAAAGCAAATACCGAGAAGAATATTGTGCGCGGGGAGTTGGACACATTGTATGAGAAGTTTGTTGCAAAAAGTAAGCAAGCTGAAGAAAGAGCTAGTGGATCATCAACCAAGAACAATTGCAACACAAGTACCTCGATGCCACTTATAGATTGTGAGTTTTAGTCCTTCTTATCAGCCACTTCATCAACACCATCAAAAAGTGAGCTTAGAAACTATCTAGATGACTTGAATGAGGCAATGGATCCTAAGTTCAATCTTCTTGATTGGTGGAGGGTGAATGCACCTAGATACCCTGTATTGGCAATGATGGCAAAGAAGTTCTTGACTGTCCCGGCTACCTCCGTGTCTTCGGAATCAACTTTTAGCACGGGTGGAAGAGTTTTAGGTATGTCTACTTGTTACTTTGGATGTTAACTTGTCAACTTGTCATCCTATCCTTGAACTTAGATATGTCTACTTGTGTGGTTTTAGATTACTACAGGAGTTCTTTGAAACCAAAAATGGTGGAAGCCTTGGTGTGCGATGCTAGTTATATCAAAGGTTCTCACAAGGACTTCAATGTGGTGGTATGATTCCTATCTTTTTCTTCTATGGTTTCTGTCTATTTCTTGTATGTGGCTAACTTCCAAATAATTAGCAGAGAGATGAAGATGAGGAGGACGATGTTGAGAATATCAAGTTGCCCAAGATTGTTGATGTGGGGGATAACAACAATTGGTAACTATTCTTTTGACATGTTTCAATTTTCATATCTTTACAAGATCCCAATATGTTTCCAAATCTGTGTTACATGTAGATAATCGTCATGTGGGTGTTGCTCTTGCTACTTTGAAGATGGATGTCTACATGATCTTGTCATGTGGATTGTTGAGGTCAATGTGATCGTCTCGAGCCATTTCTTTTGTTGTCAAGAACTTCGAATTATGTGTTTGTTGTGATGAACTTTGGATTATGTGTTTGTTGTGATGAACTATATTCCTTGAATGATGTTGTGATGAACCATGCACTTTCAACGATGTTGTTGTGAACTTGTGATGAACTATGGACTTGGTATTATGTAGTTTTCACTAGTCATTGTTTGGCTGTCAACATTTTCTCAGTTTTTATGTCAAAGTGGTAAGTTTTATGCTATGCAAAATTTCTTTGTGTGGCTGTCAATATTTGATGCTTTGCTGTGTAAAGTTCAAAGGAAGTGCTGTCCAAAATTGAGTAGAAATGATGTTGAATTCTTTCTCTCATATCTGTTCCATTATTACAATTTTGGTAGAAGAATACATAGATGAAAGCTTATTTTTCAATACTATGACCATTTCTTAAAACAATAGACTGCTGAATGTTCCATTTTTAGCAATATAAATTGTTTGGTTTCCAAATGGGTTTAATTGCTGCAAAAAAAATCAAAAGTGGACTATATACAGAGGTTCTGTACGTAGATAGATTCTTGGGGCAACTAGCTTACGAGCCGGCTCGGTCTGTGCCGGGCCATAGCTGAAGCGAGCCGAGCCGCTCCAGAGCAAGCCAAAGCCAGGCTCGGATCACGCTCGGCTCGGCTCGGCTCGTGTGTGTCCTTTTCTGTTTTTCCTATTCCGCTGACGCATGGGGCCCATTAGGTTGTCTCCTTCCTCTGGTCGAATTCCTGCTCCCACACGAGTTCTTCCCATGCGCGATTCAATCGATCGATTGGATCGATCTCTTTCCCCTAGACCCCAGGCAACGTCCTATATCTATTTCCCGTCTTCTCCTCTGTCAATTATTGCAAAAATTGATGACTCCCGTGCCCGTCTCGTCCGATCCAATCTCGTCCGAGTACAGCCACCCGAAGCTCTGTCGCTGTTGATTCCAGCGCCACCCGAGATCCCGAACCGTCCTTTTGCTCCGGATGACTTCGCATCGATCTCCTCTTCTAATTCCCGTACTCAAATCGCAGAACCACCCTCGGATTCGAGTGCATGGACCTCGCCCGAGTTCCTCTCCTGAAGCTTCCATCGCTGGGCAAATTCGTCGTCACAGAGGGGGAGTGCCAGGACGACGCCCGAGACCCTTACCCGAATATCACCGCCGAACACCTTCGTTCGCCGGACGCTCTCGTCACCAGCACCGGAGAGACCGCACGGCGCCCGAACCCGCCGGAGTTCCCGTCGTCGCCGCCGGCCACGGAAGACTCCCGCGTCACCATTCTTGCCACCGGAGGGAACCCTGTAGTCCGCCGCATCTATCCCCACCTCCACTTCGCCGGAGAGCTGCCGGAGAAGCGTCGTCGTGGAGCCTGAGCCGTCGCCGTTTTCTCTGTTTCTGGTGAGAGCACGGGCGCACAGAACCACATCCAATCCCAGCGCGCCACGTGGCATTGAACTACAGTAACCGCATCAGCTCCAGATTCTGTCTATTTTTGACAGATTTTCACCCAATTTTCAAATAGCTCTAACTTTTAATCTATATGCTCAAATTAGAAAGTTCTTTCTCCAGTGCACTCACAATGAGCAGTAGAATATGACAGCACCAAAATTTTACAAGTTTGCAATGTTCAAATTTGAATTTGATTAAATTTTAAATGAACCTTCCGGAGGCCATATTTTGCAAACCATTTATTAGAACTTATTGATTCTTTTTGTGTTGTGTTTCTATTGAATTGTAGATGTCTTATACCTACTGTTATGCTAATGTTTTGCGATTTTAGAAATAATTTCTTGCTGTTGCTTTTATTTGGTGTTATTTGAGTGTGATGATTGATTTGTTGTGTTGTTTGAAACATGTAGATTGTTCGGAGTGTGACGCGTAGAACTATCAGGCTTGTGAGTGCAAAGATATTCACAAACGTACCAGGCAAGTTGCACCTTGATCATCCTTCACCTATTTTTCTATGCATGTAGTTCTTTACCACTATATGATATTATGCATGTGTAGGAACACTATGGTAGTATGTTTTGCTTTTGAGATTCAGCTTAGTAAAGCCTTATGTAGATCGTTGTAGTGTATTTCTGCTATGCTATATAGACGGGATTTGGTTCTTCATTGAGATTATGTGAGGATTATATATGTTATGAAACTTAATATATATAATTCACCTCTGGGCGGATGTGGTATTGCTGGGTGGTTTCAAGAACATGATGGTTTCGACCCTTTGAATGTAAGTGGAATGCCGCCCAGGTTCAAAAAGATCAGACAGGCTTAGTGACTAGTAGCTTCCATGCGCAACCACTAGCTAATATGGGCTCTGGCTTAGTTGTGGGAACCTCACCTGGGCAAAGCTAGCAGATGTAGAATGAGTAGGTGTACCGGCTGCCATTGGGTGGAGGTGACTGCTTCTGAAAGACTTCGTCTCAATCTTCGGGTTGGGTCTAGTGGGTACAGTGTGCAAAACTCTGCAGAGTATTAAAACTAATCATGATTAGCCGTGTCCCCGGTTATGGACAATTTTGAGAAGCTAGACCATTACAGTTGTTGGATGATCTTGACAGATGATACCTTAATGAAATTGAGTGGAAAACTTAATAATGGTGATAGGTTGGAATTGGAGTGCCCAATTCAACCACATGTATTTAATTGTAGCAAGAAAAAAATTAAAATTTGACTATTATATTATGTAGTTATTAGGGAAAAATTAGCTTTCTGCAAAACAACCACATTTCTCTTGATATACCTTGCATGTAGATGTAGGTCTGTTATATCATTCCTTGTGTGACTTGCCAGTACATTCAACGTACTGACCCTTGTGGCTGTAACTTATCGTGTTGCATATTTTATACGACGAGTGAGTGATACAATGTAGGGTTATGATGTCTATACTCAACATTTGCATGTGGTGTTGATGGATTCCATGGAGTTTATATTAGCTTCTCCGCTATATTTTCTTTGTATGGCAGCCTTGAGCTACGAGGTATGTGTTATATTAAATTCTGGATCTATGATGTAATATTATGACATGTGGTTTATTCTTGATATTACATCATGTAATGTGTGTGCTAGCTATAGATCCAGGGACTAGCACAGTAAGCGTAGAGACATCGAATCTTATCAGGTTCGGGTCGTTACAAGCACCTCGGGAGAAAGCCGAAAACGGACTGTCATAGTACGCGCAATCCAATCTGTGAACCCAAATTTAGAAGTATTATACTTCAATCCTGGTAAGCGGTTATTCCGTATTATACGAGGAACTTGCCTTTTGCTCAAACATTATGATGTGGGCTTCGGCATCGGTTTGTCCGAACATCGCAAACACTCCGGTGGCTAATCGTATGCTTCCCGTAGTCCTTTTCACGCCCTTTGGTTAAGTGAATGAAATAAAGCACCATAGTCTGATTGCCTAGTCTGCCGCACCGCACCGCCTTCGGGTTTCGATAATACGGCTAAGGGACATAGTGCATTGGCATAGACACCCTAGGTAGTATCTACGTGGGGGCTGAAGTCGACGACTCACATCTTTCAGTATAAAACGACCACACATGAGTTATAAAGGAATACAAAACCATATAAGAGCGGATACTAATATCATTAAAAGTTATCATGAATAATAATATCATTAAAAGTTATCATGAGTCTTCGGACACGTTACAAGCTCATTCAAATAATTTTTCACCCAAACGTTGTGACGCTATCACTCGCGCACGCTCCATCATTCCATCGAAGTATAGCTTGGGGCGTCGATGCTCCTTCCCGGGTGGCGGCGGGTCGATGGCGACCTTCATCAGATTGAGCCCCGGCCAGTGCACTTTGGCCTTGGCAAGGGCCATCCAGACTCCTTCGATGCAGGAGGAGCGCTTGATGGCATCGAGGCGGGGCGTGTCAGCAATCAGTCTCTGCACTAGGCCGATGTAACTACCTGGGAGTGGCTCACCAGGCCATAAGCAGATGCAGAGGTCCTTCATGGACGGCTCCGCCATCTAGCGCAGCTCCATCAGCTGTTTCAACTACTCCAACAACAGAGGAGGACGCTCGGGGGCTCCAAACTATGCCCAGAACATCCGAGCTTCGTCTTCCTCTCCCCGTGAGGCGAACATCTGGTTGGCGTCTGCCACGCTCTTCTAGAAATTGGCGGATGCGCGTGAGGATCGCCCCACCCGGGTCAGCAATTCGAATCTGCTATCCCCGAATACACACTTTAGGGAGTATGGCTTACCATCGGCTATCTCCTTGGCTTGGCAAACTTGCTCCTCGAAGAACCGTCTGTCCATCTGCTCCTTCTGGAGATCGGATTTCATGGTGGACAATTCGGCCGAGCTTGCCTTATTATTTTTCTCCAAGGCCTCACACTTTTTGCTAGCGTCCTTGAGCTCATCCTATATCTCCGCCACATGAGCCTGGTGCTTGTCACTGGTGGCTCGTAGGGCAGAGAGCGCGGTGGCCGCTTCTTTGGCCACCGCCTTCTCAACGACCGCTTCGTCTTTGGCACATTGAAGCTCGTCCTTGATCTTTTTGATCTCTTTCGACGAAGCTGCAAAACGATAAAACTTTATATAATAGGAATCTGCATTGACAGTATTCGGCTGAAAGTATTCAGATTTAGTTCGAACTTACCATGTGCCTCGTCGAACCTCTTGTTGAGGGCTTCCACCTCATCCTCGGAACGCTTGAGCTTCCGATGTAGCTCATCCAACTCGGCACCGTTTTTGGCCGTCGCTGATGACGAAGCCTACATTACACACAATGCATACATCACATCAGCACTCACTTCCCGAATTATAGATATGACCCCTGGGTGAGCTCGTTCACCTCACCTAGGGCTCAGGGGCTGCCATGTATACAATACGAATACATAAAAACCTTAGCCAAATATCGGGCGACTTACTTGAAAGATCGCAAGGAGACCTTTCAAGGCCTCCTTCAGTCTGTTGCCAACGGACTAGACGCTTTGTAGTATCGCACCCATAAGGGTGCGGTGATCCTCGGGGATGGAGGCACTCGACAGAGCCTCCTCCATGGACGACCACCTGTTGGTCAGCGGTGCCGGGGATGATCAGATTTCCCGATCACCCACCGGGGATTGGACCGGTGCCTTCGGAGGCATAGTGCGCTCCAGAGATGTCCACAGATGGGATTGATTGGCCGTCCATACGACCTCCTTGGTGTCTGGGCGGGGCGTTGTCCCCTGGTCTTTAGTGGCCGAAGCGTTAGCCTCGGTCACGGTGCTTTCTCCCTCGCCGCCTGTATCCGCCTCCATTGGAGTAGGCTGGGATGAAACCTCCATGACGTCCTTCGTGTCACATAGAGTGGTGGGGTGCGAGGCATCCCTGCTCTCCGCCAGTTCGGCGGGCGGGGTCTCCCCATCCGATACTACCTCGGTGGGGATAATGCGTGGGTGACTGTTGGACCAATAACTTGCGTGTTAGCAAAATCTGAATCTACTAGTTATAGGTAGAAGGGTCTTCGGATCCTAACCTGGATGGAGGGGCCTTGACCCTTAGGCTCCTTCGTGGAACCTCCTCGGGGTCTTCGGACGTGGAGCTTGAGTTCGAGCTGTAGTCAGACAGAAGCACCTATGCCTGTCGCGCCCTCTTCGGGGCAGGAGAAGCTGCCTGCCCCGGGGCGTCCGAAGACGCCGCTCTCTTCTAGGCATGGGGGAAATTCCCTCCCCTTGCTCTCGACCCCCTCCTCCTCTTCTTCCTCCTCTTTAGCCTGCTCCTGATTTCAGGAGGTGGGGGTGTCTTCAGATGCAGCATCAGGCTGGTCCTTGATGCGAAGGCCAGCCTGACTTGCTTTCTTCTTCTTCTCTTTCTTCATGGGAGCCTCGTAAGTCTTCTTCACGAGCATCCTGGCTAACAACCCGGTGCTCTCGTCTTCGGGCTAAGGAGCCGGACTATTGATGTTGATGGCTTTCTTTTGCCATCTCCACCGGAACAGATCGGATAAGAGGATGAAGGGATTCTCTGTGTAATAGAGCCAACCAAGTTGGGGAAAATCATCCATCGGAGTCCGGCTTGGTAGCGTGAAAATCCTTGTCCTCCTCCTCGGATGGCCAGCTCTTCATCGACTTGAAGAGCGCCTTCTATAGCTTCTCCCACGTAGTGCGGAAGAGATTCTGGACTATGGGCTCGGCTTTGAGTTTTCGAGCCCACACAGGAGTGTCTCGATGTTGGCAGGGGAGGATGCGTCTTCGGAGCATCACCTGGACCAGATCGGCTAGCTTGATGCCCCCTCGACCAGGGAGCGGAGGCACTTCTGCAGGTCGGTCACCTCTTTGCCCGAACCCCAGACCAGGCCCTTTTCGGGCCATGAAGCCAGTCTGGTGGGGGGACCGGATCTGAATGCGACATCAAGGAGTTGGCCCTCTTCTCATGGTTCGTTGACGTAGAACCACTCCTTTTGCCATCCTTTGATGGTGTCGATGAAGGTGCCCGACGTCCACCCAACGCGAGCGAGCTTGCCGATGACTGCCCCAGCACAGTCCGCGTGCTTGCCGGCAACGCACTTGGGACCAATATTGAAGACCTGCAGCTAGAGCCCGAAGTGCGGCTTGACGCGAAGGAAGGCCTCGCAGAAAAGGATGAACGCTGAGATGTGCATGATGGAGTTCGATGGGAGGTCATGGAAGTCGAGGCCGCAGAAGAACATTAACGCATGGCGAAGGGGTGGAGTGGGAAGCTCAACCCCCTGATGAAGTGGGGTATGAACACCACCCTCTCGCCTGGCCTGGGGGTAGGGATCACTTGGCCCTCCTCCGTCGCGCGGTGAGGAATGTTGGCGGGGAGGTAACCGGCCTTCTTGAGGTTGAGTATGTCCTTGTTGGTGACCGTGAAAGCTGCCCACTGGCTTTTGGAGCCCGCCATTTCTGAGCTCGAAGGTGGGGGGCGGAGAGACCTAGATTTGTGCTCTAGAGGCGCAAGGGAATGGGAGGAGGAGATGTCGAATGCAAAGTGTAAAAAAGCTTTTGGGGTTTTCCTTCTCTTTTAATGAGGCCTGTCAACGTGGATTCCCCTCGCCGCGCCGTGAATCCCTCCACTTCCCGAGATGCGCGAGCCGTTGTATGCACGTGGTTAAGTATATCCCATATAAAATGGTACACGATCGGTATATTGATAAATTGTGATGATTAAAACGGCCTCAAACCGCGAATCGATTCTATGCAACTGGTCTAGCGGTCGTGATGGGCCGTAACCTTTCGCCGGAAAGGTCGTCAGAGGGACGTTGTTTATCCCCTGATGTTTGGGCTTCAAAACCGATCAATTTACAGTATTCGGACGTGCCACTATGCGGAAGACTACTTGTCATCGAAGGCCGAACTACGATTCGATAGGAAGGAACTCACATCACAAGCCGAAGACTCTGTTCGCGAAGCAGTCGGAGCTGAAGACCCTTGGCGTTGGAGGCAAGTCCTGCGGCTACTGAGGGAGTCCTGGATTAGGGGTCCTCGGATAGCCTACCTATTGTTATGGGCCGGACTATGAGGGCTGCTTACCAAACAGCGAAGGATTTGAAGGCCCAATCTCTTAGATGGAAGCTTCGAGAAACAAGGCTTGTGCTCCACGTCTGATGTAATAGTTAGGCAAGTTTATATCTTCGGCATGTAACCGACCAGGTACAAACCCTAGGCATCCCTGGCATCTATATAAGCTAGAAGGTTTTAGGGTATAGATATAATAACTCATCTAGGGTTAGGCATACTATCTCGAGGTAGATCAACTCTGTAACCCCTTACACCATCAATACAATCAAGCAGGACGTAGGTTATTACCTCCATTGGAAGGCCCGGACCTGGGTAAACTCTTGTCCCCTTCATCTCCTATTACCGTCGATCCTAGTCTCATAGTTCGGGACCCCCTGAAATCACATTTGCTCCCTTGGTGGTTTTGGTAATTCATAACGACATATAAGTCATTGAACTAATGTTTCCACCAAGTATGTCTCAGGAAAACTTCAATGATGGGTTGGAAAAGAGATTGTGCAATACCACAAAATGCAAAGAAATAGGTTGGCAAAGCTTCAAGCAAGAGACTCTACATTTTATATTTGTAAGAAATCACTTTCAGTCCATAGGAAAGCCAATACTATTAAAACGGGGTAAGGTTTTGTTAGTGAACAAAATGCTCATACGTGCAAAAGTGATAGTCACCAAAGACACCCACAAACTCTCCCACCAAAGTTTGTCCAAAGCCAAACACTCAAAATTGGTGCAACCAACTTTCTACATTCGGTGCCACCGGTTCCAAACCCTAGACAGACTCAGCCAAACCCTAGCTTTTCGGTACAACCGATACTGCATTCGGTGCCACCGAGTTGGGCTGCCAACTTTCTATTATGCAAGTTCATAGTTTCGGTCCCTTCGAGATTGTCAAATAGACATCATCGAGATTGAGCATTCTGACCGCTGGTCACCTTATCAGTGCAATCGAGATTCCTATATCAGTCTCATCGAGATTCAAAATTTGCCACCTTTTGATCACTTCGGTACCACCGAGATTAACACATTGGTGTCACCGAGTCTGACTTATTGTGTGTAACGGTTGTATTTTTGGGGATGCCTATATATAACCCTCCACCACCACCTACTCGAAAGAGAAGCACTCAGAACCATTCCATACCTATCCTATCAGTTTTCCGAGAGAGAACCACCTACCCTTGTGTTGAGGTCAAGATCTTCCACTCCAACCATATGGATCTTGATTTCTAGCCTCCCCAAGTTGCTTTCCACCAATCCCATCTCTTCTACCAAGCCATATATGTGAGAGAATGATTGTGTGTTGAGGAGTCTATCATCTTGAAGCACAAGATCAAGGAGTTCATCGACATTACCGAGCCTATTACCTTTTGGAGGGTGGTGCCTCCTAGATTTGTTAGGTGTCGCTTGACAGCCTCCTAGTTCGTGTTGTGGAGTGAACCAAGAAGTTTGTAAGGGCAAGGAGATCTCCTACTTCGTGAAGATCTACCCTGAGTAAGGCTAGTCCTCCGTGGACGTAGGCCATCATGGTATAGTCAAGGTTGCTTCTTCGTGGAACCCTCCGTGGACTCTCGCGACCATTACCCTCCGTGGGTTGAAAACTCTATGAACGTGGATGTACGATAGCACCACCTATCAGAACCACGGGAAAAATCATCGTGTCACCATTTGCGTTTGCTTTTCCTACCCTCTCTTTACTTACATGTGCAATGTCTTTACTTTCTGCTGCTATACTCTTAGACATGCATGTGTAGGGTGTACTTGACATACTATGAATGCTAAAATCTGCCAAGAATTAAAATTAGGAAAAAGTAGATTTTTATTTGGTCAAGTAGTCTAATCACCCCCTCTAGACCTACTTTCGATCCTACAAGTGGTATCAGAGCTTTGGTCTCCATTGCATTGGTCTCACAACCTAGGAGAAGTATGGCGTCTAGTGAGGGAAATTATCATCGTAGAGGTCCGTACTTTGATGGCACAAATTTTGCTAGTTGGAAGCACAAAATGAAAATGCATTTGCTTGGTCATAACCCTGCCGTTTGGGCTGTTGTTCGTGTTGGCTTGCAAGGTGAATTCTTTGTGGAAGCAAAGGAACCCGGTCGTGAAGCGACCACGGATGAGTTGAAGATGTTGCAACTCAATGCTCAAGCATGTGACATTCTCTTCAACTGTCTATGCCCCAAAGAATTCAACAAGATCAGCTGTCTTCAATATGCAAAAGAGATCTGGGATACTTGGGTTGATATGCACGAAGGAACCGAGTCCATGAGAGAATCCAAGTTGGATGTTCTTTTAGGTCAACTTGACAAGTTCAAGATGAAGGATGGTGAAGGAATCACTAAGATGTACTCTAGGCTAGCTCTCATCACAAATGACATTGCCGGCTTAGGAAGTGAAGAAATGACTGACAAATTCATCATCAAGAAGATACTTTGAGCTTTGGATGATCGATATGACACCATTTGCACATTGATCTGAATGATGCCCAACTACAAAGATCTCAAGCCAATGGAAGTGATTGGTAGAATTGGTACTCATGAGATGACACTCAAAGACAAGGAAGAGCTTCACCACAAGTCTAGCGGTGCTTACAAAGCCACAAGTGATGCTCCTGCTACCTCAAGCGACACCTTGTCAAAAATGAAGAGATACGCCTCATGGTCAAAAAATTCAACAAGTTCTATAAGAATAGAAGAAAAGATCGAAGCTCCAACTCAAGATATGAAGAGAGGCGTTTGTCTAGTCATGACCGAAACTGCTACAATTGTGGGAAGCCCAGACACTACTCCAATGAGTGCACGTCTCCTTACAAACGAAGAGAAGAGTCACCAAGAAGACGAAGATCAAGAGACGAGTCACCTCAAAGAGAGAGGAGTAGAGATGATCGTTATGAATGAAGACCCTCAAGGAGAAGTAGGGACTCGAAGAAGAAGGACAAGTACACCAAGAGCTACTCAAGAAGGAAACATCAAACTCATGTTGGTGAATGGGTTTCTGTCCCACTCCGACAACCACTCCAAGAGAAGCTATCACTCCAGCTCTGAGTATAGTCAAGATGAAGGTGTTACCAGAATTGCACTAGTGACTACCAACTCCTATGATCTATTTGATTCACCAAACGAAGGGAGTGGAAGTTGCTTCATGGATAAAGGCCCCAAGGTATCACACCCCAAGTATCTTGATTTCAATAGTGATGAATATGACTTGTTAATTGAAGATGACTTGCTATTTGACAAAACTAGTAATGTTAGTCAAAATGAACTTGTTAGTACTCACTCTATTGTAGATAAGTCGTGTGATGATGATAAGTTGGAAATAGAACGACTGACTCAAGAACTAAAAACTCTTAAGTTAGCTCACGAGTCAACTCTAGAAGAGCATAGAGAGCTTGTAAGGACACATGAGAAGCTACGTTTCGAGAGTCTCAATTTAGAGCAAGAGCATGAATTCCTTAAATCTATCAATGACGATCTCCGAAAGAAGACTTCCTCTTATCTAGCCAAATGACTTCTCTTATCTACATTCATGCCTCAAGTTAAGTCTAAGCAAGCCAGTAACAAAGGAAAGAAAGGTTCTTCAACTAGTAGCGATAAAAATGATAAATCCAATCATATTGCTTCTAGTAATTCTCTTGATCCCACTAACTCTTCTCTTAGCCAAGTTACACTTGAGCAAGAAAATGAACTTTTGAAAGGGATTATAGAGAAAGGTATCTACAAGAGTCTTGAAGGGTGCAAACAATTTGAGGAGATTGTATGCAAGCATGGAGGATACCGGAAGAATCGTGGTGTTGGCTACTTCAATGCTAATGGAGTTGAATGGGAAGAAGGTCAATACCCCGATCCCAAGTTTGTTACCCAAAAGGAGAAGTATGAAAATACTCTCCCGAGGGAACAAAAGCTCAAGACGACCTTCCACCACAAGACACCAAGCTCAAGGACAAGAACAAGCTTCAAGAGGACATTGACTCATATGAAGATGAATCCCAAGCTTTGGTGAAGTGGGTTCCCAAGGCTACTACAAGCTCAACTTCGACAAGTGCTACTTCAACATGAAGGATCCCCATCAACTTGATGTGGGTTACCAAGAAAAAGAACTAGAGAGTTCTTGAGGGGTGACTTCGCCAATGAAATTCACTCATATTCATTATTGGCAAGAACTAGTTGCAAACAACATCAACATTATGCAATAGTTCAAGGTGTAACATATTCCCTCAAAGGTAAGCAAGGGACAAGGTAATCAACAAATCAATGGACATCATCACATATTCTTTGCACTCCATGTCCATATATATCCTTGTATTTGTCTCTTGTGTGTTGGGACTAACCCATGTAGGTGAGACCAGTAATGAAACAACAAGGATGCTCCCAACTCTTGGTGATCTTCATCAGCTTTCAGAATCCACCACTACCTCACCAACATGAAGTCTTCTTCGACAAAACCCAAGGTTAGTTTATCCCTCTTATGGGGGGATGTCACATAAAGGGGGAGCTTTACTCTAAGACTTCAGTTAAAGCATCTCATAAGAATGTGACGACATTAAATGCTTTATGCGAAAGTGGTAACCCCACTTGTGCTTAAACGATGAGTATGACCTATGATCAAGTATTCTTACTTGGCTCCTAAGTCAATATACTTATATATAGATGACTCAGTGATCACCAAAGTGCTTGTTAGATGCTATTGTGTTTGTGCATGTTTGCCATGATTTCATTTGACATCTTATTTTGTGAGCATGTTGGTCTGCATTTATTTACTCATTCAAGGATATCCAATTGTTCCTATTTGGCTTTTCATATTTATTTGCCAATTGGATATACAAGAATGCCTAGGAGCACTTCTTTAGCTATCTATGCTTTCTCACCTCATACTCTATTCATGCTGCATCACAAAATTTGAACAAGTACTTCGCGATCACTCTGTGTGAGGAGCACTCGGAGTTCCGTATCGACAAGGACTGACCATTAAAACCTCCCAAGTGCATCTCGGTGGAACCAACCCCAAAATTCTGGTCTCACCGAATGCCTAGGGTTGATCTGGTTTTCTATCTCGGTACTACCAATTCCATATTCTTGGTTACACCGAGTTTCCCTGTCAGCTGACAGTTCAGAAACTCGATGACACCGAAAATTTAGAATCGGCATCACCGACAGAAACTCGACGGTTTAAAATTTCGTTCTTCAAATCGTCGCGCCCCAAGACCTAAGCTGCCGCAGAAGGACCCCCTGGTCATTGCCCTTCTCTTCCTGCGCTCCTCCGCTACTGGGAATCGCCACCGTTAACGGAAACTTCGCCCCCGTCACCGTCATAGCGGATCCGTCACCGAGCTAGGGTATGGATTCGGCCCCTCTTGCGCTCCAACCTCCGATTCTTGCGCATTAGGATTTCTCCATTATCTAGCCACAGTTTGAAATCGTTCAATCCACAAGATAAACTCCATAGTCTAGGGAATCAAAACATTCTAGGTTTAGTTGCCCGTGAAGTTGCATCTCGATGATACCGAGTCAGAAAAATTGGTTCCACCGATTGCTTTTTTTACTACTGAGGACAGAACTCGGTGAGACTGAGTGACAGTTTTCATTATGTCCAAAACTGTTGCCAAGTTTCGGTTAAGAGTTTTGTGAGTCTCGACAGCACCAAAATATTTGACTCGGTGACACCGAAATCCAATTTTGCAGTGAACTACATCTATAATTTTTCGGTTCAAACTTTCAAAAACCTGCTAAACATTTTGTGATGACATATCCTATTCCACTCTTCTATACTCTATTCATAGGGTCAGCATGTCAGGGTCAAACAGTCAGAACTTGCCAGAGCAGAATGTTGAGATGAGTTCACGCACTAGTCTTGAGTCCAGTTCATGTTTAGATCCAGGCACTCCCAGTTCTCATGGGTTGCCTAAGGCTGCAACAAGGACTGGGAAGAAACTCAACTCAGATGAATAGGATTCAAATTTTGTCCCTGAAGCGATTCTTGCCAAGAAGCAAGAGAAGGCTGCAAGGAGGGATGCCAATGAGGCCACCTTATCTAAGAAGGTGGTCAGCAAAATTTATGCTCCTGCAGAAACCTTCAAAGCACATGAGAGTGCTAGGGAAACAATGTCTATTGAGGTCCCCAGGAAGGCTGTGCCCAAGAAGACAATCAGGAAGAGGATCATCCGTGTGCAGGGCAGGCCTACATCAATGTTTGAGGATATAGAGGAGGCTGCTGCTGCTGGTGCTGCTGCTGAGGAGGAAGAGGAGGAACCTATTGCTCAGGCCCCTCCTAAGAAGAAAGCCAAGAAACTTTGGCTGATGCTATGCCCAAGCCAGGACCCTCCAAGAGCACCAAGGTAACTTCAAAGAAAGCTGCTGCACAGAAGTCCAAGAGGGCTACCAGGGATATACCTGCTTCTGAGAAGAACAAGAAATCCACTTTCAAAGAAGCAGATGATGATGATGCTATGTTTGTTTTGATGAATCTCAGACCTCACCTTCCAATTCATGATGCCATCCACCTAGTTGCTGAGGATATGAAGAAGAGGAAGGATTCAGGCTTGAGGGCATGGAGAGATGTTGATCCATGTGCCTAGAGGAGAAAGACTGCTGTTGATTAGAAATTTTACACCAAAGAGCAGCAAGACTTCTATGAGATAGTTTGGCTAGACAAGAGCCCAGCAGTCAGTGACACGAGATATGTTGACATGACATACATCAAGGAGAATGAGACCTACTTTCCATGTGTCCAAGACAATTTTCACTTCATTGGACTTGATGAGTTTGTTGGTAGAGAGTTTACTACCTGGAATGATGAGATGACCATGCAATTCTACTCCACTGCACATTTCTATGGAGATGGTAGAATTGTCTAGATGATTGAAGGAGCAAGATATGAATCTACTATTGATGAGTGGGCTACCATCTTAGGAGTCCCAGAGGTTCAGGATGGAGATTTGGATGTCTACACAGAATCCAAAGTGAGCCACAATGCCATGAAGGACTTGTATAATCTTATCCTTGCAGACAAAGTGCGATCTCACAAGCTTGGCTCCATCTACTTTTTCCAGCCAGGCCTCTGTACCATGAGCACCATCCTGAAGCATACCTTGATGCCCAAGTCTCGAGATGAGAAGATGATTCGTGGATACTCCATCAATATTCTCATCCATATTGATCGTCACACCAGGATTCGAGTGATGGACTTGATTGTAGAGCCTGTAAAGAGGGTTGCTGCTAATCAGAAGCGCTCATGCTGCTAAGCACCTATATCTAGATACTCATCAACTCTCATCTTGAGAAGCACATATTTGCTCTGGACAGTCCCCATTTGCCACTTCAGCCGTACTTTGAGGATAATGATACGTCTCCAACGTATCTACTTTTCCAAACTCTTTTGCCCTTGTTTGGACTCTAATTTGCATGATTTGAATGGAACTAACCCGGACTGATGCTGTTTTCAGTAGAATTGCCTTGGTGTTATTTTTGTGCAGAAATAAAAGTTCTTGGATTGACCTGAAAATTTACGAAGAATATTTAAAAAATATTGGCGACAGAATCAACTGCAGGGCGCCCACCACCTGGGCACAAGCCTGGTGAGCGCGCCCACCCCCTAGGGTGCGCCCCTGTGGCTTGTGGGCCCCCTGACGCTCCTCCAACCTCATTTACACTTCTATATATTCCTATTCGGGGAGAAAAAATTCAAGGAGAAGAGTTCATTGCGTTTCACGATATGGAGCCGCCGCCATCTCCTGTTCTTCCTCGGGAGACCAGATCTAGAGTCCGTTTTGGGCTCCGGAGAGGGGAAATCAACGCCTTCGTCATCACTAACCATATTTCATCACCAATTCCATGATGCTCTCCACCGTTCGTGAGTAATCTCATTGTAGGCTTGCTGGACGGTGATGGGTTGGATGAGATTTATCATGTAATCGAGTTAGTTTTGTTAGGCTTTGATCCCTAGTATCCACTATGTTCGGAGATATATATCTGTTGGTCACTATGAGGAATCTTAAAGATCCAAAAACCAAGATCTACCCCTCAACTACAAGGATAGGTAAGGAACTACAATCTAGCTCTGCACTTGATTCACCTTCTGTTATGAGTAAATTTGTGACACCACCACCTGCTAGTAATTCTGATATGTTGCAAGTAATTGACGACGCTACTTCTGCTATGCATGATGCTTATGATGATACTTTTCTTGATTATACTGTGCCACTAGGTGAATTTCTTGATGAACAAATTGCTAGAGCCAATGCTGAAACTGATAATATTTCTAAATCTGATGAAATTATTGACACTGAACACTATGATACACCTGATAGACCTAGCTCTCCTAGATATGAATTGCATGATATACCTGAAGGTTATGTTATGGAAGGAGAGGTAGCTAGGGACTTTCTTGCTTGTAAGGATAGAGATGATCTTAAAAAATTGCTTCGGTCGTGGTAGGCCATAGCCTTTCGTCAGAAAGATCGTCAGAGGGCTGTTGTTTATCCCCTGACATTTGGCCTTCAAAGCCAATCAATTTGCAGTATTCGAACGTGCCACTATGCGGGAGACTACTTGTCATCAGAGGCCGAACTATGGTTCGGCAGGAAGGAACTCACATCGCAAGCCGAAGATTCTGTTTGCGAAGCAGTTGGAGATGAAGACCCTTGGCGTTGGAGGCAAGTTCGGGGGCTACTAAGGGGGACCTGGATTAGGGGGTCCACAGATAGCCGACCTATTGTTGTGGGCTGGACTATGAGGGCTACTTACCGAACACTAGAAGATTTAAAGGCCCAGTCTCTAGGATGGAAGCTTCAAGGAGTACGGCTTGCGCTCCACGTTTGATGTAGTAAATAGGCATGTTTGTCTCTTCGGCATGTAACCGACCATGTGTAAACCCTAGGCATCCTCTGCATCTATATAAGCCGGAGGGTTTTAGGGCATAGTGACAGAACGACTCATCTAGCGTTAGCTATAAGATCTCGAGATAGATCAACTCTGTAACCCACCATACCATCAATACAACCAAGCAGGACGTAGGGTATTACCTCCATAGTAGGGCCCGAACCTGGGTAAACTCATATCCCATTCGTCTCCTGTTATCGTCGATTCTAGTCTCACTGTTCGGGGCTCCCTACCCGAGATCCGCCGTTTTTGACACCGACAGATGCCCCAGAAGGCATCCCATCTTTCTTCAACAAGTATCGGTATGTTTTTGTTTTCGTTTCGTTCATGTGATATGTGTAAATCTTGGAGCGTCTTCTGTGTTCAGTTTTCACTTCTATTTTTTGCACCACGCTGGTATGAGATAGTCCATGGTTGATTTATAGAATTATCATTGCACTTCACTTATATCTTTTGAGTATGGATTTATGGAATGCTTCATGTGCTTCACTTATATCATTTTAAGTTTGGACTATTTGTTTCTCTTCACATAGAAAACCGTTATTTGTAGAATGCTCTTTTTCTTCACTTATATTTATTAGAGCATGGAATTTTGTAGAAATAATTAAACTCTCTTGCTTCAGTTATATCTATTTAGAGAGTCAACAGGAATTGGTCATTTGCTTGGTTAATCATAAAATCCTACATAAAACTTATGGATCACTGCATAGTAATACTTTTCTTCAAGGGCTAATAAACTTTTGTGATAATTATATGAGTTCTTTATGACTAATGTGAGTCCATGGATTATACACACTCTTACCTTTTAGCAATTTTCTAGCCTCTACGGTACCGTGCATTGCCCTTTCTTTCCTAGAAAGTCGGTGCAAACTTCGCTGGTGCATCGAAACCCCGCGAAATGATATGGTCTATCACACATAAGCCTTATTATATCTTCCTCAAAACAGCAACCACACCTACCTATTATGGCATTTCCATAGCCATTCGGAGATATACTGCCATGCAACTTCCACCGCTTCCGTTTTGATGACATGAGCATTCATTGTCATATTGCTTTACATGATTGTAAGATAGATAGCATGATGTTTCCATGAGTTGTCTGTATTTTGATATCTTTGCTATGCTAGATCATTACACATTCTGCTGCACTGCCAGAGGCATTCATATAGAGTCATACTTTGTTCTACTACCAAGTTGTAATATTTAGTTGTAAGTAAATAGAAGTGTGATGATCATCATTATTCATTATTAGAGCATGTCCCAGTGAGGAAAGGATGATGGAAACTATGATTTCCACACAAGTCGGGATGAGGCTCTGGACAAAGAAAAACAAAATAAAAAAATATAAAAAAATGAGAGACATAGATAGAAGGGGCATGCTAATTCCACAATTGTGCTTCAAAGTAGCACCATGTTTTTCATGTAGAGAGTCTGCTATGTTGCTAGTTTCCTACACTAGTGGGAATTTTTCATTATAGAGTTAGTTGCACACCCACTTAGTTTTCATATTGAGCTTTCATAAACTTATATCTCTTAGTGCATCCATTGCATGGCAATCCCTACTCCTCACATTGATATAAATTGATGGGCATCTCCATAGCCCGTTGATTAGCCATTTACATGTGAGACTTTCTTACCTTTTTGTCTTCTCTATATTAATGTGTACCATCGCATTATATTCCACCCATAGTGCTATATCCATGGCTTGCACCCATGCATTATGTGAGAGTTGAAAATGCTAAAGCGTGTTAAAAAGTATGAACCAGTTGCTTGGCTGACACCGGGGTAGTACATGATCTATACTTTGTGTTAAGAAGACAGAGCATGACAAGGCTATACGATTTTGTAGGGATAGCGTTCTTTAGCCTTGATATTTTGAAAGACATGATTGTTTGTTGGGATGTCTGAGTATTAATGTCTTTATGTCAAATGATAGACTATTTCTTTGAATCACTTGTATCTTAATATTCATGCCATGATTATATATATGATCAAGACTATGCAAAGTAGCACTCCACATCAAAATTTATCTTTTTTATCATTTACCTACTCAAGGATGAGCAGGAATTAATCTTGGGGATGTTGATACATCTCCATCATATCCATAATTTTTGATTGTTTCATGCCAATATTATACAACTTTCACATATTTTTGGCAACATTTTATATGATTTATTGGACTAACATATTGATCTAGTGCCCAATGCATGTTCCTGTTTTTTTGCATTTTTTGTTTGGCAGAAATTCCATATCAAACGAAGTCCAAACGCGATAAAAATTTACATAGAATTATTTTGGAACATTTGTGAATTTGGGGAGGTGGTATCAACCCAAATGGGTCCCCACAGCCACCACAAGACACTAGGGCGCGTCCAAGGGCCCTGGCGCATGGTGGTATATCGTGCCCAACTCGTAAGTCGGTTGGATCTCTCCTTCGGGCGCAAGAAAGCTTATGTCTAGAAAAAATCGTGTTAAAATCTCAGCGCAATCAGAGTTATGGATCTCCAGGAATATAAGAAACAGTGTTTTGGCCAGAAAACAGGAACATGAAACAGAAGAGAACAAAGAGGGAGATCCAATATCGGAGGGGCTCCCGTCCCTCCACCGCCATGGAGGCCATGGACCAGAGGGGGAACTATCCTTCCATCTAGGGGGGTGCCAAGTAAGAAGAAGGAGGAGGAGGGGGGCTCTCTGTTGGGGAACGTTGCATGGGAAACAAAAAATTTCCTATGCACACGCAAGATCTATCCATGGTGATGAGCATATACGAGAGGGAGAGTGGATCTACATACCCTTGTAGATCGCTAAGCGGGAAGCGTTAAGAAACGCGGTTGGTGTAGTCAAACATCTTCGCGATCCAAATCGCCGAGCGTCCCACGATCTCATCACGATCCATCCCGCGATCCAATCACGATCCGTCCCATGAACTCATCACAATTCGTCCTGCGAACTCATCATGATCCGTCCCGTGAACTCATCATGATCTGTCTCGCGATCTTGATCACGGTCCTTCCGATCTAGCGCCGAACGGACGACACCTCCGCGTTCAGCACACGTACAGCTTGATGACGATCTCCGCCGTCTTGATCCAGCAAGAGGGAGCGGATAGGAAGAAGAGTTCTCCGGCAGCGTGATGGCGCTCCGGCGATGGTGGTGGAGCTATTCCGGCAGGGCTTCGCCTAAGCACTGTAGAAAACCGATCTAGAGGAGAAACTATGCACTAGAGGAACGGGTAGCACGTGGCTGAAAATTCTGTGCCAAAACCCTAAAATCCTCTAGTATATATAGGAGGAGATGAGGAGGAGGCTTGGCTGCCAAATAGGCAGCCCTTTGGTCGGCTGAACCTAGTGGGATTGGAGGATTCCTCCTCCAATCCTAGTAGTACTAGAACTCCTCCTTATTTTTGCCTTTTTTTTGCCTTTTTCCACCTTTTTCTCTTTGGGCTTTTCTTCCTAGCCGCATGGGCCTTGTGTGGGACTTCCACCAGCCCACAAAGGGCTGGCATTCAATCTCCCACAGCCCATGTAGCCTCTTGGGTCGAAATACCCCTCCCGATGGTCTCCCGGTACACTACGGATGAGCCCGAAACTTTTCTGGCGACCAAAACAGGACTTCCTACATATCAATCTTTACCTCCAGACCATTCCGGAGCTCCTCGTGACATCCGGGATCTCATCCGGGACTCCGAACAACCTTCGGTCACCACCATGCATAACTCTATACTACCAAAACGTCACCAAACCTTAAGTGTCCAGACCCTGCGGGTTGGAGAACTATGTAGACATGACCGAGAAACATCTACGGTCAATAACCAATAGCAGGACTTGGATGCCCATATTGGTTCCTACATATTGTACGAAGATCTTTATCGGTCGAACCTCTATGTCAAGGATTCAGTTAATCCCGTATGATGTTCCCTTTGTTCTTCGGTATGTTACTTGCCCGAGATTCGATCGTTGGTATCTGTATACCTAGTTCAACCTCATTACCGGCAAGTCTCTTTACTCGTTCTGTAATACAAGATCCCGTGGCTAACACTTAGTCACATTGCTTGCAAGGCTAATTATGATGTTGTATTACCGAGTGGGCCCTGAGATACCTCTCCGTCACACGGAGTAACAAATCCTAGTCTTGATCCATGCCAACCCAACAGACACCCTCGGAGATACCTGTAGAGCACCTTTATAGTCACCCAGTTACATTGCGACGTTTGATACACACAAGCTACTCCTCTAGTGTCAGTGAGTTGCATGATCTCATGGTCATAGGAACATATACTTGACATGCAGAAAACAGTAGCAATAAACTGACATGATCATATGCTACGTTTGTAGTTTGGGTCTTGTCCATCACACCATTCTCCTAATGATGTGATCCCGTTATCAAATGACATCTCATGTCCATGGCTAGGAAACCTTAACCATCTTTGATCAACGAGCTAGTCTATTAGAGGCATACTAGGGACATGGTTTTGTCTATGTATCCACACACGCATCTAAGTCTCCGATCAATACAATTATAGCATGGATAATAAACGATTATCATGAACAAGGAAATATGATAATAACTAATTTATTATTGCCTCTAGGGCATATTTCCAACAGTCTCCCACTTGCACTAGAGTCAATAATCTAGTTCACATCACCATGTGATTCGCATTGTTATGAATCTAACACCCAATGAGTTCTGGGGCTTGATCATGCTTTGCATGTGAGAGAGGTCTTATAGTCAACGGGTCTGCAACATTCAGATCCGTGTGTACTTTGCAAATTTCTATGTCAAACCGTAAACACTGCTACCACACTCCACTTGGTACTATTCCAAATGGCTGCTCGACTATACGTATCCAGATTGCTACTACGAGTCATCCGGATTGGTGTTAAAGCTTGCATCAACGTAACTCTTTACGGCGAACTCTTTATCACCTCCATAATTGAGAAACATCTCCTTAGTATTTTAGTTACTAAGGATAATCTTGACCGCTGTCCAGTGCTCCATTCCAGGATCACTTTGAAACCTTCCGGCCATACTTATGGCAAGGCTGACATCGGGTCTTGTGCACAACATTGCATACATGATATAGCCTATGGCTGAAGCATAGGGGATGACACTCATCTTTTCTCTATCTTCTGCAGTCACTGGGCATTGAGTCTTACTCAACTTCACACCTTACAAATCAGGCGAGAACTCTCTCTTTGACTGATCCATTTTGAATTCTTTCAAAAACTTTGTCAAGGTATATACTTATTGAAAAGTCTCATCAAGCTTCTTGATCTATCTCTATAGATCTTGATGCTCAACAATTAGGTAGCTTTATCCAGGTCTTCCTTTGAAAAACTCTTTTTCAAACAACCGTTTATGCTTTCCAGAAATTCTACATCATTTCCGATCAACAATATGACAACCACATATGCTTACCAGAAACTCTATAGTGCTCCCACTCACTTTATTGTAAATACAAGTTTCTCATAAACTTTGTATAGACTCATAAACTTTGATGACCTCATCAAAGTGTATATTC
This sequence comes from Hordeum marinum, assembly GCA_022496015.1. Lineage (NCBI taxonomy): Eukaryota > Viridiplantae > Streptophyta > Magnoliopsida > Poales > Poaceae > Hordeum > Hordeum marinum. Next base: position 415,192,092 of record CM039676.1, read on the forward strand.
CAACTCCGAGATGCTTGCTTCAGTTCATAGAAGGATCACTGAAGCTTGCACACCTTTTAGCATCCTTAGGACTGACAAAACCTTCTGGTTGTATCTCATACAACCTTTCCTTGAGGAAGAAAACGATGTTTTGACATCTATCTCCCAGATTTCATAATTGAAAAATGCAGCAACTACTAACATAATTCCAACAGAGTTTAGCATCGCTACGAGTGAGAAAGTCTCATCGCAGTCAACTCCTTGAACTTGCCGAAACTTCTTTGCGACAAGTCGAGCTTTATAAATGGTGACATTCACCATCAGTGTGTGTCTTCATCTTAAAGGTCCATTTGTACTCGACGACCTGCCGTCCAACGAGCAATTCTACCAAAGTCTATACTTGGTTTATATACATGGATCCTTTCTCGGATTTTATGGCCTCTAACCATTTGTTGGAATCCGGGCCCATCATCGCTGTCCAACAACATGACCTCCAAGACAGGGTTGTCGTACCGCTTAGGAGCAGTACACATCCTTGTCGACCTACGAGGTTCGATAGTAACTTGATCCGAAGCTTCATGATCATCATCATTAACTTCCTCTTCAACTAACGTAGGCTTCACAGAAAACAACTTCCTGCGCTGCGCTACTCTCTGGTTGAAGAAAGGTTCAACAACCTCATCCAGTTCTATCTTCCTCCCACTCAATTCTTTCAAGGGAAACTTTTTCTCGAGAAAGGACCCGTTTTAGCAACAAACACTTTGCACTTTTATCTGAGATAGAAGGTATACCCAACTATTCTTAGGGTATTCTATGAAGATGCATTGTCCGCTTTGGGTTCGAGCTCATTAGGTGAAAACATTTTCCACACAAGCGTCGTAGCCCCAAACATTAAGAAATGACAGCTTGGGTTTCTATCAAACCCTAATTCACACGGTGTCATCTCAATGGATTTAGATGGTGCCCTATTTAAAGTGAATGTAGTTGTCTCTAATGCATAACCCCAAAATTATAGTAGCAAAACGATAAGAGACATCATAGCACGCACCATATCCAATAGAGTACGACTATGACTTTCGGACACACAATCACACTATGGTGTTCCAGGTGGCGTGAGTTGTGAAACAACTTTCACATTGTCTAAAGTTGTATGCCAAACTCGTAACTCAGATATTCACCTCCACGATCATATTGCGGACATTTTTATCTACTTATCACACTGATCTTAAACTTCACTCTGAATTTGCTTTGAACCTTTCAAACGATTCAGACTTGTGTTTTATTAAGTAAATATACACTATATCTACTCAAATCATTGGTGAAGGTAAGAAAATAACGATATCCACCGCACGCTACAAGACTCATTGGATTGCATACATGAACATGTATCATTTCCAATAAATCACTTGCTTGCTCCATCCATCTGGAAATGGGGTCCTTAGTCATCTTGCCCAAGAGGCATGGTTCGCATGTCTCAACCGATTCGAAATTTAATGAGTCCAAAGATCCATCAGCATGGAGTTTCTTCATGCGCTTTATACCAATATGAAATTTAGCGGCAGTGCCACAAGTATGTGGTACTATCATTATTAACTTTGTATCTTTTGGCATCAATGTTATGAACATGTGTATTACTACGATCAAGATTCAACAAACCATTCTCACTGGGTGCATGACCATTGAAGGTATTATTCATGTAAACAGAATAACCATTATTCTCTAACTTAAATGAATAACCGTGTTGCAGTAAACACGATCTAATCACGTTCATGCTCAACGCAAAACACCAAATAACATTTATTTAGGTTTGTCACTAATCCCGAAGGTAGAGAGAGCATGCGATGTTGATCACATCAACCTTGGAAACATTTCCAACACACATCGTCACCTCACCCTTAGCTAGTGCTCCGTTTGTAGCTTTTATTTCGTGTTACTAACGTTTAGCAATCGATCTGGTATCCAATTCCCAGGTGCTACTAGGAGTACTTTGTAAGGTACACATCATTAAAACGTATATCAAATATACTTCTGTCGGCGTTGCCGACCTTTCTAATCTACCAAGTATCTAGGGTTGTTACGCTTCAGTGATGACTCTCCTCATTATCAAAGCACTTAGTCTTGGGTTTGGGTTCAACTTTGGGTTGCTTCACTAGAGCAGAAACTGACTTGCTATCCATGAATTTTCCCTCCTTGATCTTGCCCTTCTCGAAACCAGTGGTTTGATTAACCATCAACACTTGACGCTCCTTATTGATTTCTACCTTTGCGGTATCAAACATCGCGAACAGCTCAGGGATCATTATTTCTATCCCTGGCATTTTATAGTTCATCACCAAGTTCTAGTAGCTTAGTGACAGTGACTTGGAGAACTATATCAATAACTATCTTATCCCGAAGATCAACTCCCACTCGATTCAAGCGATTGTAGCACCCAGACAATCTGAGCACATGCTCAACTATTGAGCTATTCTCCTTCATCTTGCAGGCAAAGAATCTTGTTGGAGATCTCATATCTCGCAACACGGGCACGAGCCTGAGATCCTAATTTCAGCTCTTAGAACATCTCATATGTTCCATGAAGTTCAAGATGTTTCTGAGCCTCAATTCTAAGGTGTAATGCATGACGCACTAAACTATGAAGTAGTTATCAGAACGTGCCTGTCAGATGTTCACAACATCTACAAACAACGCTAGAGGGGTTGGCGCACCGAGCAGTGCATTAAGGACATAAGCCTTCTGTGCAGCAATGAGGACAATCCTCAGATCACGGAGCCAGTCCGCAATATTGCTACCATCAACTTTCAACTCTATTTCTGTAGGAACATATAAAAATTCAAAGGAGCTACAACGTGAGCTAGTAATCTACAACATAATTTTGCAAAGACACTACTGACTATGTTCATGATAATGAGTTCAATTAATCATATTACTTAAGAACTCCCACTCAAATTGACATCCCTCCGGTCATCCGAGTGATACATGATCCAAATTGACCAACTCAAGTCCGATCATCACGTGAGTTGAGGTGGTTACAAAGGTGAACATCATCATGTTGATCATATCTACTATATGACTCATGTTCGACCTTTCAGTCTCTTGTGTTCCGAGGCCGTGTCTGTATATGCTAGGCTTGTCAAGTTTAACCCGAGTGTTCTGCATGTGCAACACTGGCTTGCACCCATGGTATCTGAACGTAGAGTTTATCACACCCGATCATCACGTGGTGTCTCAACACGACGAACTTTCGCAACGGTGCACACTCGGGGAGAACAGAATTCATCTTAAAATTTAAGTGAGGGATCACCTTATAATGCTACCGTCGTCCTAAGAAAAACAAGGTGCATAGAAGGATTAACATCACATGCAAATCATAAGTGACATGATATGGCCATGAACTTGTGCTTTTGATCTCCATCTTGAAAGCACCGGCATGATCTCCATCATCACCGGCACAACACCATGATCTCCATCATCTTGATCTCCATCAACGTGTCGCCATTGGGGTTGTCGCGCCCATCATGCTTGTACTACTATTGCTACCGTTTAGCGATAAAGTAAAGCATTACATAGCGCTTAATGATTGACACGCAGGTCATACAATGATTAAACACAACCCTATGGCTCCTGCCGATTGTCGTACTCATCGACATGCAAGTCGTGATAATCTATACATCACATGATCATCTCATACATCACATATATCACATCATGAAATTGGCCATATCACATCACAACATACCCTGCAAAAACAAGTTAGACGTCCTCTAATTGTTGTTGCATGTTTTACGTGGCTGCTATGGTTATCTAGCAAGAACAATTCTCATCTACGCAAAAACCACAACGGTGATACACTAGTTGCTTTTCAACCTTCTCAAGGACCGCCTTTGTCGTATCCGATCCAACTAAAGTGAGAGAAACTGGCACCCACAAGCCATCTATGCAACAAGTTCTCTAGTCAAGGATCCAACTAAAGTTCTCTAGTCAACATATTCTACGAAGATCTTTATCGGTCGAACCTCTATGTCAAGGATTCAGTTAATCCCGTATGATGTTCCCTTTGTTCTTCGGAATGTTACTTGCCCAAGATTCGATCGTCGGTATCTGTATACCTAGTTCAACCTCATTACCGGCAAGTCTCTTTACTCGTTCCGTAATACAAGATCCCGTGGCTAACACTTAGTCACATTGCTTGCAAGGCTAATTATGATGTTGTATTACCGAGTGGGCCCTGAGATACCTCTCCTTCACATGGAGTAACAAATCCCGGTGTTGATCCATGCCAACCCAACAGACACCCTCGGAGATACCTGTAGAGCACCTTTATAGTCACCCAGTTACGTTGCGACGTTTGATACACGCAAGGTACTCCTCCGGTGTCAGTGATTTGCATCTCCTAATGATGTGATCCCGTTATCAAATGACATCTCATGTCCATGTCTAGGAAACCTTAACCATCTTTGATGAACAAGCTAGTCTATTAGAGGCATACTAGGGACATGGTTTTGTCTATGTATCCACACATGCATCTAAGTCTCCGATCAATACAATTATAGCATGGATAATAAACGATTATCATGAACAAGGAAATATGATAATAACTAATTTATTATTGCCTCTGGGGAATATTGCCAACACTCTCCCCCTCTCTTCCGATGGCGCGGGCACACCGCCGGGGCGATCATCGTGACGACGATGTACACCAACAACTTCACCACCGTCAACACCAACTCTCTCCCCCTCTATGCAGTGTTCTAGCAACTCTCTTCCCTGCTGTAATCTATACTTAAACATGGTGCTCAACTACATACATTATTTCCCAATGATATGTGGCTATCCTATGATGTTTGAGTAGATCCCTTTTGTCCTATGGGTTAATTATGGTATGATTTTTTATGAGTTGTATGTTGATATGGTGCTGTCCTATGGTGCCCTCCATGTCACGCAAACATGAGGGATCCCCGCTGTAGGGTGTTGCAATACGTTCATGATTTGCCTAGTTTTATTCCCGCAAAGTAGTTTCATACTTGTTCTAGGTAAAGCTAGCATTAGTGTGCATAGAGTTGTATCAGTGGTCGATAGAACTTGAGGGAATATTTGTTCTACCTTTAGCTCCTCGTTGGGATTCGACACTCTTACTTATCAAAAAGGGATACAACCGATCCCCTGCACTTGTGGTTTATCACCGGCTCCTTTGAGGGCTATGAATTTCACCACGTCCCCTGAGCGGACAATGAGGCGGCAGACGCATTAGCAAAAATCGGCTCCACCCGCCAAGCCATCCCAGCCGGCGTCTCCCTCGAGCAGCTACGCAAACCATAGATCATGCTGTCTCATGAGTGAGGGTCCATCTTTGTGCCCGTGGACCCCTCCGGCTCCTCCTCGGGCTCGTGGGCTCCGCCGGCTCCTCCCGCCTCGACGGCTGCGACCAATCCCGCCTTCGGGGCGGCCGACTCTGAGCCCGTGACCATTGTGATAGTGGTATATGCGCCGTCCACGGCCTTGATCCCGAGAGCCGACAAGACAGCCCTAGGGGCTCTGGCGATGGACCCGGGGGCTGCGGTTGCCCTGGTTTCGAGCTCGAGCCGGCACCGGCTCTCGTATTGGCTCCGACGTGGGCCTAGTCCATCCTAGCCCTCCTCATGCATAGTGAGCTCCGTCCTGGCGAAGTCGAGGCCCGAAAGATCCAACGCCTGTCCTCCACCTACACCATCATCAACCGCGAGCTGATTTGGCGCAGCACAACTTGCATGTTCCAACACTGCGTCGAGTCATTGAAGGGACAAGAGATCCTTCGAGACATCCACCAGGGAGAGTGCAGACATTGCGCCTCCTCGAGGACCCTAGTGGACAAGGTGTTCCGCCATGGGTTCTACTGGCCAACGGCCCTGGAGGAAGCAAAGCATCTCGTCGACAAGTGAGCAGGGTGCCTGCGCTTCATCATGCAGAGCCACCTACTTGCTACAACCCTCCAGACCATTGCCCTCTCATGGACTTTCACCGTATGGGGGCTCGACATGGTAAGGGCATTCAAGACTGTGCGAGGCGGCATGACACACCTTCTGGTAGCGGTCGACAAGTTCACCAAGAGGATCGAAGCCAGGCCCATCAAGAAATTGGATGGTCCAACGGCCGTCCGATTCATCAACGATATCGCCGTTCGTTACGACATCCCCCACGTCATCATCACCGACAATGTCAAAAATTTCGCCAAAGGCGTGATGGCGTCTTTTTGCTCCAAATAGGGCATCCGGCTCAACTTCGCGTCGATGTCCCACCCGCAGTCCAACGGCCTGGCGGAGAGAGCAAACGGCTTAATCCTGACTAGCATCAAACCTCGGCTCATGGTGCTGCTCGTGCGCTCTGCCAGCTGCTGGATCAAAGAGCTGCCGGCTGCCCTCTGGAGCCTTAGAACCATGCCCAACCGGTCAACTGGCTTCACCCCCTTCTTCCTCGTGCATGGGTCCGAGGCGATCATCCCCATGGATGTCGAATTCGACTCGCCTCGCTTCGCCCTGTACACAGAGACAGATGCAAGATAAGCAAGAGAAGACGGTGTCGACCTGGTCGAGGAGGCGCACGAATTGGCCCTGAGCCAGTTAGCCATCTACCGACAGAAGCTCCAACACTACCATAGCAAACAGATCCATCCCTTCTCCTTCCGCGAGGGGGACCTGGTGCTCAGGCGGATCCAGCGAACCGCCGGCCAACACAAGCTATCCTCCTGATGGGAGGGTCCGTTCATCATCAGCAAGGAGCTGCACAACAATGCGTACTACCTGATAGACGCGCAAAAGTCACATAAGCGCAAGAGAGACGCCTCCGGCGAGGAGTCGGAGCGCCCGTGGAACGCGGCGCTGCTTCGTCCGTTTTATTGCTAAGAGAACCAGTGTATGTATGTATCTCCCACCCTTTTGGGCCTAATGAATGCAGTGGGTGTCCCAAACCAGCACTTGGGTTATACCTTTTCAATTCCTTCAGAACACATCGCTCCTTGAGCATGCACCCAGGTCTGGCTCCCCGGACACGGGGGCTCGCAGGCTAGCCTAAGCCCTCTCTCTAGGAAGCTGGTTAAGTAATGTGATTTAAGCAACCCCCTCCCCGCGTAGCTACAGACCAGCTCCTGCCTGTATGGATGATGGGACCCTGGGACGAAAACTTACTACACACGAAGGCCGTCTGCAAGGGAGTGACCGGCTCGGACTAGCTGGATCATTTTATATTTTATATTTTTTAGTCGGCCTCTATCGTACTCACCCTAGATAAACGTCGTCGTGGGTCCAAAGCCCACGACCAACTCCCCTCAAGAAGACGCCCTGTCCCAGTCATAGACCAACTCCTGACTGTTCGACTGGTGGGGTTGAAGCCAAAGAGGACGGGGTTTTGGGCAGACAAAAGACGAAGGGATGAAAAGCCATGGACGAGTCGGCACACACAAATTTTTCAGCAAGGATAAAGCATGAATTCGTACACAAAAGCATAAAGGTCCACGGCCACATGTTCATTACATTAGACCCCTAGTGGGTGGAACTGCAAACTAATTAAAACAAGCAAGAAAGCAGAAAGATCCTAGCTAGTGGAGGCCCCATCCTTGGCCTCCATGCGTCCTGCAGCGGTCGAGGTGGAGGCTCCATCCTTGGGCCCAGTGCGCCTGGCGTCGGCAGTGGCACGCGTGTCTTCTCCTGGCCCGAGATCAACATAGGCGTCGGCACTAGAGGCAGTGTCCTCATCGGCCGACTTGCTGGACCCGCCGTTCGGGTCATTGAAGGCCAGGGTGTAATTATCCTCTGGGATCACCGCGCCGTCTACCGTCATCTCAGGGACATACTCGTCCCATGGAGCGAACAACGCAAGGTCGCTGGCCCACGCGCCTAGCACGTCAGCAACCGTTTCTAGCCCTGCATTCGCGCCAGCACGCTAGGTAGCAAGCAGCCCTAGGTACAGCTCCGAGTACGAGGATTTTGTGACACGGAGTGCTATGGCCACGCCGGCCTGCGCCGCGGAGGCCCTCCAGGCGTTTACCCACGCGCTCCCGGCCTCCAGGAACCTCGACAGGTGGCTCATGGAGCTTTGTTGTACCGTGTCAGGCTAGAGTGTGCAAGCCAGCACCAAACTGGCATTCTGGAGCCGCTCCATGGCCCACACCACCTCGTTCATGCGGTCATTGGCGGTGATCCCCACCTTGTCCACGGTCCAGGTGGAAAGCATCAGGATGAGGATGCCCGACGCCCGCTGCTCCTTGCGGTGGGCCTCCATGGAAGCCTCTGATCCCTCCTCCGTATCGGGGAAGAGCCTTGGGGCGAGGAAAAGAGCACGCGACGTTTGATGAAAAGAGAAGCCAAGCCCAAAACAACGCAAGAAGAAAACCCAAGACAAAGGAAACTCATCGGCTAGAAGCTAGTCCACCGCATGCGCCTCCTCCTGCACCTCCACTTCTCTCACCGACCAGGCCTAGATAGGGCGGTCGTGCTCGACTTGCACCGTCCGCGCCTCCTCGGCCGCCTTCTCCAGCAGGTCATCCTTGGACTTCAACGACTCGCGGTGGTTCGCCTCCTGCTGCTCCAGCTCCACATGGTGAGATGCCTCGCACTCCTTTTCTTTGCCTGTAGGCTGTCCACCTCTTGGCATAGCCGGTTGCACTCCGCCTATAGAAGGTCCCGCTACTGGCCAGCTCGGGATAGCCATAGTCGGACGTCAACCGCCTCACTGGCAGAGGCTGCACGGTCCGGAAGCATCATCATTAGAAGACGACAAACAAGGAAGCTGAAGCGAAAGGATTAGACCCGCCTGCAGCACAACCGCCCCTAATACTAAGGGCTACACCCAGTGGGTAACCTCATGCGCCCCCACTAGAACAACACAAGGGCATCATACCTTACAGATCCACCGCCATGGTGGTCAGCCGACTTTTGGTTTCCCGAAACTGGCCCAACAACGTGTTGAACATGGCCGCTCGACAATCGTGGTGGGCCTGCAAAGAACAAGGATAAAGGCTACCGCGGTTAGACTCGACCCGACTGCCTCCCACTCGGCCCGACTGTTGGGGGCTACACCCAGTGGGTGCGCTCGCGTGCCCCCACTGGAAAGATTTAGAAGAAAAGGATGAAAGTAAAGAAAGGGGGAGGGGCAGAGCGCCTACCGTAATAGACTGCTCAAGGTGGGTCAACCGATATCGGGCTGCCTGCACCACCGGCTGCTCCTTGTCGCGGTAGTCGGCGAACTCCGCGATGAGTGCGGCCACCCCCACAACCAGTGAGCTGAGGGCTCCACTACCATGGGTTCCGCCGGCTGTGGCCCAGCTCTCCTGTGGCCGGGTATCGGGTTCGGAGTCGGTTTCAGCCATAGCCGGGACCCGTGACAGCACAATAAGGCCCCCGGCTCCCTCTGATGATGCGCTCCCAAGTGACATAATGGCGGACCTGGCTAGCTCCTTCGACGAGTCAACCCCAAGGGGGTCCTTCGGTGCCGGGATCTCAACCTTTGGCTCTCCACCGCCTGCCGCCCCGTCCACACCGGATCCTCCGCCACCCGAGCCGCTAGCGTCGTCCCACTTTCCCTTTGTAGCCTTCGCTCACAGCTGTGGGTCGTTGGCCGCCGGTGGTGCGATGTTGGGACCCATCGGCACATTATCGGTCCACTGTGTCGTTTTCTCAGCAGCCTCCGCCGCGCTCGTAGTCGCACGAGCCTCCTTCACGGCCCGGGCGTCCGCCTCCAGTTGCCGTGTAGGATCATGCACCCCCTTGGACCTCTTCTCCTTGATCGGATCAACATGGTCATATGGGGCCTTGCCCCATCGTCACCCATCCTCGTCCAACTTGGCGGCAGAAATCAAGTTCACCCGCCTTGCCACGTGCATGGCCTTCAACTCCTTAGTGGAGAGCTGGCTCACGTCATGCCGGCCACCCATCTGGGAGATGAGATGCGCCCGGTGCTGCAACGGCTGCACTCGGCGCACCACCATGGTCGTGATTAGATCCGCAGCCGTGAGGCCTTCTGAGCCGGCTAGCGCAGCCAGCAGAGAGCAGAGTCGGTTTGCCTTCTCGGCCGGCTAGTGCAGGGGAGCCCTCTAGTTCAGCATGGCGTGTGGCGACTGGTCAACGAAGGCGGGCAGGTCGATGAGGTCTAGATTCGACTCCATGTTCTTCACGTAGAAGAAACCCTTCTTCCAGCTCTTCACCGAGTCTTGGAGAGGGAGCTTGGGGAAGCCGGTCCCCATGCGGTGGTAGATGAGGGTGGCTTCGCAGGCGGACATCTCCTTTAGCCCCATGGTCTTGGTCAGCACTGTTTGCTGCTTCAGGAAGAAGAGTCAGCATCAGAGATGCAGGCGCGACTCCATCATCAAATAACCCTCGCACAAGGAGAAAGAGGCGGCCAACTGCAGGATGGCATTGGAGCAAAGGTGGTGCGGCTGCAGGCAGTAGTCCATGTGGAACCGCCAGAAGAAGGTGCACGCCGGAAGCCCCAGCTCATGGGCAAAGTGCTCGGCGAAATCCACCACCTCGCCTTCCCCTAGGGCCGGGGCGTTCTCCTCCCCCGCGATGAGCGCTTCCACGAGCCTTGATGGCGGAAGCTTGCGGCGGTGGCGGAGGTGCTCGATATAGTCTTCATCCATGTTGATGCCATCCTAGGCACCCTTGCTTCCCATTTGGAGAGGGCTCGAGTACGGTGACAAGGGGGAGGGGAGATGAGTGCCGGCAGAATACAACGGGCATCGGCGGCGAATGACGGCGCGGCGGTCACATGGGTCGTGCCCTCTTCTCTCTCTGCGTGGGGAGGGGGGATGGCGAAGAAGACAAGGGACGAGGGCAGGGGTGCGAATGGCCCTTTCTGCCCCTCTCCCTTCCCATTTAAACCTCGCGTGGGGTAGTAGGGAGGGGATCCGACGCACACGATCTCCACTGCCCCCACTTCACGCGGGAGGCGTTACTACGCATGGGGAACGCCAACCGACGGCCTTTCCCATAGAAGATCCACGCATGAGGCCAAGGCCGAGGACAGGCGGGCCCCGCCATGTGGCCCGGTCTTGTCGATCGCGTGGCTTGTCAGACCACGGCGCGCTACGTGACACACGTGGTTTACCCTCTCCTCATCTCAAAGAGACCGAAGCAGCCTGTGGCTGTCGAACGGCCCGGCTCCAGGTCCGTGGGCCCATAGGCGCAGGATCCAAGCTGACGATGCCCGCCGCATCGAGCCGGCGGGCCTGCCCTACTTCGGGGACTACTGAGGGGGGGATAACCCCAAGGTAGGCTCATTCAGGCCACTACCCCTTTCCAAAACAAAATACGGGGCGGTCCGCACCCTCATAGGGCGGCTCCCCTTGGCCGGTTGCATGGCGCACCCGGCTCGAGGCGGAGCCACCAGCCATCCGGCTCGAAGGCGACCCATCAGCTGGCAGGTCAGCGCCTTTCCCATCAACCTGCTCGACGGGACATGGGCGCGACAGTACGATGTGGCTACAGCATCCGGGTACTGTTGGTCAGTGCACGCGTGGCTATAGTGCACCCGCCGTACCACCGGTCAGCACCCGCATGGCTACAGTGGAGGCTGCAGTACCGCTGACCCCGTCTGACTACGACCAGGCGGGCGGCATAGTGCCAACACGCCTCCAACCACTCCATTACCTGCCCCAGCGTGTCTACAGTTGCTACGTCTTGAGCTTGCGTTGGTTTTCCCTTGAAGAGGAAAGGGTGATGCAGCGAAGTAGATAAGTATTCCCCTCAGTTGTTGAGAACCAAGGTATCAATCCAGTAGGAGGAACAAGCAAGTCATTAATGGATACACCTACACAAACAATCAAACTCTTGCACCCAACGCTATAAAGGGATTGTCAATCCCTTCACGATTATTTGCAAGGATAACATCCGATAGAGATAGATGTAAACAAGGACGGAAAGTAAAAGGTAAATCAATTGCAGCAACGTATTTTTGGTATTTTTGGTTTACAGATCTGAAAATATATTATGGAAAGTATACCCTGGGGCCATAGGTTTCACTAGAGGCTTCTCTCTTGAAGGCAAATATCATGGTGGGTAAACAAATTACTGTCAAGCAATTGATAGAAAAGAGAATAATCATGTAGTTATCCAAGGCAATGATCATGCATATAGGCATCACATCCATATCAAGTAGACTGAAACGATTCTGCATCTACTACTATTACTCCACACATCGACCGACTCCTGCCTGCATCTAGAGTATTAAGTTCATGAAGAACAGAGTAACGCATTAAGAAAGATCACATGATGTAGAGGGATAAACTCAAGTAATATGATGAAAACCCCATCTTGTTACCCTTGATGGCAACAATACAATACATGCCTCGCTACCCCTACAAAGTCACTGGGTGAGGACACCGCAAGATTGAACCCAAAACCAAGCACTTCTCCCATTGCAAGAATTACCAATCTAGTTGGCCAAACCAAACCAATAACTCGAAGATATTTGCAAGGATATTAAATCATGCATATAAGAAATCAGAGGAGATTCAAATAAGATTCATGGATAATCTGAACATAAATTCACAATTCATCGGATCTTGACAAACACACCACGAAAGAGGATTACATTGGAACGATCCCCATGAAGATCATGGAGAACATGGTATTGATGATCAAAGAGAGAGAAGAAGCCATCTAGCTATTAGCTATGGACCCCTAGATCTGTGGTGGACTACTCATGCATCATCGGAGGGGCAATGGAGTTGATGTAGATGCCCTCCGTGATCGAAACCCCCTCCGGCAGATTACTAGAAAAGGCTCCAAGATTGGATCTCTTGGGAACGGAGGCTTCTGGCGGCGGAAAAGTATTTGCGTGGCTCGTTCTGGTGTTGGGGGAATATTTGGGTATTTATAGGACGTAGAATAGGGTTAGGAGAACCGCCAGGAGACGACAAGCCTACCAGGCGTAGCCTGGGGGGTGGCTGCGCCTACCAGGCATGTAACATCTTGTCAAGTGCCCTGGCATGCACTCCAAGCCTGGTTGATTTGTTTCCTTCGAGAAAAATTCATTCCGAAGGTTTTATGTCATTTGGACTCCGTTTAATATTCCATATCTACAAAACTCAAAAACAAGGAAAAAAATAGAAACTGGCACTAGGCTCTAGATTAATAGGATAGTCCAAAAAATAATATAAAATAGCATATTAACACATATAAAACATCGAAAACAGATAATATAATAGCATGCCATCATCAAAAATTATAGATAGATTGGGGATGTATCAATAGTGCGACTGGCCGTACCGCTGACCACGGCTGGCTGCAACTAGACGATGCCGTATAGGACGGCCCATGTCGCGCCCTGACAGGCACGCACCAATAGCGAAGGCCACCCGGCGGCCGCCCCCCGGTTCCCAATGGGAGCCTGTAGCCTGTGGGTTGTCGGTGTGAAAATCGGCGGATCTTGGGTAGGGGGTCCCGAGTTGTGTCGGTGGGATCGATGGTAATAGTACACGAAGGAGACGATGTTTACCCAGGTTTGGGCCCTCCTACTGAGGTAAAACCCTGTGTCCTGCTCAATTATATTGATGTGTATGAAGGTTACAAAGTTGATCTACCTCGAGATCGAATAGCTAAAACCCTAGATGAGTTTTCCTCGCCTACAATCTACCCCCCGGTTTATGTAGACATCGGGGGTACCTAGGTTCTACACATGATAGGTCTCCTGTCGGGGATGGAGATTCCGACCCACACCTTGACTTGGAGTACACGCTGCATCTTTGGAGGTTTCCTTCTAGAACACTAGGTCACCAACCCTTCCTGCGATTGCTGTAGAGCGGCAAATCAGGACGACCTATGAGAGATAGGCTAACGGCCTGAGGACCTCTTAGTCCAGGACTCCCTCAGTAGCCCCCGAACTAGCCCCCAACGCCAAGAATCATGACACCAGCAGCTTCGTCTGATCGGAGTCTTCAACTTGTGGGGTGAGTTCCTCTTTCCCCTAAATGATCGACCGACAATAGCTCGGTCGTTAATGACGCGTATTTCATCCGAACATATAGTCGTTCGAACGACATGAGTTTCTTAGCCCCAAAGGCCAAACATCAAACAATAAACAATGTTTTTTGACAGCCTTTTTGACAAAGAGTCGCGACCTATCACGACCGCTGAACCAGTTATGAAAACTTGGTTACCGACTCGAGGCCGGTTCTCCATTGACACGTCTTTTCAATGCGTAGATCGTGCCCTGTTTATTATGGGATATGATTAACACCCTAGGTTACTTCGCACATGCATAACAGCATGCATGCCTCGGGAAGCAGAGATACTTGCGGCACATTAAAGGGAGGCTCACCGACGTTACGCCTCATAAAAGGGAAAAACCCGAGGCCTATTCATGCTTCCCATTTGCATGCTTCGCCTCCTCAATATTCCCAAGCTCCAAGAGCCCATATCCAGTTCTTCCTCAATTTCTCCTCCGAGCTTAGCCATGGCGGGTTCTGGCTCTATGGGAAAGTGGGAGGCCTCCATGGTCACCTACATGGACATCCGAGAGTTAAAGCTCTCCGACTACCTCCCCGCCAACGTCTTCCACCGCACTCCAGAGGCGAACCAGGTGGTCCCCACTCCTAAGCTAGGCGAGAGGTGGTTTTCATCCCCCACTTCATCCGGGGACTGGAATTTCTGCTCCACCCCTTTGTCAGGGGCCTTATGTTCTTTTACGGGCTGGATTTCCACGATCTTCCCCAAACTCCTTCATGCATATTTCGGCGTTCATCATTATCTGCGAAGCCTTCCTATGGGTCAAGCCGCACTTCGGCCTGTGTCTCAAGGTATTTAATGTCAAGCCGGAGTAGCACGCAGAATGCAGAGGGACAGTAATCAGTAAGCTTGCCCGCGTCGACTGGCCGGCCGGCACGTTCATTGACAGAATAAAGATCTTGCAGAAGGAGTGGTTCTATATCACCGAAAAAGGACGAGGGCTGGGTGGCGCGTGCTGAGTTCAGATCTGGACCACCTACGAGATTAACCTCGTGGCTTAGGAAGGGTCTCGACTGGGGGTCGGACGCAGAAGTGAAATCACTACAGAAGCGTATTTCCCCGATAATCGCGGCCAATGTCTAGCTGGTTAATGTAGTCCAGGTCATGCTCCGATGCCATATTCTTCCCTGCCAGCACCGGGCCTCCCCCATGTGGGCTTATCAGCTCGAGGATGAGCCTACCATGTGTCGACTCTTCCGCACTACCCATAAGAAATTATGGAAAGTGCTATTCAAGCTCCAGAAAAACTGGTCGGTCGAGGAAGAAGACGTAGGTCTTGATGCTGACAACCCTCCTGCCCAGGTTTGATAAAATTTCAATTCTCTCGCTCTGTTCTTTTACAAAATGGTTGAAAACCTTCCCCCTCATCTTTGTAGAAATGGTTGAGCAAGGCCACGGAAATTAACTACCCGGCCCCACAATCCGAAGACCCTAGGACGGATTTGTTGACGGTGATGCTCGTCGTGGTGCCATACACGACGCAACAGAAGAAGAAGGAGAAGAAGAAGGCCAGAGAAGGTCTTCGATTGAGGGCTCTTCCGAACACTATGCCTGACAAGACCCATGCCTCTTCCACTCACGAGGAGGAGCAAGAGGATGAAGCGGAGAGCAATTCCCCCTCACAAGAAAAAGGGTAGCATCAGCAGACGCCATGGAGGACCTACCTCCTCCTGCCCCGAAGAGGTCATTCCGGACAAAAGTAGTCCTGGCCGATGATACCTCGGGCTCCGATGAAGAGTCGGAAGACTTTGGCAGGGTTCCTCGAAGGAACCCAAGGGTCAAGCCCCCGACCTAGAGGTATATATCCGAAGATCCGCTGAATTATTTCTATGGAGTTTTTGATGTTAAATGAAAGAATACCTTTTAATTTGCAGCCCACCACACATTCTGCCCACCGCCCAAATATAGGATGGGGAGTCTCTGCCCGCCGATCTGGTGGAGAGTGGAACTACGTCACACCCCACACCTCCAGGGACCGCGAGGGAGACCACGGAGGTGTTATCCCACCAGGCTGCTTCCGAGCCAAACACCGGCGGCGGGGGTGATGATGTTATGGACGAGGTTAACGCCTCGGCCGTCGAAGACGAGGAGGAGGGAACTCTCCTGGCCGCTGAGAAGGGAGGACAGATGAATGTCCAGTCCCCTCCGAGGACATCTCCGGAGCACACTGTGCCTCCGTAGCTACCAACTCAATCCCCCATCGGAGATCGGGTTAGTTGGTCGTCACTAGTGCGACCCATGATTGGGTAGCCGATCGTGATGGAGGGAGGTCTGTCAAGCCCCTCCATCTCCAAGGATCACTGCACTCTTATGGGTGCGGCTTTGCAAGGCAGTCAGTCCGTTGATAGCAGACTGAAAGAGGCCTTCAATGGACTCTTGACGGGCTTCAAGGTGAGCCACGTAATACCCTTTTCTGAATAATTTAATTTTATTAAGTTTGTGCAATCCTTATATATATAGTATCCCCCGATCCCTGGGTGAGTTTGAAAAAAACTCGTGCAGGGGTCAAGTACCCGGGAATGAATAACAATGCCCAAGGCACCATTTCTCCGAGCACAGGGTCATGTTCTGACGGCTCGGGAGTTTGAACACACCTAACCTCTTATTTATGTATTTTTTATAGGCCTCGTCATCGGCAGCGGCCGTCAATGCTGTGGAGCTTGCCGAGCTAAATCGGAAGCTCAAGAGCTCCAAAGAGGAGCTTGATTGCCTAAACAAGAGGTTTGACGAGGCAAGGTAAGCCGAATTGTAATATCCAGGCTGTCTATGTTAGTGATCCACACTGGTAAACCATTGTAATTATTTATTTATTGCTTCCACAGCTTCGGCTGCAGAGGTCGAGAACCTCAAGGCTGAGCTAAAAAAGATGAAGCAGGAGGCCGTGGATGAGAAGCCGACAGTCGAACAAGTAGCAGCCGCATTGTTCGCATTAAAAACCGCGAGCGGTAAGCATGAGGCCCACGTGGAGGAGGTGTAGCAGGAGCTCAAGGATGCTAGCACGAAGTGCGATGACCTTGAATAGAAAGGCAAAGAGCAAGCCACCAAGCTATGCACGCTAAAATCTGAGCTCTAAAAGGAGCGGATGGATAAGCGGTTCTTTGAAGAAGATGTCCGCCAAGTCAAGGCGGTCATAGGTGGTAAACCGTATTTACTATAGTGTGCCTTTGGTTATAGCAGATTTGCATTGCTCACCCAGGTGTGGTGTTCCTTAGGTGAATGGTCGGACCTCCGAAAGAGTGCAGCGAATGCGAGCGAATTCTATGCTTCGCGGGATGAGGGTGATGAGGCTCGGCTATTCTGGGCACAACTTGAAGCCCCTGAGCGCTCTCCTCTTCTGATCGAGCAGATGAAGCAACTGATGGAGCTGCATAGGATGGCGGAGTCGGACATGAAGGATCTCTGCATCTCTCAAATTGTGCATAAACTGTGCGATGCTGCACATCAGATTGACACGGTAAAGCGTTCTTCATGCATCGAGGGAGCTCGAATGTCCTTTGCAAGTACCATGGTGCACTGGCCTAAACTCAAGCCGACCGAGATGGACACCGGGCCTCTGCCCCCCGGGAAGGAGCACATGCATTCCGAGCAGTACTTCCCATGGTGATGGATGCTGCTCGGGCGATAGAATCCCAATGCTCCAACAATGAAAATTATGAATGAACTTACTGTATAAGTGCCCGAAGACTTTTATTGCTTTATAACGAGGTTGCATGGTTTATCATGTCTTTTATGTTTTAGTATTTATTTTGACTCCCATGCGGCCATTTTATCTGAAAGTTGTGAGTCGTTGGCTTCAGCCCCCGAGTAGATACTATGCGGGGTGTTTCTGCCCCCACATTGTGACCCTTTAGCCGAGGTATCGGTGCCCGAAGGTGGTGGTGCGAGGGGAACAAGGCAATCAGACTATAATGCTTTATTTCTTTCACTTAGCCGTGGGAGCTTAAAAAATGAGGGGGCTGATGACTAGCCCCAGTGTTTTGTGATGTTCGGATGTACCGAGGCTAAAGCAAAACCCATCGTATGACACGGAATAACCTCTATCGATTTTTAAGTATGAAACTTATGCTCGGATTTGCAGACCGGTTCTCGCTTACTATGACAGTCAGTTTTCGGCTTTTTCCCTTGAGGTGCTTGACTAGGCGAGTTGGAAGCACAATCGTAGTGGTTCTCCCTTTTCCCTTTTAGCCGAACGAATGGAACGTAAGAGGGCACACATAGGAGCCAGGCAACCCAACTATTGACCCAAGGCATAATTCGGATCGAATGCAAATAAAGCAAAATCCAAGAGTCAAACACATGATCAATTGTGTCGGGGTGATGCTTAGGGTGATATTTTTAATTAATGCCCCCCTTCTATTAGCCAGTTGCATCGTAATGTGTACTGAACAGTTTTGCAAGAAGCATTGATGAGGGAAGAACAGAGTATGTAGCATAAAATACAGCGAAGAAGCCATGGAAAATGGTCTATTATTTTCTCATTAATTATTATAACTCAAATTGTTGAAGCCACTGTTTTCAGGTATTTAACGAGAAAATATAAAGTTTACAGAGGAGAGATTGTACCATTGGTCTTCGATAGGTGGATTGATGTCCTCGATGTGCCGTATTTCCGCTCCTGCGCCCCTAGGGAGTTGCATTGCTTTAAGGCCGATTGGTGTCGGTGAGCGGACCTTAGAAAAAAGAGCTTGAGAAGTCGCCGAATTAAGTATGAGACTTGCACTTTAGCAGGTCCTTGATGGTACCCATGGTTTCTCCGAGGACATGTACTAGCAGTAGTTCGGTCCAGCCGAACACTTTCCCTTTGATAGTTGTTCCCCACTCCTGCCCATGGAATCTTGAGTGCAAAGTTGTGCCATCTTGACACATGTTTGACGGGCACTAGGGCTATGCAATGAGGAGTGTGTCCCTATTTCTGGGGAGAAGAAGATTCCGGGAGTTCGGACTGAGACCGAGCTCATTTCTTGACCTTACGTGCCTTTATGGCAGATTTCAGTGTTGGCCCATCGTCAACGTAAGGGAATTCAGCCGCCAGGGCCAATGCATGTTCCTCAGTTTGGAGAGAACTCTCTGTGTTGCCGTTCACAGTAATGACCCCCTTGGGCCCAGGCATCTTTAGCTTGAGGTATGTGTAGTGTGGGACGTCATTAAAGCGAGCGAACGATGTGCAACCTAGAAGGGCGTGATAACCACTGCGGTAAGGGACAATATCGAAGATAAAGTACTCGCTACAGAAGTTGTCGGGCGAGCCGAACACTACTTCGAGGCTCACAGAGCTTGTGCACCGGGCTTCGATGCCTGGGATCACTCCTTTAAAGGTAGTATTGCTCGGTTTGATCCTTGATGGATCTATACCCATCTTTTTCACCATGACTGAGTAAATTAGATTGAGGCTACTTCCTCCGTCCATTAGGACTTTAGTGAGGTGATACCCATCGATAATGGGCTCTAGGATGAGGGCTGCCGAACTCCCATGACGAATACTAGTCGGATGGTCTCGTCGATCAAAGGTGATCGGGTATACGAACCATGGGTTATACTTCTGGGCTACATGCTCTACGACATAAACCTCTCGAAGGGCGTGCTTCCTCTCCCTTTTGGGTATGTGAAAGCACATTTGCTCCCTTGCTGGTTTTGGTAATTCATAACAACATATAAGTTATTGAACTAATGTTTCCATCAAGTATATTTCAGGAAAAGTTCAATGGTGGGTTGGCAAAGAGATTGTGGAAACACCCCAAGATGCAAGGAAATGGATTGGCAAAGCTTCAAGCCAGAGGACTCTACATTTTATATTTGTGAGAAATCACCTTGAGTCCATAGCAAAGCCAATACTATTAAAAGGGGGTAAAGTTTTGTTGGTGAACAAAAGCTCATACAACTGATAATCACCAAAGACACCCACAAACTATCCCACCACAGTCTGATCTAAGCCATACACTCAAATCGGTGCAACCAACATTTCCATCCCGTTGCCACCGAGTCCAAACCATAGAAATACTCAGCCAAACCCTAACCCTTCGGTACAGCCGATACTGCTTTCGGTCCCACCGTGTTGGGCTGCCAACTTTCTATTACGCAAGTTCACATTTTCTGTCCGTCCGAGAATGTTGAATCGGCATCACCGAGAATGGGCATTCTGACCGTTGGTTACCTTATCGGTGCAACCGAGATTCGTATATCTATCCCTCCGAGATTCAAAAGTTGCCACCTTTTGATCGCTTCGGTACCACTAAGATTAACACACCGGTCTCATCGGATTGGTCATTTTGTGTGTAATGGTTGGATTTTTGGGGATGCCTATATATAGCACTTCATCACCACCTACTCGACAGAGAAGCACTCAGAACCATTCCATACCTATCCTATCAGTTTTCTGAGAGAGAACCACCTACCCTTGTGTTGATTTGTAGCATCCCCAAGTTGCTTTCGACCAATCCCATCTCTTCTACCAAGCCATATCTGTGCGAGAGTGATTGTGTGTTGAGGAGTCTATCATCTTGAAGCACAAGAGCAAGGAGTTCATCGACATTACCGAGCCTATTACCTTTTGGAGGGTGGTGCCTCCTAGATTGGTTAGGTGTCACTTGGGAGCCTCCTACTTCGTGTTGTGGAGTGAACCAAGATGTTTTTAAGGGCAAGGAGATCGCCTACTTCGTGAAGATCTACCCCGAGTAAGGCTAGTCCTCCATGGACGTAGGCCGTCATGGTATAGTTAAGGTTGCTTCTTTGTGGAAACCTCCGGAGGTAGAGCCCTCCATGGACTCTCGTGACCGTTACCCTCTGTGGGTTGAAGAATCCATGAACATGGACGTACGATAGCACCACCTATCAGAACCACGGGAAAAATCATCGTGTCACCAATTGTGTTTGCTTTTCTTACCCTCTCTTTACTTACACATGCAATGTCTTTACTTTCTACTGCTATACTCTTAGACATGCATGTGTAGGGTGTATTTGACATACTATGAATGCTAAAATCTGCCAAGAATTAAAATTGGGGAAATCATAGTTTTATTTGGTCAAGTAGTCCAATCACCCCCCTCTAGTTTCGATCCTACAAGTGGTATCAGAGCTTTGGTCTCCATTGCATTGGTTTCACAACCTAGGAGAAGTATGGAATCTAGTGAGGGAAACTAACACCATAGAGGTCCGTACTTTGATGGCACAAATTTTTCTAGTTGGAAGCACAAAATGAAAATGCATTTGCTTGGTCATAATCCTGCCATTTGGGCTGTTGTTCATGTTGGCTTGCAAGATGAATTCTTTGTGGAAGGAAAGGAACCCGATCGCGAAGCGACTGCGGATGAATTGAACATGTTGCAAATCAATGCTCAAGCATGTGACATTCTCTTCAACTGCCTATGCCTCGAAGAATTCAACAAAATCAGCCGTCTTGAACACGCAAAAGAGATTTGGGATACTTTGGTTGATATACACAAAGGAACTAAGTCCATGAGAGAATCCAAGTTAGACGTTCTTCATGGACAACTTGACAAGTTCAAGATGAAGGATGGTGAAGGAGACACTGAGATGTACTCTAGGCTAGATCACATCACTAATGAGATTGCTGGCTTAGGAAGCAAAGAAATGACTGACAACTTCATCATCAAGAAGATACTTTGAGCTTTGGATGATCGATATGACACCGTTTGCACATTGATCCAAATGATGACCAACTACAAAAATCTCAAACCAATGGAAGTGATTGGTAGAATTGTTGCTCATGAGATGACACTCAAAGACAAGGAAGAGCTTCACCACAAGTTTAGCGGCGCTTACAAAGCCAGAAGCGATGCTCCCGCTACCTCAAGCGACAACCTTGTCACAAATGAAGATATAAGCCTCATGGGCAAGAAATTCAACAAGTTCTACAAGAATAGACGCAAAGATCGATGGTCCAACTCAACACATGAAGAGAAGCATTCGTCAAGTCGTGACCGAAACTGCTACAATTGTGGGAAGCTCGGACACTACTCCAATGAGTGCACAGCTTCTTACAAACAAAGAGAAGAGTCACCGAGAAGACGAAGCTCAAGAGATGAGTCACCTCGAAGAGAGAGAAGTAGTAGAGATGATCATTATGAATGAAGACCCTCAAGGAGAAGTAGGGACTCACAGAAGAAGGACAAGTACACCAAGAGCTACTCAAGAAGGAAACAACAAGCTCATGTTGGTGAATGGGTTTCTCGCACCGACTCTGACAACCACTCCGGGAGAAGCTATCACTCCAACTCCAACTATAGTCAAGATGAAGGTGTTGCCGGAATTACAGTAGTGACAACCAACTCCGATGATATATTTGATTCACCAAATGAAGGGAGTGGAAGTTGCTTCATGGCTAACGGCCCCAAGGTACCACACCTCGAGTATCTTGATTTCAATAGTGATGAAGATGACTTGTTAATTGAAGATGACTTGCTATTTGACAAAACTAGTAATGATAGTAAAAATGAACGTGCTAGTACTCACTCTATTTTAGATAAGTCATGTAATGATGATAAGTTGGAAATAGAATGACCAACTCAAGAACTAAATACTCTTAAGTTAGCTCATGAGTCAACTCTAGAAAATCATAGAGAGCTTGTAAGGACACATGAGAAGCTACGCTTCGAGAAGCTCAATTTAGAGCTAGAGCATGAGTTCCTTAAAGCTATAAATGACGATCTTCGAAAGAAGACTTCCTCTTATCTAGCCAAACGACTTCTCTTATCTACATTCATGCGACAAGTTAAGTCTAAGCAAGCTAGTAAGAAAGGAAAGAAAGGTTCTTCAACTAGTACCAATAAAAATGATAAATCCAATGATATTGCTTCTAGTAGTTCTCTTGAACCAACTAACTCTTATCTTAGCCAAGTTACATTTGAGCAAGAAAATTAACTCTTGAAAGGGATTATAGAGAAAGGTATCTAGAAGAGTTTTGAAGGATGCAAAAAATTTGAGGATATTGTACGCAAGCATGGAGGATATCGGAAGAATCGTGGTGTTGGCTACTTCAACGCTAACGGAGTTGAATGGGAAGAAGGTCAATACCCCAATCCCAAGTTTGTTCCTCAAAAGGAGAAGTATGAAAATACACTCCCCAAGGGAACAAAGTTTCAAGATGACCTTCCACCACAAGACACCAAGCTCAAGGGCAAGAACAAGCTTCAAGAGGACGTTGACTCATATGAAGATGAATCCCAAGCTTTGGTGAAGTGGGTTCCCAAGGCCACTACAAGATCAACTTCTACAAGTGCTACTTCAACACTAAGGATCCCCATCAACTTGATGTGGGCCCACAAGAAGAAGAACTAGAGAGTTCTTGAGGGGTGACTCCGCCAATGAAATTCACTCATATTCATTATTGGTAAGGACTATCCGCAATCAACATCAACTCTATGAAAAAGTTCAAGGAGTCACACATACCCTCAAAGGTAAGAAAGGGACAAGGTAGTAAACAAATCAACGGACGTCATCTCATATGCATTTCACTCCATGTCCATAGATATCCTTGTATTTGTCTCTTGTGTCTTGGGACTAACCCGTCTGGGTAAGAAGAATAATGAAACAACAAAGATGCTCCCAACTCTTGGTGATCTTCATCAACCTTGAGCATCCACCACTACCTCACCAACATGAAGTCTTCATCGAAAAAACCCAAGGTTAGTTTATCCCTCTTATGGGGGAATGTCACATCAAGGGGCAGCTTTACTCTAAGACTTGAGTTAAATCATCTGAAAAGAATGTGACATCATTAAGTGCTTTATGTGAAAGTGGTAACCCCACTTGTGCTTAAACGATGAGTATGACCTATGATCAAGTATTCTTACTTGGATCCTAAGTTAATATACTCATATATAGATGACTATGTCATCGCCAAAGTGCTTGTTAGATGCTAGTGTTTGTGCACGTTTGCCATGATTTCATTTGACATCTTATTGTGTGAGCATGTTGGTCTGCATTTATTTACTCATTTGAGGATATCCAATTGTTGCTATTTGGGTTTGGATTTATCTTTTGCCAATAGGATATACAATAATGCCTAGGACCACTCCTTTAGATATCTATGCTATCTCACCTCATACTCTATTAAGGTTGCATTAAAAAATTTGAACAAGTGCTTTTCGATCGCTCTATGTGTGGAGCACTCGGAGCTCCGTATCAACAAGGACTGACCACTAAAACCTCCCAAGTGCATCTTGGTGGAACCAACACCAAAATCTCGGTCACACCGAATGCCTAGGGTCGATCTGGATTTCTTGCCTCGGTACTACCGATTCCATATTATTGGTTACACCGAGTTTCCCTGTGACACCGAAAATTTAGAATCGGCGACACCGACAGTGAAGGGTATATAATCTCTGGATCCAACAGTTTGAAATTTAATTCATCAAATCATCGCGCCCGAAGCCCTAAGCTGCCATAGAAGGACCCTCTGGTCGTCGCCCTTGTCTTCCCGTGATTCTCCACCACTAGGAATCACCGTCGTCAATGAAATATCGCCGCCGTCGCCGCTGTAGCGGATTCTTCACCGAGCTAGTGTACAGATTTGCCCCCTCTTGCGCTCAAACCTCTGAATCTTTTGCATTAGGGTTTCACCATTATCTTACCACAGTCTGAGATCATTCTATCCACAGATTAATTCGATAGTGTAGCGAATCGAAGAATTTTAGGTTTAGTTGCCCGTAAAATTGCATCTCGGTGAGACCGAGTTAGAAAAATCGGTTCCACCGATTGCTTGTTTGTGCTACTGAGGACAAAACTTGGTGAGACCGAGTGACAGTTTTCGGTCTGACGAAACTATTGCCAAGTTTCTTTTAAGGGTTTTGTGAGTCTCGGCAACACCGAAAGGTTTGACTCGGTGACACTGAAATCCAATTTTGAAGTGAACGCCATCTATAATTTTTCTATTCAAACTTTCAAAAACTTGCTAAATATTTTGTGATGACTCAATCTATTGTACTCTTCTATACTCTATTCACAGGGTCAGCATGTCTGAGTCAGATAGTCAGAATTTGCTAGAGCAGGAAGTTGACATGAGTTCAAGCACAAGCCCAGAGCCTAATTCACCTTCAGATCCACGCACCCATAACTCTCATGGGTTGCCCATGGCTGCCACTAGGGCCAGGAACAAGCTAAATTCAGATGATGAAGATTCGGACGTCGTGCCAGAGCAGGTTCTTGCCAAGAAGCAAGAGAAAGTTGCCAAGAAGTCAGCAAATGAGGCCACCTCATCATGGAGGGTGGTCAGCAAAATTTATGCACCTGCTGAAACTATCAAAGCACATGAGAGTGCTAGGGCAATAGTGACAATTGATCCCCCAAGGAATTCAATGCCTAAGAAGGTAGGGGAGAAGAAAGCCAGAAAGAGGATCATCCATGTGACTAGCAGGCCTACATCTATGTATGAAGATCCAAAGGAAGTAGCTACTGCTGAAGAAGAGGATGAGCCAGCTGCAAAGCCTCCTACCCAGAAGAAAGCCTAGAAACTTCTAGATGATGCTATGCCTAAGACAGGCGCATCCAAGAGCACCAAATTTGCATCCAAGAAGGCTGATGCAGAAAAGCCTAAGAGCACATCCAGGCAGATTCCAGCTTTTGGAAAGAACAAAGGAACTACCTTTAGAGCTGAGCATGATGATGACTTTACAACCTTAATGAAGTCATTTGGATGAATTTGTTGACAGAGAATTTACTGCATGGAATGATGAAATGATCATGCAATTCTACTCCACTACACACTTCTAGGGAGATGGTACGATTGTATGGATGACAGAAGGAGCAAGATATGAGTCCACTGTTGATGAATGGGTTGCTATTCTAGGAATTCCAGAGGCACATGATGGTGATTTGGATGTCTACTCAGAGTCTGTAACATCCCAAAATTCCATTTTGGAATGTTATGAAATATAGCTATGCATCCATCTGCATCACTGTTTGAATGTTTGTGTTAATTGAAATGCCTTCTCTGAACTTCTGAAAGCCCTTTCAATTTTTCCCTAACTTGCTTTCACCTATTTGAAATTTTGGTTAAATGTTCAAAATAAGAGGGGAGTAACATGACAATCCACACTAGGGTCATTTTGGTGATCTGTTTGAACAAAAGTAACCAGGAGTTGTTTTGAAAATATTTGCAAAAAGGTTTTAAAAACAATTAGGCAATTTCTGAATTTTTTTTTCAAAGTGTTCAAATGACAGAATAAAAATGTTCATTAAATAGCATTTATTATTCTGTTAATTTTGATATATAATACCCGTATATTTACAAACTATTTGAATGCTTTAAATGTTTTTGAAACGCTCTGGAAAATTATTAAAGGAGAAACGGTAACGGTTACTGTATTAAACGGGCCGGCCCACGGCAGTTATTTCGCGCATTAACTAGAAGCCGGCCGACCGACGCGTAACGGAAGTTTCCCCTCTCGCTGACACTGGACCCCACCCCGACCGACAGTTTTGCCCGCGCTGTCGCCCTCTTCCTCTCGCCCGACCTCGTCGCCGGCAGTTACTCCACCGGATCTCTCTCCTTTCTCCTCCCCCCGCATCTCCCCGCACCCTCTATAAATAGCGCTGCCTCTCCTCTCTCCATTCACCCCCGAGCCCCCTCTCTCCCTCGCCGAGGCGCTGCACAATTCCTCGCCGGAGTTCCCACCACCACCGGACCTCTCGTCGACCGTAGCCAGCGACTCCGTCCATCCCTCGCCCCTCCGACCTCACCAATCGACGCCGGACGTCAAGCCCCGTCGCCCGGGCCACTTCGCTACATCCCTCGACCACCGGAGCGCCAACACCGACAACGTCGCCGTCTCGGACTCGTCGGAGATCCCTCGCAGGCGACCTCTTAACACTGTGAGCTCTCCCAACCCTCGGATCCAGAATCAACGCCTGAGATTAGATCGGAAATAATTCCGAACCGGTATCACCTACCGACCGGTCGTCCGCTTGAAACCACCTACCGCACGCGCTCGCTATCCAATAGGACGGCGCCACGTAGCCCCTGACCGTTGCAAATCAATTTTCCATTTTTGTTTTTTTTGTTTTAATTAACAGAATGATTTCAAATTTTGTTTTGCTTATATCTTTTAACCTGTTAAGTGTTTTGAGTTGATTCTTTTTGCAATAGCTCACATTTTTCATATAGTTTCACCCTGTGCCTTTAAATTTCAAATTTGAGCTATAAAATTTGAATTTAATCAAATTTGCTCAAAATCTTCAAATCTGAATAACTAGAGTTTGAAAATAGATTTTGATATGAATCTTTTTGCTACTGTTTGGTATTAGTTAGGAATACCTTCATGCTTAGTTTGAAGATATTTAGGATACATTTGATTAATGTTTTAACCAAAAACAGAATCTGCCTAGTATTATAATATAGTTTTATATACTTAGTTTTAATTAGTTTAAATTTAGATTTGGTTTCATTTGTTTATTAGGTTATGTAATAAACATTTAGTGTTTTTACTCACTGTTAATAAAAATATAAATTTGCTTAGTTTAATTTTATTTAACATAGGAATCACAACTTCTTTTCAAATAGGTTAATTTGATTAAAACAACTAGTTAGTAATAGTTTTGTTTTCAACAAAGTTTTATATAATCTAATTTTGTTTTCTAAAACAAGTTTATTTGTAAATTCTTTTCTGTTAAGAACATGTTTTGATAATAATTAATAAGTTTTGTTTTGCTCTCTTGTTAGTAAAACTATATTTGTTCCATTTAGTGTTTATCAAAACTTTTACAAACTTTACAAAAGTTTTCTCAACAAACTTAGATTCAAAATAGTTTTATTAAGATAGTAGTGTTTTATAAATCACCTCCTAGTAAACAAAACTTTGTGTGTTTTCTTACTTGAGATTTGTGCATTGTTTTGTCTTGATTGTTTACTAGTTCTTGGTTGATGTTATGAGTTGTTATTTTGTTGTATACTTATTTGAGTGCTTGTTTGTTTCGTTAGATTATCCGGAGTGCGAAGCTTGTTACTTAGAGTCACTCACGTACGAAGATCATCAATCAGGCAAGTCACTTTGACCATGTTTACCCATGTTTTATATGCATTAGTTCTACCATCTCCCCAATTGCATGCAAGATAGGTTAGTTGGAAACTTGGGTACATTGTTCTAGTATCATGTGGTAGGTACCTTCTCAACCTCTTTGACACATTGGCCCCGGGGAACGTTGTTTTACCTTTTGCTATGCTATTAGTAGACGGGGTTGGTTGTGTGATTCATGAGAGTTGAGAGAGTTAATAATTTCAAGACCTACAGAATGATCAAGATTTAAGACTCCGAGTTTTCAACATACCTCTGGGTGGATGATGGTTGAACGGCACCCTGGAGAAACCAGTGGATTTGCCTAGGTGATGCTGGAGATGGCCAGTATTCATGCGGAAAGGTCCACCCAGGCACAAAGAGATGGATGGATGCTTTAAAACCCAAGGCTTACCTACACAGCCACAAGTCATTATGGGCTCTGGCTTGGTTGGATATCGTGGTGACCCTAGACAGGCGGTGCTACGAGATGTAGAAGAACGGTAGGAAAGGATGGGCACCGTCAGAGTCGCGGGGAAACCCTTTGGAAGACCATGTTTTGGTCATCCGTTTCTCAAACACCCTGAAGTGCGAGAAATTAAACGGAGGCGACCAAATCTTGTGGGGAACGTGTGCAAAACTCTGCAGAGTATTCAAAACCTAATCGATTAGCCGTGTCCACGGTCATGGACGACTTGAGCCAAAGGAATTGAAACTTCCGGTACTCTCAACACAATTAATAATGAGGATGTGGGTATTAATAATTTGGGAATGAGAATTGGTTGGCGGAACCATCTCATTAATCAACCAACTTAGTAATATTTTTCTTAACCCCTCCCTTGATGTAGGAAAAACTTGGCTTTACGCAAAAACTTACCACCCCACCTGCCATATTTGCATATAGATTAGATGATTATCTTTTCACCCCTCTCTTGTGACTTTGCCGGCATATTCCATATGATGACCTACATGGCTGCAACGTATCATGTTGCAGAGTACTTTTCCGACCAGGAGTGAGGACGCGTTCTATGCTCAGTGAGATGCCCTTGGAGTCAGATGGACTCATCTACCTTCGACGCTTCCGCAAGATTTAGATATTCTCATGAGTTGGCTTTTAGCCACTTTATTGTAATTTTTATTGTAATAAAGGACTCGAAATGAGATTTCGATTAATATATTGCTGTGTGATTTCCCTTTGATATATACATTGATGTACCGTGTGTGTACCAGCATGATCTTGGGATGGTACGGAAACACCGGAGATTCGACCTTTCAGGTCGGGTCGCTACAGAAATGGTATCAGAGCACACGCTAACCGTAGGACGTAACCTCTAGGACTGGAAAGCCTTAGGATTGTTTCTCTTTGTCTTTAAAATTCTTATACTCTCATCTATTCATTTCTGACTCCTCTCTGATTATTTCAAAATTTATAGACGGCCACCTTCATCCCAGTGTTGATCACGGAGTTTTGCCAGCCTGACGCAACGATGCCCTTTGGTAAGGAGCTGATGAGGATCGTCAAAGACGTGAGGATTGCTTTGCCGAGCATCACCGGGATTCCTATCATGTCATTTCCCCAAGATGGACGCTACAGGATCGAGGTGCACATCCCAGGGAAGACCTTTGGGAATCGGAAGAAACCCATCGACTTCAAGTTCGTGGCACCCAGCTGGATACTTGGAAGAGACATGGCCATTCATCGTGCCCTTGGACGTATTCAGGAGGAATACAGAGGTGGAACCATTTCACCAGGACTCAGCATGGTTTGTCGCAGGGATGTCCATGGAAACATCATAACTCCTCCCACTTCAGACACCACTATTTCCTATATCCAGACCCTGGAGACTCACATCAGGACTCTGGAGCTTCGAGTTCGTGCTGATACGAAGACAATCAAGAATCTGATGAACCACGAGATTAACCTTGAAGCTGACTTACGGGAAGCCGAGTACGAGCATGAGGATGAAGTGAAGGACTTCCTAGAGAGGATTGATGAGCAGAATGCACGCATCGCAACTCTGGAGGAGCAGCTAGACATGGGTGAAAATCTTCATCCTGAGGGAGACTTGGCTCCTTTCATCAGTGACGATGATGACTATGAGGAGAGCACCACTAGAAGAGACTCAGTCACCATGTACTTCTGAGGAAAACTTTAGTTATGCCCTCCATGTATCTTTTATTTTCAACGTTAAGAGCGTAGGTCGATGTGTAGTTTGATTGAGACTTATATTCTCAATGTTTGACATTGATTGATTAAATGAATGAGTGTTTGGTGTGATATATTTGTTGCATTGCATATGGGTAGTGAATTTCTCCTTTTAGGCCCTTGTTCTATTCTAATTCTCACCCCTCTGAAAACAGCAAGATGCCTCCACGACGTGAGACCGATTTCACTTTCCCGCCGGAACTCACTCAACTCCTTCAGCAGCAGAATGCACTGATGCAGCTATTGATCCAGAATCATACCAACAACCAGAACAACAACAACCACCAACATCCACCCCAGACTGACAATCTCACCCGCTTTCTAAGGTTGAATCCTCCAACTTTCTCTAGCAGCACTGAGCCCATTGTGGCAGATGACTGGCTCCGTAAGATGGAGAGAGAACTTGTCACCGCTGGATGTACTGATGCTGAGAAGGTGTGATTTGCCACACATCAACTTGAAGGACCAACAGCTTCATGGTGGGAGAATTACATCACCACATATCCTATTGCTAATGTAACTTGGGAGCAGTTCCAGCAAGCTTTTCGCACCGCTCATGTCTCAGCTGGAGCCATAAGTCTGAAGCAGCGTGAGTTTCGCAACTTGCGCCAGGGTAATCGCTCCGTGGCCCAATATGTGGAAGAGTTCAGCATGTTGGCCCGTTATGCACCAGGAGACGTGGCCGATGATGCGGCCAAGCAAGAAAAGTTTTTGGAAGGACTCAATGATGAGTTGAGCATGCAGCTGGTAGTGGCTAATTTCAACAACTACCAAGAGCTGGTGGACAAGGCCCTCATCTTGGACGGTAAACAGCAGCAAATTGAGAACCGCAAGAGGAAGTACACTCAGGGGAAGTTTAACTCTGGAGCTCATCATAAGCCCCGCTACTCCCCGTACTCAGGGAATACCGGATCAGGGACCGGTCAGTTTGGAAGGCACACTCATGCGGTGCACAACCATGGAGATCATAACCATGGAGGAAATGGGAATGCCCGTCCCAACCATGGCAATTTCAAGACTGACAATGGGAATGGGAACAACAACCAGCACCGTCACGTTCCTACTCATAAGGATCTGAGCCACATCACCTGTTTCAAGTGCCAGAAGACAGGGCACTATGCTACTGAGTGTCCCCAGAGTAAGCAGGGAAATGGAAACGGCAACTCCGCAGCCAAGAAGCCAAACCCTTTTCCTCGTGCCCAGGTGAACCACCTTGACGTGGAAGAAGTCTATGATCAACCCGAGACTGTGGTTGGTAAGTTTTTATTGCATTCACGTCCAGTTACAGTACTTTTTGATTCCGGTGCAACCCATTCATTCATATCAAGGGTAGTTGTGGATAAGTATGGTTTGCCCACCAAAACCCTTAGTCAGCCCATTAAGGTCAGTTCCCCAGGAGGTATGATGATGGCAGGGATAGGATGCCATGCCCTGAAACTCAATATAGGAAACCATGTTTTTCCCACCGACCTCATCGTCTTAGAATCCCAGGGATTGGATGTAATCCTAGGCATGGATTGGATGACCAAGTATGAAGGAATCTTGATTGCCTCAGCAAGTCTGTTTCACTCACCACCCCGGAGAACAAGAGGATTAAGTATGTATCCCGACGCACACATATGAGTGCTAGGTTAAATGCCCTCACAAGAGTTGTTCAGGAGGAAGTACCTGTGGTAAAAGATTATCTGGATGTATTTCCGGAAGAATTACCAGGAATGCCACCAGATAGGGAAATTGAGTTCCTAATAGAGCTACAGCCAGGGACAGCCCCAATTTCCAAGAGACCCTATCGGATGCCCGCAAATGATCTGTTGGAAATCAAGAAGAAAATCAAGGAGTTATTGGACAAGGTTATATACGTCCAAGTTCTTCACCTTGGGGAGCCCCAGTTCTTTTGGTGGAGAAGAAGG
The DNA here is from genome assembly GCA_022496015.1 of Hordeum marinum. NCBI lineage: Eukaryota > Viridiplantae > Streptophyta > Magnoliopsida > Poales > Poaceae > Hordeum > Hordeum marinum. The sequence continues at coordinate 415,224,169 of CM039676.1, forward strand.
ATAAAACCTTGAGAATGGTAGTCGATTATCGTGCCTTGAACGAGGTGACTATCAAGAACAAGTACCCTCTGCCGATGATTAATGATTTGTTTGATCAGCTAGTAGGCGCCAAAGTATTCTCTAAGATCGATCTTCGATCAGGGTATCATCAACTGAAGATTCGTGAACAGGATATACCCAAAACAGCTTTCACCACCAGGTATGGCTTGTATGAGTATACTGTCATGTCCTTTGGTTTGACTAATGCTCCTGCCTACTTCATGAATTTGATGAACAAAGTGTTTATGGAATATTTGGACAAGTTTGTCGTGGTGTTCATCGATGAAATTTTGATATTCTCCAAGAACGAGGAAGAACACAAGGAACATCTGCGTTTAGTTCTGGAAAAGCTAAGAGAGCATCAGTTATATGCCAAGTTCAGCAAATGTGAATTTTGGCTAACGGAAGTCGGATTCCTTGGACATGTTATTTCCGGAGAAGGAATAGCCGTAGACCCCGCTAAGGTTGAAGCCATCACCGAGTGGAAGTCACCCACCTCAGTTAAGGAGATCCGCAGTTTCCTCGGACTTGTCGGATATTACCGGAGATTCATTGAGAATTTCTCAAAGATTGCCAAGCCCATGACAGAGTTGTTGAAGAAAGAATCTAAGTATGTTTGGACTGAGGAATGTGAAGCCAGTTTCCAGGAGTTGAAGAAACGTTTGGTCACAGCCCCAGTATTGATCTTGCCCAATATTCGGAAGGACTTCCAAGTTTATTGTGATGCCTCACGTCAAGGACTTGGAGGAGTACTCATGCAAGATGGAAAGGTTGTAGCTTATGCATCCAGACAACTACGACCTCATGAGTTGAATTATGCCACCCATGATTTGGAACTAGCAGCCGTAGTGCACGCACTCAAGACCTGGAGACATTTTCTTATCGGAAATAGTTGTGATGTTTACCCCGACCATAAGAGCCTGAAATATATTTTCACTCAGAAGGAGTTGAACCTCAGACAGAAGAGATGGTTAGAGTTAATCAAGGACTATGACATGAGATTACATTACCATCCAAGTAAGGCTAATGTTGTAGCCGATGCCTTGAGTCGGAAAACTTATGTGAACACACTCACAGCGGGAGGATTACCCCAAGAGTTAGCCGATGATCTCAGAGAGCTCAAGCTAGAGATAGTTCCAAGAGGATATGTTGGTACACTAGAGATCCAGTCCACCTTGACCGAAAGAATTCATAAAGCCCAGAAATCGGACAAGGAGATAGCTGAGATAAAGCAGAGAATGGAAGATGGTAAAGCTAAAGGTTTTCGTGAGGATGAACACGGAACTTTGTGGTTTGAGAACCGAATCTATGTGCCCAATGACCCAGAGCTCAGGAAGTTGATACTTCAGGAAGCCCACGATTCCCCTTACTCGATACACCCAGGCAATACCAAGATGTATCTGGATTTAAAGGAAAGTTATTGGTGGACAGGTATGAAGAAAGATATTGCGGAACATGTTGCAATATGTGATGTTTGTCAGCGAGTAAAGGCAGAACATCAGAAACCAGTAGGGTTACTCCAACCTTTGCCGATACCCGAGTGGAAATGGGAAAAGCTTGGTATGGACTTCATCACAGGATTACCCAGGACCCGTTCAGGTTATGATTTCATCTGGGTAGTGGTAGATCGCTTGACCAAGGTAGCTCATTTCATTCCAGTGAAAACCACCTATACCAGTGCTAAGCTAGCCAAGATATATATGACCAGAATCGTATGTCTGCATGGAGTTCCGAGGAGTATCGTGTAAGATAGAGGAACACAGTTTACCTCAAAGTTTTGGCATCAGTTACATGAAACTTTGGGTACAAGGCTAGAGTTCAGTACAGCTTTTCATCCGCAGACAGATGGACAGACTGAGAGAGTCAACCAGATTCTGGAAGACATGTTGAGAGATTGTGCGCTAGATTATGGATCTAGTTGGGATGATAACTTACCTTACGCAGAATTTTCGTACAACAACAGTTATCAGACCAGTCTGAAGATGGCCCCTTTCGAAGCTTTATACGGAAGGAGGTGCAGAACACCACTGACGTGGGATGGTGTTGGAGACTGACAACTTTTTGGTCCCGACCTTATCCGAGATTCTGAAGAGAAAGTCAAGCTGATTCGTGACAGACTCAAGAGAGCTCAATCTCCACAGAAGAGTTATGTTGACAGCAAACGTAAAGAAGTGACGTATGAAGTGGGAGACAGAGCATATCTTCGTGTGTCCCCGCTTCGAGGAATCAAGAGGTTTGGTGTTAAAGGAAAATTAGCACCCAGATTCATAGGCCCCTACAAAGTTCTTGAACGTAGAGGCGAAGTTGCATACAAGCTGGAATTGCCGGAAGGATTATCCGGAGTTCATGATGTTTTTCATGTGTCCCAGCTGAAGAAATGCCATGCTGAGATGGCTGATATTCCTTTGAGAGACACAGTGCCCCTAGAGGCCATACAACTTGACAATGATGTGACCTACGAGGAGAAGCCTGTCAGAATCCTTGAGACTAACAACAGAGATACCCGCAGCAGGATCATCAAGTTCTGTAAGGTTTTGTGGAGTCATCACACCGAGGAAGAAGCCACCTGGGAACGCGAAGAAGATCTTCGTAGAGACCACCCGCACCTATTTTCTAGCCAACCCGAATCTCGAGGGCGAGATTCATCTTAAGGTGGGTAGGTTTGTAACATCCCAAAATTCCATTTTGGAATGTTATGAAATATAGCTATGCATCCATCTGCATCACTGTTTGAATGTATGTGTTAATTGAAATGCCTTCTCTGAACTTCTGAAAGCCCTTTCAATTTTTCCCTAACTTGCTTTCACCTATTTGAAATTTTGGTTAAATGTTCAAAATAAGAGGGGAGTAACATGACACTCCACACCAGGGTCATTTTGGTGATCTATTTGAACAAAAGTAACCAGGAGTTGTTTTGAAAATATTTGCAAAAAGGTTTTAAAAACAATTAGGCAATTTCTGAAAATATTATTTTTTTATTTTTTGAAAGTGTTCAAATGACAGAATAAAAATGTTCATTAAATAGCATTTATTATTCTGTTAATTTTGATATATAATACCCCTATATTTACAAACTATTTGAATGCTTTAAATGTTTTTGAAACGCTCTGGAAAATTATTAAAGGAGAAACGGTAACGGTTACTGTATTAAACGGGCCGACCCACGACAGTTATTTCGCGCATTAACTAGAAGCCGGCCGACCGACGCGTAACGGAAGTTTCCCCTCTCGCTGACACTGGACCCCACCCCGACCGACAGTTTCGCCCGCGCGGTCGCCCTCTTCCTCTCGCCCGACCTCGTCGCCGGCAGTTACTCCACCGGATCTCTCTCCTTTCTCCTCCCCCCGCATCTCCCCGCACCCTCTATAAATAGCGCTGCCTCTCCTCTCTCCATTCACCCCCGAGCCCCCTCTCTCCCTCGCCGAGGCGCTGCACAATTCCTCGCCGGAGTTCCCACCACCACCGGACCTCTCGTCGACCGTAGCCAGCGACTCCGTCCATCCCTCGCCCCTCCGACCTCACCAATCGACGCCGGACGTCAAGCCCCGTCGCCCGGGCCACTTCGCTACATCCCTCGACCATCGGAGCGCCAACACCGACAACGTCGCCGTCTCGGACTCGCCGGAGATCCCTCGCCGGCGACCTCTTAACACTGTGAGCTCTCCCAACCCTCGGATCCAGAATCAACGCCTGAGATTAGATCGGAAATAATTCCGAACCGGTATCACCTACCGACCGGTCGTCCGCTTGAAACCACCTACCGCACGCGCTCGCTATCCAATAGGACGGCGCCACGTAGCCCTTGACCATTGCAAATCAATTTTCCTTTTTTGTTTTTTTTGTTTTAATTAACAGAATGATTTCAAATTTTGTTTTGCTTATATCTTTTAACCTGTTAAGTGTTTTGAGTTGATTCTTTTTGCAATAGCTCACATTTTTCATATAGTTTCACCCTGTGCCTTTAAATTTCAAATTTGAGCTATAAAATTTGAATTTAATCAAATTTTCTCAAAATCTTCAAATCTGAATAACTAGAGTTTGAAAATAGATTTTGATATGAATCTTTTTGCTACTGTTTGGTATTAGTTAGGACTACCTTCATGCTTAGTTTGAAGATATTTAGGATATATTTGATTAATGTTTTAACCAAAAACAGAATCTGCCTAGTATTATAATATAGTTTTATATACTTAGTTTTAATTAGTTTAAATTTAGATTTGGTTTCATTTGTTTATTAGGTTATGTTAATAAACATTTAGTGTTTTTACTCACTGTTAATAAAAATATAAATTTGCTTAGTTTAATTTTATTTAACATAGGAATCACAACTTCTTTTCAAATAGGTTAATTTGATTAAAACAACTAGTTAGTAATAGTTTTGTTTTCAACAAAGTTTTATATAATCTAATTTTGTTTTCTAAACAAGTTTATTTGTAAATTCTTTTCTGTTAAGAACATGTTTTGATAATAATTAATAAGTTTTGTTTTGCTCTCTTGTTAGTAAAACTATATTTGTTCCATTTAGTGTTTATCAAAACTTTTACAAACTTTACAAAAGTTTTCTCAACAAACTTAGATTCAAAATAGTTTTATTAAGATAGTAGTGTTTTATCAATCACCTCCTAGTAAACAAAACTTTGTGTGTTTTCTTACTTGAGATTTGTTCATTGTTTTGTCTTGATTGTTTACTAGTTCTTGGTTGATGTTATGAGTTGTTATTTTGTTGTATACTTATTTGAGTGCTTGTTTGTTTCGTTAGATTATCCGGAGTGCGAAGCTTGTTACTTAGAGTCACTCACGTACGAAGATCATCAATCAGGCAAGTCACTTTGACCATGTTTACCCATGTTTTATATGCATTAGTTCTACCATCTCCCCAATTGCATGCAAGATAGGTTAGTTGGAAACTTGGGTACATTGTTCTAGTATCATGTGGTAGGTACCTTCTCAACCTCTTTGACACATTGGCCCCGGGGAACGTTGTTTTACCTTTTGCTATGCTATTAGTAGACGGGGTTGGTTGTGTGATTCATGAGAGTTGAGAGAGTTAATAATTTCAAGACCTACATAATGATCAAGATTTAAGACTCCGAGTTTTCAACATACCTCTGGGTGGATGATGGTTGAACGGCACCCTGGAGAAACCAGTGGATTTGCCTAGGTGATGCTGGAGATGGCCAGTATTCATGCGGAAAGGTCCACCCAGGCACAAAGAGATGGATGGATGCTTTAAAACCCAAGGCTTACCTGCACAGCCACAAGTCATTATGGGCTCTGGCTTGGTTGGATATCGTGGTGACCCTAGACAGGCGGTGCTACGAGATGTAGAAGAACGGTAGGAAAGGATGGGCACCGTCAGAGTCGCGGGGAAACCCTTTGGAAGACCATGTTTTGGTCATCCGTTTCTCAAACACCCTGAAGTGCGAGAAATTAAACGGAGGCGACCAAATCTTGTGGGGAACGTGTGCAAAACTCTGCAGAGTATTCAAAACCTAATCGATTAGCCGTGTCCACGGTCATGGACGACTTGAGCGAAAGGAATTGAAACTTCCGGTACTCTCAACACAATTAATAATGAGGATGTGGGTATTAATAATTTGGGAATGAGAATTGGTTGGCGGAACCATCTCATTAATCAACCAACTTAGTAATATTTTTCTTAACCCCTCCCTTGATGTAGGAAAAACATGGCTTTACGCAAAAACTTACCACCCCACCTGCCATATTTGCATATAGATTAGATGATTATCTTTTCACCCCTCTCTTGTGACTTTGCCGGCATATTCCATATGCTGACCTACATGGCTGCAACGTATCATGTTGCAGAGTACTTTTCCGACCAGGAGTGAGGACGCGTTCTATGCTCAGTGAGATGCCCTTGGAGTCAGATGGACTCATCTACCTTCGACGCTTCCGCAAGATTTAGATATTCTCATGAGTTGGCTTTTAGCCACTTTATTGTAATTTTTATTGTAATAAAGGACTCGAAATGAGATTTCGATTAATATATTGCTGTGTGATTTCCCTTTGATATATACATTGATGTACCGTGTGTGTACCAGCATGATCTTGGGATGGTACGGAAACACCGGAGATTCGACCTTTCAGGTCGGGTCGCTACAGAAATGGTATCAGAGCACACGCTAACCGTAGGACGTAACCTCTAGGACTGGAAAGCCTTATGATTGTTTCTCTTTGTCTTTAAAATTCTTATACTCTCATCTATTCATTTCTGACTCCTCTCCGATTATTTCAAAATTTATAGACGGCCACCTTCATCCCAATGTTGATCACGGAGTTTTGCCAGCCTGACGCAACGATGCCCTTTGGTAAGGAGCTGATGAGGATCGTCAAAGACGTGAGGATTGCTTTGCCGAGCATCACCGGGATTCCTATCATGTCATTTCCCCAAGATGGACGCTACAGGATCGAGGTGCACATCCCAGGGAAGACCTTTGGGAATCGGAAGAAACCCATCGACTTCAAGTTCGTGGCACCCAGCTGGATACTTGGAAGAGACATGGCCATTCATCGTGCCCTTGGACGTATTCAGGAGGAATACAGAGGTGGAACCATTTCACCAGGACTCAGCATGGTTTGTCGCAGGGATGTCCATGGAAACATCATAACTCCTCCCACTTCAGACACCACTATTTCCTATATCCAGACCCTGGAGACTCACATCAGGACTCTGGAGCTTCGAGTTCGTGCTGATACGAAGACAATCAAGAATCTGATGAACCGCGAGATTAACCTTGAAGCTGACTTACGGGAAGCCGAGTACGAGCATGAGGATGAAGTGAAGGACTTCCTAGAGAGGATTGATGAGCAGAATGCACGCATCGCAACTCTGGAGGAGCAGCTAGACATGGGTGAAAATCTTCATCCTGAGGGAGACTTGGCTCCTTTCATCAGTGACGATGATGACTATGAGGAGAGCACCACTGGAAGAGACTCAGTCACCATGTACTTCTGAGGAAAACTTTAGTTATGCCCTCCATGTATCTTTTATTTTCAACGTTAAGAGCGTAGGTCGATGTGTAGTTTGATTGAGACTTGTATTCTCAATGTTTGACATTGATTGAATAAATGAATGAGTGTTTGGTGTGATATGTTTGTTGCATTGCATATGGGTAGTGAATTTCTCCTTTTAGGCCCTTGTTCTATTCTAATTCTCACCCCTCTGAAAACAGCAAGATGCCTCCACGATGTGAGACCGATTTCACTTTCCCGCCGGAACTCACTCAACTCCTTCAGCAGCAGAATGCACTGATGCAGCTATTGATCCAGAATCATACCAACAACCAGAACAACAACAACCACCAACATCCACCCCAGACTGACAATCTCACCCGCTTTCTAAGGTTGAATCCTCCAACTTTCTCTAGCAGCACTGAGCCCATTGTGGCAGATGACTGGCTCCGTAAGATGGAGAGAGAACTTGTCACCGCTGGATGTACTGATGCTGAGAAGGTGTGATTTGCCACACATCAACTTGAAGGACCAACAGCTTCATGGTGGGAGAATTACATCACCACATATCCTATTGCTGATGTAACTTGGGAGCAGTTCCAGCAAGCTTTTCGCACCGCTCATGTCTCAGCTGGAGCCATGAGTCTGAAGAAGCGTGAGTTTCGCAACTTGCGCCAGGGTAATCGCTCCGTGGCCCAATATGTGGAAGAGTTCAGCATGTTGGCCCGTTATGCACCAGGAGACGTGGCCGATGATGCGGCCAAGCAAGAAAAGTTTTTGGAAGGACTCAATGATGAGTTGAGCATGCAGCTGGTAGTGGCTAATTTCAACAACTACCAAGAGCTGGTGGACAAGGCCCTCATCTTGGAGGGTAAACAGCAGCAAATTGAGAACCGCAAGAGGAAGTACACTCAGGGGAAGTTTAACTCTGGAGCTCATCATAAGCCCCGCTACTCCCCGTACTCAGGGAATACCGGATCAGGGACCTGTAAGTTTGGAAGGCACACTCATGCGGTGCACAACCATGGAGATCATAACCATGGAGGAAATGGGAATGCCCATCCCAACCATGGCAATTTCAAGACTGACAATGGGAATGGGAACAACAACCAGCACCGTCACGTTCCTACTCATAAGGATCTGAGCCACATCACCTGTTTCAAGTGCCAGAAGACAGGGCACTATGCTACTGAGTGTCCCCAGAGTAAGCAGGGAAATGGAAACGGCAACTCCGCAGCCAAGAAGCCAAACCCTTTTCCTCGTGCCCAGGTGAACCACCTTGACGTGGAAGAAGTCTATGATCAACCCGAGACTGTGGTTGGTAAGTTTTTATTGCATTCACGTCCAGTTACAGTACTTTTTGATTCCGGTGCAACCCATTCATTCATATCAAGGGTAGTTGTGGATAAGTATGGTTTGCCCACCAAAACCCTTAGTCAGCCCATTAAGGTCAGTTCCCCAGGAGGTATGATGATGGCAGGGATAGGATGCCATGCCCTGAAACTCAATATAGGAAACCATGTTTTTCCCACCGACCTCATCGTCTTAGAATCCCAGGGATTGGATGTAATCCTAGGCATGGATTGGATGACCAAGTATGAAGGAAATCTTGATTGCCTCAGCAAGTCTGTTTCACTCACCACCCCGGAGAACAAGAGGATTAAGTATGTATCCCGACGCACACATATGAGTGCTAGGTTAAATGCCCTCACAAGAGTTGTTCAGGAGGAAGTACCTGTGGTAAAAGATTATCTGGATGTATTTCCGGAAGAATTACCAGGAATGCCACCAGATAGGGAAATTGAGTTCCTAATAGAGCTACAGCCAGGGACAGCCCCAATTTCCAAGAGACCCTATCGGATGCCCGCAAATGATCTGTTGGAAATCAAGAAGAAAATCAAGGAGTTATTGGACAAGGTTATATACGTCCAAGTTCTTCACCTTGGGGAGCCCCAGTTCTTTTGGTGGAGAAGAAGGATAAAACCTTGAGAATGGTAGTCGATTATCGTGCCTTGAACGAGGTGACTATCAAGAACAAGTACCCTCTGCCGATGATTAATGATTTGTTTGATCAGCTAGTAGGCGCCAAAGTATTCTCTAAGATCGATCTTCGATCAGGGTATCATCAACTGAAGATTCGTGAACAGGATATACCCAAAACAGCTTTCACCACCAGGTATGGCTTGTATGAGTATACTGTCATGTCCTTTGGTTTGACTAATGCTCCTGCCTACTTCATGAATTTGATGAACAAAGTGTTTATGGAATATTTGGACAAGTTTGTCGTGGTGTTCATCGATGAAATTTTGATATTCTCCAAGAACGAGGAAGAACACAAGGAACATCTGCGTTTAGTTCTGGAAAAGCTAAGAGAGCATCAGTTATATGCCAAGTTCAGCAAATGTGAATTTTGGCTAACGGAAGTCGGATTCCTTGGACATGTTATTTCCGGAGAAGGAATAGCCGTAGACCCCGCTAAGGTTGAAGCCATCACCGAGTGGAAGTCACCCACCTCAGTTAAGGAGATCCGCAGTTTCCTCGGACTTGTCGGATATTACCGGAGATTCATTGAGAATTTCTCAAAGATTGCCAAGCCCATGACAGAGTTGTTGAAGAAAGAATCTAAGTATGTTTGGACTGAGGAATGTGAAGCCAGTTTCCAGGAGTTGAAGAAACGTTTGGTCACAGCCCCAGTATTGATCTTGCCCAATATTCGGAAGGACTTCCAAGTTTATTGTGATGCCTCACGTCAAGGACTTGGAGGAGTACTCATGCAAGATGGAAAGGTTGTAGCTTATGCATCCAGACAACTACGACCTCATGAGTTGAATTATGCCACCCATGATTTGGAACTAGCAGCCGTAGTGCACGCACTCAAGACCTGGAGACATTTTCTTATCGGAAATAGTTGTGATGTTTACACCGACCATAAGAGCCTGAAATATATTTTCACTCAGAAGGAGTTGAACCTCAGACAGAGGAGATGGTTAGAGTTAATCAAGGACTATGACATGAGATTACATTACCATCCAGGTAAGGCTAATGTTGTAGCCGATGCCTTGAGTCGGAAAACTTATGTGAACACACTCACAGCGGGAGGATTACCCCAAGAGTTAGCCGATGATCTCAGAGAGCTCAAGCTAGAGATAGCTCCAAGAGGATATGTTGGTACACTAGAGATCCAGTCCACCTTGACCGAAAGAATTCATAAAGCCCAGAAATCGGACAAGGAGATAGCTGAGATAAAGCAGAGAATGGAAGATGGTAAAGCTAAAGGTTTTCGTGAGGATAAACACGGAACTTTGTGGTTTGAGAACCGAATCTATGTGCCCAATGACCCAGAGCTCAGGAAGTTGATACTTCAGGAAGCCCACGATTCCCCTTACTCGATACACCCAGGCAATACCAAGATGTATCTGGATTTAAAGGAAAGTTATTGGTGGACAGGTATGAAGAAAGATATCGCGGAACATGTTGCAATATGTGATGTTTGTCAGCGAGTAAAGGCAGAACATCAGAAACCAGTAGGGTTACTCCAACCTTTGCCGATACCCGAGTGGAAATGGGAAAAGCTTGGTATGGACTTCATCACAGGATTACCCAGGACCCGTTCAGGTTATGATTTCATCTGGGTAGTGGTAGATCGCTTGACCAAGGTAGCTCATTTCATTCCAGTGAAAACCACCTATACCAGTGCTAAGCTAGCCAAGATATATATGACCAGAATCGTATGTCTGCATGGAGTTCCGAGGAGTATCGTGTCAGATAGAGGAACACAGTTTACCTCAAAGTTTTGGCATCAGTTACATGAAACTTTGGGTACAAGGCTAGAGTTCAGTACAGCTTTTCATCCGCAGACAGATGGACAGACTGAGAGAGTCAACCAGATTCTGGAAGACATGTTGAGAGATTGTGCGCTAGATTATGGATCTAGTTGGGATGATAACTTACCTTACGCAGAATTTTCGTACAACAACAGTTATCAGACCAGTCTGAAGATGGCCCCTTTTGAAGCTTTATACGGAAGGAGGTGCAGAACACCACTGACGTGGGATGGTGTTGGAGACTGACAACTTTTTGGTCCCGACCTTATCCGAGATTCTGAAGAGAAAGTCAAGCTGATTCGTGACAGACTCAAGAGAGCTCAATCTCCACAAAAGAGTTATGTTGACAGCAAACGTAAAGAAGTGACGTATGAAGTGGGAGACAGAGCATATCTTCGTGTGTCCCCGCTTCGAGGAATCAAGAGGTTTGGTGTTAAAGGAAAATTAGCACCCAGATTCATAGGCCCCTACAAAGTTCTTGAACGTAGAGGCGAAGTTGCATACAAGCTGGAATTGCCGGAAGGATTATCCGGAGTTCATGATGTTTTTCATGTGTCCCAGCTGAAGAAATGCCATGCTGAGATGGCTGATATTCCTTTGAGAGACACAGTGCCCCTAGAGGCCATACAACTTGACAATGATGTGACCTACGAGGAGAAGCCTGTCAGAATCCTTGAGACTAACAACAGAGATACCCGCAGCAGGATCATCAAGTTCTGTAAGGTTTTGTGGAGTCATCACACCGAGGAAGAAGCCACCTGGGAACGCGAAGAAGATCTTCGTAGAGACCACCCGCACCTATTTTCTAGCCAACCCGAATCTCGAGGGCGAGATTCATCTTAAGGTGGGTAGGTTTGTAACATCCCAAAATTCCATTTTGGAATGTTATGAAATATAGCTATGCATCCATCTGCATCACTGTTTGAATGTATGTGTTAATTGAAATGCCTTCTCTGAACTTCTGAAAGCCCTTTCAATTTTTCCCTAACTTGCTTTCACCTATTTGAAATTTTGGTTAAATGTTCAAAATAAGAGGGGAGTAACATGACACTCCACACCAGGGTCATTTTGGTGATCTATTTGAACAAAAGTAACCAGGAGTTGTTTTGAAAATATTTGCAAAAAGGTTTTAAAAACAATTAGGCAATTTCTGAAAATATTATTTTTTTATTTTTCAAAGTGTTCAAATGACAGAATAAAAATGTTCATTAAATAGCATTTATTATTCTGTTAATTTTGATATATAATACCCCTATATTTACAAACTATTTGAATGCTTTAAATGTTTTTGAAACGCTCTGGAAAATTATTAAAGGAGAAACGGTAACGGTTACTGTATTAAACGGGCCGACCCACGGCAGTTATTTCGCGCATTAACTAGAAGCCGGCCGACCGACGCGTAACGGAAGTTTCCCCTCTCGCTGACACTGGACCCCACCCCGACCGACAGTTTCGCCCGCGCGGTCGCCCTCTTCCTCTCGCCCGACCTCGTCGCCGGCAGTTACTCCACCGGATCTCTCTCCTTTCTCCTCCCCCCGCATCTCCCCGCACCCTCTATAAATAGCGCTGCCTCTCCTCTCTCCATTCACCCCTGAGCCCCCTCTCTCCCTCGCCGAGGCGCTGCACAATTCCTCGCCGGAGTTCCCACCACCACCGGACCTCTCGTCGACCGTAGCCAGCGACTCCGTCCATCCCTCGCCCCTCCGACCTCACCAATCGACGCCGGACGTCAAGCCCCGTCGCCCGGGCCACTTCGCTACATCCCTCGACCATCGGAGCGCCAACACCGACAACGTCGCCGTCTCGGACTCGCCGGAAATCCCTCGCCGGCGACCTCTTAACACTGTGAGCTCTCCCAACCCTCGGATCCAGAATCAACGCCTGAGATTAGATCGGAAATAATTCCGAACCGGTATCACCTACCGACCGGTCGTCCGCTTGAAACCACCTACCGCACGCGCTCGCTATCCAATAGGACGGCGCCACGTAGCCCTTGACCATTGCAAATCAATTTTCCTTTTTTGTTTTTTTTGTTTTAATTAACAGAATGATTTCAAATTTTGTTTTGCTTATATCTTTTAACCTGTTAAGTGTTTTGAGTTGATTCTTTTTGCAATAGCTCACATTTTTCATATAGTTTCACCCTGTGCCTTTAAATTTCAAATTTGAGCTATAAAATTTGAATTTAATCAAATTTTCTCAAAATCTTCAAATCTGAATAACTAGAGTTTGAAAATAGATTTTGATATGAATCTTTTTGCTACTGTTTGGTATTAGTTAGGACTACCTTCATGCTTAGTTTGAAGATATTTAGGATATATTTGATTAATGTTTTAACCAAAAACAGAATCTGCCTAGTATTATAATATAGTTTTATATACTTAGTTTTAATTAGTTTAAATTTAGATTTGGTTTCATTTGTTTATTAGGTTATGTTAATAAACATTTAGTGTTTTTACTCACTGTTAATAAAAATATAAATTTGCTTAGTTTAATTTTATTTAACATAGGAATCACAACTTCTTTTCAAATAGGTTAATTTGATTAAAACAACTAGTTAGTAATAGTTTTGTTTTCAACAAAGTTTTATATAATCTAATTTTGTTTTCTAAAACAAGTTTATTTGTAAATTCTTTTCTGTTAAGAACATGTTTTGATAATAATTAATAAGTTTTGTTTTGCTCTCTTGTTAGTAAAACTATATTTGTTCCATTTAGTGTTTATCAAAACTTTTACAAACTTTACAAAAGTTTTCTCAACAAACTTAGATTCAAAATAGTTTTATTAAGATAGTAGTGTTTTATCAATCACCTCCTAGTAAACAAAACTTTGTGTGTTTTCTTACTTGAGATTTGTGCATTGTTTTGTCTTGATTGTTTACTAGTTCTTGGTTGATGTTATGAGTTGTTATTTTGTTGTATACTTATTTGAGTGCTTGTTTGTTTCGTTAGATTATCCGGAGTGCGAAGCTTGTTACTTAGAGTCACTCACGTACGAAGATCATCAATCAGGCAAGTCACTTTGACCATGTTTACCCATGTTTTATATGCATTAGTTCTACCATCTCCCCAATTGCATGCAAGATAGGTTAGTTGGAAACTTGGGTACATTGTTCTAGTATCATGTGGTAGGTACCTTCTCAACCTCTTTGACACATTGGCCCCGGGGAACGTTGTTTTACCTTTTGCTATGCTATTAGTAGACGGGGTTGGTTGTGTGATTCATGAGAGTTGAGAGAGTTAATAATTTCAAGACCTACATAATGATCAAGATTTAAGACTCCGAGTTTTCAACATACCTCTGGGTGGATGATGGTTGAACGGCACCCTGGAGAAACCAGTGGATTTGCCTAGGTGATGCTGGAGATGGCCAGTATTCATGCAGAAAGGTCCACCCAGGCACAAAGAGATGGATGGATGCTTTAAAACCCAAGGCTTACCTGCACAGCCACAAGTCATTATGGGCTCTGGCTTGGTTGGATATCGTGGTGACCCTAGACAGGCGGTGCTACGAGGTGTAGAAGAACGGTAGGAAAGGATGGGCACTGTCAGAGTCGCGGGGAAACCCTTTGGAAGACCATGTTTTGGTCATCCGTTTCTCAAACACCCTGAAGTGCGAGAAATTAAACGGAGGCGACCAAATCTTGTGGGGAACGTGTGCAAAACTCTGCAGAGTATTCAAAACCTAATCGATTAGCCGTGTCCACGGTCATGGACGACTTGAGCCAAAGGAATTGAAACTTCCGGTACTCTCAACACAATTAATAATGAGGATGTGGGTATTAATAATTTGGGAATGAGAATTGGTTGGCGGAACCATCTCATTAATCAACCAACTTAGTAATATTTTTCTTAACCCCTCCCTTGATGTAGGAAAAACTTGGCTTTACGCAAAAACTTACCACCCCACCTGCCATATTTGCATATAGATTAGATGATTATCTTTTCACCCCTCTCTTGTGACTTTGCCGGCATATTCCATATGATGACCTACATGGCTGCAACGTATCATGTTGCAGAGTACTTTTCCGACCAGGAGTGAGGACGCGTTCTATGCTCAGTGAGATGCCCTTGGAGTCAGATGGACTCATCTACCTTCGACGCTTCCGCAAGATTTAGATATTCTCATGAGTTGGCTTTTAGCCACTTTATTGTAATTTTTATTGTAATAAAGGACTCGAAATGAGATTTCGATTAATATATTGCTGTGTGATTTCCCTTTGATATATACATTGATGTACCGTGTGTGTACCAGCATGATCTTGGGATGGTACGGAAACACCGGAGATTCGACCTTTCAGGTCGGGTCGCTACAGAAATGGTATCAGAGCACACGCTAACCGTAGGACGTAACCTCTAGGACTGGAAAGCCTTAGGATTGTTTCTCTTTGTCTTTAAAATTCTTATACTCTCATCTATTCGTTTCTGACTCCTCTCCGATTATTTCAAAATTTATAGACGGCCACCTTCATCCCAGTGTTGATCACGGAGTTTTGCCAGCCTGACGCAACGATGCCCTTTGGTAAGGAGCTGATGAGGATCGTCAAAGACGTGAGGATTGCTTTGCCGAGCATCACCGGGATTCCTATCATGTCATTTCCCCAAGATGGACGCTACAGGATCGAGGTGCACATCCCAGGGAAGACCTTTGGGAATCGGAAGAAACCCATCGACTTCAAGTTCGTGGCACCCAGCTGGATACTTGGAAGAGACATGGCCATTCATCGTGCCCTTGGACGTATTCAGGAGGAATACAGAGGTGGAACCATTTCACCAGGACTCAGCATGGTTTGTCACAGGGATGTCCATGGAAACATCATAACTCCTCCCACTTCAGACACCACTATTTCCTATATCCAGACCCTGGAGACTCACATCAGGACTCTGGAGCTTCGAGTTCGTGCTGATACGAAGACAATCAAGAATCTGATGAACCGCGAGATTAACCTTGAAGCTGACTTACGGGAAGCCGAGTACGAGCATGAGGATGAAGTGAAGGACTTCCTAGAGAGGATTGATGAGCAGAATGCACGCATCGCAACTCTGGAGGAGCAGCTAGACATGGGTGAAAATCTTCATCCTGAGGGAGACTTGGCTCCTTTCATCAGTGACGATGATGACTATGAGGAGAGCACCACTAGAAGAGACTCAGTCACCATGTACTTCTGAGGAAAACTTTAGTTATGCCCTCCATGTATCTTTTATTTTCAACGTTAAGAGCGTAGGTCGATGTGTAGTTTGATTGAGACTTGTATTCTCAATGTTTGACATTGATTGATTAAATGAATGAGTGTTTGGTGTGATATGTTTGTTGCATTGCATATGGGTAGTGAATTTCTCCTTTTAGGCCCTTGTTCTATTCTAATTCTCACCCCTCTGAAAACAGCAAGATGCCTCCACGACGTGAGACCGATTTCACTTTCCCGCCGGAACTCACTCAACTCCTTCAGCAGCAGAATGCACTGATGCAGCTATTGATCCAGAATCATACCAACAACCAGAACAACAACAACCACCAACATCCACCCCAGACTGACAATCTCACCCGCTTTCTAAGGTTGAATCCTCCAACTTTCTCTAGCAGCACTGAGCCCATTGTGGCAGATGACTGGCTCCGTAAGATGGAGAGAGAACTTGTCACCGCTGGATGTACTGATGCTGAGAAGGTGTGATTTGCCACACATCAAATTGAAGGACCAACAGCTTCATGGTGGGAGAATTACATCACCACATATCCTATTGCTGATGTAACTTGGGAGCAGTTCCAGCAAGCTTTTCGCACCGCTCATGTCTCAGCTGGAGCCATAAGTCTGAAGAAGCGTGAGTTTTGCAACTTGCGCCAGGGTAATCGCTCCGTGGCCCAATATGTGGAAGAGTTCAGCATGTTGGCCCGTTATGCACCAGGAGACGTGGCCGATGATGCGGCCAAGCAAGAAAAGTTTTTGGAAGGACTCAATGATGAGTTGAGCATGCAGCTGGTAGTGGCTAATTTCAACAACTACCAAGAGCTGGTGGACAAGGCCCTCATCTTGGACGGTAAACAGCAGCAAATTGAGAACCGCAAGAGGAAGTACACTCAGGGGAAGTTTAACTCTGGAGCTCATCATAAGCCCCGCTACTCCCCGTACTCAGGGAATACCGGATCAGGGACCGGTAAGTTTGGAAGGCCCACTCATGCGGTGCACAACCATGGAGATCATAACCATGGAGGAAATGGGAATGCCCGTCCCAACCATGGCAATTTCAAGACTGACAATGGGAATGGGAACAACAACCAGCACCGTCACGTTCCTACTCATAAGGATCTGAGCCACATCACCTGTTTCAAGTGCCAGAAGACAGGGCACTATGCTACTGAGTGTCCCCAGAGTAAGCAGGGAAATGGAAACGGCAACTCCGCAGCCAAGAAGCCAAACCCTTTTCCTCGTGCCCAGGTGAACCACCTTGACGTGGAAGAAGTCTATGATCAACCCGAGACTGTGGTTGGTAAGTTTTTATTGCATTCACGTCCAGTTACAGTACTTTTTGATTCCAGTGCAACCCATTCATTCATATCAAGGGTAGTTGTGGATAAGTATGGTTTGCCCACCAAAACCCTTAGTCATCCCATTAAGGTCAGTTCCCCAGGAGGTATGATGATGGCAGGGATAGGATGCCATGCCCTGAAACTCAATATAGGAAACCATGTTTTTCCCACCGACCTCATCGTCTTAGAATCCCAGGGATTGGATGTAATCCTAGGCATGGATTGGATGACCAAGTATGAAGGAAATCTTGATTGCCTCAGCAAGTCTGTTTCACTCACCACCCCGGAGAACAAGAGGATTAAGTATGTATCCCGACGCACACATATGAGTGCTAGGTTAAATGCCCTCACAAGAGTTGTTCAGGAGGAAGTACCTGTGGTAAAAGATTATCTGGATGTATTTCCGGAAGAATTACCAGGAATGCCACCAGATAGGGAAATTGAGTTCCTAATAGAGCTACAGCCAGGGACAGCCCCAATTTCCAAGAGACCCTATCGGATGCCCGCAAATGATCTGTTGGAAATCAAGAAGAAAATCAAGGAGTTATTGGACAAGGTTATATACGTCCAAGTTCTTCACCTTGGGGAGCCCCAGTTCTTTTGGTGGAGAAGAAGGATAAAACCTTGAGAATGGTAGTCGATTATCGTGCCTTGAACGAGGTGACTATCAAGAACAAGTACCCTCTGCCGATGATTAATGATTTGTTTGATCAGCTAGTAGGCGCCAAAGTATTCTCTAAGATCGATCTTCGATCAGGGTATCATCAACTGAAGATTCGTGAACAGGATATACCCAAAACAGCTTTCACCACCAGGTATGGCTTGTATGAGTATACTGTCATGTCCTTTGGTTTGACTAATGCTCCTGCCTACTTCATGAATTTGATGAACAAAGTGTTTATGGAATATTTGGACAAGTTTGTCGTGGTGTTCATCGATGAAATTTTGATATTCTCCAAGAACGAGGAAGAACACAAGGAACATCTGCGTTTAGTTCTGGAAAAGCTAAGAGAGCATCAGTTATATGCCAAGTTCAGCAAATGTGAATTTTGGCTAACGGAAGTCGGATTCCTTGGACATGTTATTTCCGGAGAAGGAATAGCCGTAGACCCCGCTAAGGTTGAAGCCATCACCGAGTGGAAGTCACCCACCTCAGTTAAGGAGATCCGCAGTTTCCTCGGACTTGTCGGATATTACCGGAGATTCATTGAGAATTTCTCAAAGATTGCCAAGCCCATGACAGAGTTGTTGAAGAAAGAATCTAAGTATGTTTGGACTGAGGAATGTGAAGCCAGTTTCCAGGAGTTGAAGAAACGTTTGGTCACAGCCCCAGTATTGATCTTGCCCAATATTCGGAAGGACTTCCAAGTTTATTGTGATGCCTCACGTCAAGGACTTGGAGGAGTACTCATGCAAGATGGAAAGGTTGTAGCTTATGCATCCAGACAACTACGACCTCATGAGTTGAATTATGCCACCCATGATTTGGAACTAGCAGCCGTAGTGCACGCACTCAAGACCTGGAGACATTTTCTTATCGGAAATAGTTGTGATGTTTACCCCGACCATAAGAGCCTGAAATATATTTTCACTCAGAAGGAGTTGAACCTCAGACAGAGGAGATGGTTAGAGTTAATCAAGGACTATGACATGAGATTACATTACCATCCAGGTAAGGCTAATGTTGTAGCCGATGCCTTGAGTCGGAAAACTTATGTGAACACACTCACAGCGGGAGGATTACCCCAAGAGTTAGCCGATGATCTCAGAGAGCTCAAGCTAGAGATAGTTCCAAGAGGATATGTTGGTACACTAGAGATCCAGTCCACCTTGACCGAAAGAATTCATAAAGCCCAGAAATCGGACAAGGAGATAGCTGAGATAAAGCAGAGAATGGAAGATGGTAAAGCTAAAGGTTTTCGTGAGGATGAACACGGAACTTTGTGGTTTGAGAACCGAATCTATGTGCCCAATGACCCAGAGCTCAGGAAGTTGATACTTCAGGAAGCCCACGATTCCCCTTACTCGATACACCCAGGCAATACCAAGATGTATCTGGATTTAAAGGAAAGTTATTGGTGGACAGGTATGAAGAAAGATATTGCGGAACATGTTGCAATATGTGATGTTTGTCAGCGAGTAAAGGCAGAACATCAGAAACCAGTAGGGTTACTCCAACCTTTGCCGATACCCGAGTGGAAATGGGAAAAGCTTGGTATGGACTTCATCACAGGATTACCCAGGACCCGTTCAGGTTATGATTTCATCTGGGTAGTGGTAGATCGCTTGACCAAGGTAGCTCATTTCATTCCAGTGAAAACCACCTATACCAGTGCTAAGCTAGCCAAGATATATATGACCAGAATCGTATGTCTGCATGGAGTTCCGAGGAGTATCGTGTCAGATAGAGGAACACAGTTTACCTCAAAGTTTTGGCATCAGTTACATGAAACTTTGGGTACAAGGCTAGAGTTCAGTACAGCTTTTCATCCGCAGACAGATGGACAGACTGAGAGAGTCAACCAGATTCTGGAAGACATGTTGAGAGATTGTGCGCTAGATTATGGATCTAGTTGGGATGATAACTTACCTTACGCAGAATTTTCGTACAACAACAGTTATCAGATCAGTCTGAAGATGGCCCCTTTCGAAGCTTTATACAGAAGGAGGTGCAGAACACCACTGACGTGGGATGGTGTTGGAGACTGACAACTTTTTGGTCCCGACCTTATCCGAGATTCTGAAGAGAAAGTCAAGCTGATTCGTGACAGACTCAAGAGAGCTCAATCTCCACAGAAGAGTTATGTTGACAGCAAACGTAAAGAAGTGACGTATGAAGTGGGAGACAGAGCATATCTTCGTGTGTCCCCGCTTCGAGGAATCAAGAGGTTTGGTGTTAAAGGAAAATTAGCACCCAGATTCATAGGCCCCTACAAAGTTCTTGAACGTAGAGGCGAAGTTGCATACAAGCTGGAATTGCCGGAAGGATTATCCGGAGTTCATGATGTTTTTCATGTGTCCCAGCTGAAGAAATGCCATGCTGAGATGGCTGATATTCCTTTGAGAGACACAGTGCCCCTAGAGGCCATACAACTTGACAATGATGTGACCTACGAGGAGAAGCCTGTCAGAATCCTTGAGACTAACAACAGAGATACCCGCAGCAGGATCATCAAGTTCTGTAAGGTTTTGTGGAGTCATCACACCGAGGAAGAAGCCACCTGGGAACGCGAAGAAGATCTTCGTAGAGACCACCCGCACCTATTTTCTAGCCAACCCGAATCTCGAGGGCGAGATTCATCTTAAGGTGGGTAGGTTTGTAACATCCCAAAATTCCATTTTGGAATGTTATGAAATATAGCTATGCATCCATCTGCATCACTGTTTGAATGTATGTGTTAATTGAAATGCCTTCTCTGAACTTCTGAAAGCCCTTTCAATTTTTCCCTAACTTGCTTTCACCTATTTGAAATTTTGGTTAAATGTTCAAAATAAGAGGGGAGTAACATGACACTCCACACCAGGGTCATTTTGGTGATCTATTTGAACAAAAGTAACCAGGAGTTGTTTTGAAAATATTTGCAAAAAGGTTTTAAAAACAATTAGGCAATTTCTGAAAATATTATTTTTTTATTTTTTGAAAGTGTTCAAATGACAGAATAAAAATGTTCATTAAATAGCATTTATTATTCTGTTAATTTTGATATATAATACCCCTATATTTACAAACTATTTGAATGCTTTAAATGTTTTTGAAACGCTCTGGAAAATTATTAAAGGAGAAACGGTAACGGTTACTGTATTAAACGGGCCGACCCACGGCAGTTATTTCGCGCATTAACTAGAAGCCGGCCGACCGACGCGTAACGGAAGTTTCCCCTCTCGCTGACACTGGACCCCACCCCGACCGACAGTTTCGCCCGCGCGGTCGCCCTCTTCCTCTCGCCCGACCTCGTCGCCGGCAGTTACTCCACCGGATCTCTCTCCTTTCTCCTCCCCCCGCATCTCCCCGCACCCTCTATAAATAGCGCTGCCTCTCCTCTCTCCATTCACCCCCGAGCCCCCTCTCTCCCTCGCCGAGGCGCTGCACAATTCCTCGCCGGAGTTCCCACCACCACCGGACCTCTCGTCGACCGTAGCCAGCGACTCCGTCCATCCCTCGCCCCTCCGACCTCACCAATCGACGCAGGACGTCAAGCCCCGTCGCCCGGGCCACTTCGCTACATCCCTCGACCATCGGAGCGCCAACACCGACAACGTCGCCGTCTCGGACTCGCCGGAGATCCCTCGCCGGCGACCTCTTAACACTGTGAGCTCTCCCAACCCTCGGATCCAGAATCAACGCCTGAGATTAGATCGGAAATAATTCCGAACCGGTATCACCTACCGACCGGTCGTCCGCTTGAAACCACCTACCGCACGCGCTCGCTATCCAATAGGACGGCGCCACGTAGCCCTTGACCATTGCAAATCAATTTTCCTTTTTTGTTTTTTTTGTTTTAATTAACAGAATGATTTCAAATTTTGTTTTGCTTATATCTTTTAACCTGTTAAGTGTTTTGAGTTGATTCTTTTTGCAATAGCTCACATTTTTCATATAGTTTCACCCTGTGCCTTTAAATTTCAAATTTGAGCTATAAAATTTGAATTTAATCAAATTTTCTCAAAATCTTCAAATCTGAATAACTAGAGTTTGAAAACAGATTTTGATATGAATCTTTTTGCTACTGTTTGGTATTAGTTAGGACTACCTTCATGCTTAGTTTGAAGATATTTAGGATATATTTGATTAATGTTTTAACCAAAAACAGAATCTGCCTAGTATTATAATATAGTTTTATATACTTAGTTTTAATTAGTTTAAATTTAGATTTGGTTTCATTTGTTTATTAGGTTATGTTAATAAACATTTAGTGTTTTTACTCACTGTTAATAAAAATAGAAATTTGCTTAGTTTAATTTTATTTAACATAGGAATCACAACTTCTTTTCAAATAGGTTAATTTGATTAAAACAACTAGTTAGTAATAGTTTTGTTTTCAACAAAGTTTTATATAATCTAATTTTGTTTTCTAAAACAAGTTTATTTGTAAATTCTTTTCTGTTAAGAACATGTTTTGATAATAATTAATAAGTTTTGTTTTGCTCTCTTGTTAGTAAAACTATATTTGTTCCATTTAGTGTTTATCAAAACTTTTACAAACTTTACAAAAGTTTTCTCAACAAACTTAGATTCAAAATAGTTTTATTAAGATAGTAGTGTTTTATCAATCACCTCCTAGTAAACAAAACTTTGTGTGTTTTCTTACTTGAGATTTGTTCATTGTTTTGTCTTGATTGTTTACTAGTTCTTGGTTGATGTTATGAGTTGTTATTTTGTTGTATACTTATTTGAGTGCTTGTTTGTTTCGTTAGATTATCCGGAGTGCGAAGCTTGTTACTTAGAGTCACTCACGTACGAAGATCATCAATCAGGCAAGTCACTTTGACCATGTTTACCCATGTTTTATATGCATTAGTTCTACCATCTCCCCAATTGCATGCAAGATAGGTTAGTTGGAAACTTGGGTACATTGTTCTAGTATCATGTGGTAGGTACCTTCTCAACCTCTTTGACACATTGGCCCCGGGGAACGTTGTTTTACCTTTTGCTATGCTATTAGTAGACGGGGTTGGTTGTGTGATTCATGAGAGTTGAGAGAGTTAATAATTTCAAGACCTACATAATGATCAAGATTTAAGACTCCGAGTTTTCAACATACCTCTGGGTGGATGATGGTTGAACGGCACCCTGGAGAAACCAGTGGATTTGCCTAGGTGATGCTGGAGATGGCCAGTATTCACGCGGAAAGGTCCACCCAGGCACAAAGAGATGGATGGATGCTTTAAAACCCAAGGCTTACCTGCACAGCCACAAGTCATTATGGGCTCTGGCTTGGTTGGATATCGTGGTGACCCTAGACAGGCGGTGCTACGAGATGTAGAAGAACGGTAGGAAAGGATGGGCACCGTCAGAGTCGCGGGGAAACCCTTTGGAAGACCATGTTTTGGTCATCCGTTTCTCAAACACCCTGAAGTGCGAGAAATTAAACGGAGGCGACCAAATCTTGTGGGGAACGTGTGCAAAACTCTGCAGAGTATTCAAAACCTAATCGATTAGCCGTGTCCACAGTCATGGACGACTTGAGCGAAAGGAATTGAAACTTCCGGTACTCTCAACACAATTAATAATGAGGATGTGGGTATTAATAATTTGGGAATGAGAATTGGTTGGCGGAACCATCTCATTAATCAACCAACTTAGTAATATTTTTCTTAACCCCTCCCTTGATGTAGGAAAAACATGGCTTTACGCAAAAACTTACCACCCCACCTGCCATATTTGCATATAGATTAGATGATTATCTTTTCACCCCTCTCTTGTGACTTTGCCGGCATATTCCATATGCTGACCTACATGGCTGCAACGTATCATGTTGCAGAGTACTTTTCCGACCAGGAGTGAGGACGCGTTCTATGCTCAGTGAGATGCCCTTGGAGTCAGATGGACTCATCTACCTTCGACGCTTCCGCAAGATTTAGATATTCTCATGAGTTGGCTTTTAGCCACTTTATTGTAATTTTTATTGTAATAAAGGACTCGAAATGAGATTTCGATTAATATATTGCTGTGTGATTTCCCTTTGATATATACATTGATGTACCGTGTGTGTACCAGCATGATCTTGGGATGGTACGGAAACACCGGAGATTCGACCTTTCAGGTCGGGTCGCTACAGAAATGGTATCAGAGCACACGCTAACCGTAGGACGTAACCTCTAGGACTGGAAAGCCTTATGATTGTTTCTCTTTGTCTTTAAAATTCTTATACTCTCATCTATTCGTTTCTGACTCCTCTCCGATTATTTCAAAATTTATAGACGGCCACCTTCATCCCAGTGTTGATCACGGAGTTTTGCCAGCCTGACGCAACGATGCCCTTTGGTAAGGAGCTGATGAGGATCGTCAAAGACGTGAGGATTGCTTTGCCGAGCATCACCGGGATTCCTATCATGTCATTTCCCCAAGATGGACGCTACAGGATCGAGGTGCACATCCCAGGGAAGACCTTTGGGAATCGGAAGAAACCCATCGACTTCAAGTTCGTGGCACCCAGCTGGATACTTGGAAGAGACATGGCCATTCATCGTGCCCTTGGACGTATTCAGGAGGAATACAGAGGTGGAACCATTTCACCAGGACTCAGCATGGTTTGTCGCAGGGATGTCCATGGAAACATCATAACTCCTCCCACTTCAGACACCACTATTTCCTATATCCAGACCCTGGAGACTCACATCAGGACTCTGGAGCTTCGAGTTCGTGCTGATACGAAGACAATCAAGAATCTGATGAACCGCGAGATTAACCTTGAAGCTGACTTACGGGAAGCCGAGTACGAGCATGAGGATGAAGTGAAGGACTTCCTAGAGAGGATTGATGAGCAGAATGCACGCATCGCAACTCTGGAGGAGCAGCTAGACATGGGTGAAAATCTTCATCCTGAGGGAGACTTGGCTCCTTTCATCAGTGACGATGATGACTATGAGGAGAGCACCACTGGAAGAGACTCAGTCACCATGTACTTCTGAGGAAAACTTTAGTTATGCCCTCCATGTATCTTTTATTTTCAACGTTAAGAGCGTAGGTCGATGTGTAGTTTGATTGAGACTTGTATTCTCAATGTTTGACATTGATTGAATAAATGAATGAGTGTTTGGTGTGATATGTTTGTTGCATTGCATATGGGTAGTGAATTTCTCCTTTTAGGCCCTTGTTCTATTCTAATTCTCACCCCTCTGAAAACAGCAAGATGCCTCCACGACGTGAGACCGATTTCACTTTCCCGCCGGAACTCACTCAACTCCTTCAGCAGCAGAATGCACTGATGCAGCTATTGATCCAGAATCATACCAACAACCAGAACAACAACAACCACCAACATCCACCCCAGACTGACAATCTCACCCGCTTTCTAAGGTTGAATCCTCCAACTTTCTCTAGCAGCACTGAGCCCATTGTGGCAGATGACTGGCTCCGTAAGATGGAGAGAGAACTTGTCACCGCTGGATGTACTGATGCTGAGAAGGTGTGATTTGCCACACATCAACTTGAAGGACCAACAGCTTCATGGTGGGAGAATTACATCACCACATATCCTATTGCTGATGTAACTTGGGAGCAGTTCCAGCAAGCTTTTCGCACCGCTCATGTCTCAGCTGGAGCCATGAGTCTGAAGAAGCGTGAGTTTCGCAACTTGCGCCAGGGTAATCGCTCCGTGGCCCAATATGTGGAAGAGTTCAGCATGTTGGCCCGTTATGCACCAGGAGACGTGGCCGATGATGCGGCCAAGCAAGAAAAGTTTTTGGAAGGACTCAATGATGAGTTGAGCATGCAGCTGGTAGTGGCTAATTTCAACAACTACCAAGAGCTGGTGGACAAGGCCCTCATCTTGGAGGGTAAACAGCAGCAAATTGAGAACCGCAAGAGGAAGTACACTCAGGGGAAGTTTAACTCTGGAGCTCATCATAAGCCCCGCTACTCCCCGTACTCAGGGAATACCGGATCAGGGACCGGTAAGTTTGGAAGGCACACTCATGCGGTGCACAACCATGGAGATCATAACCATGGAGGAAATGGGAATGCCCATCCCAACCATGGCAATTTCAAGACTAACAATGGGAATGGGAACAACAACCAGCACCGTCACGTTCCTACTCATAAGGATCTGAGCCACATCACCTGTTTCAAGTGCCAGAAGACAGGGCACTATGCTACTGAGTGTCCCCAGAGTAAGCAGGGAAATGGAAACGGCAACTCCGCAGCCAAGAAGCCAAACCCTTTTCCTCGTGCCCAGGTGAACCACCTTGACGTGGAAGAAGTCTATGATCAACCCGAGACTGTGGTTGGTAAGTTTTTATTGCATTCACGTCCAGTTACAGTACTTTTTGATTCCGGTGCAACCCATTCATTCATATCAAGGGTAGTTGTGGATAAGTATGGTTTGCCCACCAAAACCCTTAGTCAGCCCATTAAGGTCAGTTCCCCAGGAGGTATGATGATGGCAGGGATAGGATGCCATGCCCTGAAACTCAATATAGGAAACCATGTTTTTCCCACCGACCTCATCGTCTTAGAATCCCAGGGATTGGATGTAATCCTAGGCATGGATTGGATGACCAAGTATGAAGGAATCTTGATTGCCTCAGCAAGTCTGTTTCACTCACCACCCCGGAGAACAAGAGGATTAAGTATGTATCCCGACGCACACATATGAGTGCTAGGTTAAATGCCCTCACAAGAGTTGTTCAGGAGGAAGTACCTGTGGTAAAAGATTATCTGGATGTATTTCCGGAAGAATTACCAGGAATGCCACCAGATAGGGAAATTGAGTTCCTAATAGAGCTACAGCCAGGGACAGCCCCAATTTCCAAGAGACCCTATCGGATGCCCGCAAATGATCTGTTGGAAATCAAGAAGAAAATCAAGGAGTTATTGGACAAGGTTATATACGTCCAAGTTCTTCACCTTGGGGAGCCCCAGTTCTTTTGGTGGAGAAGAAGGATAAAACCTTGAGAATGGTAGTCGATTATCGTGCCTTGAACGAGGTGACTATCAAGAACAAGTACCCTCTACCGATGATTAATGATTTGTTTGATCAGCTAGTAGGCGCCAAAGTATTCTCTAAGATCGATCTTCGATCAGGGTATTATCAACTGAAGATTCGTGAACAGGATATACCCAAAACAGCTTTCACCACTAGGTATGGCTTGTATGAGTATACTGTCATGTCCTTTGGTTTGACTAATGCTCCTGCCTACTTCATGAATTTGATGAACAAAGTGTTTATGGAATATTTGGACAAGTTTGTCGTGGTGTTCATCGATGAAATTTTGATATTCTCCAAGAACGAGGAAGAACACAAGGAACATCTGCGTTTAGTTCTGGAAAAGCTAAGAGAGCATCAGTTATATGCCAAGTTCAGCAAATGTGAATTTTGGCTAACGGAAGTCGGATTCCTTGGACATGTTATTTCCGGAGAAGGAATAGCCGTAGACCCCGCTAAGGTTGAAGCCATCACCGAGTGGAAGTCACCCACCTCAGTTAAGGAGATCCGCAGTTTCCTCGGACTTGTCGGATATTACCGGAGATTCATTGAGAATTTCTCAAAGATTGCCAAGCCCATGACAGAGTTGTTGAAGAAAGAATCTAAGTATGTTTGGACTGAGGAATGTGAAGCCAGTTTCCAGGAGTTGAAGAAACGTTTGGTCACAGCCCCAGTATTGATCTTGCCCAATATTCGGAAGGACTTCCAAGTTTATTGTGATGCCTCACGTCAAGGACTTGGAGGAGTACTCATGCAAGATGGAAAGGTTGTAGCTTATGCATCCAGACAACTACGACCTCATGAGTTGAATTATGCCACCCATGATTTGGAACTAGCAGCCGTAGTGCACGCACTCAAGACCTGGAGACATTTTCTTATCGGAAATAGTTGTGATGTTTACACCGACCATAAGAGCCTGAAATATATTTTCACTCAGAAGGAGTTGAACCTCAGACAGAGGAGATGGTTAGAGTTAATCAAGGACTATGACATGAGATTACATTACCATCCAGGTAAGGCTAATGTTGTAGCCGATGCCTTGAGTCGGAAAACTTATGTGAACACACTCACAGCGGGAGGATTACCCCAAGAGTTAGCCGATGATCTCAGAGAGCTCAAGCTAGAGATAGCTCCAAGAGGATATGTTGGTACACTAGAGATCCAGTCCACCTTGACCGAAAGAATTCATAAAGCCCAGAAATCGGACAAGGAGATAGCTGAGATAAAGCAGAGAATGGAAGATGGTAAAGCTAAAGGTTTTCGTGAGGATAAACACGGAACTTTGTGGTTTGAGAACCGAATCTATGTGCCCAATGACCCAGAGCTCAGGAAGTTGATACTTCAGGAAGCCCACGATTCCCCTTACTCGATACACCCAGGCAATACCAAGATGTATCTGGATTTAAAGGAAAGTTATTGGTGGACAGGTATGAAGAAAGATATCGCGGAACATGTTGCAATATGTGATGTTTGTCAGCGAGTAAAGGCAGAACATCAGAAACCAGCAGGGTTACTCCAACCTTTGCCGATACCCGAGTGGAAATGGGAAAAGCTTGGTATGGACTTCATCACAGGATTACCCAGGACCCGTTCAGGTTATGATTTCATCTGGGTAGTGGTAGATCGCTTGACCAAGGTAGCTCATTTCATTCCAGTGAAAACCACCTATACCAGTGCTAAGCTAGCCAAGATATATATGACCAGAATCGTATGTCTGCATGGAGTTCCGAGGAGTATCGTGTCAGATAGAGGAACACAGTTTACCTCAAAGTTTTGGCATCAGTTACATGAAACTTTGGGTACAAGGCTAGAGTTCAGTACAGCTTTTCATCCGCAGACAGATGGACAGACTGAGAGAGTCAACCAGATTCTGGAAGACATGTTGAGAGATTGTGCGCTAGATTATGGATCTAGTTGGGATGATAACTTACCTTACGCAGAATTTTCGTACAACAACAGTTATCAGACCAGTCTGAAGATGGCCCCTTTTGAAGCTTTATACGGAAGGAGGTGCAGAACACCACTGACGTGGGATGGTGTTGGAGACTGACAACTTTTTGGTCCCGACCTTATCCGAGATTCTGAAGAGAAAGTCAAGCTGATTCGTGACAGACTCAAGAGAGCTCAGTCTCCACAAAAGAGTTATGTTGACAGCAAACGTAAAGAAGTGACGTATGAAGTGGGAGACAGAGCATATCTTCATGTGTCCCCGCTTCGAGGAATCAAGAGGTTTGGTGTTAAAGGAAAATTAGCACCCAGATTCATAGGCCCCTACAAAGTTCTTGAACGTAGAGGCGAAGTTGCATACAAGCTGGAATTGCCGGAAGGATTATCCGGAGTTCATGATGTTTTTCATGTGTCCCAGCTGAAGAAATGCCATGCTGAGATGGCTGATATTCCTTTGAGAGACACAGTGCCCCTAGAGGCCATACAACTTGACAATGATGTGACCTACGAGGAGAAGCCTGTCAGAATCCTTGAGACTAACAACAGAGATACCCGCAGCAGGATCATCAAGTTCTGTAAGGTTTTGTGGAGTCATCACACCGAGGAAGAAGCCACCTGGGAACGCGAAGAAGATCTTCGTAGAGACCACCCGCACCTATTTTCTAGCCAACCCGAATCTCGAGGGCGAGATTCATCTTAAGGTGGGTAGGTTTGTAACATCCCAAAATTCCATTTTGGAATGTTATGAAATATAGCTATGCATCCATCTGCATCACTGTTTGAATGTATGTGTTAATTGAAATGCCTTCTCTGAACTTCTGAAAGCCCTTTCAATTTTTCCCTAACTTGCTTTCACCTATTTGAAATTTTGGTTAAATGTTCAAAATAAGAGGGGAGTAACATGACACTCCACACCAGGGTCATTTTGGTGATCTATTTGAACAAAAGTAACCAGGAGTTGTTTTGAAAATATTTGCAAAAAGGTTTTAAAAACAATTAGGCAATTTCTGAAAATATTATTTTTTTATTTTTCAAAGTGTTCAAATGACAGAATAAAAATGTTCATTAAATAGCATTTATTATTCTGTTAATTTTGATATATAATACCCCTATATTTACAAACTATTTGAATGCTTTAAATGTTTTTGAAACGCTCTGGAAAATTATTAAAGGAGAAACGGTAACGGTTACTGTATTAAACGGGCCGACCCACGGCAGTTATTTCGCGCATTAACTAGAAGCCGGCCGACCGACGCGTAACGGAAGTTTCCCCTCTCGCTGACACTGGACCCCACCCCGACCGACAGTTTCGCCCGCGCGGTCGCCCTCTTCCTCTCGCCCGACCTCGTCGCCGGCAGTTACTCCACCGGATCTCTCTCCTTTCTCCTCCCCCCGCATCTCCCCGCACCCTCTATAAATAGCGCTGCCTCTCCTCTCTCCATTCACCCCTGAGCCCCCTCTCTCCCTCGCCGAGGCGCTGCACAATTCCTCGCCGGAGTTCCCACCACCACCGGACCTCTCGTCGACCGTAGCCAGCGACTCCGTCCATCCCTCGCCCCTCCGACCTCACCAATCGACGCCGGACGTCAAGCCCCGTCGCCCGGGCCACTTCGCTACATCCCTCGACCATCGGAGCGCCAACACCGACAACGTCGCCGTCTCGGACTCGCCGGAAATCCCTCGCCGGCGACCTCTTAACACTGTGAGCTCTCCCAACCCTCGGATCCAGAATCAACGCCTGAGATTAGATCGGAAATAATTCCGAACCGGTATCACCTACCGACCGGTCGTCCGCTTGAAACCACCTACCGCACGCGCTCGCTATCCAATAGGACGGCGCCACGTAGCCCTTGACCATTGCAAATCAATTTTCCTTTTTTGTTTTTTTTGTTTTAATTAACAGAATGATTTCAAATTTTGTTTTGCTTATATCTTTTAACCTGTTAAGTGTTTTGAGTTGATTCTTTTTGCAATAGCTCACATTTTTCATATAGTTTCACCCTGTGCCTTTAAATTTCAAATTTGAGCTATAAAATTTGAATTTAATCAAATTTTCTCAAAATCTTCAAATCTGAATAACTAGAGTTTGAAAATAGATTTTGATATGAATCTTTTTGCTACTGTTTGGTATTAGTTAGGACTACCTTCATGCTTAGTTTGAAGATATTTAGGATATATTTGATTAATGTTTTAACCAAAAACAGAATCTGCCTAGTATTATAATATAGTTTTATATACTTAGTTTTAATTAGTTTAAATTTAGATTTGGTTTCATTTGTTTATTAGGTTATGTTAATAAACATTTAGTGTTTTTACTCACTGTTAATAAAAATATAAATTTGCTTAGTTTAATTTTATTTAACATAGGAATCACAACTTCTTTTCAAATAGGTTAATTTGATTAAAACAACTAGTTAGTAATAGTTTTGTTTTCAACAAAGTTTTATATAATCTAATTTTGTTTTCTAAAACAAGTTTATTTGTAAATTCTTTTCTGTTAAGAACATGTTTTGATAATAATTAATAAGTTTTGTTTTGCTCTCTTGTTAGTAAAACTATATTTGTTCCATTTAGTGTTTATCAAAACTTTTACAAACTTTACAAAAGTTTTCTCAACAAACTTAGATTCAAAATAGTTTTATTAAGATAGTAGTGTTTTATCAATCACCTCCTAGTAAACAAAACTTTGTGTGTTTTCTTACTTGAGATTTGTGCATTGTTTTGTCTTGATTGTTTACTAGTTCTTGGTTGATGTTATGAGTTGTTATTTTGTTGTATACTTATTTGAGTGCTTGTTTGTTTCGTTAGATTATCCGGAGTGCGAAGCTTGTTACTTAGAGTCACTCACGTACGAAGATCATCAATCAGGCAAGTCACTTTGACCATGTTTACCCATGTTTTATATGCATTAGTTCTACCATCTCCCCAATTGCATGCAAGATAGGTTAGTTGGAAACTTGGGTACATTGTTCTAGTATCATGTGGTAGGTACCTTCTCAACCTCTTTGACACATTGGCCCCGGGGAACGTTGTTTTACCTTTTGCTATGCTATTAGTAGACGGGGTTGGTTGTGTGATTCATGAGAGTTGAGAGAGTTAATAATTTCAAGACCTACATAATGATCAAGATTTAAGACTCCGAGTTTTCAACATACCTCTGG
Organism: Hordeum marinum; assembly: GCA_022496015.1. Taxonomy (NCBI): domain Eukaryota; kingdom Viridiplantae; phylum Streptophyta; class Magnoliopsida; order Poales; family Poaceae; genus Hordeum; species Hordeum marinum. Next base: position 415,256,284 of record CM039676.1, read on the forward strand.
GTGGATGATGGTTGAACGGCACCCTGGAGAAACCAGTGGATTTGCCTAGGTGATGCTGGAGATGGCTAGTATTCACGCGGGAAGGTCCACCCAGGCACAAAGAGATGGATGGATGCTTTAAAACCCAAGGCTTACTTGCACAGCCACAAGTCATTATGGGCTCTGGCTTGGTTGGATATCGTGGTGACCCTGGACAGGCGGTGCTACGAGATGTAGAAGAACGGTAGGAAAGGATGGGCACCGTCAGAGTCGCGGGGAAACCCTTTGGAAGACCATGTTTTGGTCATCCGTTTCTCAAACACCCTGAAGTGCGAGAAATTAAACGGAGGCGACCAAATCTTGTGGGGAACGTGTGCAAAACTCTGCAGAGTATTCAAAACCTAATCGATTAGCCGTGTCCACGGTCATGGACGACTTGAGCCAAAGGAATTGAAACTTCCGGAACTCTCAACACAATTAATAATGAGGATGTGGGTATTAATAATTTGGGAATGAGAATTGGTTGGTGGAACCATCTCATTAATCAACCAACTTAGTAATATTTTGCTTAACCCCTCCCCTGATGTAGGAAAAACTTGGCTTTACGCAAAAACTTACCACCCCACCTGCCATATTTGCATATAGATTAGATGATTATCTTTTCACCCCTCTCTTGTGACTTTGCCGGCATATTCCATATGCTGACCTACATGGCTGCAACGTATCATGTTGCAGAGTACTTTTCCGACCAGGAGTGAGGACGCGTTCTATGCTCAGTGAGATGCCCTTGGAGTCAGATGGACTCATCTACCTTCGACGCTTCCGCAAGATTTAGATATTCTCATGAGTTGGCTTTTAGCCACTTTATTGTAATTTTTATTGTAATAAAGGACTCGAAATGAGATTTCGATTAATATATTGCTGTGTGATTTCCCTTTGATATATACATTGATGTACCGTGTGTGTACCAGCATGATCTTGGGATGGTACGGAAACACCGGAGATTCGACCTTTCAGGTCGGGTCGCTACAGAGTCCAAGGAGAGCCATAATGCTATGGCCAAAATGTACAAGGAGATCCCGACTGCTAATGTGAAGTCTCACAAGCTAGGATTCATCTACTATCTTCAGGCTGGCCTCCGTAACATGAACACCATTCTGAGGCATACTTTGAAGCCCAAGTCAGGAGATGAAAAGATGATCTGAGGATATTCCATCAACATGTTAATCCAGCTTGACAGACACACCAGGATCAGAGTCATGGACTTGATTGTTGAGACAGTTAAGAGGGTTGCTGCTGATCAGAAGCGCTCTTGCTGCTATGCACCCTACATCCAGATGCGCATCAACTCCAAGTTGGAAAGGCACATATTTGCTCTAGATCGTCCCCATTTGCCCCTAGAGCCAGATCTAGAGGACAATGTTGTGGTGATAGACCCAGATCATCCCACATCGGCTGTAGCTCAGGCAGAGGCAGTCCGAGCCACTAGTGCTCATGTTTCTAGATCCAAAAGTGAGCAAATGGATCTGTTGATTTCATCAGTTCAGAACATGCAGAAGGACATTAAGGGGATTCTGGACAACGAGAACAGTCTTGTGAGGATCTTTGAAACAAGGATCAAGACTCTTAATGATAACGTGGACATGGTGACTAAGACAGTCATAGAGCTTCAGAAGGAAGTTGACTCAGTGCACATACCTCGTGCTTCTTCTTCTGATGATGATGATGATGAGGAGGAGGATGGATCACCTCTCAGGACAGGCACACAGATTCTTACTTAGGCCAGATCAGCCACAGTGCCAGCTCCAGACTTGAGGCCCTGATCATCAGCTCCTGCTGCTGTCACCTTAGCTCCTGCTCCATTAGCTCTAGTTCCTCCAGTATCCACTCCAGCTCCATCCACGACAATTGCAGAGATATTCGCCGATGCTATTCTCTCAACTCCTTCATCCAAAACCGGAGGAGATCAGCCTAAGAACGCTTAGTGTCGTGGATTTGTAATGGCAGATGTCTAGGTGAACAAACCTAGGTTCGGGGCGGTCGCAACTATGTGGCGGCTTGAGAGGGGTTGGTCGGAATCGAGAGACGCGAATTTTACGCGGGTTCGGCCCCTCCAATGGAGGTAAAAGCCTATGTCCTGCTTTGTCTTGTATTGATGATGTGGAAGATCTCTCGGTTACAAGGATGCTGTCTTGCTACCTCTAATCTCGAGAGCCTCTAATCTATATATCTCTAATGACTTGTGTCTATCTTAACTTTTGAACTTGTCTCTCTTTGGGCGCCTTACCCCTCCTTATATATGTGGAAGGGGTAGGTTTTACATGTAGACTCCTACTGGGAGTAGGACTAGGACTAGTCTTTCATGAATCCTAATCCGGGTCTTGTTTCCTTTGTGAGGGAATCCTTTCTCTCTGTGGGCCTTCTCTTTTGAGCCGCCTCTCCAGGCCCGTCCATGAGCCGCCTTGCGCTGGCTCGCACGCTGGGTCATGGTCTTGGTCGTCCTGTGACTCGGTAATAGAGGTGACGCATGAGCCGCCATACTGAAGAGCCGGGTCATACCTCCTGCCGGGTCACGAATGAATCGTCAAGTTCGGCCAGTTCTCCAATGAGTCGGCAAGTCCTGGCCAAGTCAACTTCCGGCCGGGTCATACCGCGGGGTATATCCCCGAAATTAGCCCCCAGGTTAGCTTGAATTTATTCATGCTAAGCTCCTGAAATAAGAGTAACAAATATGTTAAGTGACCGGCCCACTCTCCTGGCCGACTTATTTTGCTGTATTGGATCCTCAAAAAATCCGGGTTTCTTCTTCATATGAATGAGCCGTCTTCTCAATCGTCTTGCTTATCAGTGTCGTTTGAAATAAAAAATATTGGGAATAAAACATCTATATGACATTGAGTCGGCCTCCAAAACTTTGGCTTCATGAAATTATTGGAGATAAAAAAACAATATGAAGTTGAGCCGGCTTCCATTGCTTCTGCTTGATAAAAACATTGAGAATAGAACTTCGTTCATGATTACACCACTTCAACCTGTGAAGCCAGGTTGTTCATACAGAATGTGCCTCCAATGCTCTTGGCGGGTCATCTCCGCCGAGTCATAATCATTGATGATGCCGGGTCATTATCGCTGGTGACGTTGGGTCAAATAACTAGAATTCATCTGACTTGATAAAAATGCGGGGATGAAAAAATCCATCTGATGTAGAGCTGGTCTTTTAATGCTTTGGCTAAATAAAAATCTGTTGAGCCGGTCTTACTCACAACTGACATCTTGAAAACTCTCTTTAATTTTTTGATATATCCATATTACCTGTAGCCTCCAAGCTCCAAGTTTATCCATGATGACTTGGTGCTTTGCAATCATATCTTTGAGTGTGTAGCCCCCAAGTACCAGGTTGTCTTGCCTGTAGCAGCCTGGGACTTGTATTTGTCTTATACCTTATAAAGCTTCAGCTGGTGTAGTCCCCAAGGGCCGTCTCATCGATATGTGATGGGCCGGGTCTTCAATTTAAACCTCATAATCTGTTAAAGAGCTGAATACTGTAGCCCCCAAGTGCTGGGTCGCATGCCTACAACGACTTGGGGCTTTTAGAAAATTTGATTTGAGTGGTGTAGCCCCCAAGTGTCGGGTCAGTAAGAAGTACTGGGTTGGGACTTAGAAAATATAGAAAGCCTGGCTCATCTCCTTGAGACAATAGTATCTGTTGACCATGTAGTGATTCAAAAACCAACTTGCATTAGACCCCGAGTGCCGTGATGCATGCTTGCAGCGACATGGGACATGCATACTTGATATAAACTGGACTTGAATAATGTAGCCCCCAAGTGTTGGGTCGTCTGCCCGCGGCGACTCGGGACTGTATGAGAGTAATATGACTAATCATAATGCACTTCAAAAGGTCTCTTTGAACTAACATTAATCTGGTTTGAATGATTGTTTCACCGTGATTGTAACATAACCCGGAGTCAATATCCTGGAATAATTCCTGTGTTTCTAAAATGAAATCCTTGCACGTGGATGCGGTGCAACGCGGCAAATATATGTTTTGAGAAATTGATAAGTGTTGTAGATTACCACAGAGCACAATTTGAATAAATCCTAGAACCGGTCAATTAGATGACACGACATTATATCTGATAGGGCAGCTCTTGAAAAATAACCAATTCTCCGAGCTGGCTTGAAAAAACCCCAATCATTTAATACTAGTTATGATGAACAATGATGAAGATTGGGCCATTTTGGCTATCAAAGATCTATTTGTTCCAGCAGAAGTTTTTTCATCATACTTAACGGCGGCTCATCTTAAGAGACAAGACCTGCAAAAATAAACAAGACAGAATATATTCTACATTGTTGTAAGGACGGCTTGAAAAAGCATAACCCAGAGATGTTAAAATCTTTTATAGCCTTGCCTCTTCCTTCACGATCTTGCTCTGACTCGACTTGATAAGCCGACATGATATGTATGCAATGCATGATGTAATGTATGATGCCATGTATGATGCAATGTATGATGTTCTTGCTTTCCCTTTTCTTTTCTTTTTTCAAAAGACTCATTGATGGACCTTTTGGGGGGAACTATTACTTTGAGCCGCCTAACAGTACAGGGTCTCTATCGATATTGGCCGCCAATCTTGAACGACTCAACGTCTCCTAAGCGAGATTAACTATTAAGGACGCAACAGACCAGAATTTGCAGCGGGGTGAGTGCCCCAAGCTCATAAGCTACTTCTCACGTGACATAAATCCGTTGTTTTAACCATAAACAAAGCCACTTGTTAAGAGTATGACGGGCCACTTGGCGGAGAGTACGTAGCAGATGAGAGAGTTTCCCGCGCTGCTGTATGAGACCCTCGCAGGGGGTGAGTTGATAGCTCGCCAGCACCCCAGACAGAGCGGTATCTGCATGTAGGGAGGTATAACCCGGTCTTGCAGGCCAAAAGGGGGTGAGTTCACAACTCGCCAACACCCCTTTTGACCTTGTTTGATTAAGTTTGGGGTCCCCCAACCCCGTCTTAAATTAGGGCACCTATGTTTGAACAGTCGCACCATGTCAGCTCATACTTTTTGGCATCCATGGCGCCCATGTTTGAACGGTCGCATCATGGCGGTTCATCCTCTTGGGCGACTTTAAACCACTGAAAGCACATTTGCTCCCTTGGTGGTTTTGGTAATTAAGAACAACACATAAGTTATTGAACTAATGTCTTTACCAAGTATATTTTAGGTAAAGTTCATTGATTGAATGGCTAAAGGATTGTGGGATTACCCCAAGATTCAAGGAAATAGGTTGGCCAAGCTTCAAGCAAGAGGACTCTACATTTTACATTTGTGATGAATAACTTTGAGTCTATAGGAAAGCCAATACTATTAAAAGAGGGTAAAGTTTTCATGGTGAACAAAATGCTCAAACGTGCACAAGTGATAGTCACCAAGACATCCACATACTCTCCCACCAAAGTCTGTCCTAAGCCAACCAGGCAAATCGGTGCAACCAACATTCCTATCCCGGTGCCACCGAGTTCCAACCCTTAGACAGACTCAGCCAAGCCCTAACACTTCGGTGCAGCCGACACTACACCCGGTGCCACTGAGTTTGGTTGCCAACTTTCTGTTACGCAAGTTCTCATTTTTGGTCCGACCGAGAATGGTGAATCGACGTCACCGAGTTTGGCAAATCTGACCGCTGGTCACCTTGTCGGTGCAACCGAGAAGTGTATATCGGTCCCTCCAAGATTCAGAAGTTGCCACTTTTAGTCACTTTGGTACCACCGAGATTTACACATCGGTGTCACCGAGTCTGACTTATTGTGTGTAACGGTTGGATTTTTGGAGATGCCTATATATACCCCTTCACGACCACCCACTCGAAACAGAAGCACTCAGAACTATTCCATACCTACCCTACTCAATATTCTGAGAGAGAACCACCTACCCTTGTGTTGAGGTTAAGATCTTCCACTCCAACCATATGGATCTTGATTTCTAGCCTCCCCAAGTTGCTTTCCACCAATCCCATCTCTTCTACCAAGCCAAATCTGTGAGAGAGAGATTGTGTGTTGAGGAGTCTATCATCTTGAAGCACAAGAGCAAGGAGTTCATCGTCATTACCGATCCTATTACCTTTTGGAGGGTGGTGCCTCCTAGATTGGTTAGGTGTCGATTGGGAGCCTCCTACTTCGTGTTATGGAGTGAACCAAGAAGTTTGTATGGGCAAGGACATCGCCTACTTCGTGAAGATCTACCCATAGTGAGGCTAGTCCTTCATGGACGGAAGCCGCATGGAATAGTCAAGGTTGTTTCTTTGTGGAACCCTCTGTGGGTAGAGCCCTTTGTGGACTCTCGCGACTGTTACCCTCCGTGGTTGAAGACTCCATGAATGTGGACGTACGATAGAACAACCTATCGGAACCACGGGAAAAATCATCGTGTCATCACTTGTGTTTGCATTTCTAACCCTCTCTTTACTTACATGTGCAATGCCTTTACTTTCCGTTGCTACACTCTTAGACATGCATGTGTAGGGTGTTACTTGAAATGCTATGAATGCTAAAACTTGCCAAGAATTAAAATTGGGAAAAAGGAAAAAAAATTATTTGGTCAAGTAGTGTAATCACCCCCTCTAGACCCACTTTCGATCCTACAAGTGGTATCAGAGCATTGGTCTCCATTGCATTAGTTTCACAACCTAGGAGAAGTATGGCATCTAGTGAGGGAAATTATCACCATAGAGGTCCATAATTTGATGGCACTAATTTTGCTAGTTGGAAGCATAAAATGAAAATGCATTTGCTTGATCATAATCTTGCCATTTGGGGTGTTGCTCGTGTTGGCTTGCAAGGTGAATTCTTTGCGGATGGAAAGGAACCAAATCGTGAAGCGTCAGCGGATGAATTGAAGATGTTGCAACTCAATGCTCAAGCATGTGACATACTCTTCAACTGCCTTTGTCCTGAAGAATTCAACAAAATCAGCCGTCTTGAACACGCAAAAGATATTTGGGATACTTTGGTTGATATCCACGAAGGAACTGAGTCCATGAGAGAATCCAAGTTAGATGTTCTTCAAGGTAAACTTGACAAGTTCAAGATGAAGGATGGTGAAGGAGTCGCTGAAATTTACTCTAGGCTAGCTCTCATCACAAATGAGATTGTCGGCTTACGAAGCGAAGAAATGGCTAACAAGTTCATCATCAAGAAGATACTTCGAGCTTTGGATGAGAGATATGACACCATGTGCACATTGATCCAAATGATGCCCAACTACAAAGATCTCAAAGACAAGGAAGACCTCCATCACAAGTCTCTCAAAGACAGAAGTGATTGGTAGAATTGTTGCTCATGAGATGACACTCAAAGACAAGGAAGTCCTCCATCACAAGTCTAGTGGTGCTTACAAAGCCACAAGTGATGCTCCCTCTACCTCAAACGACAACCTTGTCACAAATGAAGAGATAAGCCTCATGGTTAAGAAATTCCACAAGTTATACAAGGATAGAAGCAAAGATAACATCTCCAACTCAAGATATGAAGAGAAGTGCTCATCAAGTTGTGATCGAAACTGCTACAATTGCGGGAAGCCTGGACACTACTCAAATGAGTGCTTGGCTCCCTACAAACAAAGAGAAGAGTCGCCAAGAAGAGGAAGCTCAAGAGATGAATCACCTCGAAGAGAGAGGAAGAGTAGAGATGATCATTATGAAGGAAGACCCTCAAGGAGAAGTAGGGATTCGGAGAAGAAGGACAAGCACACCAAGAGCTACTCAAGAAGAGAGCATAGATCATGTTGGTGATTGGGTTTCCGGCACCGACTCTGACAACCACTCTGAGAGAAGCTATCACTCCAACTCCGACTATAGTCAAGATGATGGTGTGGCCGGAATTGCACTAGTGACAACCAAATCCTATGATATATTTGATTCACCAACTGAAGGAGGTGGAAGTTGCTTCATGGCTAAACCCCCAAGGTATCACACCCCGAATATCTTGATTTCGATAGTGATGAAGGTGATTTGCTTTACGATGATGACTTGCTATGTGATAAAACTAGTGATCATAATGAACTTGATATTTCTCATACTAGTTAAGATAAGTCAATCGATGATGATAAGATGAAAATAGAAGAACTAACTAAAGAACTCAACACTCTTAAGTTAGCTCATGAATCTACTCTTGAAGATCATAGAGAGCTTGTAAGAACTCATGAGAAGCTACGCTTTGAGAAGCTCAATTTGGAGCGAGAACATGAATTTCTTAAAGCTATCAATGATGATCTCCGAAAGAAGACTTCATCTTATATTGCCAAACAACTACTCTTGTCTACATTCATGCCACAAGTCAAATCTAAGCAAACTAGTAAAAAAGGAAAGAAAGGTTCTTCATCTAGTAGCAACAATAAAAATGATAAACCCAATGAAGTTGCTCCTAGTAGTTCTATTGATTCCACTAATGATGATTCTCTTAGCCAAGTCACACTTGATAAAAAAAATGCTTTATTGAAAGGAATTATAGAGAAAGGTATCTACAAGAGTCTTGAAGGGTACAAACAATTTGATGAGATTGTACGCAAGCATGGAGGATACCGGAAGAACCATGGTGTTGCACTATTGGAATCCAGTCATTTGCCATGTGTCAGGCCTTTGCCGTCTGCTGGCACATGCCGAAGATGCTCTTTGCTGTCAGCTACCACAAAGTAGATGGCAAAGAATTGGCGCATGGCAAAGGCCCTGTATGCCATGTGCTAGTCCTTTGCCATCTGCGCCATGACGGCAAAGAGACCAAGGGCACACGACAAATAGGCAAGGTGGGTCCCACTGGACCTTGGGCCTGGCCAGGTCCAATGGAAGGGCTCTTTGCCGTCTGCCAGGCCTTTGCCGTCGGCTGTGGATATCTATGTCGTGTGGGGGCAGACGCCAAAGGGGACATGCCTATAACGGCCGTCCCCCGCCCCCACTCCTCTCTCTCTCTCACTCTCTCACTCTCTCCCTCCACCCAATCCACCCTCTCCCTCCCCCTGTGACCGCCGCCGCCATCCCCTAACCATCGCTGGCCCCTCCCCTTGCCGCCCCCTCTCTGCGTTGCCCCCACCACCGTGCCGTCGCCCTCCCTATGCCTCCGGAACCACCGCGCCACCGCGCCCCTCCCTGTGCCGACCCTCCCCTCGGCGGCTCCCTCCCTACACCGATCCCCTCCCCTCACCGGCCCCCTCCCCGCGCCGCCACCACCACTGCACCGTCGTGCCCCTCCCCTCGATGGCTCCCCCGCGCCGTCCCCTCCCCGAGCCACCCGCTCCCCTCGCTGGATCCCGGCTCCGCCCCCTCCCCACTGCTCCCCCATCTTCGTGGCTCCCCTCCCCATGCCGCCCCGGCCGTCCCCACCCAACTCCGGTGAGTGCCCGACAACCCCCTCACTTTTTTTTTGTTTTTTCCTGTTTTTAGTTAGTTAGTTAGTTAGTTTACTAGGTTAGAAAAATCTTAGAATAAATTATATATTTAGTTTAGTTTCTGTTAAATTAGATAGTTAGTTTATTTTTTTAGTTAGTTTACTAGGTTAATTAGAAAAAACTTAGATAGAAAAGTAAAAACTTAGAAGAAAAGAAGAAAAGAAAAAAACTAGGAGAAAAGAAGAAGAAGAAGAATAAGAAAAAGTCCCTCCCCGACACCCCGACACCCCGGCACCCCGGCCCGACACCCCAACACCCTGGCACCTCGGCCCGACACCCCGGGGACGCCCCTCCGGTGAGCCCCCTACGTGACACCCCCGGCATGACATCCCAACATGACACCCCAAGCGACGCCCCTCCAGCCTTCCAGATGCCGACGGGGTCTTAGTTTGTAAATTATGAGTTAGGTCATATATTTTCGGATTTTGTTATGAAAAACATAACTTTTGTGTTGATCGGGTGGATTTCAATGTGCAGTTTGTTTTGTCGCTGCTAGGGTCTATTGTATGACGACAGCCCATGTGTTTGACAAGTTCGTGGGTGAGCACAAATGACATCTCCTCCCCCCTTAATTTGCTCTGTTCCGATCTTCGTGTCGATGAAACTTGCTAGCTATATGTGTCTTCAATCATTAGTATGCGTAACCAGTATGCGTCTCTCATTCGAAAGGGCGACATCTATAAATATGCATGTCTTTGCACATTTATAACCGCCATCCTTTTGAATTGTCCAATGTTATCCATGGACTGCCCGAGTATGTGTAGATTGGGTTTGTTTTCCCGTATGCTCTGCTCTGGATCTGATGTGGAATTTCGTTAGTGCCTCCCTGTCGTTCTCCGGGTACACAACCTCTCTGCTTATTGCCGAGACGTGTATCAGGCGAATAGCGGGGAGGTGCTGCCAAAATTCTGCGTCGGATTCGGAGCAGAGCATGGGAAAACGAACCCAATCTACACATACTCGGGTGGGATTAGGACCTATCTCTACCTATTAGCGTGTAGGTTGCATGAACATAATAAAACCAACAAACTTGATTACCAGATGAATATAGATGATGAATTATATATATGTTTCTTGTGTGTTTAGTAGGTAGGCAAGATGGGTGATCGTGCTTGGATGTACACTGGTTACCCTAGTCAGAAAGACATGACCAATGAATGGTTAACAAAAACCAGTGGTTTTTTGAGAGCCGCATTTGCAAATGGCCAGAAAAAAACATGGTGCCCCTGTCCCAAATGCGACAACTTTAAAATGCAGACATAGTTTCAAATGGGTACACACCTGCAAAAGTGGGGTTTTATGCCTAATTATACGGTGTGGACTTTTCATGGTGAGTCTGACCAACGTGCCAGAGCTGAGGTGGTTCGTCGTCGCACCAACGAGCATGGTATCGGGATCGAAGACATGGTGCAAGACTTTGATGATGCTCGGGTTTCGGATGATGAGATGGAGGAATCTGCAAAGGCCTTCTATGAAATGTTGGAGTCTTCAAAATGTCCTCTGCACGAGCACATTGAGCTTTGTTAGCTGGATGCCATCGCGCAAGTAATGGCCCTAAAGGCTCAATTCAACCTAGGTAGAGAATGCTACGACGCGATGGTGACGATATGTGGACGCTTTCTATCGAAAGGCCATGTACTGCCTGCAAACCTGTACTGGTCAGACAAAATCCTCCATGTACTTAAGATGCCCTATGAGAAGATACATGCCTGTGAGAATGGATGTCCCTTATTAAGGCTTGAGTATGCGGCCTTGAACTATTGCCCCATTTACAATTCTTCCAGGTATATTGTGGTAGACAACGGTATGGGCGAGAAGATTCAGACCAAAATCCCCATTAATGTTCTTCGGTATCTGCCAATCGTACCAAGGCTGCAACGTCTTTTCATGGTCAAAGAGACGACCAGACAGATGACATGGCACAAATTGGGTAAAAGAACCGAAGTAGATGCGGATGGGAACAAGACGTTGGTACACACTTCAGATGCTTTTGCATGGAAGCACTTCAATGCATTACATAAGGATAAATTGGCACATCCAAGGCATCCTCGAGCTGCCATCAACACAGATGGGTTCAATGTGTATGGTATGACAGTAGTACAGTACAGTTGTTGGCCTGTATTTGTCATTCCACTCAATCTCCCCCGGAGAGATTATGAAAAGAAAGAACATTTTCCTGACGTTGATAATTCCAGGGCCCAAATATCCGGGGAAGAATATGAATGTGTACATGCAGCCGCTTAAGGATGAATTGCAAGAAGCCTGGGATAATGGGATGAAGACATACAATGCCGCTACCAGAAAGAACTTCAAAATGCATGTGTGGTACATGTAATTGATGTATGACTATCCGGCGTATGCACTATTCATTGGTTGGTGTGTGGATGGAAGGTTCCCGTGCCCCACATGCAAGGCATCTCTTCAGTTCCGTTGGCTATAGGCGGGTCACAAGTTTTCTTGCTTCGACATGCATAGACAGTTCCTAGATCCTGACCATAAGTTCAGAAAAGACAAGAAGAATTTCATCAAAGGTAAAGTTGTCAAAAACACTACACCACCTGCGCTGACAGGAAAACAGACCCTTGACCAGTTAAACGCTCTCAAGCCTGATCCTTTGCGTCCAGGGTATTTCAAAGGGTATAATACGGAACACGCCTCGACTCACAAGTCATGCTTATGGGATTTGCCTTACTTCAAAGACCTCATTTGCCCACACAACATCGACATGATGCACACTAAAAATAATATGGCAGAGGCCATTTTTGGTACATTGTTTGGCATAGAGGGGAAGTCAAAGGATAATCGTAAGGCTAGAATCGACCAGGAGGCTCTATGTGATAGACCGTTACAAAACTTCCGACAACGGAAAGGAAAGCAAAGCGTAGCAAAGCCAAAGGCATGGTTCAATCTTGGAAGGCCAGCTATGAGGGAAATGTTATTGTGGGTGAAAATGCGGTTGTTGTTCCTCGATGGGTATGCTGCGAATCTAAAGAGGGGAGCGAGTCTTGAAAAATTGAAAATATTTGGTCTCAAGAGTCATGATTGGCACATATGGCTTGAGTGGGTAATGCCGGTGATGTTGCGTGGCTTTATCCCTGAGGATGAATGGCTAGTACTCGCAGAGATGAGCTATTTCTTCCATTCTCTTTGTGCGAAAGAACTATCGCCTGGCGTGCTAGATGAAATGGAAGAGTTGGCGCCGGAGTTGATCTGCAAATTAGGAAGGATCTTTCCACCGGGCTTCTTTAATCCAATGCAGCATTTGATTTTGCATCTCCCGACCGAGGCAAGATCGGGGAGGGGGCAGTTCAAAATCGATGGTGCTTCTCAACTGAGAGGATGCATAAGACGCTTTGAGCTAAATGTAAAAATAAGCGTAGAGTTGAAGCATCGATGGCCGAGGCATTCATTACTGCGGAGGCGGCAAACTTGGTGACAACACACTACGAAGCCAAAAATCATCATTTGCATTACCCGAAGCCTCGGTACAATGATGGCGAGCCTAAAAAAGGTCGATCCAACCTTAGCCTATTCAAAGGGAAGCTCGCACTAGCCAGTGCTTCGAAAGGGAAATCGTTGGATGTCAAAGAATGGCAGACCAGTTCATTGTATATCTTCAACAGCCTAACAGAAGTGCGGCCGTACATCGAGTATGTTCTCGGTAAATTATTGTTCCGCAACTTCTAATTCCTTTGAACTACTCTTATTCTTGGATATTTCATATAATTGATACGTCACCGAATTCTCGGATGGAGCGCTCATCGAAAAGGATTCCATCGGAGAGTATGAGCTTCTGGCAAAGCATGGAGGCGACTATCCCGGCTTCACCTCTTGGTTCAAACAAAGGGTAATTAATTACCATTACTGGAGCATTTGATTTCTTGGTCTAATTTGTGGCTAATGTATCCATTCATCTGTATTAAACTTGTAGGCTGATGCAGAGTCTATGGATGCTGTGTTGAGACAAGTTGCTAATGGTTTTGACTATAAGGTCCGTTCATTTGATAAATACGACATCAACGAGTATCACTTTAGTACCTTTGGCAAAGAGCTATCTATGCCCGACGTAAAGACTACAAATTGTTGTGTCTCTGCTATCGGCGAAGGAGGTACCGAGTATTACAGAAGAGTTGAAGCAATTTATGAACTTCTATTCTATGGTGAAAACCCACCAACCATCATAGTCTTCAAATGTTATTGGTTTCAGCCGAAGGACACTAGAAATACTCATGAACATATAAGGCTAGTCGAAATCAACCAAATCACCCATTTAGATGTTCCCGATGTCTATATTACGGCTCAACAGGCGACACAAGTTTTCTATCTATTGTCGGCCTGCCAAACTGATCCAAATCTGAAAGGTTGGGATGTCATTTATGAAGTGCCACCAAGTTTGAGACCACCTACACTCAATGAAGAGGATTACGAACCTCACATTAACCCAGACACATATGAAGGAGAATTCTTCGAAGAAACACGTATGTCCAAAAAATGTTTCAACAACTGCTCTACTTCACCCTAGAACATTGAAGTAGACAACGACAGTGAATCCGTCTTAAACCCTGAGCCGGAACAGGAAGAGCCGGAAGAAGAAGAGGTTACTGTTGCGGATGACCTGTCACTTTTTGACTGATTACATAATGGAGGCCTTCCACATGTTCTTCGTAATAGTGATGATGATGCTGCATTTATTGATGATAGTGATGATCATGATGCATTTATTGATCCCGAAGCATATATAGACGATCAAGATTATTATTAGTTCATGTCAGGTATTCAACTATTATTATATACATATATAAATTTTTTATTACTCATGTTGGTATTTATGATGATACACTTAAATTATATACATTTTATTACTCACGTTGGTATTTATGTTGTACTAATTTCATTTACTCTTTGTTATGGTAGATGTTGAAAGATGGTGGGAAAGGGTCGAGAGCACTCTGAGGCTCCTACTTCGTCGGCGGGTGGTGGGATGGTTACTCCCATTCCTGTCCCGTCTCTCCGGAGAGCGTTGCTCTCTACTCTGCATGGAGTGTCCGCTTCTTCGACGACCGCGGCCCCCGTGAGAGGAGGTCAACCCCTCGCGAAGAAGAGAGCTACTAAAGGTACACGTGGCCGCGGGAGAGGTATGGTGGCTGCCACGCCTTCCTCGCCGCCACCCCCAGCTGATTCACCTGAGCACAGGACTGCTAGGGTGGACCCCTCTGTGAAAATCGCTGTGAAAATTGTTTTAATAAAAAATAAAAAAAGGAAAATCTCCTTACTCTTTGCCGTCGGTGGGCTGACGGAAAGAGGGGCTCTGGGCAGATGACGAAGGGAGGATCACAGGGGGCAAATGGCCTTACTCTTTGTCGTCGGCCACTAACGGCAAAGGGGGCGCAAGGCCGACGGCAAAGCGGGGGCAAGGCCAACAGCAAAGGTGGGGGGCCAAGGCCGACAACAAAGGGGGACCCCAGGGGCAAAGGGCCTTACCCTTTGCCATCCGCCCACCGATGGCAAAGGGGGGCATAAGGCTGACGACAAAGAGGGCAGACGATAAAGAACTACCGTTAACACTTGACGGTCGTAGCCCCTGAGTCTGCCGTCCAAACTCTTTGCCGCCCGTTCTCCCACGGCAAAGATTCTTAGCCGTCCGTGGTCCTAAGGCTGACGTAAAAGGACCGCTTTAACGGGTTTTTCTTTGCTAGAATTTTTGCCGTCTGCTGACGAACGACAAAGGCCTTTGCCATCCGATGTCCTGCCCTTTGCTGTCAGCCATGGCCAATGGCAAATTACCTGATTCCTGTAGTGGATACTTCAACGCTAATGGAGTTGAATGGGAAGAACGTCAATATCCCAATCCCAAGTTTGTTCCTCAAAAGGAGAAGTATGAAAATACTCTTCCCAAGAGGAGAAACACTCAAGATGACCTTCCACCACAAGACACCAAGCTCAAGGGCAAGACCAAGCTCCAAGAGGACTTTGACTCTTACGAAGACGAACCCCAAGCTTTGGTGAACTGGGTCCCAAGGCTACTACAACCTCAACTTGTACAAGTGATACTTCAGCACCGAGTATCCCCATCAACTTGATGTGGATTCCCAAGAAGAAGAACTAGAGAGTTCTTGAGGGGTGGCTCCGCCAATGAAATTCACTCACATTCATTATTGGCAAGATCGATTTGCAATCAACATCAACCATACACAATATATCAAGGAGTCGCACATTCCCTCAATGGTAAGCAAGGGACAAGGTAATCAAAAAATCAATGGACAACATCACACATGCTTTGCACTCCATGTCCATAGATATCCTTGTATTTGTCTCTTGTGTGTTGGGACTAACCCATGTAGGTTAGAAGAGTAAGGAAACAACAAGGATGCTCCCAACTCTTGGTGATCTTTGTCAACCTTGAGCATCCACCACTACCTCACCAACATGAAGTCTTCATTAACAAAACCCAAGGTTAGTTTATCCCTCTTATGGGGGGATGTCACATCAAGGGGGAGCTTTACTCTAAGACTTGAGTCAAAGCATATCTTAGTATGTGATAACATTAAATGCTTTATGTAAAAGTGGTAACCCCACTTGTGCTTAAACGATGAGCATGGCCTATGATCAAGTACTCTTACTTGGGTCCTAAGTCAAATACTCATATATAGATGACTCTGTCATCGCCCAAGTGATTGTTAGATGCTAGAGTGTTTGTGCATGTTTGCCATGATTTCATTTGACATCTTATTGTGTGAGCATGTTGGTCTGCATTTATTTTCTCATTCGAGGATATCCAATTGTTGCTATTTGGCTTTTCATTTATCTTCTGCCAATTGGATATACAAGAATGCCTAGGACCATTTCTTTAGCTATCTATGCTTTATCACCTCATACTCCATTCATGCCGCATCACAAAATTTGAACAGGTGCTTTTTGATCCCTCTGTGTGTGGAGCACTCAGAGTTCCATATCGACAAGGACTCACCATTAAAACCTCCCAAGTGCATCTCGGTGTAACCAACCACAAAATCTCGGTGTCACCGAATGCCTAGGGTTGATCTGATTTTTCAATCTCGGTACCATCAATTCCATTTTCTTGGTTACACCGAGTGTCCTTGTCAGCTCACAGTAGAGGCACTCGGTGACACCGAAAACTTAGAATCAGTGTCACTAACAAAGGTGGGTATAAAGGCTATGGACCCCGACGCTTTGAATTTCTATCTCATTCGTTGCACCCCAAAACCCTAAGCTACCGTACCAAAGACCCCTGGTCGTTGCCCTTGTGTCCCCGCGCTCCTCTGCTGCTGGGAATCACCGTCGGCGACGAATTCCTCTCCCTCATCACCGCCGTAGAGGATCTGCGCCAAGCTAGGGTACGGATTCGATCTGTATTGTGCTCCCCGTCCGAATCTTGTGCATTAGAATCTTGTTTATCATCATTACACCCTTTTCACATGTTCCTATCCTCTCAAATCTCCAAAATCTCACGAAAGATGAATTTTCTAGGGTTTTGCAGTCCGCCCGATAAATCTCGGTGGAACCGAAACGGACATATCAGTCTCACTAATGTGGATTTTTTTTTGGCTAAGAACTGACTCGGTGGAACCGAGTACCACTTTTCGGTCCGACCAAAAAGGTGCCAAGTTTTGGTTGGTGATCCAGCCAGTCTCCGTCTCATCGAAAATTCGGTTTCGGCTGCACCGATATTTATTTGACAGAATGCAAAAATCTTGAAAATTCATTGTTCAAATTTCAAAAACCAGCCTCATTTTGTGATGACTCATCTACTTCTGCTCTCCTATACTCTATTCACATGTCTGTATGTCAGGCTCAAAGGACAGTCAGAATTTGGCAGAGCTGGGAGTTGACATGAGTTCTGGCACAAGCGCGGAAGCCAGTTCTTTCTCAGATCCAGGCACCCCCATCTCTCATGGGTTGTCCAAGGATGCCACTAGGACCAGGAAGCAGCTAAATTCTGATGAAGAAGATTCAGATTTCATTCCTCAGGAGATTCTTGCTAAGAAGCAAGAAAAGGCTGCCAAGAAGTCAGCATCTGAAGCTACATCATCTAGGAGAGTTGTAAGCAAAGTTTATGCACCTGTTGAAACTTTCAAAGCACATGAGCTTGCTAGGGCAACTATGTTAGTTGAGGTCCCCAAGAAGGCTATGCCTAAGAAGGCAGGGGAGAAAAAGTCCAAGAAAAGGATTGTCCATGTGATTGGCAGACCTACCTCTATGTATGAAGATCCAGAGGAGGCTGCTGGTGCTGCTGTTGAGGAGGAGGAGGAAGAACATGTTGAGATTGCCCCTCCCAAAAACAAAGCCAAGAAGCTTATGGATGATGTTATGCCAAAGACTGGCACCTCCAAGAGCACCAAGCCTACTTCCAAGAAAGCTACTGTATAGAAGTCCAAGAGGACTACCACAGACATCCTAGCTTCAGAGAAAAACAAAGGGACTGCCTCCAGAGTGGAAGATGATGATGACTTGACTACTTTGATGAAGCTCAGACCACATCTTCTAGTGTATGATGCCAGCCACTTAGTTGCCGAGGAAATGAAGAAGAGGAAAGACTCAAGCTTGAGAGCCTGGAGATCCATAGATCCTTATTCTCAGAGGAGGAAAACTGTTGTTGACTACAGGTTTTACACAAGAGAGCAACCGGATTTTTATGAGACCGTGTTCCCTGACAAGAGCCCGGCTGTTAGCGACATGAGGTATGTTGATTGGAAGTTCATTAAAGATAATGTGGACTACTTCCCGAGTGTCCAAGACAACTTTCATTGCATTGGTCTGGACAAGTTCATTGGCAGAGATCTTACTGCATGGAACAACGAGATGATCATGCAATTCTACTCCACTGCTCATTTCTACGGAGATGGTAGAATTGTATGGATGACTGAAGGTGCACGATATGAATCCACTGTTAAGGAATGGGCTGCCCTTCTAGAAGTTCCAGAAGGCCAGGAAGGAGATCTGGATGTATACTCTGAACCCAAGGCAAGTCACAATGCCATGAAAGACATGTATACTCCTATCCCCGCAGACAAGGTGCAATCACACAAGCTAGGATCCATCTATTATCTGCAAGCAGGCCTCCAGACTATGAACACTATTCTTAGGAATACCTTGATGCCCAAGTCAAGAGATAACAAGAGGATCTGAGGCTACTCCACCAACATGCTGATCCACCTTGACAGGAACACCAGGATTAGAGTAATGGATCTGATTGTAGAGACAATCAAGAGGGTTGCTACTGACCAGAAGCGCTCTTGCTGTTATGCAGCCTACATCTAGTTGCTCATCAACTCTCAGTTGGAGAAGCACATTTTTGCTCTTGATCGTCCACATCTGCCCCTACAGCCAGAGTTCGAAGATAATGTTGTGGTGATGAACCCAGATCATCCCACATCTGCTACAACACAGGCAGAGGTAGAAGCTGTTCGAGGCGCTAGTGCTCAAGCCCCCAGATCCAGGAACGAGCAAATGGATCTTCTGATCACAGCCATCCAGGGCATGCAGAAGTATATCAAGGGGATTCTAGAGAACTAGAACAGCCTTGTGAGGATCTTTGAGTCAAGAATCAAGGTTCTCGGTGCTAAGGTGGACAAGTTGTCCAAGACAGTGATAGAGCTCCAGAAGGAAGTTGACTCCATGCACATCCCTCGAGTCTCTACTACTTCTTATGATGATGATGATGAGGAGGAGGAGGATGAATCACCTCTCGGGCCAGCCACCCAGTTCACCACTCAGACTAGATCAGCCATAGTGCCTGCACCAGACTTGAGGCCCTCTTCATCAGCTCCCGCTACTGTCAGCATAGCTCCTGCTCCACTCCAGCTCCATCAATGACCTCTGTAGAGATCTTTGCCGACGTTGTTATCTCGACTCCTTCATCAACAACCGGAGGAGATCAGCCCAAGAACGATTAGTTCTATACCTTTGAACTTTTTGGTAACTTGTTGCCAAAGGGGGAGAAGTGTCTATAGATCATTAGGCTTCGAGAGAGGGAGCCTTTGGTGTTTGTTGCTTTTTCAAAACAATTGCTTTTGGTTGCCATGATACTTTTTCGTTTTTCTTGTGATACACGCTTGAAGATGTTTGATCATATGCTTTAATGTGTGATGCTACTATTTCCTATCATCTTAATGCTTACGTGATGATCATTCATCTTTGGTTGATTGTGTTGTTCTTTGATATTCATTCCAATTACTCTCGCACACCACCAAGTGGTACGTGACATGTAAGAAGTGACCCATGTACCTAATCGATTGTGCATTTGCATTCAAACACAAATTTAAAAATAATGCACAAATTTAGGGGGAGCTCTTGCTTATCACATACTTCTCAAAGCGACGACTATATTCCATGATTATATCTTTGTTGAAGCTTTGATCTATATGTTATCATCAATTACCAAAAAGGGGGAGATTGAAAGCACATTTGCTCCCTTGGTGGTTTTGGTAATTAATAACAACATATAAGTCATTGAACTAATGTCTTGACCAAGTATATTTAAGGGAAACATCAATGATGGGAATTGCTAAAGGATTGTGGAATTACCCCAAGATTCAAGGAAATAGGTTGGCCAAGCTTCAAGAAAGAGATGGCCCCTGGCCTTCGATACTCTGACCAGATCCAGACTAAAAGTCAGTTCATCATCGGGGTTGGTCATGTGGGTGGAGTTGGGAGCGGGGTCCGAGGATAAGCCCTCGGAGTCTCTGGGTGTGTCAGATGAGATCGCAGGCCCGGTGAGGAAAAGATCACCCCGAGAGTCTACGAAGAATAGGTTCCCAAATCTGACCTCTTGATTAGGGGCGAAACTCCCGATCGAGCCAAGACGGTTGGTCGGGTCAACGTGCAGCACGATGCTGCCAAAAGTGAAGATCTGACCAGGGACAAAGGAGTCCATGCTACGGACTTCTTTACTAATGACTAACCGAGCCATCGATTACTTTGGCGATCACAGCGGAACTTGAAATGAAAGCACTAATGTTGGTGTCAAAACCGGCAGATCTCGGGTAGGGAGTCCCGAGCTGTGAGTCTGGGATCGATGGTAACAGTGGACGAAGGAGACGATATTTACCCAGGTCCGGGCCCTCCTATGGTGGTAAAACTCTGTGTCATGCTCGATTATATTGATGTGTATGAATGTTATAGAGTTGATCTACCTTGAGACTGAATAGTTGAAACCCTAGATGAGTTTTCCTAGCCTACAAACTAACCCCCCTGGTTTATATAGACCTTGGGGTTACCTAGGGTTTACACATGATAGGTCTCTTGCAGGGAAGGAGATGCTGACCCACACCTTGACTTGGAGTACACGCCGCATCTTCGGAGGTTTCCTTCTAGAACACTGGGTTACCGACCCTTCTTGTGATAGCTACAAAGTTGCCCATCAGGCCGGCCTATGAGAGGTAGGCTAATGGCCCGAGGGCCCCTTAGTCCAGGACTCCCTAATGGGCCCTACAAGCAACAAGAACCTTCGGCTGGTGGGCCACCTAGCTGGCTAGAGAGGCTGCCAGCACCCCCCCCCGCAACATATATGCATGTTGTAAGTCACGGGGTTGGCCTATAACCCCCTCGGAGCCGCCCCATGCTAGTGGTCGGCCATTCTCACCAGCACACACTCACTCACACACATATATATGAGAGGTAGAGGGAGCAAGCTAGCTCCTTCTTCCTCCTCTGTCGAATAGCTCAAGGAGCACCATTTTAGTCCATTTGGTTCATCAACCAAACTAGTAGGACTAGGGTTGTTACCTCCCACGGAGGGCCATGGACTAGGGTACATCATGTGTCGCGCTCCTCTTGTCCCTGACACTATTTCCGGAGCCTGTCGTCATCCTTTCGGCCCCAACCACTCTCGATAAGCCACCCCATGGCATCCATCGTGAGAGAACAATGACAATAATTGAGGGGGAAGAACCATCAGCACGGACAAGAAGCCAGGAACGATGACGCGGTCCCATCCACCCTTGCCGCCGCCTTAGAGCAAGAAGCGAACGCCGTGGAGACCAGCCAGCTCGTCCGCGAGGCTAGACGGCAGACCTTGTTGATACTAGGGTTAAACCTAGGACAATACGGGCTCATCGTTGCCGCTATGGTCGTGGCCGACACCGGCTCATCTCCCCTTGGTCAGCCATTTCCGGACTCGCCACGCATGTCCACCATGCTGGCGGCGCACAACTTGTAGCGGCACCTCCCGCACACCTCCTATTATTCCTACCCTATGGTCCTCGGTTCACCGGCGGTGAGCGTGGCTGTGCCTGCCACGCTAGCGCCCGCGATCATCGACCTCAATGCGGTACCTGTGGGAGGTGGATCATCCTCTAGGGGTGTCGGTATCAAAACCAGCAGATCTCGGGTAGGGGGTCCCAAAGTGTGAGACTAGAATCGATGGTAACAGGAGACGAATGGGACACGGTTTTACTCAGGTTCGGGCCCTCCTATAGAGGTAATACCCTACTATTGACACCAGATTTTGGCATGTAGCAAAATGCAGTAAAGATGGACTCAAACGAAAAGGTTTCATCTACGAGAAATTTTATATTGCCGAATGAAACAACCTTGACGTTTAGGCCATCACCATTCAGCATCATTTCGAGGGCCAAATTACACTTGGATTGTCATATGGACGTTCTGAATGCTTTTTGGTCGATTACACATCCACAAAAACCTCACATGAAGGAATGTTCTATATGTATTGTATTCATGTCGTCGAGCTGATCGATTTTGATATATAAATCATCTCAATCCGAGTTCGTATGCAAAAGTTAGAGCAACCAGAGTGCAGCCCTATCACAAGGCAAAATGTGGCGCCGGGGATCAGACAGATGTCTGGTGGGTCACACGAATCATTCAGTCCTCAATACGTCCTCGGATGGAAAAACTTATAACGTGAAAAGGTTTGCGTCATCGAGACGATGGATTCTGATTTATAATTCTTCTCAATCCGAGGTCATATGCGACCTGGAGAGGCAAAACAAAATCAGCCTGAAGTATCACTCAGGACATCTGAGTGAAAGTTTGCCGGCCGAGTGAAATGTTTGCTGGCCGGTCGAGTGAAAAGTTTTCTGTATGGCCAAGTGAAATTTCCATCCAAGTGAAAATCTATGTTCGAGTGAAAAGTACCGGTCGAGTGAAAGTACTGTCCGAGTGCAATTGCCGTCCGAGTGAAAATCGCTATCCGAGTGAAAAGTACCGGTCGAGTGAAAGTTCAAGATAACCTCGGATGGAAAAGTGTTAAACATGAAAGTTGTTATCAATGTCGAAACGGTCAACTTTTCTTTTAAGGTCATTATCATCTGAGATAGTATACAGCCTGCAGAGGCACTGCAACACTCGGACAGTCCAGTCCGCTACATGACCGAGTCCGATTCAAAGTTAAGGATGACACCGTGGAGTAGTCAAGATGGCTTTATTTGGGGAAGTGATCAACATATGCATTGTTGGCCTCATCAAGACACACAAAATTGATGTTTGGAACGTATCCATCGGAGGTCATATGCAGATTCCACGGCCCACACAAAGAGCAAGACAGAAGATTTGGTCAGATTTGGGCTGAATCCGAGTGGGACTAGAACTAGGACTCTATGACGTGAATTGATGTAATTTTCTATAAAGGAAAGCCTAGATGAATCCTTTGCTTGTACGGGAAGTCCAGCCGCCTCTTATATATGTTGGGGGTGATGGCCGATTAAAAAACAACAATCGAACCAATCTATCAATTACACTTTCATGTTCATCTACTTTTATCTCCTACCCTCGTATCTTCTTCCTCGTTTTTCGTTCGTTCTTCTCTTGGAGGGCAGCGATCTGCGAGGCCCTAGGGGCGATCAGGTCGACCTAGGGCATAACATAGCTGCCGTGCGCCCTGACTGGGTCCCTCCTAGGCGTGCGGGGTTTCGGGTCGGCAAAAGCGTCCGTCGGCTGTCTTGCGTATCGCGCTGCCGGTCGGTCCTCCTTTGACGTGAGCTGCGGTGCATCACCCTAGCATCGAGGGTACACAGTGACGTGTTCGTGTGTCAACACCTACGTCCTACTTGATTGTATTGATGATATGCGGGTTACAGAGTTGATCTACCTCGAGATCGAATAGCTAACCCTAAACGAGTTGTTGTGTCCCTACCACCTAAAACCCTTCGACTTATATAGACACCGAAGGTATCTAGGGTTTACACATGGTCGGTTACATACCGAGGACATAAACATGCCTATCTACGGTCGCCAACTTGGAGGACACGCCAGGGCCTCTTGAAGCCTTCACGCTGGAGACGGGACCCTTGATCATCTGATATTTACCTTGTAGCCAATATAGTCCGGCCCATAAGAAATAGGTTGACTATCCGAGGACCCACTAATCCGGGACTCCCTTAGTAGCCCTCGGACTAGCCTTTAACACTGATGTATGCTCGGCTGATCTTCATGCATCATAATCTTTGGCTTGCCAGGCGAGTCCCTTACTCCTTATTCGGCAACCGACCAGTCATCGGTGAAATCCCAAGCATCGCGAGCTCCACGAGTCCATTAGAATAACCGTCTGCGCTCCTCGATTTGCATGCATCGTAGGGAGACGAATGGTTCAGTAATCTTTTTTACAATACTACCCCTCCGCAAGAGAGGCACCACCCATTTAAACGAATAGAATCATGGTTTAGACCACATTCTCCTCCTTCCCAATGGAAAAAACTCCCAGCGAAAGATCCACGAAAAACATGGCAAATGCCCCTGCTCCTCCGCGTGCCCCTATGGCTCACGTCCAGGGGACTAGACCAGCTGCTCCGTATCGCTCCTGCAGCTACGCAATCTAGAGACCTAGGGGTATCTCCCTTCATCAGATCTGGCGATGACCCATGCAGGTTTAACTTCTTACAACAACGAGGTTTTCGTAGAGTGTTTCCCTAGTCCTCAAAGGGGGAATGCATATGCTTCGTCCCCTATCTCCTGTGAGGCCTCGATTTTCCCATCCATCCGTTCCTGAGGGGATTGCTGGAATTCTATGGGATCCAACTCCACCACCTCACTCCGGGGTCCATCTTGCACATATCAGGCTTCGTAGCCCTCTGTGAGATGTTCTTGGGTTACGAGGCGCATTTCGAACTATGGAGGAAGTATTTCTGTCTTGTCCCCCAAACTCGGGACAAGACAATCATGGAGGTCGGTGGAGCGGAAGTGTGCCGCATAGCTGGGATGGGGTATCCGGTGGGTACTGTCGGTGTCAAAACCGGCGGATCTCGGGTAGGGGGTGCCGAACTATGAGACTAGAATCGACGATAACATGAGACGAAGGGGATATGAGTTACCCAGGTTTGGGCCCTCCTATGGAGGTAATACCCTACGTCCTGCTTGGTTGTATTGATGATGTGAGGGGTTACAGAGTTGATCTGCCTCGAGATCATATAGCTAACCCTAGATGAGTTGTTCTCTCTATACCCTCGACACCTCCGGCTTATATAGACGTCGGGGGTGTCCTAGGTTTACACATGGTCGGTTACATGCCAAAGAGATAAACATGCCTAACTACAACTAATAACTTGGAGAATATGTCATGGCTCCTCGAAGCTTCCATTTGGCGTAGGTGGTCTATGATCATCCGATGTCTGCATTGCTGCCCATACAGTCCGGCCCATAACAATAGGTCGGCTATCCAAGGACCCCCTAATCCAGGACTCCCTAAGTAGCCCCCGAACTAGCCTTCAGCACCAATTTATATCTAGTCGATCTCCTCTTGTTGTTGTCTTTGTCTTGCAAGGCGAGTCCCTCATCCTTCTTTGTTTGGCAACCGACCAATCTACGATAAGATCTCAAGCGCCGCGGGCGCACGTTTATTATAATAACTGCGCATGTTCCTCGACTTTTGCGCATTGTGAGGAGGTGAGTTGTCAGTGATTTTTACAATCTTGCCCTTCCACAATAGGGGCACCAATCCATTTAGTCAAAAAAATCATGGCGCAGACCACACTCTATCCCTCCTCACCGAAAGAAACTCCCAACGGAAGCTCCACACAAACCATGGCCAACATCCCCAGCTCCACCGCATGTCCCTATGGCTCATGCCGAGGGGATTGGACCGGCTATTCTAGTACACTCCTGCGGCTCTGTAATTTGGAGGCTCAGGGATACATCCCATTATCAGATCTGGTAGCGACCCGCGCAGGTCTGCTCTCCCATGGCGACGAGGTTTTTGATGAGCGTTTCCCCAATCCTAACAAGCGGGAGCGTGTGTGCTTCGTACCCTTCCACCTCCAGGGCCTTGGGTTTCCAATCCATCTGTTCCCGAGGGGGTTACTAGAGTTCTACAGGATGCAACTCCATCATCTCACTCCAGGGTCAGTCTTACACATCTCGGGCTTTGTCGCCTCTGCGAGATGCTCTTAGGGTGCGAATCACATTTTGATTTGTGGAGGAAATACTTCTGTCTTGTCCCCTGAACTCGGAATAAGACAATTTTAGAGGTCGGCAGGGACGAAGTGTGCCGCATAGCGGGGATGGGTATTCGGCAGGCACACCAAGGAAATCCAAAGAATGGACCTCGGAGTGGTTCTATATTGAAGATGTCCCCCTGTTTTAGCCAACCCGGACAACCTTCCCGAATACTCCGATGTCCTCCTGAAGAAGAGGTACAACCAGTGACCAAACAGATCATCCCAGGAGGAAAGCGCCGAAGTGCGATGCTTAGCTGCATAGGTGCAGATGATCGTCCACCACCGTCTGACCATGATCGACGTCATGGCCGCTACCATCTCCCAGTGTGTGCAACCCCTCCAATAGAGGGTACACCCCCTATGGCAATACAATGGGACAAGCGACACCAGACGCTCCCAAAAGAAAGGTCCCGCCAACACGACAGCGTTGGCTGCTGCAATTGCCGGCATGTACAAAGGACAGCAAGATGACTTCGTTCGGCGCTCAACAAAGGAAGGGTATTCGGCTCACAATCCCATCGAACGGGTAAGCCTTGCTCTTTTAATCATGAAGCAGTTTGGGGTTTCCATGCCGCACTTTATTTGACCGAGGCCTGGTGTGAACAGGAATTGAACAGTTTCATCAAGACAGTCAACTGTCCGGCTCCTTAGCCTGAGAACCATTCACGTGACAATGATTTGGGCTTCAACGAGGACCCGCATCATCTCTCTGACTTTGACAGCATCGTCTATTTTCAGGACAGCATCGTCTAGACCCCGGTGGCCATCATAATTGATTACCCCGGGTCATTCTCCATCCCTACTATGGGCAAGAAGAAAAGCTCTACCTGCAAGAGGCCAGCCTCCAAGAGCGCCCCGGACGTGCCGGTCCCGACCCCCAAGCGCCACCGATCTGCGCACCATACACCGACAACCAAAGCTGTGGCCAAATCAGAGGCCAACCGGGACCCTGCAAAGGAGCTAGACATGGGGATGAATCCACCTGCCTGCTCATCCCGAAGGTACATTATTCGGTTGTCTGCTTATGGTTGTAACCAGTAGGGTCTTATAGCAGTTTGTTTTATTGAAATACTTAGGCGAAACACCCAATCTTGTCCTATCGAAGGGGTTACCTGGGTGTTCGGAGATGCCCAAAGCTCCCGAGCCATGACCCATACGTCTTCTGCTACAGAAGCCCCCATGGACAATCTGGGGCCCACCGAATCTGGTGATGGCGTATCCGTCACCAAATCGGAGGTGGAGAGTGCCATGCTTCATCGGCACTGATGGGAGGCCATGCAGCACCCAATACTCTCTGACTAGGAGTTTGGCGCTCTACGCTCCACGGATGCACACCTCGGGGCCGCCCGAGCTGGATTCGGTGAAGCTATCAAGTTGAGTGATCAGATTTTATAGAGTCCGAATATTTGTGTAAGCCTATTAGCCCCGGAGGCTTAATTTGTTTTGGAACAAACGAATTAAGGATATCTACACTGTTTGACTGCTAATGCAGGCCTCAAAGCAACAGTCCGAGCAATTAGCCAAGGAGCTCGAGGAGAGCCACATGGAAGTACAAGCCGTGAAAGCTGAACTAGCACAAGTAAAGAGCTTCATGCGAGAGGCCCATGGTGAGTATGCATTTACTACTAATCTTTTTTATATCATCATGCCTGACATACGGATTCTGTGTAGCAGCCGAATCAATAGGACATATGGAAAGGCAGCTGGAAGAAGCCCGGGATTCTCAGAGGTATGCGGAGTCCCAGCGTCAGGCTGGCTGCCTTGTTATACAAAAACAGGCTGAAGAAATAAAGACTTTAAAGATTCAATTGGCCCAAGCTCAAGAAGAGAATCGAAAGCTTCAGAGGGGCATATTCGGTAAGTAAGATTCCGCTATCAGCAAATATTTCTGATGTAGGGAATGATAGTAACCGCGTTGTTATTTTATGTGCAGGCCTCGTGTCTGGGCATCCTGAAGAGGAGATCAAATCATACCAAGGAGACCTGCTGAAGGAGCTGACCTCTCTCCATCAGCGCATGCAGAAAGCAATGAAAGTGATGGTGAAGGCACTATGGCCCACCAAACAGCCACCTGAAGGGCTAGCCACACTTGTGGATCGCTTTAAGGGGCTCGAAATAGGTTCGAGCTTTGGAAGACTTTGGCTTGCCACGAGGGAGTACGAGAGGCGTGGGCAATGGTCAAGACCCGTTTCACCAGACTTAACCCCTAGCAGATGGCGGGGGTTGATTTCGTGGGATCGGATGGAAAAGAAGTGCCACTCCACTTGGTATATGACCAGGTGATGCCAGTCGCCCGTCTTTCGCAAGCATACTGCCCCCTTAACACAATAATTGATAATCTCGATCAGCAGCCACACAGGTAATTTATATGTACATGTGTATAAAAAATCCATGTTGTAAACTTTGTCTTAACCGGCCATCGGCTTCTCCCTCCCGTGCGAAGAAATTGGGAGTGTTCCTCCTTATTATTCCCTCGCAAAAGGGCGAACTGTATTCAGGGAGCCAGGCAATCCGGCCATGTGGTGCAAACAGAAAGAAAGCACATAGAAAGATATGTTATATTATGATGTAGCGTAAGAAACATATTCCGATGAATATAGTACCTCTATCGATACCTTTCGTCGGGGCTCTACGAAGAGCGTAGATAGAAGTCC
Source organism: Hordeum marinum (assembly GCA_022496015.1). Taxonomy (NCBI): domain Eukaryota; kingdom Viridiplantae; phylum Streptophyta; class Magnoliopsida; order Poales; family Poaceae; genus Hordeum; species Hordeum marinum. Next base: position 415,284,770 of record CM039676.1, read on the forward strand.
GCATAGTTGCAGTATGCGGCTAAGTGTCCTTTGGGAAGAAAAGACCCAAACAACAGTAATAGTGACCAGAGCCGCATAAGGTGTTTCCGTCACAGTCAACCAATTGTCTATGTAAGAAAGCTAGCTTTTGGCTTCACCCGTCTGAGGTACGTGTCCGTATGACCCGGTCATAACAATCGCAGAGGTGCTCCCTTTACTCTGTAGCCGAACAATCAGGAACATATAGAGTAATCACAGGAGCGAGGCAACCCAGCTTGGCAATGTCTTAGTTTGAATTGATGCATATGATGGCTAAAACATGACAAAAGAAACATGTGCGACCGGTAAGTATGAGCAAATAAACGTTTTGCTATTAGAAGAAGCCCCCACGTGCTGTGTTCAGATTTAACACTTTATGGTGTATGCCGATTATCTTTAGTACAAGATGGTTCGACCGAACATAGGGTAAGATAAGACATTGGCCCTATCAAACAGCAAAATGGGAAGGGAAAGGCAAAAAAGGCAAAAAAATAACAAAAAGGAAAAAATGTTGGGGAGTTTAGACGACACCAGTTTATCCGTAGAAGCGCCGAAGACGAGCTACGTTCCATGGGTTTCGTTCAAGGCAGCTATCGGATGGACTCGGCAAACGATAGGCCCCTCCCATGAGCACTTCGTCGATGATGAAAGGATCCTCCCATTTGGGGTTGAGTTTGTGCTTCGGTTTCTCCGGGAGCCGTAGGACGAGTTCCCCTACGTTATATGCTTTTGCCCTGACCTCCCTACTTTGGTACCACCGAGAATGTTGTTGATAAAGAGTGGATCAAGCCAGAGCTATGTCCCGCTCCCCTGCTAGGCGTCTAAGTCGTCCTGCCGATCCAAATTGGCCTCCTTTTCCTCGTACATGCACATTCTTGGTGCGTCGTGGATAATATCACAGGGGAGAACTACCTCTGCCCCATATACCATAAAAACGGTGTGTAACCCATTGATCTGTTCGGGGTGGTGCGTTGGCCCCACAGAATGGAGTGAAGTTCCTCCACCCAATGACAGTCGGACTCGTGAAGAGATCGGACCAAATGTGGCTTGATGCCGCCCATAATGAGACCATTTGCTTGCTCGACCTGTCCATCAGTTTGTGGATGATAGACTGATGCATAACCGAGCTTTATGCCTATTTTTGCGCACCAGTCCTTGACCTCTTGGGCCGTGAAGTTGGATCCATTATTCGTTATTATACTATGCTGGACACCGTAACAGTGTACTACGCTAGATATAAAGTCAATCACTGGTCCGGATTTAGTTGACTTAACAGACTTTGCTTCTATCCATTTGGCGAACTTGTCAACCATGACCAATAGGTATTTATTTTTCTTGGTTCCCCTTTTAAGGGGTCTGTGTTGGGGAACGTTGCATGGTGATGAGAATCTACAAGAGGGAGAGAGGATCTACATACCCTTGTAGATCGCTAAGTGGAAGCGCTAAGAAATGCGGTTGATGTAGTCGAACATATTCGCGATCCAATCACGAGCCGTCCCACGATCTCATCATGAGCCATCCCGCGATCCCATCATGTTCCTTCCGATCTAGCGCCGAACGGACGACACCTCCGCGTTCAACACACGTACATCTTGATGATGTCCTCGCCTTCTTGATCCAGCAAGAGGGGTGATGTAGTAGATGAGTTCCGGCAGCACGATGACGTGGTGACGGTGTTGGTGAAGAACAATCTCCGTAGGGCTTCGCCAAGCACTATGGAAACTATGACAGAGGATAAACTAGAGGGACGGGGTTGCCGTCACACGGTTTAGGGTTTCTTCATTTGTTCCAGGTGTTAGCCCCGCCCCTTTATTTATATGTTGAGCCATGGGGTCGAAACTTGGAGAAAAATCCTCCTCAAGGTCGGTTTGCGCGCAAGGCAAGAGTCCTCCTCGGATTCCAAGACCAGACGCCAAGGTCCTTGGCGTCTGGTCCCAGATGCCAGTGTCCCTGGCGTCTGGCCCCTGGCCTTCGCAGAACACCTTTTGCACCTTCCTAAAGCCTCATGGCCTTTACCCCTTGGCCCAAATAAAGTGTTCTTGTATCTCGAACATTTCGAGAAACATCTGAAACTATTTCGGTGAATTCCAGAACTCTTCCGGAGACAAAACACTATTATCCCATATATCAATCTTTACCTCCGGACTATTTCGGAGCTCCTTGTCATGTCCGGGATCTCATCCGGGACTCTGAACAACTTTCGGTCACCAACATAATAACTCAACTATACTTCTATCGTCACCAAATGTTAAGTGTGTAGACCCTGAGGGTTCGAGAACTATGCAGACATGACCGAGACACCTCTATGGTCAATAACCAATAGCGGGACCTGGATGCCCATATTGGTTCCTACATATTCTACGAAGATCTTTATCGGTCGAACATCTGTGTCAAGGATTCAGTTAATCCCATATAATGTTCCCTTTGTTCTTCGGTATGTTACTTGTTCGAGATTCGATCGTCGGCATCTCCATGCCTAATTCAATCTCGTTACCGGCAAGTCTCTTTACTCATTCCGTAATACAAGATCCCGTGGCTAACACTTTAGTCACATTGCTTGCAAGGCTTTTTGTGATGTTGTATTACCGAGTGGGCCCTGAGATACCTATCCATCACACAGAGTACCAAATCCTAGTCTTCATCCATGCGATGTTTGACACACACAAGGTACTCCTTTGGTGTGAGTGAGTTGCATGATGTCATGGTTATAGGAACAGATACTTGACATGCAAAAAACTATAGAAATAAACTGACATGATCATATGCTACGTTTATAGTTTGAGTCTTGTCCATCACATCATTCTCCTAATGATGTGATCCCGTTATCAAATAACATCTCATGTTCATGTCTAGGAAACCTTAGCCATCTTTGATCAATGAGCTAGTTTACTAGAGGCATACTAGGGACACAATGTTGTCTATATACCCACACATGTATTTAGTTTCCAATCAATACAATTATAGCATGGATAATAAATGATTATCACGAATTAGGAAATATAATAATAAATACTTTATTATTGCCTCTAGGGCATATTTCCAATAGTCTCCCACTTGCACTAGAGTCAATAATCTAGTTCACATTACCATGTGATTTACATTGTTATGAATCTAACACCCAACGAGTTCTGGGTTTGATCATGCTTTGCATGTAGAGAGGTATTTAGTCAATGGGTTTGCGACATTCAGATCCGTGTGTACTTTGCAAATCTCTATGTCATATTGTAGACACTGCTACCACACTCCACTTGGAGCTATTCCAAATGGCTACTCCACTATACATATCTGGAATTCTACTCAGAGTCATCCGGATTGGTGTTAAAGCTTGCGTCGACGTAATTCTTTATGATGAACTCTTTATCACCTCTATAATCGAGAAACATCTCCTTTGTCCTCTGGTTACTGAGGATAATTTTGACCGCTATCTAGTGATCCACTCTTGGATCACTCTTGTACCCCTTGACAGACTCGTGGCAAGGCACACACCATGTGCGGTACACACAATGGCATAATATAGAGCCTATGGCTAAGGCATAGGGGATGACCATCGTCCTTTCTCTTTCTTCTACCGTGGTCGAGCTACGAGTCTCACTCAAGTTCACACCTTACAAATCAGGCAGGAACTCTTTCTTTGACTGGCCCATTTTGGACTCTTTCAAAATCTTGTCAAGGTATGTACTTATTGAAAGTCTCATCAGGCGTCTTGAACTATCTCTATAGATCTCGATCCCAACTATTAAGTAGCTTTATCCAGGTCTTCCTTTAAAAACTCTTTTCAAACAACCCTTTATGCTTTCTAGAAATTCTACATCATTTCCGATCAACAATATGTCATCCTCATATGCTTATGAGAAATTCTATAGTGCTCCCACTCACTTTATTGTAAATACAAGTTTCACATAAACTTTGTATAGACTCAAAAACTTTGATCACCTCATCGAAGCGTACATTCCAACTCCGAGATGCTTGCTCCAGTCCATAGAAGGATCACTGGAGCTTGCACACCTTTTAGCATCCTTAGGACTGACAAAACCTTCTAGTTGTATCTCATATAACCTTTCCTCAAGGAAGGAAACAATGTTTTGACATCCATCTGCCATATTTCATAATTGAAAAAACGCAACAACTGCTAACATAATTCCAACAGACTTTAACATCGCTACGAGTGAGAAAGTCCTATTGCAGTCAACTCCTTGAACTTGTCAGAAACTTCTGTGCGACAAGTCGAGCTTTATAAATGATGACATTCACCATCAGCGTTTGTCTTCATCTTAAATGTCCATTAGTACTCAACGAATTTTCGTTCAACAGGCAAGGTTACCAAAGTCCATACTTGGTTTTCATACATGGATCCTTTCTCAGATTTCATGGCCTCTAACCATTTATCGGAATTTGGGCCCATCATCGCTTCTCCACAGCTCGTAGGTTCATCGTTGTCTAACAGCATGACCTCTAAGACAGGGTTGTCATACCACTGAGGAGCAGTACGCGTCCTTGTCAACCTATGAGGTTTGATAGTAACTTGATCCGACGCTTCATGATCATCATCATTAACTTCCTCTTCAACTATCATAGGCTCCATAGAAACATCTTTCTGCATTGCGCTACTCTCTGGTTGAAGTAAATGTTTAATAACCTCATCAAGTTCTATATTGCTCCCACTCAATTCTTTTGAGAGAAACTCTTTCTCGAGATAGGACCCATTTTAGCAACAAATACTTTTTTCTTGGATCTAAGATAGAAGGTTTACCCAACTTTTAAGTTAGCGTATTCTATGAAGATGCATTTTTCCGCTTTGGGTTTGAGCTCATTAGGTGAAACCCCTATTTCACATAAGCGCCACAGCCCCAAACATCAAGAAATGACAGCTTAGGTTTTTGCCAAACTAAAATTCATACGGTGTCATCTCAACGGACTTAGATGGTGCCCGTTTTAAAGTGAATGTAGTTGACTCTAATGCATAACCCCAAAACGATAGTGGCAAATCAATAAGAGACATCATAGTTCGCACCATATCCAATGGAGCACGACTATGACATTCGGACACACCATCACACTATGGTGTTCCAGGTGGCATGAGTTGTCAAACAACTTCCACATTTTCTTAAGTTGTACACCAAACTCGTTACTCAGATATTCACGTCCATGATGATATCGTAGACATTTTATCTTCTTGCCACGATGATCTCAAACTTCACTCTGATTTGCTTGAACTTTTCAAACAATTCAGACTTATGTTTCATCAAGTAAATATACACTGTATCTACTCAAATCATCAGTGAAGGTAAGAAAGTAACAATATCCACCACACACTACAACACTCATTGGACTGTATACATCAACATGTATCAGTTCCAATAAGTAACTTACCCGCTCTACCATACCGGAAAACGGGGTCTTAGTCATCTTGCCCATGAGGCATGGTCCGCATGTCTCAGACGATTCAAAATCGAATGAGTCCAGAGATCCATCAGCATGGAGTTTCTTCATGTGCTTTACACCAATATGACATTTAGCGGCAGTGCCACAAGTATGTGGTACTATCATTATTAACCTTGTATCTTTTGGCATCTTTATAATGAACATGTGTATTACTACGATCAAGATTTAACAAACCATTCTCATTGGGTACATGACCATTGAAGGTATTATTCATGTAAACGGAATAACCATTATTCTCTAACTTAAATGAATAACCGTATTGCAATAAACACGATCTAATCATGTTCATGATTAACGCAAACACAAAATAACATTTTATTTAGGTTCATCACTAATCCCAAAGGTAGAGAAAGCGTGCGATGTTGATCACATCAACCTTGGAAACATTTCCAACACACATCGTCACCTCACCCTTAGATAGTCTTCGTTTATTCCGTAGCTTTTATTTTGAGTGACTAACATTTAGCAACCGAACCATTATCCAATACCCAAGTGCTACTAGGAGTACTAGCAGGGTACACATCAATAACACGTATATCAAATGTACTTCTGTCGGTGTTGCCAACCTTCTTATCTACCAAGTATCTAGGGTCATTCCGCTTCAGCGACCGCTCTCCTCGTAATAGAAGCACTTAGTCTCGGGTTTGGATTCAGCCTTGGGATGCTTCACTGGAGCAGCAACTGACATGCCATCCATGAAGTTTCCCTCCTTACCCTTTCCCTTTTCGAAACTGGTGGTTTTACTAACCATCAACACTTGATGCTCCTTCTTGATATCTACCTTCGTGGTATCAAACAACGCAAATAGCTCAGGGATTATCATTTCCACCCCTGGCATAATTATGGTTCATCACATTCTAGTAGCTTAGTGATAGTGACTTGGAGAACTATATCAATCACTATCTTATCTGGAAGATCAACTTCCACTCGATTCAAGCGATTGTAGCGCTGAGACAATCTGAGCACATGCTCAACAATTGAGCTATTCTCCTTCATCTTGCAGGCAAAGAATCTTGTAGGAGATCTCATATCTCACAACACGGGCACGAGCCTGAGATCCCAATTTGAGCTCTTAGAACATCTCATATGTTCTGTGATGGTCAAAACGTTTTGGAGCCTCAATTCTAAGCCATAATGCATGACGCACCGAACTATCAAGTAGTCATCAGAACGTGCCTGTCAGATGTTCACAACATCTACAAATGACGATAGAGGGGGTGGCGCACCGAGCGGTGCATTAAGGACATACGCGTTCTGTGCAGTAATGAGGACAATCCTCAGATGACGGCCCTAGTCCGCAATATTGCTACCATCATCTTTCAACTCTATTTCTCTAGGAACATATAAAAAATTCAAGGGAGAATAATGTGAGCTAGCAATCTACAACATAATTTGCAAAGACACTACTGACTATGTTCATGATAATGAGTTCAATTAATCATATTGCTTAAGAACTCCCACTCAAATTGACATCCCTCTGGTCATTTGTGTGTCACATGATCCAAGTCCACCAACTCAAGTCTGATCATCACGTGAGTTGAGGTGGTTTCAATGGTAAATATCATCATGTTGATCATATCTCCTATAGGACTCATGTTTGACCTTTCGGTCTCTTGTGTTCCGAGGCCATGTCTATACATTCTAGGCTCGTCAAGTTTAACCCGAGTGTTCTTCACGTGCAACACTGGCTTACACCCGTTGTATGTGAACGTAGAGTCTATCACACCCCACCATCACGTGGTGTCTCAACACGGCGAACTTTCGCAACGGTGCACACTCGGGGAGAACACAATTTATCTTGCAATTTATATGAGGGATCACCTTATAATGCTACCGTCATCAAAGGAAAACAAGGTGCATAAAAGGATTAACATCACATGCAAATCATAAGTGACATGATATGGCCATGAATTTGTTCTTTTGATCTCCATCCTTAAAGCACTGGCATGATCTCCATCGTCATCGATATGACACCATGATATCCATCATCTTGATCTCCATCAACGTGTCGCCATCGTGGTTGTCGCGCCCACCATGCTTCTACTACTATTGCTATCGCTTAGCGATAAAGTAAAGCATTACATAGCGCTTAGTGAGTGACACTGTCACAACCCTAGCAAGTTGTCCTAGGTTAGCATTGTGTTTGCATCATCATCATCATCATTGCACGAATGTGAAATGGGGAGAAAGAAAAGAAACCCCAAGCACTTAATGAAATAAAGAAATTCAAGTTTAGTGAAATTTCAACAAATCCAAAATGCCCATCAAAAATGTTCCCTATGTCTGATAATTAAGGACATGGATATACCAGGGACCATTCTAATTATTTGAGCATTTTAAATAATTCAAATTAATGATTTAAGCTTCTGAAATTGATAAATAAATCATTATCATTATTCTTGTTTTCAAAATAGCTTGAAACTTTTCAGATAAGTACGAAATATTCAAACTTGGTTTTAGAAAATATATGGGATATTTTGAAAAGTCAATTGGACCTACAAATAAAATAAAGAAAAGTTAGAAATTAGAAAACAGAAACAAAAAATAAGAAGAAACCTACCTGGGATAGGGGAGAGAAGCTGGCCCAGCCCACAGGAGAGAACCGGTCATCCCCCACCTCTGGCCAGGAGGACGCCGGGCGTGTGGTCGCCGCGCGCCGGCCACCTCCTCCCTGCCTGGCTCCTTGCTGGAGGGCTGGGAGTGCGCCAGCGCGAAGCACCTCGCCGTCATGCCCCTTCTCCTCTCTCCCTCCCGCGAGCGCTCTCTCTCTCTCGCATTTCTCCCCTTTGCCCCGCCATGGCCGCGCTGCTCCTCGCCATCGTGCCGCCGTTCTAGCCGCCCCCGAGCCCATTTGAGCCAGCCAGCAGCTCCGCCATGAGCCCCTGAAGCCCCTCGACGAAGGAATCGAGCTGGGAGCCCTCTGCTTCACCATCATCTGTAGCGACCCGACTCAAAACGAGTCAAGCCTCTGTGTGTTCTGTGCCATCCCTGGATCAGTATGCTGGCACACACAGTACATCAATGTATATATCAAAGTGCAATCACATGTAATAACGGAAAACTGATATATATACCTTAAAATAGCAGCGGATACAGTCAACGGGAGTGGAGTCCCAATAACACCAACGGCAAGTTGAGTGCAGACCGTAACCCTGAATCGTACTCTTACCCGTCGTAGAAGAGTATCCGCAACATGATACGTTGCAACCATATAGGTCGGTACATTGAATGTACTAGCAAGATCACCATAGTAGAACAGAAGAATAAAGACTATTCTATATGCAAAGGCTTTGTGGCTTTGTGTCTGAGTTTCTGCATAAAAGCTGGTTTTCTTTTTCCTACAACAAAAGGAATATCAGGAATTTCACTATGGAATTACCTATCATGACATGGTTCCGCCAACCAATGTCTCAATGCCCACAAGTATCTTAAGTTGCCCACAATTAAGTTATCAGTCCAGTGTTGAGAGTTCAGAGATAGATCCAAGTCCAGAGGCTCAAATTGTCCGTAACCGTGGACACGGCTAATCGATTAGGTTTAACTCTGCAGAGTGTTGTGTACTTTACCCACAAGATTCTTTCCCTCCTAGTAAGTCCTCGCACTGCCTGGTGTTTGAGTACAGGATGAAAGAAACATGGTCTTTCAGAGTGCTTCCCTGACTGTCCGACAGTGCCCATCCCATCCTAACGTCGACTACATCTCGTAGCACTGCCCAGCAGAGTCACAACAAAGATCAACCAAGACAGAGCCCATAATGACTTGTGCCTACACAGGTAAGCTTCCGGCATGAAGTATTCATCCTTCTCTTTGAGTCTGGGTGAGGCTTTCCGCGTGAATACTGGCACTTCTCCAGCAACACCTAGGCAAATCCACTGGTTTCTCCAGGGTGCCGTTCCAACCATCCCTCACCCAGTAGTGTGTATTGAAAACTTGTCTTCTCGAGTCTCGAAGTCTTGAGGTCTTGAAGATGTAGGACTTGAAGATGTCTTCATGAAGTTGTCGTCTTGACGTAGAGTCCTTCTTCACACCACTCACGAACACTCATACCAAACCCCGTCTACTTTAGCATAGCATAAAAGTAACTAACGTTCCCAGGGGCTTTAGTAACCAGTGGTGGGTTCCTACCTCATGCATTCTACTCAACTACAAGAATTTCAATAACACTACGGGAGGGATTTGTTGAATGATGTCACTACATGCAATAGTACGTAGGTATGAACAAGATGGTCAAAGTGAACTTGCCTGTACTGTTGATGAAGATAAAGATTGCTCTTAGAAATAACTTGATAGACTATACGTCACTCTCCGATGAAAATCTATATAACAAACATTGCATTCATAAGCAATCATACTAGCAATCAATTCTAACAATCACAAGGTAACACAAGAACAAAAGCAACAAGGTTGATGAAGGAAATACTTAAGACAAAAGTTAAGATCAACAAAACTACATCAACACAACTAAGGTGACGATGAAGGAAATACTTAAGACAAAAGTTAAAATCAAGAAAGTTTTCATAAAAGCAACTAAAGTAGTTTTCCCCTACAAACAACTATTTTCAATAGTACCAAAACATTAACAAAGTAAAATACAACTAAAGTATTTTAGTAAATATTTTACTAGCAAAAAGAATTACTTTTGAAGAACAAGTAAAACTATGAAAACATCATCCTAAACAACATAAGTGTTTGCCTAATGAACTTAACTACAAGCACAACCATAAACTAAGAGAAAACAAATTATGAAACAACTAAGTTAACAGAAAGTAATTAATAAAAATCTTTATTACAAAACAGAATTAGATCATCTAAAACTTTGTGAGAATAATCTCTACTAAAACTAAGTTGTTCTATAAAACATTACCTAATGATAAAGAATATAGTTTCCTATAATAGAGTAAAACTAAACCATTTTTTATTAACAAACATTTCTTAACAGAAAGAATTACTAAAACTTTTTCTTAGAAAACAGAATTTAATTATATAAAACTTTGTTGGAATAAACTATTACTAACTAGTTTGTTTTATAACAAATTAAACCTATTTGAAAAGGAGTTGAGATTCCTATAACCATAAAGAAATAAACTAAGCAATTTTATATTTCTATTAACAGTAAGTAAAACACCTAAAGTTTAACTAACAGAACCTACTAAATCAAATTAAAACAAACTCAGATTTAAACTAACAAAATAAAACTAATTAAACTATATTAACAAACTAAACAGATTCTGTTTCTAGTTAAAACCCTAATCAAATTTATTCTAAAAATTCTCAAACTTTATCAATTGATAACTAAGATCACTAGTGACAACTAGCAAAAAGAAACAATCACAAATATATTTTTAAACTCAAGTTATTCAGAAAACAAAATTTAAATCAAATCTGTTTAAATTCAAATTTAAATGTTCAAACATGGTCAAACTTGGCATCTACAGAAACTAGATAAAAATTGTGACCTAATGCAAAAAGAATCAAGTTAAAATACTGAAAAACATAAAAGATATAAGTGAGCATAGAGCAGTTTCATAGCTCAATAGATTTAACTGAAGCATATAGAGCAATTCTAGCAAATCATAGCATAATTTTGGCCCTGTCAAATAGGTGTGTGAAGCAAGGATAAAATAAAACAAGCAAAGATACAAGACACTCCAAGCAAAACTCATGATATGTGACAAATAAAAATATAGTTCCAAGTAAAATACCGATGGTTGTTTAGAAGAAAGAGGGGATGCCACTCAGGGCATCCCCAAGATTAGTTGCTTGTTACTGTTTGGATATTATCTTGGGGTTCTTTAGCATCCCTAACCTTAGTCTCTTATTACTTCTTATTCCTTCATCCATCGTGATCTCACCCAAAACTTGAAAACTTCAATCACACAAAACTTAACAAAATTCTCGTCAGATCCGTTAGTATAATAAAGAAAATTACCACTTTAAGTACTATTGTAAACCCATTCATATTTTATTATTGTATTATATCTACTGTATTCTAACTTTACCATGCCTTATACCCCCCCCCCCCCCAATACAAGCCATATATTCATCAAAACAAGCACACAATGCAAAGAAAACAGAATCTATTTCAACCAGAACAGTCTGTAGTAATCCGTGCTCTACACATAATTCTAGAACTCTACAATTCTGAAAAAATATGAAAACATGAAGAATTTGTATAGAAATATTGTATTAAAATTTCATCTCATTATCATATCCATGTAAAAAATGAAAATTCGTGCATGGGAGACAAAGTTTCTGTTTCAGATTCAGCATTGCTTCTACTCATCTTATGAATCATCCAAAAGGCTTTACTTGGCACAAACAATAAATAAAACATAAAACACAATCATAACAGAATCATAATTGTGAAAAGACTCAAAAACAGAAAATAAAAGATAAAAATATATTTATTCATTGGGTTGCCTCCCAACAAGCGTTATCGTTTTACGCCCCTAGCTAGGCATGACACATATATTCAAGTGTTGGCATCCTTAGTTTTCACTCCATCGAAGGCCGTCATGATTGATTCATATGGTGGCTTAATTCTTGTTCTAGGCAAGTGTTCCATACCCATCCTAAGTGGAAACTAAAATTTAATATTGCCCTCTTTCATATCAATCATGACACCTATAGTGCGTAAAAAGGGTCTACCAAGTATGATGGGACAAGACGAATTGCAATCAATATCAAGAAAAATAAAATAAATAGGCACATGGTTCCTATTTTAAAGAATAATAACATGATTAATTCTTCCCAAAGTCTTTTTAATAGTAGAATCCGCCAAGTGAAAATTAAGAGTGCATTCTTCAATGTTGGTAAGACCAAGCACATCACATAGAGATTTCGGAATTGTGGAAACACTAGCACCAAATCACATAAATCAAAGCATTCATAATTTTTAATCTTGACTTTAATGGTAGGTTCCCACTCATCATGCAATTTTCTACGAATTGAAATCTATAATTCCAACTTTTCTTCTAAGGATTTCATCATGGCATCAATAATATGTTTAGTGAAAGCTTTATTTTCTTCATAAGCAGGGGGTGAATTTATCAAGGATTGCAACAAAGAAATACAATAAACAAAGGAGAAACTTTTATAATTAAAGTCTTTGTAATAAAATATAGTGGGCACATCACTAATTAATGTTTTGACCTCTTCAAACCCACTTTCATCAAAATTTTCATCAAGATTTTCACCCTCCAAAATATTGATACGCCCTCTACATAAAGTTGACTCTTATTCAGTCACTTTATCATCAATTTTAAAATTACTAAACAGGGAATCAATAGAGAAAACACCAATCATTTTAAGATCTTCATCATTTTTATGGAAGTAATCGCTAGAAAACCTTTTTCTAAAAATTCTCTTTTAGCTCTAAGCATAGCGGTTCTTTTCTTACTTTCATCCATAGAAACATATAAAGCCTTAATTGATTCATCAATCTTGGGTGGAAAAGCATGCAACTTGAGATTTTCTACATCATGGGAAATTCTACCAATGCTTCTAGGCATATCATCAATCTTATTCAAATTTTCTTCTATCATAGTATTGAAAGTCTTTTAAGCATTGATAATTTTTTTACAAATATCCTCAAGATCAAGGGCGTTCGTATTATTATTATTATTACCATAGGAATTACCATAAGTATTATTGGAATTTCCACGAAAAGGCCTAGGACTAAAATTACCTCTATAAGCATTGTTATTGAAGTTATTTCACGGGATGAAATTCACATTTACAGAATCACTATTTTGCTCAATCAAAGTAAACAAAGGCACATCATTAAGATTAATAGGAGCACTTTTACTAGCAACCAACTTCAGAATAGCATCAACCTTTTCAAACAAAGTACTAATTTCTTCTACCGAATTAACCTTTTTACTAGTAGGTTCTCTTTTCGTATGTCATTGTGAATAATTTGGCATAATATTATCTAGCAATTTAGTAGCATAACCCAAAGTAATTTCCATAAAAGTATCTCCCGCAGCGGAATCTAAAAGATTTCTAGAAACAAAATTCAACCCGCATAAAAAAAGTGTGTGATCATTCAAAGATTTAAACCATGAGTACGACAATTCCTTGGCATCAATTTCATTCTTTCCCAAGATTGTGCAACATGTTCTTTCTCAAGTTTCTTCAAATTCATGATTTTAGTTCTAAGGGAAATAGTTTTCACGTGCGAAATATACTTAGTAATAAAAGTGTCTTTGCACTTATCCCAAGAATCAATACTATTGCGAGGCAAAGAAGAAAACCAAATTTTTGCATGATCCCGCAAGGAGAAAGGAAATAATTTCAACCTCACAATATCATTGTCCACATCTTTTTTATTTTGCATATCGCATAATTCCACAAAGGTATTTAGATGCTACGCAGCATCCTCATTAGGAGTACCGGAAAATTTATCTTTCATGACAAGATTCAACAAAGAGGCATTAATATCGCAAGACTCCACACTAGTGGTGGGAGGAGAAACATGAGTGCTAATAAAATTATTATTATTGGTATTGGAAAAATCACACAACTTGGTGGTTTCTTGAGCCATCGTGACCACGCAAACAAGATTACAAGCAAACAAAAGATCTAGCGAGAAAAAGGCAAACGAAAAAGAGAGCGCGAACAAAACGACAAATTTGTGAAGTGGGGGAGAGGAAAACGAGAGGAAAATGGAAAATAATGTACATCGCAAGGAGATGAGATTTATGATTAGCAACCTGGTAGATGAGATCGCTTCTTCCCCGGCAACGGCGCCAGAAATTCCTTTGACGTGGCTTGAGACTGTATCGATATTTCCCCAAAGAGGAAGGTATGATGCAGCACAGAGACGGTAAGTATTTCCCTCAGTTATCAAACCAACATATCAATCCGTAGAGTAAGATCACGCACCCACGTAAGCAGCACCTGCACACAAATAACAAATACTTGCAACCCGATGCGAAAGAGAGGTTGTCAACCTCTCTATAGCAAAAAGATAGGTTAGGTGATGATCATTTTGGCAAATAGATCTTGCAAGAACACAAAATAAAATAAGTAAACAAAAAGAGCAACAAGGTATTTTTGTTTTTTTGGATTAATAGATCTGAAAACAAAAGGGCAAAATAGTAGATTGAAAAGCAATATGTTGAAAAAGTAGACCCGGGGGTCATAGGTTTCACTAGTGGCTTCGCTCATGAGTATAGCGCATGGTGGGTGAACAAATTACCATTGGGCAATTTATAGAAGATCAAATAATCATGATAATATCTGTAGCGACCCGACTCAAAACGAGTCAAGCCTCTGTGTTCTGTGCCATCCCTGGATCAGTATGCTGGCACACACAGTACATCAATGTATATATCAAAGTGCAATCACATGTAATAGCGTAAAAATGATATATACCTTAAAATAGCAGCGGATACAGTCAACAGGAGTGGTGTCCCAATAACACCAACGGCAGGTTGAGTGTAGACCGTAACCCTGAATCGTACTCTTACCCGTCGTAGAAGAGTATCTACAACATAAGACATTGCAGCCGTGTAGGTCAGTACATGGAATGTACTCGCAAGATCACCACAGCAGAACAGAAGAATAAAGACTATTCTATATGCAAAGGCTTTGTGGCTCTGTGTCTGAGTTTTTGCATAAAAGCTGATTTTATTTTCCTACTACAAAAGGAATATCAGGAATTTCACTATGGAGTTACCTATCATGACATGGTTCCGCCAACCAATGTCTCAATGCCCACAAGTATCTTAAGTTGCCCACAATTAAGTTATCAGTCCAGTGTTGAGAGTTCAGAGATAGTTCCAAGTCCGGAGGCTCAAATTGTCCATAACCGTGGACATGGCTAATCGATTAGGTTTAACTCTGCAGAGTGTTGTGTACTTTACCCACAAGATTCTTTCCCTCCTGGTAAGTCCTCGCACTGCCTGGTGTTTGAGAACAGGATGAAAGAAACATGGTCTTTCAGAGTGCTTCCCTGACTGTCCGACAGTGCCCATCCCATCCTAACGTCGACTACATCTCGTAGCACTACCCAGCAGAGTCACAACAAAGATCAACCAAGCCAGAGCCCATAATGACTTGTGGCTACATAGGTAAGCTTCTGGCATGAAGTATTCATCCTTCTCTTTGAGTCTGGGTGAGGCTTTCCGCAAGATGTCATGGCACTTCCCCATGCATCCCGGCCACTCACTGGTTTCTCCAGGGTGCCCATCAATTCCATCCCTCACCCAGTAGTGTGTATTGAAAACCTGCTTCTCGAGTCTCGAAGTCTTGAGGTCTTGAAGATGCAGGTCTTGAAGATGTCTTCATGAAGTCGTCATTTTGACGTGGAGTCCTTCTTCACACCACTCACGATCACTCATACCAGACCTCGTCTACTTTAGCATAGCATTGCACTAACTAGCGTTCCCGGGGCTTTAGTAACAAGTGGTGGGTTCCTACCTCATGCATTCTACTCAACTACAAGAATTTCAATAACACTACGGGAGGGATTTGTTGAAATGATGTCACTATATGCAATAAAATGTAGGTATGAAAAGATGGTCAAAGTGAACTTGCCTGTACCGTTGATGAAGAGAAAGATCGCTCTCAGAAATAACTTGATAGACTATTCGTCACTCTCGAAAAATCTATACAAACAAACATTGCATACATATAAGCAATCATACTAGCAATCAATTCTAACAATCACAAGATAACACAAAAAACAAAACAACAAGGTTGATGAAGGAAATACTTAAGACAAAACTCAAAGTCAAGAAAGTTTTCATAAAAGCAACTAAGGTAGTTTTCCCCTACAAAAAAATATTTTCAAATAGTAACAAAACACTTACAAAGTAAAATACAACAAAAGGATTTTAGTAAATATTTTACTAGCAAAAAGAATTACTTTCTGAAGAACAAGTAAAACTATGAAAGCAACATCCTAAACAACAAGAGTGTTTGCCTAATGAACTTAACTACAAGCACAACTATAAACTAAGAGAAAACAAATTATGAAACAACTAAGTTAACATAAAGTAATTAATAAAAATCTTTATTACAAAACAGAATTAGATCATCTAAAACTTTGTGAAAATAATCTCTACTAAAACTAAGTTGTTTTATAACACATTACCTAATGAAAAATAATATAGTTTTCCTATCATAATAGAGCAAAACTAAATCATTTTTTTATTAACAAAACATTTCTTAACAGAAAGGAATTACAACAAATTTTATTTGAAAACAGAATCTAATTACTTAAAACTTTAGTTAAAAGAATTATTACTAACTAGTTTGTTTTATAACAAATTAAACCTATTTGAAAAGGAGTTGAGATTCCAATAACCATAAAGAAATAGACTAGGAAATTCTATATTTTTATTAACAGTAAGTAAAACACCTAAAGTTTAACTAACAGAACCTACTAAATCAAATTAAAACAAACTCAGATTTAAACTAACAAAATAAAACTAATTATACTATATTAACAAACTAAACACACTCTGTTTCTAGTTAAAACCCTAATCAAATTTATTCTAAAAATTCTCAAACTTTATCAATTGATAACTAAGATCACTAGTGACAAGTAGCAAAAAGAATCAATCAAAAATATATTTTTAAACTCAAGTTATTCAGAAAACAAAATTTAAATCAAATCTGTTTAAATTCAAATTTAATTGCTCAAACATGGTCAAACTTGGCATCTACAGAAACTAGATAAAAATTGTGACCTAATGCAAAAAGAATCAAGTTAAAATACTGAAAAACATAAAAGATATAAGCAAAACGAATCAGAAACTATTCTGTTTTTGAAATTAAAACAGAAAAAGAAAAAGGTGTTTCTAACGGACACGGGGTACACGTGTCGCGCTCTGGTTGGCCGAAGGGGTGCGCGTACGGGCGAAAACGAGTGGGTGACCGAACTTTAACAGAAAACGGTTCGGGATTAATTAGGTCTAATCTGGGCCGTAGACGTTAGATCTGACGGAGGGGAGAAGGGGAGAGGCTCACCGTGGTGGTTGCCGGCTCCGGCGAAGGCTCCGGCGACGGCAGGGGCGTCGAGGTCATCAGGACGGCGCTCCGACGGTCCTCCGGCGAAAGTGTGGCCTCCAATCGACGTAGGAGGGCACGACGGGGAGGATGGTGGCGATGAGACGGCTTGGGGGCGACGGAGACGACGGCAGGAGCTCGGGGGCAATTCGGGAAGTGGTGGAGCTCCAGCGAGGTTGCGGGTACGGCGGCTCTGGTGGGTCTCCGGTGGAGGCGAGGGGATGGGGTGGTGCGCACGGGTGCGGGGAGGCCGTCGGAGGGCTCGGGAGAGGATGGGGAGGTCGGAATGGAGCAAGGCGATGGCAATGGCGCGGCGGCCGCTCCGGACTCTGGCAAAGGATTCCAGCGAGAAGAGGCGGTGGGAGAGAGGGCAAAGCGGGGGAATGGAGGGAGAGGGCCTCTGGCTTTATAGGGAGGGTCGGGGCGGCCGAAATGGAAGGAGGGTAGGAGGGGCGCGATGATTGCTCCGGCGAGCTCAAGGGAGGGGATGGAGGAGGGAGGCGACCGGCGGAATCTCAGGGTCGGGTGGTGGGGTCCATGCACCACAGAGAGAAAAAGAGGCGCGATGATCGGGCGACCGGCGCGGAGCAGATTCGGGTGGGATTAGGGGGGCTGGGCTGGCTGGGTCTTTAAGGCCTTTTAAAGATTTCCCTTTTTTTTATTTTAACGGCAAACCAAAAACCATTTATTGACCATAAATACTTGCCTAAAAAATAAACGTTTTACACCGAAATTGTCAGAAGAATAAACGACAATTAATTGACATTTTTATTCTGTCAAATTAAATACTAATTTTTTTTTCAAAAAATCGCCTAATTGGCTTTATTTATTTTTGCAAATATTTTTGAAATAACCCTAGGGGTTTTATGGTTCAAAAACTTCACAAATAACCCCTGGTTTTGGAGTGTCATATTACTCCTCTCAAAATATTTGACAAGGGGTTTGAATACTTTGAAATTTGAATAGGATCCAATATGAAATGGATTCCAAAATTAATTTAGAGGCACTTTCAAATTCTTTTAAACTCCCAACTCATATTTCATATAATTTGAAGAAGTCATATTATCCTCTCTCATGAAAATCATTTAGTTGCATAAAGTTTCTGAACTTGAAATATTTTCAAATGGGAATTCAAACCATTTTCAAATCCCTTCTCATTTCTTTAAATGGAAGAAGTCATGTCATCTTCACTCTGGGGTTTTGTGATGTAATGAATTTGAATTCCTGGTGATCAAAATGCAGAGTGGAAGTTTTTGGAAAGTCATTTCATTCCCTCTCATCAAACTTTCAAAATTTTCAAAAAGTTTAAATTTTCACTCAATTTCAATTCACTCAAGCAATAAACAATCATTCTAATAATTATTATAATATTCCAAAGTTTGGGATGTTACAAACCTACCACACTTAAAATGAATCTCGTCCTAGAGATTCGAAAAGGCTAGAAAGAATAGGTTAGGGTTTGGGGGTCTTCTAACAAATCCAATGACCAAGAAGGTGTGGGGTCTTCCAACAAGACTCCATTGACCTGGAAATGTTGCTCTACCACACTTAAAATGAGAGTTACAGGTCCCTCAAAATCTTGGCAGTCCTCTGGGTGCATCTGTCTTTTCACCTTCTTCACGATAGCTCCGTCGATGATGCTCTTCCGTTTAAAATCAAAAACTTGTGTTCTCATAACAAAATGTATTTCCTCCGATACTGGGTCTTCTTAGCTGGCAGGTCTCGCATTCATTCTAAGTAGCTTATCGACAATCTCATGGTGGTCTACCATTTGTGGTTATCCTGCAGTGAAATGGGTCTTGGTTTCATTCCTCATCGTAAAATTCCTACGTGTGACAGAAACTTTCATGTACAAGGGGTTTCATCATACCGTTCTAAGGCTTAAACAAAAGCTTCAAAGATCGTCATCTCTTACTATGGGTAAGTCACTCAGATTTACCAATCCGAATAACAATAGAATGATAAGACTAAGTCGTCATGGTGGCCAAACCATGTCGCACTGAAATCATTACCTTGTATAAGGTTTAGTGAATCTCGTATTCTAACACTTGGGCTTCCTCACAAGCATTGCAGAAATCTCTCTTGTCAAAGAACAAAGTTCGGATAAATCCATTGATTCTGCAAGCTAAGCAAAAACATCTATCGTTTCTTCGCCACTATTAGGTTATCGTAAACTCCTAAGAAAACGTTTGCTGATCAGTCGTAGCTTCTTCCAAGTTTCTTCCTTCACAAAGATGGGGCTTGATCCTTATCAATCCTAAGGTCAGTGACTTGTGGGTTCACTTGAATACTTGGATAGCTTTAACTCACTCCTGGGGTTACTATCGTTCCATATACCAGCATTACCTTCAATTCAATACATCATGCCCTTGAGGTAACAAATCACAGACTTATTCTTGTCTAGATTCCACTCCATGGAATGCATTTTCCTTTCCATTGGTTTGTTTAACCTTGGGTATGGTTTCATCACAATCATTCTTTTTCTCAACGTTCCAGCTTCGAAAGCACTTTGTCACTAAGGTTATCATCCCCACAGTGAGGTGGTTCCACATTCTCTTCACCTGTATTCACTTATCCAAACTCCTTAATCCGGAAAAGGTACCTGTGGTTACTACCACACTTAAAATGAAATGCACTCATGTATGCATAGACCATATTTTCTCATATCCTCGAAAATGGTTGGAGATCTTGGGTCATAGAGTTACAACTCACATATTTCAACATAAGATAAATCATGACACCATAATTTCCATTGACTCATGAATTTATTACAAACTCTGAGACTTCCGTTGCACAACTTCAAAATGGTAAGAGTGCTACCTATTACATTTATTACATCTAGAATCCAAAACTCAGACTACTCATGTTTGACCTTCTTCTCTGGGCATTTATAGGCATAGTGGCCCATATCCTTACACTTGAAACATCGAATATTACTCAGGTCCTTTCTGTTCAGGGGCTTGTCTCTTCCTGAGGTTCTTTGTTATGATTAACACTTCAATTTCCTATGGATCAAACTCCACTTCTTCTACCGGGAAGTTTCCCAGATACTCTTTTCTTTCCTTCGTACAGTCCTGTGAGAAATATCCGGCTTCTCCACATGAATAGCAGGCATTTGAGTAAAACCTGGTTAATCCTTCTCCATTAGGGTCTTCATCATCTTCCTTCTTCACAAGTTCTCCAAATTTTTCTGTGAAGGCTTTCTTCATGGCTTTCTTCTACTGTTTGATGACTTCTTGTACCTTGGGGTACACTTGGCATTGAGTAGGGTAATGTGTAGTTCCTTCACACAAGAAACATGTCACTTGCCCAGTTGGGCAGTCCTCAGCAGGGTGATTCTCTTCAAAGTAAGGGCATCCATCCTTGTGTTCTGCCTGGGTGTGTCCTATCTCTCCACATATCTTGCATGCACAAATCTTCTTCAGATCTTTGCCACGGGGCTTCTGGGTGTTGGAAACAACATGAGATCCTTGCAGAGTTATCTTGAATTCTTCCCAAGTGTTTGATGCTTGCCTATCATGGATATCTTCATGCATCTTCCACCAATTTGCAGCACCTTCTGCAAAGTACCGAAGAGCATATTGGACCATCTCGTTCCTTGTAACAAGGTTACTCCTTAGGTGATCCTCCATGTTCTGAATCCATTCTTCTGCCTCTAACCGAGTCATTGATCCAGAATACACAAGTCCATCTTCATTCGTCATCTATTGGGTTCAAGGTTTTGGGAATGAGATGGGTAAGAGAGAGAAAGGAGGGGATACACACAATACAAACAATGGTTTTGAAAATAGATTTTAGGGGTGCGCGTGCGGGCAAAAACGAGCGGGTGACCGAACTTTAACAGAAAATGGTTCGGGGATTAATTAGGTCTAATCTGGGCCGTAGACGTTAGATCTGACGGAGGGGAGAAGGGGAGAGGCTCACCGTGGTGGTTGCCGGCTCCGGCGAAGGCTCCAGCGACGGCAGGGGCGTCGAGGTCGTCGGGGACGGCGCTCCGGCGGTCCTCCGGCGAAAGTGTGGCCTCCAATCGACGTAGGAGGGCACGGCGGCGAGGATGGTGGCGATGAGACGGCTTGGGGGCGACGAAGACGACGGCAGGAGCTCGGGGGCGATTCGGGAATTGGTGGAGCTCCGGCGAGGTTGCGGGTACGGCGGCTCTGGTGGGTCTCCGGTGGAGGCGAGGGGATGGGGTAGTGCGCACGGGTGCGGGGAGGCCATCGGAGGGCTCGGGAGAGGACGGGGAGGTCGGAATGGAGCAAGGAGATGGCAATGGCGCGGCGGCCACTCTGGCGAAGGATTCCGACGAGAAGAGGTGGTGGGAGAGAGGGCAAAGCGGGGGAATGGAGGGAGAGGGCCTCGGGCTTTATAGGGAGGGTAGATAATGTATAGGAAGCTTGTAATGCCTCCGATGAGTTGTGTCGTCTCTCCGTAGTTGTTTTCAGCTTGGGTTTGTACTGAACTAAGTCATGGTGTGTATGAAACCTAATGTTCATATGGTAGTTGCTTTACCATGTTGATTGGTGTTTATCCTACATGCCATGTTGAACAGTACATTCCTTAATTCATGTCTTAGAGTTGATGTTCTCTGTGTCTAAGTTGTGGATTGTTTTCCCCAGGATGGTGGCAACTAGGAACAATCCCGTGCCTGCTCCTGAGCAGGCCAAGAGTAGCCAGCCAAGGCAAGAAGAGCTTCCACCTGCACCATCCCTGGCGGAGGAGATGCTAGAGGCTGAAAGGAATAAGAGGGAGACCAATAGGCTGTTGGAAAGAATTGAACAAAACACAGCTTGTGCTCCCCGCAATGATCACCACGATGGAGTATCACTTGGTGACTTTATCAAGCTGTGTCCGCCCAAGTACCATCATTCGATCGACCCCCTCGATGCGGATGATTGGCTGACTAGTATGTCACGCAATATCCGAGCTGCAAATGTTTCAGAGGCCAATAAGGTGACCTTTGCGACATACTTTCTGGAGGGACCTGCCAACCTGTGAAGGGAAAGCTATGAGGCTATGCGTCCCCAGGGACCTACACCAACCTGGGCAGAGTTCAGTGCCGCATTCCATCTCCATCACATCCCGGAAGGGCTGATGGATCGCAAAAGAGAGGAATTATGTGCCTTCACCCAGGGTAGATTGTCAGTGGATGCATACAGTTGCGAGTTTGGTAATCTTGCTCTCTATGCTCCAGAGGAAGTCTCAACTGATGCTAAGAAGCAGGCTAGGTTCCGCAAGGGACTTAATGCTGAGCTTCGCCGAGATCTTCGCTTGCACGAGTGCACCACCTTCCAGGCTCTCATCAATAAGGCCATCAATGTTGAGTCCGGACAAACTGACTACGAGGCTACGAGGAAGCATAACCGTGACTTCAACGCTGCATCGGGTTCAGGCCCTAACAAACGTCGAGTTTGGGTGCCCAATGCAGCTTTGCCGCCAAGATACACCGCGAGGCCATCCTTCTAGGCACCTCGTTCAGTTTAGTCCAATCCTCCACCCAGACCATTTGGAGGACCGCCTACAAATGTTGCACCTCGTGCCACAGTGGTATGCTACAAATGTGGAGAACCGGGACACTATTATCGTGAGTGTCCCCAGATCAATGCTAAGCCCGCTGGACGTGGGAAACCAGGAAAAGCTTTCTATGTGAAGCCAACTCCTGCCCGTGGGCGAGTGAATTATGTGTCTACTGAAGAAGTCCTTGAAGATCCTGATGTTATCCTAGGTACGCTTCTTGTTAATAGCCATCCAACATCTGTTCTATTTGATACTGGGGCATCTCATTCATTCATCTCTGAAAGTTATGCACAGTTGCATAACATGTCCTTCTATGACATGCCCACTCCCTTAGTAGTTCAGACTCCTGGTTCAAAATGGCAAACTTCTAGAGTGAGTCATGACAATGAAATTCTGGTGGATAGACTAGTATTCTTAGCATCCTTGATAGCTCTTAAGTCTTCGGACATCAATATCATTCTAGGTATGGATTGGATGAAAGCCCACTATGCCAAGATTGATACTCATTCTAGGAATGTTCAACTTACACATCCTTCGGGTGAGATAGTTAATGTCTCTACTCGAACAACCAAGCGCCAACTCTATTCCCTAAATGCTAGCCCTCTTCCAGAGTTAGAAGATATTCTGGTAGTCCATGATTTTCCGGATGTCTTTCCAGAAGAACTGCCAGGTATTCCACCTGTCAGGGATGTTGAGTTCGTGATAGAACTTATTCCAGGGACAGTCCCAATAGCCAGAAGACCCTATAAGATGGCACCCTTAGAACTAGCCGAGCTAAAAACCCAACTCGATGAAGCTTTGAAGAAAGGTTTCATTCGTCCTAGCTCTTCTCCTTGGGCTTGCCCCGTCCTCTTCGTTAAGGAGAAGGATGGATCGGATCGGATGGTTGTGGATTACCGACCAGTGAATTTGGTCACTATCAAGAACAAGTATCCGCTCCCCAGGATCAACGATTTGTATGATCAACTCGTTGGATCCTCTGTCTTTTCCAAAATGGATTTGAGGTTGGGATACCATCAAATCATAATTAGAAATGGGGACATTCCAAAAACGGCTTTTGTCACTCGTTATGGCCAATACGAGTACACCGTCATGTCCTTCGGTTTAACCAATGCCCCAGCCACTTTCTCTCGTCTGATGAATTCAATCTTCATGGAGTATTTGGATAAATTCGTCATGGTTTACCTCGACGACATACTCATCTACTCGAAGAACGAACAAGAACATGCCGAGCATCTAAGGCTGGTATTGATGAAACTTCGAGAGCACCGCTTATATGCCAAATTCTCCAAGTGTGAATTCTAGTTGCCGGAAGTGACCTATCTGGGCCACGTGATTTCTAGCAAAGGTATTGTTGTCAATCCCGAGAGAGTTCAGACTGTCCTTGACTGGACTCAACCTGAATCGGTTAAGCAAGTTCGGAGTGTCCTTGGATTAGCGAGCTATTGTCACCGCTTTGTTGAGAACTTCTCCAAGGTTGCGAAACCTCTGACTGAACTCCTCAAGAAAGATAAAAATTTCGAGTGGACCCCACAATGCGAGCATAGTTTTCAGGAGTTGAAAATCCGACTGACCTCTGCTCCCGTTCTGGTGCCACCAGACTTCTCTAAGGTCTTTGTTACCTACTGCGACGCCTCGCAACAAGGATTAGGTTGCATTCTCATGCAAGATCGTCATGTGATTGCATACGCATCTCGACAGTTGCATCCACATGAGGATAATTATCCAACACATGATCTTGAGCTTGCAGCTGTAGTCCATGCACTAAAGACATGGCGACATTACCTTCTGGGTAATCGTTGCGACACATACACTAATCACCAAAGTCTGAAATATATTTTCACCTAGCCGGATTTGGATCTTAGGCAAAGACGGTGGGTAGAGTTGATTACAGATTACGACTTAGGGATAACTTGCACCACAGGAAAAGCCAATGTCATGGCTGATGCACTAAGTCGTAAGTCATATTGTAGCAATCTGATGTTGCAACAAGCTCAACCGCTTCTCTATGAGGAATTCCGGAAGTTGAATCTTCACATTGTTCCACAAGGATTCCTATCCAATCTGGTGGCGAAACCTACCCTTCAGGATCAAATCATAGCTGGCCAAAGGCGTGATAAGGAAATTTCCCGAATCAAAGAGAACCTCGTTAGCGGTCTCGCTAAGGATTTCTCTATAGATGATCAAGGTGTAGTGCTCTTCCAGGGCCGTTTGGTGGTTCCTAAGAGCCAACATCTCAGGCAGCTGATTCTTAAGGAGGCTCATGATTGTCCTCTCACAATTCATCTGGGTAGTACCAAAATGTATCAAGACCTACGCCAGAGGTTCTGGTGGACTTGGATGAAGAGAGAAATTGCTCAGTATGTTGCTAACTGCGACGTTTGTCATCGTGTGAAAGCAGAACATCAAAGGCCTGCTGGCACCCTTCAACCCTTGGCTATTCCTGAATGGAAATGGGATAAGGTCGGTATGGATTTCATCACCAGTTTTCCCAGGACCAAGAGAGGGAACAATGCTATATTTGTAGTCATTGATCGCCTCTCCAAAGTGGCTCATTTTCTTCCTTTTCGTGAAAGCATTACTGCTAGCGAGCTAGCGGAGTTATATGTTTCTCGAATAATTTCTCTTCATGGTGTTCCTTTGGAGATTAACTCAGACCGCGGAAGTATTTTTACTTCTCGATTTTGGGAAAGTTTTCAAACCGCTATGGGGACTCATCTATCCTTTAGCACTGCTTTCCACCCGCAATCAAGTGGTCAAGTTGAGCGAGTCAATCAAATTATCGAAGACATGCTCCGAGCTTGTGTTATATCTTTCGGTATGAATTGGGAGAACTGTCTTCCATTTGCTGAATTCGCATATAACAATAGTTATCAATCTATCTTGGGAAAAGCCCCTTTTGAAGTTCTCTATGGACGAAGATGTAGAACACCTCTTAACTGGTCAGAAACCGGAGAGTGGCAACTCTTTGGTCCAGATATGATCCAGGATGTAGAGGAGCAAGTTCGCATTATTCGTGAAAAGTTGAAAGCAGCCCAATCCTGTCAAAAGAGTCAATATGACCGTCATCATAAGTCTGTGACCTATGAGGTTGACGAGAAGGCTTACCTTCGGGTTACACGTCTGAAGGGTACCCATCGATTAGGTATCAAAGGCAAGTTGGCTCCTCGTTACATTGGACCTTTTCGCATTCTTGCTAAACAAGGAGAGGTTGCCTACCAATTGGAACTTCCGCCGCATCTTTCCAAGGTTCATGATGTCTTCCACGTCCCGCAACTCAGGCATTGCTTTTCGGACCCTGTCCGAGAAGTAGACCACGAAGCGCGTGATCTCCAAGATAACCTTACATACCGAGAATACCCTGTTTGTATTCTCGACCAAGCTGAGCGTACCACTCGGCGTCGGAACATCAAGTTTCTTAAGGTTCAGTGGTTGCACCATTCTGAAAAGGAGGAGACATGGGAAAGAGAAGATCGTCTTCGAGTAGAGTACCCCGCACTCTTCCCGACGACTTCAAAATCTCGGGACGAGATTCTTTTGAGTGGGGGTGAGTTGTCACAACCCTAGCAAGGTGTCCTAGGTTAGCATTGTGTTTGCATCATCATCATCATCATCATTGCATCAATGTGAAATGGGGAGAAAGAAAAGAAACCCTAAGCACTTACTGAAATAAAGAAATTCAAGTTTGGTGAAATTTCAACAAATCCAAAATACCCATAAAAAATGTTCCCTATGTCTGATAATTAAGGACATGGATATTCCAGGGACCATTATAATTATTTGAGCATTTTAAATAATTCAAATTAATGATTTAAGCTTCTGAAATTGATAACTAAATCATTATCATTATTCTTGTTTTCAAAATAGCTTGAAACTTTTCAGATAAGTCTGAAATATTCAAATTGGTTTTAGAAAATATATGGGATATTTTGAAAAGTCAATTGGACCTACAAATAAAATAAAGAAAAGTTAGAAATCAGAAATCAGAAATAAAAAAAATTAAGAAGAAACCTACCTGGGCCAGGGGAGAGAAGCCGGCCCAGCCCACAGGGGCGAACCGGTCATCCCCCACCTCTGGCCAGGAGGACGCCGGGCGTGTGGTCGCCGCGCGCCGGCCACCTCCTCCCTGCCTGGCTCCTTGCTGGAGGGATGGGAGTGCGCCAGCGCGAAGCACCTCGCCGTTGTGCCCCTTCTCCTCTCTCCCTCCCGCGAGCGCTCTCTCTCTCGCATTTCTCCCCTGTGCCCCGCCATGGCCGCACTGCTCCTCGCCATCGTGCCGCCGTTCTAGCCGCCCCCGAGCCCGTTTGAGCCAGCCAGCAGCTCCGCCATGAGCCCCTGAAGCCCCTCGACGAAGGAATTGAGCTGGGAGCCCTCTGCTTTGCCGTCATCACCGAATCCCCTCCGCCGGTTGCCGTGGATCCTCGCCGTCGTTTGGTGCCGTCCGGTCATCGCCCAGCCTGCTAGCTAGCTCATCGTCATCCCTGTGAGCTCCTCCCCCTTCTCCTTGCGTTTCCTCCCTCTTACTCGTGCTCTAGCTAGCTCGGTCGCTGGACACGAGTCCACCCTGCCTCCGGCCGCCGCCACGAGCTCGTTCTCGGCGACCTCCGGTGACCCCGCAGCCTCCTGTGGCCCCCGTTGGATGCGGACGAGTGAGGGCTACACCCCGGTGCCCTCAGCTCCCTAACCTGACGCCTCCAGCGTGTCTCCGGCGAGCTCCCACCATTCGGATGCTCGCCGGCGACGCCGTCCGGTGACGATGACGTGGCATCGTCATTAGCAGCTAATTAGCCTCTAACTAACCCCTAAGGTCACTGACAGTGGGCCCTGCTAGATTAATTAGTCAGGATAATTAATTAAAACAAAACTGTTTTAGTAATGAGTCAATGACAGACGGGCCCCTCCAGTCAGATTTGACCTGGAGCGGGTCTGTTGACCATCTGACGTCAGGATGACGTCAGGATGATGTCATAATCCCATTTTCTTATTTAAAAATAATCCTAGAAAATGTTTAAAACTTTGAAAAATCATATAAATTAATCTGTAAGTCAGATGAAAATAATTTATATATGAAAATTTATCAGAAAAATCCAATGAATCCAATGGTGATATTATCATGCATGTTAGAGAAATCTAAACAGGTGAACATGGACATTTACCATTAGGTTAGTATATGGAATTTGAAATGAGAACAACTTTGAACCTATATTCAAATCTATTTTAAATTGACATGATCACTAGTTACATTAGCTCACCCATGCATATTATTATGCCATGATCATGCATCATATTGTTGCATTTGCTTGTATTGAATGCTCTTATCTGCATTGCGGTAGGCCCTAATCCGAAAGATACCACCCCGTATCCCGACGAAGGAGAGAACTCCTCCACAACTCAACAAGGCAAGCAACCCCATTGATCATTCCGATAACATCCCACTCTCTCGCTCCCGCTCTTGTTTAATGCATTAGGACAAACGATCACATGTCAGTCATACACGATGGATGATCCTATTCTTATGCATGACCTGACCTTGTCACAGTAAATAGTTAAACCTTGCAACCTAGCATACCTGGTAGATGCCTGTGCCATGATGTGCTTAGCTTACTTTGCCTGCTATGCATGCTATGCTTAGAGTTGTGTCGGGTCTGATTCATCTGGGTGATGAACTGAGTGAAATAGCGTTGTTCGATATGATGAGCATATAATGAATACGATTTGGTAAAGGTAGCGATGAGAGGCTATGTAGGAGTACATAATGGGTTGTCTCGTTGGGACCGTTCTTAGGAACTGGGTTCCGTGTTTGTGATCCAAGACTAGTTACTACCACATGTTGGGCCCTGAAATTTGACCCCGCTCGACTTATCAGTCGCTTAGTCCTTAGTCCAGGAGTTGCAAGTAATTTCTAGTGTTTATAGCATGCTGGAGGCCATGCGTAGCACTGACCCTCGGGGTGGGTTACGATGCGGTAGGCAGTGGCACGGTGTACCAAGGGTCACCTGAATGGTGGGCTTGGGAACCCTGCGCACATCATTTGGGGCCATAGCGGAAACTTCGGCCGGACTTCCATGCGGGTTCAGTCTCAAATAGGCGATAGCCTGGACTAGAGGTCTTATGTGATTGACGGTCGCAGCCGACTCCCTCGCTGGGCATCCTCTTGAAGGTTGCCGAGGTGCATGGTTTATGGCACACAACGATAAGTGGAGAGAGTGTGTGTGAAGAAGTACACCCCTGTAGGGTATGAAACTATTCGAATAGCCGCGTCCTCGGATATGGACTACTTGGAGACCTTATGTTGTTCATAGATAATCAAATGGATACTTCTAAAAATATCAAGACAAGTGTGAGTACCGTGGATGGCACTCTTCCGGAAGGGGAAGGTGAGTTAGTGGACTCGTGTGCGATAACTAAAATTGTAACAAAGAGTTTAAAACTAAGTAGTGTACGTTAGCCATGAGTCAAAGCTGGCATTCTGCATGAACTCCACCACCCCCTTTGTTGATACATGAGCATAAATAGACTAGGTATGTTTTAAGGACTTGCTGAGTACGTTTGTACTCATCCTTGCTTAATTAATGTTGCAGAAGAGAACGAGGACCCATCAGGTGGGTTCTTTTTATACATTGATGACGCCGAATAGCTGGTGTCCCAGCTACGATCTTGCTCGTGTGGTGGGCTGTAGATAGTCAGGTCGTGTGCCTCTGTTATATTTCGCCGTCTGTACTCAGACAGCTTAAGTTTCCGCTGGCTTGTATGAATTTGTTTGTATGACTTGAGTGTCGGGTCATGTGACCCCTATTTGTAAGAACATATTATGCAAGGCTCGTATGAGCCTCTTAAATAAAAGTCATGTTGTTGTATGGTTATGTTGTGATGCCATAGTTGTATCTATGCATATTGGGCATGTCGTGCGTACGTGTGACGTGCAACGGTATGTATGGGATCCGACACCTAGTCATGTGCCTTTAGTAGTACTCTTTACGGGAAACTACCTCTTTGTGCTTCCATCGAGTCATGGTAGCTTGCTACTGCTCCGGACACATTGATTGACCGGCATGTATCCTTCTTTGCTGCTGTGTCTGTCCCTTCGGGGAAATGTCTCGCAGAGTAATGGAGTCCCTGTAGCCTGCTACGACTCATCTACGTGCAGTGATGACATTCGTGTCTCGCGACGTAA
Organism: Hordeum marinum; assembly: GCA_022496015.1. Lineage (NCBI taxonomy): Eukaryota > Viridiplantae > Streptophyta > Magnoliopsida > Poales > Poaceae > Hordeum > Hordeum marinum. The sequence goes on from CM039676.1 coordinate 415,314,936, forward strand.
TGGAGTCCTTGTAGCTTGCTATGACTCGTCTACACACTCTTGAGGCCGACACCTGCATTGCTGGGTTATGTATGGCTGTTTCCGTACGGATGTACCACTTGGGTTCTATGACTAGTAATGTCCGCCCGGGTTCTCTGTTGTGTGATTGCCAGCAACATGTTCACATATGTGAGCCAAAAGACGCAAACGGTCCCGGCCAAGGTAAGGCTGCAGCCGTGGAGTTACCGTGCGTGAGGCCGCAAAGCGATGTGATGTGTTACAGCCTGGATTCATACAATCTAGGATCGGGGTCCCGACAGACACGCAGGTCATACAATAATTAAAGACAACCCTATGGCTCCTGACAGTTGTCGTACTCATCGACATGCAAGTTGTGATATTCTATACAACACATGATCATCTCATACATCACATATATCTCATCATGTAATTGGCCATATCACATCACAACATACCCTGCAAAAACAAGTTAGACGTCCTCTAATTGCTGTTGCATTTTTTACATGGCTGCTATGGGTATCTAGCAAGACAATTCTCACCTACGCAAAACCACAACGGTGATACATAAGTTGCTTTTCAACCTTATCAAGGACCATCTTTGTCGAATCTGATCCAACTAAAGTAGGAGAAACAGACATCCGGCAGCCATCTTTGTGCAATGAAGTTACACGTCAGTCGATGGAACCGGTCTCTCGGAAGCGTACGAGTAAGGTTGGTCTGGGCCACTTCATCCCACAATACCGCTGATACAAAACATGACCAAGGGAGGAAGCAATCTAAGCATCAACGCCCACAAACTCCTTTGTGTTCTACTCGAGATCTCATCTACACATAGACCTAGCTCATGATGCCACTGTTGGGGAACGTTGCATGGCAAACAAATTTTTCCTACGCACATGCAAGATCTATCCATGGTGATGAACATCTACGAGAGGGAGAGTGGATCTACATACCCTTGTACATCGCTACGCGGAAGCGTTAAAAAACGCGGTTGATGTAGTCGAACATCTTCATTACCCAATCACGAGCCGTCCCACGATCTCATCATGAGCCGTCCCGCGATCCCATCATGTTCCTTCCGATCTAGCGCTGAATGGATGGCACCTCCGCGTTCAACACGCATACAGCTTGATGACGTCCTCGCCTTCTTGATCCAGCAAGAGGGGCTGATGTCTACTACACAGCCTTCTTCTTGTAGACTCGTTTTGGGCCTCCAAGCGCAAAGTTTTGTAAGACAGCGGCAATTTTCCCTCAAGTGGATGACCTAAGGTTTATCAATCTGTGGGAGGTGTAGGATGAAGATGGTCTCTCTCGAACAACCCTGCAACCAAATAACAAAGAGTCTTTTGTGTCCCCAACACACCAATACAATGGTAAATTGTATAGGTGCACTAGTTTGGCGAAGAGATGGCGATACAAGTGTAATATGGATGGTAGATATAGGTTTTTGTAATCTGAAAATATAGAAACAGCAAGGTAACAAATAGTAAACGGCGAGCAAAACGTTGTATAAATGCTTGGAGACAAGGCCTAGGGTGCATACTTTCACTAGTGAAATTTCTCTCAACAATATTGGCATAGTTGAATCATATGTAAATACCTCTCGTGCGACAAAGAGTTCACTCCAAAGTCACAAATAGTGGAGAACTAATGAAGAAATTATTGTAGGGTACGAAACCACCTCAAAGTTATCTTTTCTGATCAATCTTATGAGCTGTCCCTATAAGTGTCACAAACAGCCCTAGAGTTCGTACTAAAATAACACCTTAAGATACACATCAACAAAACCCTAATGTCACCTAGATACTCCATTGTCACCACAAGTACCCATGGGCTTGATTATATGATATGGATCACATAAATTCAGATTCATCATGTTCAATCCAACACAAATAACTTTAAGGAGTACCCCAAAGTTTCTAATGGAAAGTCAAGAAAAAACGTGTGCCAACCCCTATGCATAGATTCCCAAGGTCACGGAACCCGCAAGTTGATCACCAAAACATACATCAAGTAGATCAATAGAACATCCCATTGTCACCACAGATATCCCATAGCAATACATACATCAAGTGTTCTTAAATCCTTAAAGACTCAATCCAATAAGAAAACTTCAAAGGGAAAACTCAATTCATCCCAACAAGATAGAGAGGGGAAAACTCCATATGATTCAATCTATATCAACAAAGCTCGCGGTACATAAAGATCATGCCATCTCAAGAACACGAGAGAGAGAGAGAGAGATCAAACACATAGCTACTGGTACATACCCTCAGCCCCGAGGGTGAACTACTCCCTCCTCGTCATGGAGAGCGTCGGGGTGATGAAGATGGCCTCCGATGATGGTTTCCCCCTCTAGCAGGGTGCAGACTCCTGGTCTAGGTTCTGCATTGGGGTTTTTGGTATTTATAGGAAACTATGGTGGTGGAAATAAGTCCGGATGGGCGCCGAGGGAGTCACAAGCCTACAGGGCGCGGTCAGGGGGGTGGTCGCGCCCCTGAGGCTTGTGACTGCCTTGTAGTTCTTTTGTCCCATCTCCGATGCTCCAGGTGTCTCTTCTAGTCCAAAAAAATCACCGTAAATTTTTATTCCGTTTGGACTCCGTTTGATATTCCTTTCCTGTAAAACCCAAAAACACGGAGAAAATAGGAACTGGCACTAGGCTCTAGGTTAATAGGTTAGTCCCAAGAAATAATATAAAGTTGTGGTAAAATCATTATAAAACATCCAAGAATGATAATATAACAGCATGGAACAAGCAAAAATTACAGATACGTTGGAGATGCATTAGGGGAAAAGTAGTAGATGAGTTCCGGCAACACGACGATGTGGTGACGGTGTTGGTGAAGAACAATCTCCTCACGGCTTTGCCAAGCACTACGGAAACTATGACGGAGGATAAACTAGAGGGACGAGGTTGCAGGCACATGGCTTAGGGTTTCTTGATGTGTTCCAGGTGCTAGCCCCGCCCCTTTATTTATATGATAATCCCTGGGGTCGAAAGATGGAGAAAAATCCTCCTCAAGGCCGGTTTGCCCGCAAGTCAAGAGTCCTCCTCGGACTCCAGGACCAGACGCCAAGGTCCTCGGTTTCTGGCCCCAGCTGCCAGTGTCCCTGATGTCTACCCCTGGCCTTCAATAAACACCTTTTGCACCTTCCTAAAGCCTCATGGGCTTTACCCCTTGGCCCAAATAAAGTGTTCTTACCCTGAACATTTCGGGAAACATCCGAAACTATTCCGGTGAATTCCAGAACTCTTCCGGAGACAAAACACTATTATCCCATATATCTATCTTTACCTCCGGACTATTCCGGAGCTCCTCGTCATGTTCGGGATCTCATCCGGGACTCCGAACAACTTTTGGTCACCAACATAATAACTCAACTATACTTTTATCGTCACCAAATGTTAAGTGCGTAGACCCTACGGGTTCGAGAACTATGCAGACATGACCGAGACACCTCTAGCGTTAATAACCAATAGCGGGACCTGGATGCCCATATTGGTTCCTACATATTCTATGAAGATCTTTATCGGTCGAACCTCTATGTCAAGGATTCAGTTAATCCCGTATAATGTTCCCTTTGTTCTTCAGTATGTTACTTGCCTGAGATTCGATCGTCGGCATCTCCATACCCAGTTCAATCTCATTACCGACAAGTCTCTTTACTCATTCTGTAATACAAGATCTCGTGGCTAACACTTTAGTCACAGTGCTTGCAAGGCTAGTTGTGATGTTGTATTACCGAGTGCGCCCTGAGATACCTCTCCGTACACGGAGTAACAAATCCTAGTCTCGATTGCTGCCAACTCAACAGACACCCTCGGAGATACCTGTAGAGCACCTTTAGAGTCACCCAGTTACGTTGTTACGTTTGATACATGCAAGGTACACCTCCGGTGTCAATGAGTTGCATGATCTCATGGTTATAGGAACAGATACCTGACACGTAGAAAACCATAGCAATAAACTGACACGATTATATGCTACGTTTATAGTTTGGGTCTTGTCCATCATATCATTCTCCTAATGATGTGATTCCGTTATCAAATAACATCTCATGTTCATGGCTAGGTAACCTTAGTCATCTTTGATCAATGAGCTAGTCTACTAGAGGCATACTAGGGACACAATGTTGTCTATATACCCACACATGTATTTAGTTTCCAATCAATACAATTATAGCATGGATAATAAACGATTATCACGAACAAGGAAATATACTAATAACTAATTTATTATTACCTCTAGGGCATATTTCCAACAGTCCGACCATGTCCAGCCCGCAGACCGCAAAAGGCTAGCTGATTAGAATAGTTCGAAGAGCTGTTGGGGGCATGTGACTTTGATTTGCGAAGAGTTGACACCCAACGCAATGTTTAACAAATGAATGGGTGTCCATCTGAGCTGTAGGCCAAAAGAAGCCAGCTCGGAAGGATTTGCTGACAAGGGATATTGCCGCGACATGATCCCGCCCATGCCTGCATGGATTTCGGCAAGGAGATCCCATCCTTCTTCCTCGGATATACACCTCTGTAATACTGTGGTGGTTCTTATCTTGTATAACCCACCCTCGTGTACTTTGTAGGCCTTGGATCGCCAAACTCTGCGTCATGCCTCAGTTTGATCGTTGAGGAGTTACTTGTGAAGAACATACATGAGGAAGGGCTCCGTCTATGGCACAATTACCGCCATTACCTCATGAGCCTAGGGCGTCTCATTCATCGTGGAGCCGCCGATAATGCCATCATCTGGCTCGTTTATAGGGGGAACAACTTAGTCCGCCATATTCGGACCGGCGCCATTGTCGTCGTTCTGCCACACTACATAGGGCTTGAAGAGATGCTCCAGGAAGGTGTTCCTCAGGATGGGATCGCGCTTGGCTCCCATACGGGTCGGTATATCGGCGGCTTGGTTGTTGTCTTGAGCAACATGGTGGAATTCCAACCCCTCGAACCGAGCAGATATCTTGAGGATGGTGTTTCTATATGCCGCCATCTTCGGAATTTTGGCATCGAACTCGTCATTAATCTGGGATATGGCCAAGTTCAGTGTCCTCATACCTCTAGCCGTCATATGCCCATTGACACCGTCATCCGATGACCATGAAGAAGAGCTTCATATTCGGCGGCATTGTTGGAGTCGGCATACATGATTTGCAACACATATCTCACGTTGTCGCCTGTGGAGGTTGTGAGAATAACTCTAGCCAGGATCCATCCAAGGGCATTATCCAATGGGACTATGCACTATACTCCTTGGGGAGCTCGGCCTCTGTCCATTCATCCAGGAAGTCCGCCAGTACCTAAGATTTAATGGCGCGGCATGGCTTGTAGGTTATTTCAAAGGGAATGACCTCAATGGCCCATTTGGCTATGCGGCCGGTGGCGTCCCTGTTCTTGATTATATCATTCAGGGGGACTTCCGATGCCACTGTGTTTCCTCGATGCTGTATAAGCTATTTTTTGATAATGTGGGTATCTTGACTTCCACCGCGTTAGCACCTCTGACACATAATATACCAGTTTCTGAGTCCGGAATTTATCTCCCTCCTCATCTCGTTCAACGACGAGCGCCACACTGACGACTTTGTTGGTGGCCGATATGTATAAAAACATGGGCTCACCGGCGCCTGGTGTCGTGAGTATGGGGTTGGTTGCCAAGAGTGTTTTGATTTCTTCTAACTCAGCGCTACCTCATCGGTCCATTCAAAATTGTTGGTTCATTTCAGCAGCTTATAGAGCGGCAGAGCCTTTTCTCCGAGGCGGGAGATAAAGCGGCTTAACGCCGCTATGCACCCGGCTAGCCTCTAGACATGCTTCAGCTCTGTTGGGATTGCAAGTTCTGATAGAGCACGGATTTTAGCTGGATTTGCCTCTATTTCTCTATGGGAGACGATGAATCCAAGCAGCTTACTAGAGGGAACTCCGAATACACATTTTTCGGATTGAGCCATATATCATATTCGCGTAGACTAGCGAAAGTTTGGCGTAAGTCGTCGATCAACTGGCCGACGTGTTTGGTTTTGATTACCACATCATCCACGTATGCCTCGACAGTCTTACTGACCTGGGTCGCGAGGCAGGTTTGGATCTTGGGCTGGTATGTCGCCCCGACGTTTCTTAGCCCGAAGGGCATCATATTGAAGCAAAATGGCCCGTAAGGGGTAATGAATGCAGTAGCCGCTTGATCGGATTCCTTCATTTTAATTTGATGGTATCAGGAGTAAGCGTTGAGGAAACAAAAAAAATCGTGTCCGGCTGTGGCATCAATGATCTGGTCTATGCGTTGGAAGGGGAAAGGGTCATTGGGGCATGCTTTGTTGAGGTCTTTGAAATTGACACACAACCGCCAGGACTTGTCTTTCTTAGGTACCATCCCTAGGTTTGCTAGCCACTCGGGGCGTTTAATATCCCGAATAAATCCGGCCTCGAGCAGTTTGGCTAATTATTCACCCATGGCTTGCCGTTTGGGCTCAAAGAAGCGGCATAGAGTCTATTTCATGGGCTTAAAGCCTAGAATTATGTTTAAGCTGTGTTCAGCGAGCCGTCATGGGATTCCAGACATATCGGAAGGATGCCAACCAAAAATGTCCCAATTCTCATGGAGGAAATTCCGCCATGCTTCATCCATGAGGGGATCGAGCTGGGCTCCGATGGACGATGTCTTATTGGGGTCCGTTGGATGCACCTAAAATTTATCGATTTCCTCTGTGGGTTTAAAGGACGTTGACTTGGGCCTTTTGCTAAGGATCACATTGTCCCTGTTAACTATCGACCGTACAGCGGTCAACTCTTCGGTGGTGAAAGTTTCTGCTAATGCCTCGAGGTCGAGCGCTGCCGTTTTGTTTTCGGCCCGAAGGGCTATGTTCGGCTCACTAGCGATCGTGATCACTCCATTTGGTCTTGGCATTTTGAGGTTCATGTACCCGTAATGCGGTATAGCCTGGAAGTTTGTAAAGGCATCACGTCCCAATAGGGCGTGATAGCCACTTGGGAAGGGGACGATGTGGAAGTGAAGTTCTTCGGATCGGTAGTTTTCAGGTGTGCCGAACACAACGTCGAGGATGATACATCCGGAACAACGTGCCTCTTTCCCTAAGGTAATTCCTTGGAAGGTTGTGTTGCTATGTTTGATGCGGGATTGGTCGAACTGCATTTTTCCAGAGTGGCTTCGCATATGAGGTTAGGACTACTGCCACCGTCCATTAGCACTTTATGTAGCATGTATCCATTAGTGATGGGATTCAAGACTAGAGTGGCCGGTGAATGACCGAGAAGGATAGGCGGCTGGTCACTGTCCCTGAAAGTAATCGGTACGTATTCCCATGGGCCAGTAGCTGCCACGTGGTAGATTTGCTCGTGCTCCCTAAGAGCTATTTTATGCCTGTTCCTCGTGGGTAAGATGATGCGGAGCATCCTATGGACATCACCATGGCAAGAGTCCCTTTGCCATGTGACACGTGCCACATATACTTCACATACATAAAGGTGAATCATCTCCTTTACATGTGTTCACTTGACCCCTTCGAGATGGTATACTACTTGACATTCCTCTCGTGTGCATGCATAGGTATTGCCACAGCTTCACGGATGACGAGGAGGAGTGGCAGCACCTACGTACGACTACACCATATGCGAGGGAAGCTTGGAAGAGAAGGAAGAATAAGGGAGGACAAGACTCTAGATGTCTCGGACCTTTCGGCCTGCCCAGAACCTTCGGACCCCGGACCTTCCGGCCTACCCGGAACTTCCAGCCTCTGACACATCCGAGGCGTGCCAACTCTTGGGAAACCCCAAAACCTGCCCGAAACTTTCGGCCTCCGTGCGTGCATCCACTTGGGCCCAAGGCCCATGTACCCTGTTCTCATGCCCACTTCTCCCTAGATTATATATACTCATCTCCCACCTCCATTCTAGGGTTAGCTATGGTTTTGCTCTTAGTAAGTTCATCCTAGCTCCTTCCACTACCTGTCCCATGGAGTAGATGCCGCTATAGGAGAAGATCCCTAGTGGATGTCAAGGCCCCTTACGAGGGAAGATCCTATGAGGTATCAAGGCCCCATCTCCCCATGGGATTTGGGATGAACTCTACGATGTATCCTTCCTTCTCTTTTTTGTTCATGTATATTGTGGATCTTGTGTGTGGTGAGTCTAGTGGATGTGTGATTGGACTTGTTCTTGAGTGTTTCCTCTTGTGATTTCCCCTTTGGGTTCTTCGTGGAATCGCCCTCCAATTCGTCAAAGATCAACACACACGGGCTTCCCCCATATGAAAAGATCTCATAGACCGTCAGGACTTTGGCATTAAATCCGGGCAGCGAATGAGAGCGCCCACTCGACAGAGGTGTGTCGAGGATGGCCTCACCACTTTTTGCGACTTGCCTGATGACCCAGCAGGCTCGAAGGTTGTGCGTTGGGTTCGTGTTTAACAACGTAGAATGTATGGGGCAAGGTTTATCCAAGAGTCTGTCGAGGGCAGTGCTGGTCCCTGAAAGGGGCTTGTTTCTTTTTTCAATGGGTTCATACCTCGTTGGCCAATTTAGAGGTGTCCTCTTTCTCCGAGATGCTCTAGGGTGTTCGGAGAAAATTGGTTCCGAGAACAACCGCTCGGATTGCTAGACCCTCTCCATGGTACAGTACTTCTGTACCAATTCGGATAACTTCGAAAAAGTCGTTTATGCGTCGGCAGGCCAGGGCATTAAGAATCCCTTCATCATGGCAATTGCGAATGAAAATTGCCATTGCATCTTTGTCACTAAGACCTTTTACTCTGCTCCTAGCGAGTAGGAGTCTTGCCCAAAAGTGGTGGACTGATTCTCCTTGCAGTTGCTTGATATCCCGAAAGTCCGAAGACATGGGCATTAATACAGTACTTGGATCATCGTTTTGGGTGGTGGGTGGGAAAGAATTTGGTTCACTGTCGCAACTAGTGTTCCGAACAGCGGTTTCCAAATCGTGCGAAGGATTCCGGACCGATGACGGTCCGGCTTTAGAGCAATTCCCTGCCTCTGATTTACCGATAGGGTCTTGGAGATCAAGGACCGAAGAATAGACGGTTTTTTATTCCGGCTGTCAGGCAGTAACCGCAGCTGGGCACTCGATGGTAGCGACAAGGTGGGTGGCCGGAGGGACATGAATCTCCTTGTCATCGGGTCTGATTCTGAGCCAATCATAGATTGGAACCTGGCCATCCGATATATGCATAGCTTCGATCCGATCGAACAACTTGTTTAAGAACGAGGCGATGGCGGGGTGCGTGTCGCTGATACAAGTGGATTCGTCAAGTGGTGTGATGATACATCTCCAATGTATCTATAATTTATGAAGTATTCATGCCATATTTGCAATAACTCTATATGATTTTGGTATGATTTTATTAGAACTAACTTGGACTAACGCTGTTTTCAACAGAACTACCGTGGTGTTGTTTTTGTGCGGAAATAAAATTTCTCGGAATGAGCTGAAAATTTACGGAGAATATTTTTGGAAAATATAAAAAAATACTGGAGTGAAGAGTCACTAGAGAGGAAGGCCGAGGAGGCCACAAGCCTCAGGGGTGCGGCCACCCCCTAGGGCGCGCCCCCCAGGCTTCTGGGGCCCTCGGGAGTCCACCGACCTCCCTCTCAGGATTATAAATCCTCAAATATTCCAAAAACCCCAAGGCATAACCTAGATCGGGAGTTCCGCTGCCGCACACCTCCAAAACCACGAAAAACCAATCTTGGCCCTCTCCGGCACCCTGCTGGAGGGGGTCACCATCATCGGAGGCCATCTTCATTGTCCCGAAGGGCCCATCAACACCATGGAGGCCAAGGACCAGAGGGAGAACCTCCCCCTATAGAGGGGGGAGGCCATGGAGGAGGAAGCACAAGGGGGAGACTGTCACATCCCTAGTTAGCTTACTTAGGTCAGCATGTGTGTGCATCATGTTTTCACTTTTTGCATCAATTTGAAATGGGGATTAACAAAAACCCTGACACCTCACCTGAATCAAACCAATTCAATAGTTGTGAAAAAACCAACAAATCCAAAATGCCCATCAAAAATGTCCCCTATGTCTGATAAATGTGGACATCAATATATTAGGGGCCATTCTAAATATTTGAATCAATATAGCATTTCAAAAATAAATATTAAAGCTGCTGAAAATGCCAAATAAAGCATTATAATTATTTTGGCATTCAAAATATTCTGAAACTTCTTATAGAGGTTTGAAATATTCAAACTAAGCTCTATAAAATATTTGGAGTATTTTGTGCCTAGCATTTGTGCCTAAATAAAAATAAAACAAATATCAGAATAGAAAAAGAAAAACTAGAATTGAAAAAAGGGAGGAAGCTCACCTTAGGCCGGCCCATCTAGCCCAGCACCGCCTTCGTTCTCTTGGCGTCCAGATGGACGAGCGTGTGCTCACCGCGCGCTCGTGCCAGAGCTGCCATGCAGCTCCTTGCGCCTGCCTCCCCCGTTGCGATGGCGACCGGATGAGGACGCTGCTGCCGTCCCCATCGCTCTCTCTCTCGCATTCGCCCTCTGCCTCTCCCCTCCCCTCTCCTCCGCCATGGCCGTTGCCTCTGCTCGCCTGCCGCCGTAGCCATAGCCGCTCCCGCGCCACCCTAAGCCTGCCAGAAGCTCCGCCTCGTCATCCCTGACCTCTACACCGAGCCACGCGCCGCTAGAGGCTCTGGAGCGACGACCCTGACCCCTTCTTCCTCCTCAGACCCGAGCACCGCCACCGACGATTCTCCGCCTCCAAGCCTTCCCCGAGCAAGCTATCGATAGCTCTGCGCCCGCAGTGAGCCCCTGGACCCTTTCCCCTCTTTCCCAGCTGATTCCCTCTTTGTAGCCCTTGATCCCGTCGTCACCCGAGGTGCTCCGCCGCGCGAGCTCATCGCCGGCATCACTCCGGTGATCAGGTGGTTCTTCTAAGGCCACCACCGAGCTCGTGGGGCCGTGTAGAGGCCGTAGGTGCCCCACCCCAGCCGTTTAGCACACCAGAGCGACGAGCTGGTGCTCGCCCGAACTCCGGCGGCCGCCAAGCTCAACGCCGATGATGCTCCGGTCCACCTCAGCCGCTGGGGTTCACCGGAGGAGGTTTTCCGACTCTCTCCGCCGTTCGTGACGTCGCCGGCGGCTCAACACCGGCGAGTCAACCAGTTTGACCACGGGGGTTTGATCCCAGGGTCAACTAGCAAGTGGGCCCGACCTGTTTAACTAGGATTAGGTTAAAAATAATTAATTAATTAAACTAATTAAACTAACGACCCACTGACAGTGGGCCGCCATTCTAATTAATTAGTGATTAGTGGTTAATTATTTTCTGTTAGTGGCTGGGTCACTCACCAGTGGACCCCACTGGTCAGGTTTGACCTGTCAATAGGCTGTTGACCAACTGATGTCATGCTGATGCAATAAAAGGATTTTTGTTTTAAATTAATTCCAGAAATTAGTTAAAACTTAGAAAAATCATAGAAATTAATCTATAACTCAGATTGAAATAATTTATATATGAAAATTTATTAGAAAAATCCAATGAATCGAATGGTGCTATTATCATGCATGTTAGAGAAACCTATGTAGATGAAAATTGACATTTAGTAATAGGGTAATATATGCAATATGAAATGGAGAACGATTCTGAACCTATATTCAAAATTACTTCATTTAACTTGGACTATAGTTGCATTAGCTCATCCATTCATGTTGCCATGTCATGATCATGCATCATATTGTTGCACTTGTTGTGTATTGATTGTTACCTATCTGCATTGCGACAGGCCCTGCTTCTGAGGATATCCCTGAGTATTCCAACGAAGGAGAATACCTTTCTGCTTCCCAGCAAGGCAAGCAACCCCGTTGATCATTCTGATAACATCCCATTCTCTCGCTCCTGCTCTTGTTTATTGCATTAGGACAATGGTTCAATTGTCTGTCATATGCGGCAGATGAACCCATTCCTTTGCATGACCTGTCATGGTCATAGTAAATAGCTAAACCTTGCAACCCATCATACTTGGTAGATGCTTGAGCCATGATGTGCATTACCTACTTGCCTGCTATGCTTGCTATGCTTAGAGTTGTGTCTGGTCTGATTCATCTGGGTGATGAACTGGAGTGAACAGTATTGTTCTGATGTGATAAGCTGAATGATGAACCTGATTTGGAAAAGGTAGCGATGAGAGGCTATGTAGGAGTACAAAGCGGGTTGTCTCATTGGGACCATTCTTAGGAACTGAGTTCCGTGTTTGTGATCCAAGTCTAGTTACTACAACATGCTGGGCCCTTAAATATGACCCCGCTTGACTTATCAACCATCTAGTCCTTGGTCCAGGTGTTGCAAGTAGTTTCTGGTGTTTATAGTATGTTGGAGGCCGTGCGTAGCGCTGACCCTAGGGGTGGATTACGATGCGGTAGGCAGTGGCACGGTGTACCAAGGGTCACCTAAATGGTGGGCTTAGAAACCTTGCGCACATCGTTTGGGGCCGTAGCGGAAACTTCGGCCGGACTTCTGTGCGGGTTCAGTCTCAAATAGGCGATAGCCTGGACTAGAGGTCTTGTGTGATTGATGGTCGTGGCCGACTCCCTCGCTGGGCTTCCGCTTGAAGGTTGCCGAGCTGCACGGTTTTATGAGCACACATAGATAAGTGGCGAGAGCGTGTGTGAAGAAGTACACCCCTGTAGGGTATGAATCTGTTCGAATAGCCGCGTCCTTGGATATGGACTACTTGGAGAACTTATGTTGTTCATAAATAATTTAATGGATACTCATAAAACTCTCAAGACAAGTGTGAGTACCGTGGATGGCACTCTCGTAGATGATGGAAGTGAATCCATGGTGGTGTATTGATGTGGAGCTAGTGGACTCGTGTGCTGTGTCTAAAATTTGAACAAAGAATTAATATGTGTAGTATAGGTTAGCCAAGAGTCAAAGCTAGCATTGCCGCATGAACTCCACCACTTCCCCTTGTTGATACATGAGCATGAATAGTCTTGGTCTGCTTTAAAGACTTGTTGGGTATGTTTGTACTCATGTTTGCTTAATAAATGTTGCAGATGACACTCAGGACCCATCAGGTGGGTTCTATCTAGATGTCGACGATGCCGAATAGCTAGTGTCCCAGCTACGACCTTATGCCCTATGGCGGGCTGTAGATAGTCAGGCCATGTGCCTTTTTACCCTTTCAATTGTCCGTACTCAGACAGCTTTATGCTTCCGCTTGGTTTGTTTGGACTTGCTTGTATGACTTGAGTGTCGGGTCATGTGACCTCTACCTGTAAGAACATATTATGCAAGGCTCCTCTGAGCCTCTTAAATAAAAGATGTGTTGTTGTATGGTTCTGTTGTCATGCCATAGTTGTATCTATGCATATCGAGCATGTCATGCGTATGTGTGACATGCCACGGTATGTATGGGATTCGACACCTACTCATGTGCCTTTAGTACTACTCTTTACGAGAAACTGCCTCTTTGTGCTTCCACCGAGCCTTTGTAGCTTGCTAATGCTCTGGACACATTGATTGACCGTCATGTATCCTTCTTTGTTGTTGTGTCTGTCCCTTCAGGGAAATGTCTCGCAGTGTAATGGAGTCCATGTAGCCTGCTACGACTCATCTACGTGCAGTGATGACATTTATGTCCCACGGCGTAATGGAGTCCTTGTAGCTGGCTATGACTCATCTACACACGCTTGAGGCCAACACCTGCATTGTTGCATTACGTATGCCTGTTTCCATATGGATGTGCCACTTGGGTTCTATGACTAGTCATGTTGGCCAGGGTTCTCTGTCGTTTGAATGCTAGCGACATATTCACATACGTGAGCCAAAAGACGTAAACGGTCCCGGCTAAGGTAAGGCTGCAGCCGTGGAGTTACCATGCGTGAGGCCGCAAAGTGATGTGACGTGTTACAGGCTGGATTCCTATGACTTAGGATCGGGGTCCCGACAGCCTTGGTATCAAAGCCTGACTGACTGTAGGACTACGAAGCCAAAACGGTCGAAGTTGAGTCTAGAAACACTATAGAAAAGTAGGGGAATTGATTGTGGAAGGGAACGTAAGGCTCTTTTTACTCCTCTTCCCAAGTTATTCTATTCTAAGTCACCTCATCTTTTCTACAGGGTTAAGAACTAGGCTTCTTATCTATTTCTTAGGGTGATGAGTTACTAACCATGGACTATTAGCTAGCTTGGTCGCAAGTGAACTCCGATTCTAGATTATTGCTTGGTGTGACAATCAGTTGGAATAGAAACTTGAGTCTTGAAAGCTGAGTGGTTATGCTATCCAATCTTTGCAGTTGTCTCAAAATCTTTTTTGAGGAATTACAGTCGTTATGCTGTCCAATTTCTGCTAGGATCTCTAATGTCTTTGCATCATTCTCTGTTTCAGATGCCCCCTCGTCCTTCTCGTCAGGCTGGTTACCGATGGTACCCAGAGTATACATTGGAGGAGCAGTATCGAGATTTCAACCAGAGCCAGTACTTGTGAACCGTTAAGATATATCCATCATATCCTGGAGTTGCAGAGCCGCTTCATTGGACATATGGGTTAGGTGTCACCATATACATGGTAGTTCAGGAGGCCGCTTATACCATGTTGATTGTCATGAGGTTTCACCATGGTCTGCTTCAGAACACTGAGTTATGTTATGTTCCTCCTTCTCTAGGAGGAGAGGATAGTTATCTTAGTGCAACCTATTATGATCATTCTCATGAGGACCTTAGGCTACAGGTGACCGCCCACATGTTGGAGAATATGGATCGTGATGCACGTGCCCTTTGCATGGAGCTATATGCTACTCGTGCATGTCTTTGGACAGCCCTGGCGCAGCTAACACCTGTTGTGCAGACAGGCTATGGAGATTTGGAGATGCTGAGCCCATCGCGGACTCATCTGCCAGCTCGTGTAGACTGGGCCGATGTTGGATGCATCACTCCTCTTAGAGGACCGTTGTTGCCACCAACGAGGGGACCGTGGCCACATCTGTGTCCTTACGGGTCCAAGGATCGCAGGCCAGGGTGTTTCCAGATCCTCAGGTTCAACTCCCGGGCCACGGGGGTAACCTATATGAGGCATTCTACGACGATGCTTCAGTACGTGGATGTTGGTACTAGTATTGTAGTAGTTGTATTGCCACAGTCCTGCGTGTTTTGTTGGATATGACCAAGGTTGAGAGTTGAGTTCCGAAGCTATAGATATATAATATATAGGAAGCTTGTAATGCCTCGGATTAGTTGTATCATCTTTCCGTAGTTTGTACTTCAGCTTGGGCTTGTACTGAACTACGTCATGGTGTGTATGAATCATGGTGTTCATATGGCAGTTTGTTATTACCATGTTGATTGGGTGTTTACCCTTGCATGCCAGGTTGTCCAGTACATTCCTCATCTCATGTCTTAGAGCTATTGTCTTCCTTGTCTAAGTTGTGGGTTTGTTTTCCCAGGATGGTGTCAACTAGGAATAACCTCGTCCCTGCCTTCGAGCAGGGTGAGGGAAGCCGGCCAAGACAAGAGAACCTGCCGAAGGCGCCCTCTTTGGCAGAAGTGATGCTCGAAGCTGAGCGAAATAAAAGGTGACAAACAGGCTATTGGAATGTATTGAGCAGAACACAGCGCGTCCTCCCCGCAATGATCATAATGATGGTGTGTCCCTCAATGTCTTCGTCAAGTTGTGCCCACCTAAGTTTCATCATTCGGTCGATCCGCTCGACGCTGATGACTGGCTGACTAGCATGTCCCGCAAAATCCGAGCTTCCAATGTATCTGAGGCCAACAAGGTGACTTTTGCTGCATACTTTCTGGAAGGACCCGCCAATCTGTGGTGGGAAAATTATGAAGCCATGCGTCCCGCAGGCCCCGCAGCAACTTGGGCAGATTTTAGTGAAGCATTCCATACCCATCACACCCCGGAAGGGCTGATGGATCGCAAGAGAGAGGAGTTCTATGCTTTTACCCAGGGTAGACTAACAGTGGATGCCTATAGCCGCGAGTTCGGCAATCTTGCTCGTTATGCTCCAGAGGAAGTGTCGACCGATGCCAAGAAAAAGACTAGCTTCCGCAAGGGACTTAATCCTGAGCTCCGTCGAGACCTGTGCTTGCATGAGTGCACCACCTTCCAGGCCCTCGTCAACAAGGCTATCAACCTCGAAACTGCACAGACTGACTACGAGGCAACTAAGAACCACACCCATGAGTTCAGCCCACATCTAGCTCAGGCCCCAACAAACGTAGGGTGTGGGTGCCCAACACAGCTTTGCAACCAAGGTACACCGCGAGGCCATCCTTCTAGGCGCCTCGCCCAGCTCAGCCGAACCCTCCAGCCAGGACATTTGGAGGTCCCCCTGTCAATGCTGCTCCCCGTGCTACTATTGTCTGCTACAAATGTGGAGAAGTAGTACACTATTACCGTGATTGTCCCCAGAACAATGCCAAGCCGGCTGGACGTGGGAAGCCGGGAAAAGCCTTCTATGTGAAGCCAGCTCCTGCTCGTGGTTGAGTGAATTATGTTTCTGCTGAAGAAGCCCTTGAGGATCCTGATGTTATCCTAGGTATGCTCCTTGTCAATAGTCATCCAACATCTATTCTGTTTGATACTAGAGCATCTCATTCATCCATCTCAAAAAGTTATGCACAGTTGCATAACGTATCTTTTTGTGATATGCCTACTCCTTTAGTAGTTCAGACTCATAGTTCAAAATGGAAAACCTCTAGGGTAAGCCATGACAATGAGATTCTTGTCGATAGGCTAGTCTTCCTAGCATCTTTGATAGCCCTCAAGTCTACGGACATCAATATCATCTTAGGCATAGACTGGATGAAAGCCCACTATGCTAAGATTGATACTCGTACTAGGAATGTTCAGCTTACACATCCATCGGGTGAGATAGTTAATGTCTCCATTCGAGGTGTCAAACACCAACTCTATTCTCTCAATGCTAGCCCTCTTCCAGAATTAGAAGATATTCTGGTAGTTCGTGACTTTTCGGATGTCTTTCCAGAAGAACTACCAGGAATTCCACTTGTCAGAGATGTAGAGTTTGTGATAGAGCTCATTCCAGGGACTGTCCCAATAGCCAGAAGACCCTATAAGATGGCACCCTTAGAACTAGCCGAACTAAAGAAACAACTCGATGAGGCTTTGAAGAAAGGTTTCATCCATCCTAGTTCTTCTCCTTGGGCTTGCCCCGTTCTCTTCGTCAAGAAGAAGGATGGATCGGATCAGATGGTTGTGGATTATCGGCAAGTGAATCTGGTCACCACAAAGAACAAGTATCCGCTCCCCGGGATCAACGATTTGTATGATTAACTCGCTGGATCCTCTGTCTTTTCCAAGATGGATTTGAGGTTGGGATACCATCAAATCAGAATTAGAAACGTGGACATTCCAAAAACGGCTTTTGTTACTCGTTATGGCCAATACGAGTACATCGTCATGTCCTTCGGTTTAACCAATGCCCGAGCCACCTTCTCTCGCTTGATGAATTCGATCTTCATGGAGTATCTGGATAAATTCGTCATGGTTTACCTCAACGATATACTCAGCTACTCGAAGAACAAACAGGAACATGCTGACCATTTAAGGCTGATATTGATGAAACTTCGAGAGCATCGTCTATATGCCAAATTCTCCAAGTGTGAATTTTGGTTACCAGAAGTGGCCTATCTAGGCCACGTGATCTCTGGTTAAGGTATTGTTGTCTATCCCGAGAGAGTTCAGGCCATCCTTGATTGGACTCAACCTGAATCGGTTAAGCAAGTTCGGAGTTTCCTTAGCGAGCTATTGTCACCGCTTTGTAGAGAACTTCTCCAAGGTTGCGAAGCCTCTGAGTGACCTCCTCAAGAAAGATAAAAAGTTCGAGTGGACCCCGCAATGCAAGCTTGGTTTTCAAGAACTGAAAAGACGCCTGACCTCTGCTCCCGTTCTGGTGCCACCAGACTTCTCTAAGGTCTTTGTTATCTATTGTGACGCCTCGCGACAAGGATTAGGTTGCATTCTCATGCAAGATCGTCATGTGATTGCATACGCGTCTCGACAGTTGCGTCCACATGAGGATAATTATCCAACACATGATCTTGAGCTTGCAACTGTTGTTCATGCACTGAAAACCTGGCGACATTACCTTCTGGGTAATCATTGTGAAATTTACACTGATCACCAAAGTCTAAAATATATTTTCACCCAGCCCGATTTGAATCTCAGGCAAAGATGGTTGGTTGAGTTGATTACAGATTACGACTTAGGGATAACTTACACCCCGGGGAAAGCCAATGTCATGGCTGATGCACTGAGTCGTAAGTCTTATTGTAAAAATCTGATGTTACAACAAAGTCAACCACTTCTCCATGAGGAATTTTGGAAGTTGAATCTTCACATTGTTCCTCAAGGATTCCTTTCCAACCTGGTGGCAAAACCTACCCTTAAGGATCAAATCATAGCTGGCCAAAAGCATGATAAGGGTATATCCCAGATCAAAGAGAACCTTGTTAGCAGAATCGCTAAGGAATTCTCCATCGATGATCGAGTTGTAGTGTTCTTTCAGCATCATTTGGTGGTTACCAAGAACCAACATCTTCGGCAGTTGATCCTTAAGGAGGCTCACGAATTTCCTCTCACGATTCATCCTGGTAGTACCAAGATATATCAGGACCTACGCCAGAGGTTCTGGTGGACTAGGATGAAGAGGGAAATTGCTCAGTTCGTTGCGAACTGCGACGTCTGTCGTCGCGTTAAGGCAGAACATCAAAGGCCTGCTGGCACCCTTCAACACTTAGCTATTCCTGGATGGAAATGGGATAAAGTCGGTATGGATTTCATCACCGAATTTCCCAGGACCAAGAGAGGGAATAATGCTATCTTTGTGGTCATAGACCGTCTTTCCAAAGTAGCTCATTTTCTCCCTGTTCTGGAGAGTATAATTGCTAGCTAGCTAGCAGAGTTATACATTTCTTGAATAGTTTCTCTTCACGGTGTTCCTTTGGAGATTAACTCAGACCGTGGAAGTATCTTTACTTCCCGATTCTGGGAAAGCTTCCAAAATACTATGGGGACTGATCTATCCTTCGGCACTGCTTTCCATCCGCATTCAAGTGGTCAAGTTGAGCAAGTCAATCAAATCCTCGAAGACATGCTCCGAGCTTGTGTTATATCTTTCAGTATGAATTGGGAGAATGTCTTCCATTTGCAGAATTTGCTTATAATAAAAGTTATTAGTCAAGCTTGGGCAAAGCTCCTTTTGAAGTTCTCTATGAACGAAGGTGTCGAACACCTCTTAACGGGTCAGACACCGGAGAGAGGCAACTCTTTGGCCCGGATATGATCCAGGATGCAGAGGAGCAAGTTCGCATTATTCATGAAAAGTTGAAAATAGCCCAATCTCGTCAAAAGATCCAATATGATCGCAACCATAAGGCTGTGACCTATTAAGTTGACGAGAAGGCTTATCTTCGGGTTACACCTCTGAATGGTACCCATCGATTCGGTATCAAGGGCAAGTTGGCTCCTCGTTACATTGGACCTTTTTTGCATTCTTGCTAAACGAGGAGATGTTGGCTACCAATTGGACCTTCCGCCGCATCTTTCCAAGGTTCATGATGTCTTCCACGTCTCGCAACTCAGGCATTGCTTCTCGGACCCTGTCCGTGAAGTAGACCACGAACGCTTGATCTCCAAGATAACCTTACATATCGAGAATACCCTGTTTGTATTCTTGATCAAGCTGAGAGTACCACTCGGCGTCAGAACATCAAGTTTCTCAAGGTTCAGTGGTCACACCATTCCAAAAAGGAAGCCACATGGGAAAGAGAGGAGCGTGTTCGACTAGAGTACCCCGTGCTCTTCCCAACGACTTCCAAATCTTGGGATGAGATTCTTTTGAGTGGGGGTGAGTTGTCAGATCCCTAGTTGGCTTACTTAGGTCAGCATGTGTGTGCATCATATTTTCACTTTTTGCATCAATTCGAAATGGGGGTTAACAAAAACCCTAACACCTCACCTGAATCAAACCAATTCAATAGTTGTGAAAAAACCAAAAAATCCGAAATGCCCATCAAAAATGTCCCCTATGTCTGATAAATGTGGACATCAATATATCAGGGGCCATTCTAAATATTTGAATCAATATAGCATTTCAAAAATAAATATTAAGGCTGCTAAAAATTTCAAATAGAGCATTATAATTATTTTAGCATTCAAAATATTCTGAAACTTTTTGTAGAGGTTTGAAATATTCAAACTAAGCTCTATAAAATAGTTGGAGTATTTTGTGCCTAGCATTTGTGCCCAAATAAAAATAAAACAAATGTCAGAAAAGAAAAACATAAACTGGAATTGAAAAAAAAGGAGGAACCTCACCTTAGGCCAGCCCAACTGGCCTAGCATCGCCTATGTCCTCCTGGCGTCCAGAAGGACGAGCACGTGCTCACCGTGCGCTCGCGCCGGAGCTGCCACGCAGCTCCCTGCGTGCCTGCCTCCCCCGTCGCAATGGCGAACGGATGATGACACCACTGCCGTCCCCATCGCACTCTGTCTCTTGCATTCGCCCTTTGCTTCTCCCCTCCCCTCTGCTCCGCCATGGCCGTCGCCTCCACTCACCTGCCGCCATAGCCACAGCCGCTCCCGCTCCCCCTTAAGCCTGCCAGGAGCTCCGCCTCATTGTCCCCGACCTCTGCACCGAGCCACGCGCCGCTAGAGGCCCTGGAGAGATGACCCCGACCACTTCTTCCTCCTCAGACCTGAGCATCGCCGCTGATGATTTGCCGCATGCAAGCCTTCCCCGAGCAAGCTATCGACGACTCTGCGCTCACAGTGAGCCCCCGGACCCTTTCCCCCTCTTTCCCGGTCGATTCCCTCTCTGTAGCCCTCGATCCCGTTGGCACCCGAGGTGCTCCGCCGCATGAGCTCATCGTCAGCGTCGCTCCGGTGATCAGGTGGTCCTTCTGAGGCCACCATCGAGCTCGTGGGGCCGCGTAGAGGCCGTAGGTGCCCCACCCCAGCCGTTTAGCATGCCAGAGTGACGAGCTGATGCTCGCCCGAACTCCAACGGCCGCCAAGCTCAATGCCGGCGATGCTCCAGTCCACCTCAGCCGTTGGGGTGTTCCCAGATCGAAGCGCGTTTGCGTGCTCGTTTGATAGGAACCATCCGCCGTCGAAATGGTCGCCGGAGGAGGTTCTCCGACCCCCTTGCCACCCCTAACGTCGCCGGTGTCTCAACGCCGGCGAGTCAACCGGTTTGACCACGGGGTTTTGTGTGACAACCCAAGTGTTGTCCCTACCTTAATTGGCATGTAACCTATTGTATGAACCTTGTGCCATGAGTTTAATGATGTGTTGCAACTTGTCATCCATGTGTGGTTTTGCATTCATGCATCATGCATCATTCATTCGTCATACCATTCATCTTGCCATGTTTGGTTTTCATGTGTCTTTGAATGATGTGGTGTGTGTGAGTGTTTAGATTTGGTTTGAGTGTGGGTGGAGCTCATGTGGGCAACTCCTCTTTCTTCCCCTCTCTTTTGTTTTCTACAACAACCCCATCATATGCCTTAATTCCCATGTTGTTTAATTAACAGAATTAAGTTCCTATTTTAACTATTTAAAAATGTTCAAGAGGTAGCCCTATGTGTCTTATGGATTTAAAGTATGTTTATTTTGATGTTCGAAGTTTGTATGTGTGTGAGTTTCAAACATCAGAGGGTTGCCTATTTTAAAATGTCTAACATTACTTGCCCTAAAAATCAGCTTAATATTTTATTTAAATAGGGCATATTATTGTATTTTGTTTGCACCAAAACCCTTTTATTTTTTCTATAGGGTTTTCCTTTGTGTTGTGCTGTTTAAAATGGAAAAACCCTTCTCTGTTTTCTGTTTGAGAGAGAGAGAGAGCAGAGTGGGCTTGCCCCAGCTCGGCCCAGCAGCTCCCGCATGCCCTGCAGGACAGACGGGTACCTGTCCCATCTTCCTTCTCTGTCAGTGAGTGCAGAGAGAGAGGGTCGTCCGCCGTCCGCCTTTTCCATCGCCGTCACCGTCAGCCTGTGGCTATTTATCCTCCCCTAGGCATGCATGCCCCCTCGCCTAGGGTTCCTCTCCCTCCCTCCGCCGCCGCATCTCCCATCTCCTCCTCCATCTCTCTCGCTCCTCGCTTCTTTTCCCCTGTCAGGTAAGCTTTCAGAGTGCAATGAGGTTCAGAGAGTAGTCGCCGGTGACCAGCTCGTCGTCTTCGTCGGCGTCATCGTCGATCATGGCGTCAAGGAGCTCGGGGTTCCTCCCCACGTTCAATCCCTGCCGGTAGGAGCCCCGGAGAGGCTCTACAATTATGGCTCCGTCGTTGTCTTCGCCGGAGGGTTCTGTTCCGCCATCTTCTTCCCCTGCTTCGACTCTGGCGCGCTTCTTCCCCTCCATCGACTCCTTCTCGTCCGGCTCCTCATCGCCTTCCCCTCGGTGAGAAGCCGGTCCCCGCAGCTCCTTCTTCCCCGTGTAGGCCACCATTTTGTTGCCGCCGTCCTTTGTCGCCGCCGTCCGCAAGGTGCGTGCTTGTCACTCGCCTCCTTCCTCCTCACCGCAAGGTGAGCAAGGGAATGGAACCCCTGGTTGTCCCCTCGTGCGTGAGAGCCGTTGGCGTCGCCAGATTCGCCGTGGGCTCGCAGGAATTGCTGTCGGAGTTGCTTTGTCGCCGCTATCGCGGGGGTTCGGTTTCGTCAGAGATCACGCATGTGTGTGTATTAGAGAGGCAGTGAGCCTCCTCTGTTAAGATCAGCGCGCATAGCAGAGTGGTTGGGCTAGGGGAAATGACCTGGTGGTCATGGGTTCGAATCTAAACCCTGTCCATTTTTATCTTTGTTTTTCTTTTGTTTTTCTTCCTTACAATTGCGTATGTATGTTTAGATGCAGATTTGGGGCATGTGTAGTTGTTTTTTTCTTTTCTGTTGTTGTGAGTGTGTGTGTATGCTATGCATACATACATGTGTGTGAGTGGTTGTAGGTGCTTGCATGTGTGTTGAGTGTGTGTAAGTGTGTATACCTAAGGTATACATGCATGTGTATGTATAGGTGTGTCTTTGTGGTATTGGTGATAGGTATAAGTGCATATGCTTGTGTGTGTATGTGTGGCAGTTTGCACACATGTAGTGTGAGTGTTATGCATGTTTGGTTGTGAGAGTGAGTGTGTGTGTGTGCCATGTGCTTATGCATATGTGGCCATGTGAATGTGTGTGTGGATGAACACCCCCTTCTTGGGTGGCATGTTTATGAGGTTGGTGCTCATATGCCTTGGGCATATATAGAGCATGTGTATGTGCTTGTTTGTAGGGTGTGTGGTAGAGTGTATGTGTGTGTGTGGGACTAGTGGGTTTCCCCACTTGATATACCCCTTGTTGTTTACATGCATGTTTGTGATTGTTGGCTCATTTCCATCTCTAGCTAAGTTACAAATCTGGTTATGTTCATTTATGCATGTTTAATTAGAGCTATGATCCACTTATGAGAATAGGTGGTTGTTTTTGCTATCTTGTTTGTGCCTTGTTGTTTCACATGATCATATGAGTATGACACATGTTTTTGGGGTAGAAAGAGCCAATGAATTCACTGGTGCTTTCAGATTTCACTTTTGAGCAAGTTCATAAATCTTTCATTTTCAGCTGTGATGCTACTGTCATTTTTGCATGATTTAATCCGTGCTTGCTTTGGGGCATGTGCCAACATGGAAGTGCTAGTGTTTTATATCTATTATGCCATGGTATTTTTGTTTAACCTAGGAATCACCCATATAAGTGGGAACCATGCTGTTAAGTAGCCAACTTAATCTTTCTGTTTCAGCATGCTAAAAACTACTGTCTGAGAATCTGCTGTTATTTTTTATGCCATGAAGAGTGGATGGTATATTCAGATGTGTTGTGAATTTGAGCATGCTCAGTGCTAGTGTTTTGGAGTAGATGTTGTCCACTATCATACTGTTAATTTTCATGCCAAGAGGTAGTCTCTAACATATTTAACTACTGCTGTCAACTTGCTACTTTATTAACTCAGATTCCAGAAAACTGTTATTTTCACCGTCCCAGAAAACGGTTTCATCTTGTCAACTTGATAGCCTCAATCTTATTGATGTGTGCCTCCTATGCAGTTTGTGTAGTTGGATAAGTTGATGTATATGTTATGTGGATTCTGTCAGTATCTTGTTTGTGGATGTAGGATTTGTGTACCTCAAGTTGTGGGCTATGTAAGTTGTTGTGTTGCTGTTTTTGTGGCAGATTGTTTGTTTTGTTGTTTTGTGACTTGTGGGAGCTATACTCCGTGGAATTGATTGATTTTTGAGTCTATTGTGGTTGGTTTTGCATTGACTAACCAATGGCTACCTTGGAATGCCAAGAAATTAGCCCATGGTTTTGGTTGTCTTGTGTTTTTGCCTTTGTACCTTGTCGTGAGCGTATCGTGAGAACCGTAACTGCGTTTCTTGCGTTCCTTATATGCATTTCTCTCGATTTTGCACTCTGAATCCATATTTGCCATGTTCATGCATGTTTAAATAACTTAACATGAGGTTGTGTCCAGATTCATTAATAAACAAACTTTGGATGTGAAACATGACTAGTTTTGGATTGCCATGTTAAATTCTTATAAATGGATCATGCATCATATTTTTTGTGCATTGCACCTTCGTTGGATGTTTATTGTTGCTGTTTCTCTTGGGTAGACGCGAGTGTTGATACTGAGTACGAGGACCCAGGAGAGTACTACTACAAGGATTCTGCTACTTGTTCCACTGAAGAACCAACAGGCAAGATGATTGTACCCGGATCCCGAAACTATTTTTGCTTGCTAGTTTTCTCGCTCTTATCGTTACAATTGCGCTACCTACCACTTGATATCAGCCTCCTAAATGCCATGAAAGCCTCTAACCCTCCACATCCTAGCAAACTGTTGATTGGCTAAGTTACCGCCGCTCAGCCCCTCTTATAGCGTTCTTAGTTGCAGGTGCAGGTTGTTCCATGTGATAACATGGATTTCGATATCACAATATTATCTGTTATTTAATTTAATGCACATATATATCTTGGTATTGGTGGAAGGTTTGGCCTTTCGCTAAGTGTTTTGTGTTGGGGAATGTTGCATGGGAAAGAAAAAAAATTCTACGCACACGCAAGATCTACCCATGGTGATGAGAATCTACGAGAGGGAGAGTGGATCTACATACCCTTGTAGATCGCTAAGCGGGAAGCGTTAAGAAACGCGGTTGGTGTAGTCGAACGTCTTCGCGATCCAAATCGCCGAGCATCTCACGATCTCATCACGATTCATCCCGCGATCCAATCATGATCCGTCCCGCGAACTCATCACGATATGTCCCGCGATCTTGATCACGGTCCTTCCGATCTAGCGCCGAATGAATGGCACCTTCACGTTCAGCACACGTACAGCTCGATGACGATCTCCGCCTTCCTTATCCAGCAAGAGGGAGAGGAGAGGTAGATGAGTTCTCCGGCAGCACGATGGCGTTGCAGCGATGGTGGTGGACCTATTCTAGCAGGGCTTCGCCTAAGCACCGCTGAAAACCGATCTAGAGGAGAAACTGCGATCTAGAGGAGAGGTAGCACGTGGCTATTAGGGTTAGCTTTTTCCTCTAAATCCTCTAGTATATATAGGAGGGAGAGAGGGGAGGAGGCAGCCTCAAACCCTCAAGGTTTGGTCGAAATTGGAGGTGGAGGAATCCTATTAGGAGTAGGATTCCTCCTTTCCACTTGGAAACTCTTTCCACCTCTCCACCTTTGGATTTTTTTTCCTTCTCAAACCACTCTAGCCACATGGGCCCTTAGAAGAGGCTTCGGTCATCCCACCAGGGCCTCGTTTACCTCCTCCCAGAACCCATGTAGCCTCTTGGGTCGAAATACCTCTCCCGATGGTCCCCCGGTACACTACCGGCACTCTCGGTACACTACCGATGAGCCCGAAACTTTTCCGGCGACCAAAACAGGACTTCCTATATATCAGTCTTTACCTCCGGACCATTTCGGAGCTCCTCGTGATGTATGGGATCTCATCCGGGACTCCAGACAACCTTCGGTCACCACCATACATAACTCTATACTATCGAAACGTCACCAAACCTTAAGTGTGCAGACCCTGCGGGTTCGAGAACTATGTAGACATGACCAAGACACCTCTACGGTCAATAACCAATAGCAGGACCTGGATGCCCATATTGGTTCCTACATATTCTATGAAGATCTTTATCGGTCGAACCTCTATATCAAGGATTCAGTTAATCCCGTATGATGTTCCCTTTGTTATTCGGTATGTTACTTGCCCGAGATTCGATCGTCGGTATCTCCATACCTAGTTCAACCTCGTTACCGGCAAGTCTCTTTACTCATTCCATAATACAAGATCCTGTGACTAACACTTAGTCACATTGCTTGCAAGGCTTATTGTGATGTTGTATTACCGAGTGGGCCCTGAGATACCTCTTCGTCACACGGAGTAACAAATCCCAGTCTTGATACATGCCAACCCAACAGACACCCTCGGAGATACCTATAGAGCACCTTTATAGTCACCCAGTTACGTTGCGACGTTTGATACACACAAGGTACTCCTCCGGTGTCAATGAGTTGCATGATCTCATGGTCATAGGAACAGATACTTGACATGCAGAAAAAAGTAGCAATAAACTGACACAATCATATGCTACGTTTGTAGTTTGGGTCTTGTCCATCACACCATTCTCCTAATGATGTGATCCCGTTATCAAATGACATCTCATGTCCATGGCTAGAAAACCTTAACCATCTTTGATCAACGAGCTAGTCTATTAGAGGCATACTAGGGACATGATTTTGTGTATGTATCCACACATGCATCTAAGTCTCCGATCAAGACAATTATAGCATGGATAATAAACGATTATCATGAACAAGGAAATATGATAATAACTAATTTATTATTGCCTCTAGGGCATATTTGCAACAATCTCCCAGTTGCACTAGAGTCAGTAATCTAGTCTACATTACCATGTGATTCGCATTCTTATGAATCCAACACCCAATGAGTTATGGGGCTCTCTCATGCTTTGCATGTGAGAGAGGTCTTATAGTCAACGGGTCTACGACATTCAGATCCGTGTGTACTTTGCAAATCTCTATGTCAAACTGTAAACACTACTACTACACTCCACTTGGTACTATTCCAAATGGCTGCTCCACTATACGTATCCAGATTGCTACTCCGAGTCATACGGATTGGTGTTAAAGCTTGCATCGACGTAACTCTTTACAACGAACTCTTTATCATCTCCATAATCGAGAAACATTTCCTTGGTCCTCTGGTTACTAAGGATAATTTTGACCGCTGCCCAGTGATCCACTCCTGGATCACTCTTGTACCCCTTGATCGACTCATGGCAAGGCACACACCAGGTGTGGTACATAGCATGGCATAATATAGAACCTATGGCTAAGGCATAGGGGACGACGTTCGTCCTTTCTCTTTCTTCTGCTGTGGTCGAGCTTTGAGTCTCACTCAACTTCACACCTTACAAAACAGGGGAGAACTCTTTCCCTGACTGATCCATTTTGAACTCTTTAAAAATCTTGTCAAGATATGTACTCACTGAAAGTCCAATCAAACATCTTGATCTATCTCTATAGATCTTGATGCTCAAAAATTAGGTAGCTTTATCCATGTCTTCCTTTGAAAAACTCTTTTCAAACAACCCTTTATGCTTTCTAGAAATTCTATATCATTTCCGATCAACAATATGTCAACATATGCTTATCAGAAACTCTATAGTGCTCCCACTCACTTTACTGTAAATACAAGTTTCTCGTAAACTTTGTATAGACTCAAAAACTTTGATCACCTCATCAAAGTGTATATTCCAACTCCGAGATGCTTGCCTCAGTCCACAGAAGGATCACTGAAGCTCGCACATCTTTTAGCATCCTTAGGACTGACAAAACCTTCTGGTTGTATCACATAAAACCTTTCCTCAAGTAAACCGTTAAGGAAACGATGTTTTAACATCCATCTGCCAGATTTCATAATTGAAAAATGCAGCAAATGCTAATATAATTCCAACAGACTTTAGCATCGCTACGAGTGAGAAAGTCTCATCATAGTCAACTCCTTGAACTTTTCGGAAATTTCTTTGTGACAAGTCGAGCTCTATAATTGGTGACATTTACCATCAGCGTCTGTCTTCATCTCAAAAGTCCATTTGTACTCGACGACCTGTCGTCCAACAAGCAAGTCTACCAAAGTCTATACTTGGTTTTCATACATGGATCCTTTCTCGGATTTCATGTTCTCTAACCATTTGTCAGAATCTGGGCCCATCATCGCTTCTTCGTAGCTTGTAGGGTTATTGTTGTCCAACAACATGACCTCCAAGACAGAGTTGTTGTACCACTCAGGAGCAGTACGTGTCCTTGTCGACCCACGAGGTTTGATAGTAACTTGATCCGAAGCTTCATGATCAACATCATTAACTTCCTCTTCAACTGACATAG
Organism: Hordeum marinum; assembly: GCA_022496015.1. Taxonomy (NCBI): domain Eukaryota; kingdom Viridiplantae; phylum Streptophyta; class Magnoliopsida; order Poales; family Poaceae; genus Hordeum; species Hordeum marinum. The sequence continues at coordinate 415,343,429 of CM039676.1, forward strand.
GCTCCACAGAAACATCTTTCTGTGTTGTGCTACTCTCTGGTTGAACAAAGAGTCACCAACCTCATCAAGTTCTATCTTCCTCCCACTCAATTCTTTCGAGAGAAACTCTTTCTCGAGAAAGGATCCAGTTTTAGCAACAAACACTTTATGCTTGGATCTTGAGATAGAAGGTTCACCCAACTGTTCTTAGGGTATTCTATGAAGATGCAGTTGTCCGCTTTGGGTTCGAGCTCATTAGGTGAAAACATTTTTCCACACAAGCATCGCAGCCCCAAACATCAAGAAATGACAGCTTAGGTTTCTATCAAACCATAATTCACACGGTGTCATCTCAACGGATTTAGATGGTGTCCTATGTAAAGTGAATGTAGTTGTCTCTAATGCATAACCCCAAAACTATAGTAGCAAAACGATAAGAGACATCATAGCATGCACCATATCGAATAGGGCATGAATATGACGTGCGGACAGACCATCACACTATGGTGTTCCAGGTGGCATGAGCTGTGAAAAAACTTTCACATTGTCTAAAGTTGTATGCCAAACTCGCCACTCCGATATTCACCTCCCGTATCATATCGCAGACATTTTTATCTTCTTGTCATGATGATCTTAAACTTCACTCAGAATTTGCTTGAACTTTTCAAACGATTCAGACTTGTGTTTCAAAAGTAAATATAAACTATATCTACTCAAATCATCAGTGAAGGTAAGAAAATAACGATATCCATCGCACGCTACAAGACTCATTGGATTGCATACATCAACATGTATCATTCAGATAAATCACTTGCCCTTGCTATCAAACCGGAAAATGAGGTCCTCAGTCATCTTGCCAAAGAGGCATGGTTCGCATGTCTCAACCGATTCAAAATTGAATGATTCCAAACATCCGTCAGCATGGAGTTTCTTCATGCACTTTATACCAACATGACATTTAGTGGCAATGCCACAAGTATGTGGTACTCTCATTATTAACTTTGTATCTTTTGGCATCAATGTTATGAACTTGTGTATTACTACGATCAAGATTCAACAAAACATTCTCACTGGGTGCATGACCATTGAAGGTATTATTCATGTAAACAGAATAACCACTATTCTCTAACTTAAATGAATAACCGTGTTGCAAAAAACACGATCTAATCACGTTCATGCTCAACGCAAAACACCAAATAACATTTATTTAGGTTAGTCACTAATCCCGAAGGTAGATAGAGTGTGCGATGTTGATCACATCAACCTTGGAAACATTTCCAACACAAATCGTCACCTCACCCTTAGCTAGTTCTCCGTTTATTTCGTAGCTTTTATTTCGAGTTACTAACATTTAGCAACCGAACCGGTATCCAATACCCAGGTGCTACTAGGAGTACTAGCAAGGTACACATTAATAACACGTATATCAAATATACTTCTGTCGACGTTGCCAGCCTTCTTATCTACCAAGTATTTAGGGTTGTTCCGCTTCAGCGACCGCTCTCCTCATAATCGAAGCACTTAGTCTCGGGTTTGGATTCAACTTTGGGTTGCTTCACTAGAGCAACAACTGACTTGCCATCCATGAAGTTTCCCTCCTTGCCCTTTCCCTTCTCGAAACTAGTGGTTTTACTAACCATGAACACTTGACGCTCCTTCTTGATTTCTACCCTCGCTATGTTAAACATCGCGAATAGCTCAGGGATCATAATTTCTATCCCTGGCATTTTATAGTTCATCACCAAGTTCTAGTAGCTTAGTGACAGTGACTTGGAGAACTATATCAATCACTATCTTATCTGGAAGGTCAACTCCCACTTGATTCAAGCGATTGTAGCACCCAGACAATCTGAGCACATGCTCAACGATTGAGCTATTCTCTTTCATCTTGCAGGCAAAGAATCTTGTTGGAGATCTCATATCTCACAACATGGGCATGAGCCTGAGATCCTAATTTTCAACTCTTAGAACATCTCATATGTTTTGTGACATTCAAAAAGTTTTGGAGCCTCAATTCTAAGCCATAATGCATGACGCACTAAACTATCAAGTAGTCATCAGAATGTGCCTGTCAGATGTTCTCAACATCTAGAGACGATGTTAGAGGGGTTGGCGCACCGAGTGGTGCATTAAGGACATAAGCCTTCTGTGCAGCAATGAGGACAATCCTCAGATCACGGACTGAGTCCGCAATATTTCTACCATCATATTTAGACTCTATTTCTCTAGGAACATATAAAACATAAGGGAGCTGCAATGTGAGATAGTAATCTACAACATAATTTGCAAAGAAACGACTGACTATGTTCATGATAATGAGTTCAATTAATCATATTACTTAAGAACTCTCACTAAACTTGACATCCCTCTAGTCATTCGAGTGATACATGATCCGAATTCACCAACTCAAGTCCGATCATCACGTGAGTTGAGGTGGTTTCAATGGTGAACATCATCATGTTGATCATATCTACTATATGACTCATGATTGACCTTTCGGTCTCTTGTGTTCCGAGGCCATGTCTATACATGCTAGGGTCGTCAAGTTTAACCCGAGTGTTCTACATGTGCAACACTAGCTTGCACCCGTTGTATGTGAACGTAGAGTCTATCACACCCGATCATCACGTGGTGTCTTGACACGACGAACTTTCGCAACGGTGCACACTCGGGGAGAACACAATTTATCTTGAAATTAAGTGAGGGATCACCTTATAATGCTACCGTCGTCCTAAGCAAAACAAGGTGCATAAAAGGATTAACATCACATGCAAATCATAAGTGACATGATATGGCCATGAACTTGTGCTTTTGATCTCCATCTTGGAAGCACTGGCATGATCTCCATCGTCACTGGCATGACACCATGATCTCCATCCTCTTGATCTCCATCAACATGTTGCCATTGGAGTTGTCGCGCCCACCATGCTTCTACTACTATTGCTACCGTTTAGTGATAAAGTAAAGCATTACATAGCGCTTAATGATTGACACGTAGGTCATACAATAATTAAAGACAACCCTATGGCTCCTGCCGGTTGCCGTACTCATCGACATGCAAGTCGTGATATTCTATACAACACATGATCATCTCATACATCACATATATCACATCATGCAATTGGCCATATCACATCACAACATACCCTGCAAAAACAAGTTAGACGTCGTCTAATTGTTGTTGCATGTTTTACGTGGCTGCTATGGGTATCTAGCAAGAACAATTCTCACCTACGCATAAACCACAACGGTGATACATAAGTTGCTTTTCAACCTTCTCAAGGACCACCTTTGTCGAATCTGATCCAACTAAAGTAGGAGAAACTGCCACCCGCTAGCCATATTTTGCAACAAGTTGCAGTTGAGGGAACCGGTCTCTCGTAGGCGTACAAGTAATGTTGGTCCGGGCCGCTTGTCGTGGTTTCGTCATGGCAGATGCCATAGGCAGGCTTATCGAGAGGGGTCGAAGGACGCCCGAGGGATCCGGGAGCGGGATTAGGCACAAGTGGTGGCTGACACACGATGTACCCAGGTTCGGGGCCCTCCGTGGGAGGTAATAACCCTAGTCCTGCTCGGTTTAGTTGAGACAATGGTCGGGTTACAATGGTGCTCCTCGAGCTGTATGGAATGAGGAGGAAGAAGGAGCTAGCCTGCTCTTCCGTCTCTCTACGTGTGTGGGGGGGTGTGGTGGATGTGGAGGGAACTCCCAGAAGGCAGCTGATCGATCCCCCCTGCATGGGGGTGGCCCGGGGGGTTTTATAGACCAACCCCCTGGAATACAATACGAGTAGAAGACCAAAGGGGCCCCCAGCCGGCAGCCTCTCCGGCCGGCTGCATGGGCCCGGCCGGGGGGACTGGTCACCGGTAGGTCCCGCCGGCTGAAGAGTCCCGTCAGGAACCAGCGGGGCCCGCTAGGCGGGCCCTGACACCGGTCACATCGCGGCATGGGCTGCGCCTTGTGGCGTCGTCTTGCGGCGGCCGGCCGGGGTCAGTGGTACGGCCGGCCACCCTGTAGCCACGTCGGGGTAGGTAACGGAGTGGTTGAAGGTGTGCCGGCACCGTTGGAAGCCCGGTCGCCATCCGCTAGGGTCAGAGGCCCTGACGCCTTCGCTGTAGCCATATCCACGCTGATCCTCGACGGGATGGGGGCCACTGTTGCCACGCATGCCCTACAGACGGTATCCACTGACCAGCCGGCTGGGCGCAGCCGGCGGACCACCTCCGATGGGGCGTAGCCGGACTGCAGGGGGAGGCGGCCCGCCCTTTAGTCGCGTCAGGAGGCGGGGGAAGAGGGGCGCTTGAGGCTACCCTGGGGTCGTCCCCTCGTCAGTAGTACCCGAAGCCTGGGAGGACCCACCAACGGGGTGCGGCGGTCCTCGCCGGCTTGAAGATCGTTCTTGTGCCATAGGCGGCCTTGAGAGTTGAGTTTGCCAGAAAGCGATGGCCGGCTCCGCAGCCGGCCGATGCTTCGCGAGCCGCCTCGGGCTCCCTGCCTGGTTGCGGAGACACGCCAAGTGGCGGAAAAGACCGGGCAGCGGGGCGGGGCCTCCCGCGGCCGCAGCCTCGGCCCGTGCGCAGGGATCCTTTACGGCGCGGGGCGGACGGTTGGCATTCCCAAGTGCCATGATGTCCACCCCGCACACCATAGGAATCGTGGGGGTTGTGCACAGTGAATCTAGACCCCACAATCGCCCGCACGGGGTATAAATGTCGAGAAGGGGGACGCAGAACGGCCCGTTCGCTCCCCCTCCTGCCGCTGCGTCGCCTTCATCGCCTCCCTCCCCCCGCCTAGAGAGAGAGAGAGACCGAAGCACGAGGACAAACCATGCCGTCGCGCGCCGCCGAAGAGAGCCCGTGCCGCCGCCAAACATCCACGCCCGTCGACGCGACCGCACACCCCCTCGACGGCCATGGCGAGAAAGGGCACCTGGGACGGCAGTGATGTGGACGAGACCTTCATCAAGCACCTCCACCACCGTCGCAACCTCCCGGCGGAGGAGCACCTGGTGGCGCACCCGGTCGGGCCAGAGAACTCCCCGGCCCCACTAGAGGGCGAAGTGGTCGTCTTCACCGACCACTTCCTCCGCAGGCTCGGGCTGCCGGCGAGCGCATTCTTCCGCCACTTTCTGACGCGGTTCGGCCTACAGCCACACCACCTCACCCCCCAACACTGTCCTGCAGCTGGCAGCGTTCGTCACCCTTTGTGAGGGATACTTGGGAGTCGCACCGAGGCTTGACCTTTGGTGCCGGCTCTTCTTCCTTAAAAGGCAGACGGCGAAGGACCCGGCGACGAAGCAGATGGTGATGACCGCCTGCGGAGGTGCCTTGATCCACATTCGCAAGGGAACCGGCTTCCAGAAGCTCCCGCTGCATGAGTCGGTGAACCGATGGTAGCGGGGGTTCTTCTACGTGAAGAACGCAAAGCCGGAGGAGGACTACATCAACCTCCCCGACTTTGCCAATCACCCGCCGACCGTGATGCTAAATAGGCGAGCAGTCGCGTCTCCGGCGCCTGAGACGGCAGACCGGCTCTACAAGCGCCTGCTTGCGATGACCGGGTCGGAGGGGCTGAAGGCCACGAACCTGCTGGCCATGATGGTGGCACGCCGGGTGCAGCCGCTGCAGAAACGGCCGCACCTCATCCGCCAGATGGGAGGATGCCATGACCCCTGCCGGCTCTCCACCAAGGAGATGAAGCCGGCCTATGTGGCGAGGAGGGTGAACGCCATTTTGACGGCGAAGATGGCGGAGGGAGAGTGGCAATGGGGGAAAACCCCGTACAGCCGGAGCTGCCCGGCACCACAGGTAAGTGACAAGCCGGTTCCTCTCCTCCATCTTCTTTTAGAGGTGATATCCCTCCCCTTGGTCTAACCGTGAGCCGCACGGACCGCCCGCAGCTCTTCCCTCTGCTGCAGAACTACGGGGAGCTGACCCCCGACACGACGGAGTCTGATCCCGAGGAGGTCGAGGACGCCGACGACGTGGAGCCGGCCGACTCCGAGCGAGCCGGAGCGTCTGGTGCCGGCAACGCGGAGAGGGAGACGGAGGGGGCCGAAGAGGCCGAGTCGACAGGAGAGTCCCCTCCCTCGACGCGCGTAGTCGAGGCCCCGGAGAAGTCCGAGGCTTTGGAGGACGAGGTCACGGCACCGCGCAGGCGCCAACCTCGAGCTGGCAGCGGCTCCAGTCGGGGAGGCCCGGGCGCGGGCGACAAGCGGAAGGGGCCGGCTACCACCAACCCGGGGCCCAAGCGTGTGTCGACCGCGTAGCCGGGCGGCAGTCGCGGAGGCGGCGGTAAGAAACAGAAGTCGTCCAGGCGGGACCCGTGAGGAGGGCGATCCTCGTCGTCACCGGGTAAGTCCGTCTTCTCCTCCATCTTGGTCCGTCATGCCCCCCAGTCTCTTATTTCTTCATGACCAGGGATGCGTGCGCCCTGGGGAGGACGCAGGGTGGCAGGGCGGAGAGGGCAGCGCCGCCGACGGCGGCCGAAGAGAGGGAGCGCCAGGCGTGGCTCGACTTCGAGGCGGCCGAGCGGGAGCAGCGTGTCCAGGAGCTCCACCCCTGGGAGAAGGCGGCGAAGAGGCGAGGGGGAGCCAGTGGGGAGGCCACTGGCGGAGCGTGGGAGCCGTTCCCCCTCCTCCAAGGAAACGGCAGGGAGACTGCGGGCGGAGCTTGGGAGCCCTTCCCCCATGGCCAGGAGAAGAGGTCGAAGAACCACCATTGCTCCGGGCGAAGGGCGGAGGCGAGCGCGACTGTCGTGGGGGGTGAGGCGACAATGGGCCGCGACGCCGCCCGCACGATCGTGGGCGACACGTCGCCGAGGCCAGAGCTACCGGCTCTGGAGGCACCACCACCGGACGTGCCGGCTTCTGAGGCGCCGGCCCCGGAGGCGCTAGTGTCGAAGGAGAGTCAGCCTAGAGCAGCTGGAGCATGCGGGAGGTCGTGGAGGCGGCCGTCGAAGCCGACCGTGAGACCCGGCGGGTGCAAGGAGAGGCCGTCGGGCCGCTGGCCCCCTGGACCCTGGACGAGGTGGGGATCACTGCTGAGGCGCGCTTGTCGGAGGTGATCCGCACCTTGAAGCGGCTCCAAGCGGCCGGCATGACACTGGTCCGCACGCTCTGGCCCGGCACGGTGGAGCCGATCTACATGAACCGGATGTCGAGGTGGTTGGAGTTCGGGACGACGGGGTGAACGCCTGGAGGGCCTCCGCGGCATGAGCCGGCGCGGGCATGGCGCTCCGCATCGCCAAATCGTGGTACCCCGAGCTGGACTTGGGCTTGCTCACGGCCCAGCGCGCTGGCGCTGACCCGGAGCTGGAGGCGATGGACGACGAGATGCTGGTGAGGGCGAGCGATCTTGCATCCTTCGCCGCATGGGACGAGTACCTCCCGGAGCACGGGGCGAAAGGCGTGGTGGTCCCGGAGGACCAGTACGGGCTCGCCCTGGACGACCTGGATGGGAGCTCCGCCGAGACGGCTGATGAAGGCTCTGAGACCAATGAGTACGCCGAGTCCGGGCCGACTCCGGATGCGGGGGCTTCTACCTCGGCCGTCCCGGAGGTGTCGGCTTCGAAGGCACCCGCGCCGCCGGCTCCCAAGGCGTGAGCACCGCCGGCTCTAGCGGCGTTAGCGTTTGGAGGAAGGCCGGCCCGATGCTGCCATAGCTTAGGACTTTCTTTCCTGCATTTCTGTTTTTAGACTGGAATTCCACCCACTGGGGGTGTATATGTAATGAACTCGTGGCCGTGGGCCTTTTATATGTAGTGAACTCGTGCTATTTGCCTTAGAAATAACGTGTGTGCCGTCTCTTCTTTCACCCTTTGCCTTTTGACTTGTGTTTGCGCGCCAGGATTCCTTCCGGCTTCCACCCCGCCTGCCGGCCAGCCGGGAGCCGGTCTGGGATAGGGACGGGGCTTCACCCTTAGGAAAAATAGCGGGCTCCTAGAGTCAACCGGCTAAGGCTAGGTTGAGCCGGCAGAGGCTGGTTACTAAGATTAACATAGCTCAGTTGGGCCGGTCCGGCTGCCGCGCGCGTCGGCTGACCTTCGTGTGAGAAGTTCCTTTGTACCCCGTGGTCCCTTCAGCCGGACAGCTGGGGGCCGGTCTGTAGATGGTTAGGGAAGGGGAGGCGAAGGGCTGCTTGCTCACATTATTTGTCCGCCTCGGTGGGGAGCCGGGCGAGCCCTCGGGCCCGGGAGCCAGACCCGGTTGACGTGCCTTTAGACAACAAAACTTTGTAAGAATCGAAAAGGGTGTGCCCCCAGCATCGGCTTGGAGGCCGTCGTCGCGTTTATAAGCCCAAAAGAGGGAGGATACATACAATGGTTTTCAGCAATAGAATGTGCGGAGGAGCGCCGCGTTCCACGGGCGCTCTGTCTCCTCGCCGGAGGTGTCTCTCTTGTGTTTCTGCGGCTTCTGGGCGTCTCTTAGATAGTACGCATTGTTGCGCAGCACCCGGCTGACGATGAACGGGCCCTCCCATGGGGAGGACAGCTTGTGCTGGCCGGCGGTTCGCTGGATCCGCCTGAGCACCAAGTCTCCTTCGCGGAAGGAGAGCGGCCGGATTCGCTTGCTGTGATAATGCTAGAGCTTCTACTGGTAGATGGCCGTCCGGCTCAAGGCCAGCTCATGGGCCTCCTCGAGGAGGTCTACGTCGTCTTCCCTTGCCTCCTTCGCGTCCATTTCGATGCATAGGGTGACCCGAGGCGAATCGAATTCGATGTCGGTCGGGATGATTGCCTTGGACCCATAGACGAGAAAGAACGGAGTGTAGCCGGTCGACCGGTTGGGCGTGGTCCGAAGGCTCCAAAGGACAGCCGGCCAACCAGACCAGTGGTGTCACGAGCCGGGGCTTGATGTCGGACAGGAGCAGGCCGTTCGCCCTCTCAACCTGGCCGTTTGACTGTGGGTGGGCGACGGACGCCAGGTCAAGCCGGATGCCCCGCCTCAAGCAGAAACGTGCTAGCGCGCCCTTGGCAAAGTTCAGGCCATTGTCGGTGATGATGCTGTGGGGGACGCTGTAGTGTATCGTGATGTCTTTGATGAACCAGATGGCCGTGGGGCCGTCTAGTTTCTTGATTGGCCGGGCCTCGATCCACTTGGTGAATTTGTCGACGGCTACCAGCAAGTGTGTCATGCCGCCTCGTGCGGTCTTGAAGGGTCCCACCATATCCAGCCCCCAAACGGCAAAGGGCCACGAAAGGGGGATGGTCTGGAGGGCGCTAGCCGGAAGATTGCTCTGCATGCTGAAGCACTGGCAGCCCTTGCACTTGTCAACCAGCTCCTTGGCCGCCTCCAAAGCAGTCGACCAATAAAAACCATGACGGAATGCTTTGGCCACTAGGGACCTGGAGGCGGCATAATGCCCGCACTCTCCCTAGTAGATGTCGAGAAGGATTTCTTGCCCTTTCTCTGGCTCGACGCAGCGTTGGAAGACGCCGGTGGTGCTGCGATGAACCAACTCGTGGTTGATGATGCTGTAGGCCAGGGACCGGCGCTGAATTTGCCTTGCGGTGGCCTCATCGGAGGGGAGCTCGCCGCGTTGGAGGAACGCCAAGATGGGCTGGGCACATGATGGAGCCGAGACAGGGGCCGGCCCAACCCCCGGGACCGGCTCGCCAGTCCCCGGGACCGGCTCGCCAGCCCCCGGGTGCGAGGCGGTGGTGGGAGCATTGACCGTCGTTGTAACGGCGACGAGGTCGGTGCCGGTGTGCGTAGGCGTGGCCGGCTCGATTGCCGTGGCGGACGGCGCCGGACCGGCGGCTGGTGGTGGCGGAGCCGGCAGAGCTGCCGCAGCCGGCGGGGCCGGTTGGGCGGCCGGTTCCGCCGGGGTGCTCACCGCGTTTGCCGGCACGAAGATGGACTTCGTTTCGGGAGAAGACTTGATCGAAGGCTTCATCAGCCGCTCGATGGAGACGCCGGCTGGGATGGCCTCCCTGGTGGAGCCGATCTTGGCCAGCGCGTCGGCCGCCTCGTTGTCCGCACGGGGGATGTGGTGGAACTCGCACCCCTCGAAGGAGCCGGCGAGCTGCTGGACGAGGAAGCAATAGCTGGCCATGTTGGCGTCCCTAGCGTCCCATTCGCCAGAGACCTGTTGCACCACAAGGTCAGAGTTGCCGAAGCAAATGATGTGTTGGATGCCAATCTCCTTGGCGAGCCGGAGGCCATGGACGAGGGCCTCGTATTCGGCCACGTTGTTGGAGGCGGCGAAGTGGATCTGGAGGGCGTAGCGGAGCTGGTCTCGTCTGGGGGACGACAGGACGATGCCAGCTCCCAGGCCGGCTCGCATCTTCGAGCCGTCGAAGTGCATGCGCCAATGCGTGGAGTCGGGCGGAGGCGGCATGAACTGGGTTTCGGCCCAATCGACGAGGAAGTCGGCCATTGCCTGGGACTTGATGGCGGTGTGTGGCTCATACCGTATTTCGTAGTCGGCCAGGGCGATGGCCCATTTGGCGATCCGGCCGATGGCGTCCCGGCCGGCCATGATTTCGCCCAGCGGCGCCGTGCTCACGATGGTGATGACGTGCTCCTGGAAGTACTGCCTCAGCTTCTGGGCGGCAAAGTATACGTCGTAGCACATCTTTTGGTATTGGGGTAGTTTTGCTTGGAGGTGAAGAGGACCTCGCTAAGGTAGTAGACGGGGCGCTACGTTGGTAGTGCCTTGCCTTCCTCCGGCTGCTCCAAGACCAGGACGACGCTGACGACGCGCGTGGTCGCCGCAATGTAGGCGAGCAGAGGCTCCTTGTCAGCCGGCGCGGCCAGGATGGGCGCGCTAGTGAGAGCTCGCTTGAGGTCATGGAACACCGCGTCCGCCTCGTCGGGCCAGTCGAATAGGGCCAGCCTCTTCGAGAGGTCTCGTCCCGGCTCGACCAGGGACAACTTGTGTAGCAGCCCATAGAGGGGCAAGGCCTTCTCACCCAGCCGGCTGATGAACCAGCTGAGGGAAGCGAGGCAGCCCATGAATTTCTGGATGTCGCGGAGCCGGACCGGCTTGGGCATGCGCTCAATCACCCGGATCTTCTCGGGGTTAGCTTCGATGACACGGGCGAACACGAAGAAACCCAGGAGCTAGCCGGCTGGGACGCCGAAGACACACTTCTCTGGGTTGAGCTTGATCTTCTATTCGCGCAAGTTGGCGAACGTCTCCCGGAGGTCGTCGAGGAGGCTGAAGTGCTTCTTGGATTTGATGACGATGTCGTCCACGTAGACGTGGATGTTCCTGCCTATCTGAGGTAGGAGGCACTTCTGCATGCAGCCCTGGAAAGTAGTGCCTGCGTTCTTCAGGCTGAAGGACATGGTGATGTAGCAGTAGGCCCCGTAAGGGGTGATGAAGGAGGTCTTGAGCCGGTCGGCCGAGTCCAGCTTTATCTGGTGGTAGCCGGAGTAGGCGTCCAGGAAAGACAGCAGATCGCAGCCGGCCATGGAGTCGATGACTTGGTCAATCCGTGACAGGGCGAACGGGTCCTTGGGGCACGCCTTGTTCAGGCTCGTGTAGTCGATACACATGCGCCAGGTGTTGTTTTTCTTCAGCACCAGGACTGGGTTGGCCAGCCAGTCTGGGTGAAACACCTCCATGGTGAAGCCGTCTGCAAGCAGCCAGGCGATTTCTTCTCCTATAGTATGCCGCTTCTCCTCGGAGAAACAGCGCAAGGGTTGCTTGACCGGCCTCGCACCCGGACGTATGTGCATCTTGTGCTCGGCGAACTTCCTCGGAACACCCGGCATGTCCTTGGGGGACCATGCAAAGATGTCCCGATTCTCACGGAGGAAGTCGACGAGCTCGCTTTCCTATTTGCTGTCGAGGCGGGAGCCGATGGTTACGCACTGGGTGGGGTCGGCCGGATCGAGTGGCACCTGCCTGGTGCCCTTGGACGGCTGGAATGAGCCTTCGCCGACCAACTGGGACGGAGGTGCCGGTACGGCCGGCTGGGCGGAGGCGAGGGCCACCAGCCGATCGAGCTGCCGCTTCTCCTCGGCTATCTCGAGGGCCTCGGCCAGCCGGCTGCCATCTCACGCGCACGTCATTGACATCTGGTACTTGCCAGCAATGGTGATGATGCCCTTGGGTCCCGGCATCTTGAGCTTGAGGTAGGCATAGTGGGGGATCGCCATGAACTTGACGAGAGCGGGCCTGCCGAGCAATGCGTGGTAGGGACTGTCGAGGTCCACTGCCTCGAACAAAACCGGCTCGCATCGGAAATGACCGGCGTCGCTGAAGAGGACGTCGAGCTTGATTTTGCCGACGAGGGTACAGGACTTCCCCGGCACGATGCCGTGAAAAACGGTCCGACTCGTTTCCAGGTCCTCCACCTTGAGCCCTACCTTGAGCAGGGTGTCGAGGTAGAGGATGTTGATGCTGCTGCCTCCGTCGATCAAAACCCGCGAGAAGCGGCACGAGCCCTTCTCGGAGGCGATGGTGGGATCGAGGACGAGGGCGTAGCTACCGGGGTTCGGCATCATGGCCGGGTGGTCCGCCCGGCTCCAGGTGATCGGCTTCTTGGACCAATGCATGAACTGGGGAGTCGCGCGCATAGTGGCATTCACCTCGCGGTGGAGCTGGCGCTAGGCGTGCTTGTCCGTCTCTTCGCTGGTTAAGACGACGTAGCAGTCGTCGTGTTTGGGGAACCGGTCGTGTAGCCGGCCGTCGCCCTGAGCCGGAGCCGGGTCCGCCTGAGCCGGACCGGGGGCCGGAGCCCGAGCCGGAGCTGGCACCAGCGTAGGGGCTAGCTGCGCGGGGGGAGCCGGGAGGCCGTCCCCCCGGGCCAATCGCTGCGAGAAACTGCACTGTCGGAGCATGTGTGTGGCCGGCTTGGCGTCGGAGTGGTTTTTGCAGGGGAGGTCAAGCATTTGCTCGAAAGTCAGCTTGGGCTGCCAGGCAGCCTTGCCGGTGCACTGGCGCTGACCGGGGGCCTGGCTAGCCGGCTGCTCCCCCTCGATGGAGGTGACCTGCCGGCTCCCGAAGCGGCAATCGGGCTGGTCGTTCTTGCGCTTGCAGTTCTGCGGCTGCCGGTTGTCGGCCGACGCCCGCGGCACGACGGGGGGCGTACTCGGCTTGGCCGGTGCATTAGCCTTCATCCTCGTCGAGGAATCGGCCATGGCATATTTGTCCGCTTTGGACATCAGGTCCGCCAGGGAGGTTGGCTCGGAGCACAGGATCTTGTGCTTGAGGGGGGTGCCATCGTAGCAGCCCTCGGTGAAGTACTGGATGGCCTGTACCTCATGTACTCCTTCGCAGGAGTTGCGGAGCTCGGTCCAGCACGTGAGGTAGTCGCGTAAGGGCTCGTCCGGCCCCTGGACGCACAAGGCTAGCTCGCGGGGCCGGCCGGGCCGTTTGTAGGTGCCGGTGAAGTTGTGGACGAAGGCCTCCTCGAAGTCCGTCCAAGTGTTGACGCTGCCGATGGCCAGGCTGTTCAGCCAAGTGCGGGCTGAGCCGATCAGCATGAGGGGGACATAGCGGATGGCTACGCGCTTGTTCCCCCTGGCGATGCTGACGGTGGTGGTGTAGTCGATCAGCCAGTCCTCCGGCTTGGCGGCCCCGGTATATTTCGGGGTGTCGCGGGGGAGCGTAAAGCCGGGTGGAAAAGGCTCGTTGCGGATTCGTGGACTGAAACAAGCAGGACCAATCGAGCCCTCTTCTTTGAGGAGAGCCGACTGCGCCAGCCGATCGAGACGGAGCCGCGCGTCGTTGTCGCTATGGGGTACGTGGGGCCCAAGCCGGGCGGCGAGCTCGGGGCGGACGGCCGGTGGGATGGACCGCGCGGGATCCTACCGCGGGGGCAAAGTATGCCCGCGGGTGCACCGGCTGCCGCCAGCCGACGCCTCGTCGCGGCGGTGGCTGCCAGCCGGATTGTTGTTGCGCTGGCTGTTCACAGCCGTCTGCTCATTTCCGCGTGATGGGGCACGTTGAGAGTTGCTCCCCCGGGCGTTTCGGCCAGAGGGACAAGGGATGCTGGAGTGCTGAGCCGGCCGGCGGTCGGCGGCCCCAGTGTCCTCGCCCTCGGGACAGGGAAACTCGGAGACGGCCCTGCCAGGGGTGAGGACGACCTATCGTGCGTTGGCGGTGTCAATGAGGTCCTTGATGTGCCGCTCGCGTGCGGCCCACTCCTCGTCCTCCAAGGTTGCCAAATCCTCGTAGGCAACCTTGGCGGTGCGTAGGTTGGCTGCCGGGGTGTCATAGACGGGGAAACGGCCGCCGAGGATTTCTGCAACCACGCGGCCGCGTTCTCGCACAACACCACGCCGGCTGGGCTCAGGGCCAGCCGGGGTGAGACCGTACGCAGAGTTGTATTCCCGCTGCGCGGCCTCCATCCGGCGCCACTCGGCAACGAGGGCACTGGCGTCTTCGAACAGCAGGCGACGGGCCACCTCCAGCTCGGCTCTGGCGGCGACCGGGTCCGTCGTTGTAGAGATAGGAGTGCCGAGACCCCGAAGGGTGGCGGCGAGTGGGTCGGAGGTGCCGGCGCGTGCGACGGATGCGTCGGCCTCGGTCGCTCGCACACGGCCCCAAGAGGTGGAGGAGACGGTGACCATCACTCCCACGCGGGTGTGGGGGCCGATGGTCTCGCCCGCGGCGAGCGTTCCCACGGACGAGGGCGGGTCGGTGCAGTCGAACACCTGACTAGGGTACTCGTCGGCCTCCGGTTCTTCGGCGAGGCTCAGCTTGCCGAACCGCCCGGCGTGCGCAGCGACGTTGAGCGCTAGGTCGCGACCGAGGCACTCGTCAGAGATGTCGGCCGTGCTGCCCGCAAGGCTCGCCGGAGCAAGCCCCCCGAGCACGCGGTTCTGCCCGGATGCGAGGTGGTCGGGGGAGGCGGTGAAGGGTCCCGCCCGGAGCGTGACTCTGGCCGGCGCCACGTACGGCCCCACGGTGGGCGCCAACTGTCGTGGTTTCGTTACGGCAGATGACATAGGCAGGTTTATTGAGAGGGGTCGAAGGACGCCGGCAGGCTCCGGGAGCGGGATTAGGCACAAGCGGTGGCTGACACACGATGTACCTAGGTTCGGAGCCCTCCGTGGGAGGTAATACCCCTAGTCCTGCTCGGTTTAGTTGAGACAACGGTCGGGCTACAATGGTGCTCCTCGATCTGTATGGAACGAGGAGGAAGGAGCTAGCCTATTCTTCCGTCTCTCTACATGTGTGTGTGGGTGTGGTGGATGTGGAGGGAACTCCCAAAGGGCAGCTGATCGATCCCCCCTACATGGGGGTGGCCCGGGGGGGTTTATAGACCAACCCCCCGGAATACAATAGAGTAGAAGGCCAAAGGGGGCCCCAGCCGGCAGCCTCTCCGGCCGGCTGCGTGGGCCTGGCCGGGGGGACTGGTCACTGGTAGGTCCCGCCAGCTGAAGAGTCCCGTCAGGAACCGGCGGGGCTCGTGAGGCGGCCCTGACGCCGGTCACATCGCGGCATGGGTCGTGCCTTGCGGCGGCCGGCCGGGGTCAGCGGTACGGCCGGCCACCCTGTAGCCACGCCGGGGTAGGTAACGGAGTGGTTGAAGGCGTCCCGGCACTGTTGGAAGCCCGATCGCCATCCGCCAGGGTCAGAGGCCCTAACGCCTTCGCTGTAACGATATCGGGGCTGACCATCGACGGGACGGGGGCCACTGTTGCCACGCACGCCCTGCAGACGGTATCCAATGCCCAGCCGGCTGGGCACAGCCGGCGGACCACCTTCGACGGGGCGTAGCTGGACTGCAGGGGGAGGCGGCCCGCCCTTTAGTCGCGTCGGGAGGCGGGGGAAGAGGGGTGCTTTAGGCTACCCCGGGGTCGTCCCCCCGTCACTGCTTCATCCCACAATACCGCTGAACCAAAACACGACCAAGGGAGGAAGCAATTTAATCATGAACGCCCACAGACTCTTTGTGTTCTACTCGAGATCTCATCTACACATAGACCTAACTCATGATGCCCCTGTTGCGGAACGTTGCATGGGAAACAAAAAATTTCCTACGCACACGCGAGATCTATCCATGGTGATGAGCATCTACGAGACGGAGAGTGGATCTACATACCCTTGTAGATCGCTTAGTTGGAAGCATTAAGAAACGCGGTTGGTGTAGTCAAACGTCTTCGCGATCCAAATCGTCGAGCATCCCGCGATCTCATCATGATCCGTCCCACGATCCAATCACGATCCGTCTCGTGATGCATCCCGCGATCTCATCACGATCCGTCCCACGATCCAATCACGATCCGTCCCGCGAACTCATCACGATACGTCCCGGATCTCATCACGATCCGTCTCACGATCTTGATCACGGTCCTTCCGATCTAGCGCCTAACGGATGGCACCTCTGCGTTCAGCACACGTACAGCTCGATGACGATCTCCGCCTTCTTTATCTAGAAAGAGGGAGCAGAGAGGTAGATAAGTTATCTGGCAGTGCGATGGCATTGCGGCGATGGTGGTGGACCTATTCCAGCAGGACTTCGCCTAAGCACCGCTGAAAACCGATCTCGAGGAGAAACTGCGATCTAGAGGAGAGGTAGCACGTGGCTATTAGGGTTAGCTTTTTCCTCTAAATCCTCTAGTATATATAGGAGGGAGTGAGGGGAGGAGGCAGCCTCAAACCCTCAAGGTTTGGTCGAAATTGGAGGTGGAGGAGTTCTACTCCAATCCTATTAGCAGTAGGATTCCTCCTTTCCACTTGGAAACTCTTTCCACCTCTCCACCTTTGGATTTTTTAGCTTCTCAAACCACTCCAGCTGCATGGGCCCTTAGAGGAGGCTTCGGGAAGCCCAACAGGGCGTGGTTTACCTCCTCCCACAGCCCATGTACCCTCTTGGGTCGAAATACCTCTCTTGATGGTCCCCCGGTACACTACCGGCACTCCCCGTACACTACTGATGAGCCCGAAACTTTTCCGGCGACCAAAACAGGACTTCCTATATATCAATCTTTACCTCCGGACCATTTTGGAGCTCCTTGTGACGTACGGGATCTCATCCGGGACTCCGGACAACCTTCGGTCACCACCATACATAACTCTATACTACCGACACGTCACTGAACCTTAAGTGTGCAGACCCTGCGGGTTCGAGAACTATGTAGACATGACCGAGACACCTCTATGATCAATAACCAATAGCGGGACCTGGATTGCCCATATTGGTTCCTACATATTCTATGAAGATCTTTATCAGTCGAACCTCTATGTGAAGTATTCAATTAATCCCATATGATGTTCCCTTTGTTCTTCGATATGTTACTTGCCCGAGATTCGCTCGTCGGTATCTCCATACCTAGTTCAACCTCGTTACCGACAAGTCTCTTTACTCGTTCCGTAATACAAGATCCCGTGACTAACACTTAGTCACATTGCTTGCAAGGCTTATTGTGATGTTGTATTACCGAGTGGGCCCTGAGATACCTCTCCGTCACATGGAGTAACAAATCCCAGTCTTGATCCATGCCAACCCAACAGACACCCTCGGAGATACCTATAGAGCACCTTTATAGTCACCTAGTTACGTTGAGACGTTTGATACACACAAGGTACTCCTCTGGTGTCAGTGAGTTGCATGATCTCATGGTCATAGGAACAGATACTTGACATGCAGAAAATAGTAGCAATAAACTGACACGATCATATGCTACATTTGTAGTTTGGGCCTTGTCCATCACACCATTCTCCTAATGATGTGATCCCGTTATCAAATGACATCTCATGTCCATGGCTAGGAAACCTTAACCATCTTTGATCAACGAGATAGTCTATTAGAGGCATACTAGGGACATGGTGGTGTCTATGTATCCACACATGCATCTAAGTCTCCGATCAATACAATTATAGCATGGATAATAAACGATTATCATGAACAAGTAAATATGATAATGACTAATTTATTATTGCCTCTAGGGCATATTTCCAACATTTTGTTCCGCTGTTACTGCCATAGTTCTTATTACCGGTGCTATGGTTTCCATATTTTGTGCTTCTAACACGCTTGGGGTTGTTATGGGGACCCCCTTGTTTATTCGGCAGAGATTAAAACTTGTCTAGCAAGACCCAGCATTGGTACTACATTTGCTTAACAACTTAATAAAATTGCATAGGGCCCTGCAAACCCGTGGATAATTAATCAACCCCCCGGGCCAGTGCTCCGCATGAGTGTTGGTCCAACCCAGAGCAGCTTATTAACGCCGCCCGGGGCAACTAGGTGATTGGCGTGGTAACCATCACTCATCCGTCGTGTCCTGAGAATGAGATACGCGGCTCTTATCGGGTTCGTCGACACATCGGGAAGTCTTGCTAGATTTGTTTTACCTTTATCGAGTGCCTTGCGTGTGGAGTCTGACTTTCTTCGGGTTTTCTCGAGGTGTTGGAATTCCTTTGGAATTACCTATGATGACCATGAGGTCCGTGGTTGAGGCTATTCCCATGGAGTGTGGTTATTTGTGATGGACTAGTTGGAGCACACCTGTAGGGTTAAAACTTTTCGAGAAGCCGTGCCCGCGGTTATGTGGCAACTTGGATATTTTTTTAACACCCGGTTTTAGTTAACTTGAGGTAAACTCTAATTAAAATACACCAACTGTGTGAGTAACCGTGATCGTCTCTGCTCGTGAACATGATCCGCGAGAGAACACGGTGGGGTTATGAACGACGTAAGTGTTCAGGATCTCATAGAGATCATACTCGATTTGATCGTTCTTCGTAGGCCACTCATATTTATTTTCGTGTTGCGTAAGTTAGCCACCATACATGCTTAGTGCTGCTGCAAACCAAACACTTACCCCATCCCAACCTTTAAGCTTGAATAGTCTCGGGACCCAGGCGCTTGATTGCTGAGTCCTTGTGGCTCACAGATTACTACAATCGTCCAGGTACATGTACAGATGAGTACGTGCAGGATGATCTTACCCAGCTCCAATGGGAATATGATGAGGAAAGAGGCAGGATGTACGTGACTTACCTGGATGAGTAGAGGACCATGGTCGTGATCTTTGGGATAGCGAGATAGTGTCATTCGCATCTGTTTTATCGTTTCATTTCGTCCGTAGTCGGACCCTATCTTCAAGTTGATGATTTGAACTTGTGTGGAACTATAATTTAGTATGTGGCGAGTGTAAGTCAATCTTGTATACTCATCCTGTCAGTATTGTATGATGTGATGAGACTATACTTGCTAACGGCAAGATGCACATCTATCCCTTGCGAGGCCCTCGTTCCTTAATATGGATGGGCGCGCATCTTGGGCGAGACAGTTTGACCCCAGGGTCAACTAGCAAGTGGGATTGACCTGTTTAACTAGAATTAGGTTAAAAATAATTAATTAATTAACCTAATTAAACTAACAACCCACTCATAGTGGGCCCCCTTTCTAATTAATTAGTGATTAGTGGTTAATTAGTTTCTCTTAGTGGCTGGGTCACTAACCAGTAGACCCCACTGGTCAGGTTTGACCTATCAACGGGCTGTTGACCAGCTGATGTCATGCTGGTGCAATAAAAGGATTTCCGTTTTAAATTAATTCCAGAAATTAGTTAAAACTTAGAAAAATCATAGAAATTAATCAATAACTCAGATTGAGATAATTTATGTATGAAAAATTATCAAAAAAATCCAATGAATCCAATGGTGCTATTATCATGCATGTTAGAGCAACCTATGTAGATGAACATTGACATTTAGTAATAGGGTAATATATGGAATATGAAATGGAGAACAATTTTGAACCTATATTCAAAATTACTTCATTTAACTTGGATAGTAGTTGCATTAGCTCATCCATTCATGTTGCCATATCATGATCATGCATCATATTGTTGCACTTGTAGTGTATTGATTGTTACCTATCTGCATTGCGGTAGGCCCTGCTTTCGAGGATACCCCTGAGTATTACAAAGAAGTAGAATACCTTTCCGCTTCCCAGCAAGGCAAGTAACCCCATTGATCATTCCGATAAAATCCCATTATCTCGCTCCTGCTCTTGTTTATTGCATTAGGACAAACGTTCAATTGCATGTCATATGCGGTAGATGAACCCATTCCTTTGCATGACCTGTCATTGTCACAGTAAATAGCTAAACCTTGCAACCTAGTATACTTGGTAGATGCTTGAGCCATGATGTGCTTTACCTGCCTGCTATGCTTGCTATGCTTAGAGTTGTGTCAGGTCTGATTCATCTGGGTGATGAACTGGAGTGAAATAATATTGTTTTGATGTGATAAGCTTAATCATGAACCCGGTTTGGAAAAGGTATCAATGAGAGGATATGTAGGAGTACATAGGTGGTTGTCTCATTAGGACCGTTCTTAGGAACTGAGTTCCATGTTTGTGACCCAAGTCTAGTTACTACCACTTGCTGGGCCCTGAAATATGACCCCGCTCGACTTATCAACCATGTAGTCCTTGGTCCGGGTGTTGCAAGTAGTTTCTGGTGTTTTATAATAGTATGCTGGAGGCCGTGCATAGCGCTGAACCTAGGGGTGGGTTACGACGCATTAGGCAATGGCATGGTGTACTAAGGGTCACCCGAATGGTGGGCTTGGGAACCCTGCACACATCGTTTGGGCCCGTAGCAGAAACTTCGGCCGGACTTCCATGCGGGTTCAATCTCAAATAGACGATAGTCTGGACTAGAGGTCTTGTGTGATTGACGGTCATGGCCAACTCCCTCGCTGGGCTTCAGCTTGAAGGTTGTCGAGGTGCATGGTTTTATGAGCACATAGCGATAAGTGGCGAGAGCGTGTGTGGAGAAGTACACCCCTGCAGGGTATGAATTTGTTCGAATAGCCGCGTCCTCGGAAATGGACTACTTGGAGAACTTATGTTGTTCATAGATAATTTAATGGATACTCATAAAAATCTCAAGAAAAGTGTGAGTATCATGGATGGCACTCTCGTAGTTGACGGAAATGAATCCATGGTGCTGTATTGATGTGGAGTTAGTGGACTCATGTGCGATATCTAAAATTTGAATAAATAATTAATATGTGTAGTATTGGTTAGCCAAGAGTCAAAGCTGGCATTGCTGCATGAACTCCACCAAACCCCCTTGTTGATACATGAGCATGAATAGTCTAGGTCTACTTTAAAGACTTGTTGAGTACGTTTTTACTCATGTTTACTTAATAAATGTTGCAGATGAGACTCGGGACCCATCAGGTGGGTTCTATCTAGATGTCGATGATGCCAATAGCTGGTGTCCCACCTATGACCTTATGCCCTGTGGTGGGTTGTAGAAAGTCAGGCCATCCACCCTTTTATCCTTTCAACTGTCTATACTCAGACAGCTTTATGCTTCCGCTTGGTTTGTATGACTTGAGTGTCGGGTCATGTGACCCCTACCTGTAAGAATATATTATGCAAGGCTCCTCTGAGCCTCTTAAATAAAAGATGTGTTGTTGTATGGTTATGTTGTGATGCCATAATTGTATCTATGCATATCGGGCATGTCGTGCGTATGTGTGATGTGCAACGGCATGTATGGGATCCGACACCTAGTCATGTGCCTTTAGTAGTACTCTTTATGGGAAACTGTCTCTTTGTGCTTCCACCGAGCATTGGTAGCTTGCTACTGCTCCGGACACATTGATTGACCGGCATGTATCCTTCTTTGCTGCTGTGTCTGTCCCTTCAGGGAAATGTCTCGCGGTGTAATGGAGTCTCTATATCCTGCTACGAATCGTCTACGTGCAGTGATGACATTTATGTCCCACAGCGTAGTGGAGTCCTTGTAGCTGGCTATGACTCGTCTACAAACGCTTGAGGCCGACACCTGCATTCTTGGGTTACGTATGGTTGTTTCCGTACGGATGTACCACTTGGGTTCTATGACTAGTCATGTCGGCCCGGGTTCTTTGTCGTTTGAATGCTAGCGACATATTCACATACGTGAGCCAAAAGACGCAAACGGTCCTGGCTAAGGTAAGGGTGCAGCCGTGGAGTTACCTTGCGTGAGGCTGCAAAGTGATGTGGCGTGTTACAAGCTGGATTCCTATGACTTAGGATTGGGGTCTCAACAGACACCCTCTCCCCCTCTCTCCCGATGGTGCTGGAATGCCACTGGGGGAACCATCGCCACGGTGATCATCTTCATCAACATCACCTACTTCATCACCATCCTCATCTCCTTTCAGCGGTCCACTCTCCCGCACCCCGCTGTAATCACCTACTTGAACATGGTGCTTTATGCTACATATTATGATCCAATGATGTGTTGCCATTCTATGATGTTTTGAGTAGATTACTTTTGTCCTTTGGGTTGATTGATGATCTATATTGGTTTAAGTTGTATGTTAATTTTGGTGCTCTACTATGGTTCTTTTCGTGCCGCACACACGTGAAGGATCCGGCTGTAGGGTGTTGCAATAAGTTCATGATTCGCTTATAGTGGGTTGCTTGAGTGACAGAAGCATAAAACCGAGTAAGGGAGTTGTTGCGTACGGGATAAAGGGGACTTGATGCTTTAATGCTATGGTTGGGTTTTACCTTAATGATCTTTAGTAGTTGCAGATGCTTGCTAGAGTTCCAATTATAAGTGCATATGATCCAAGTATAGAAAGTATGCTAGCTTATGCATGTCCCTCATATCAAATTGCAATAATGATTTCCGATCTTGTTAACAATTGCCTAGGATAATTCCGCACACCGACCCATCATTATTCCACACTCACTATTTGTAATATATTGTAATATTATGATAACAGCACCTATATTTATATTTTAGTTCTCCGATTTCATGCAAAGATATCCTATTCATACCCACAACGTAGTTTTATTTCTCCTTTCTAGATGGAAGCAAACGTTCGGTGTACGTAGAGGCGTAACAGTGGTAGATAGGACTTGAGAGAATATTGATCTTACCTTTAGCTCCTTGTGGGTTCGACACTCCATACTTATCACTTCCACGTTTGGAAATTGCTATGATGATTCCTTGCACTTGAGGATTATCATGTGAAGGTTCCAGAGTTACGCGAAGCGGATCTGTGTTCCGTTCCACAATGGGACGTGATGTCTTGGACGTCAAGGCATGCGGACTTACAGGTTTTTCTTCGAAGGTTGAGGGTTCCATTGGAACAAGTGTTCCCCGTGAATCAGCCACGAACTCTTGGGTTCTGAACTTGATACTCTGATTGGGGGGAAACCTTCCGATCTGGCCATGACGGTTGATCGGGCTGGCCTACTTCAAGACGTTGTTGCCGATGAAACTCTGATCGGGGGCGAGAGTCCCCTCGATGCAGATTTCGCTATTTGTGACGAGGTAAGCCATCGATTCCTTCAGCGCTCATAGAGGAACTCTCAATGAAAGCACCAATGTCGATGTCAAAACCGGTGGATCTCGGGTAGGGGGTCCCGAACTGTGAGACTAGAATCACGGTAACAAGAGACGAAGGGGACACGAGTTACCTAGGTTCGGCCCTCCTATGGAGGTAATACCCTACGTCATGCTTGGTTGTATTGATGATGTGAGAGGTTACAAAGTTTCTCTACCTCAAGATCGTATAGCTAACCCTAGATGAGTCGTTCTCTCTATACCCCCGACACCTCCGGCTTATATAGACGCCGAGGGTGTCCTAGGTTTACACATGGTCGGTTACATGTCAAAGAGATAAACATGCCTAACTACAGCTAATAACTTGGAGAATACTTAATGGCTCCTCGAAGCTTCCATCTGGCATAGGTGGTCTTCGATCATCCGATGTCTGCGTTGCAGCACATACAGTCCGACCCATAACAATATGTCGGCTATCCGAGGACCCCCTATTCCAGGACTCCCTCAGGTACACCGAAGGAATCCGAAGAGTGGACTTCAGAATGGGTTTACATTGAAGACGTCCCCCTGTTCGAAGAGGTCCGCCCGAATACTCTGAAGCTCCTTTGAAGAAAAGGTACAACTGGTGGCCGAAGAGCTCGTCCCAAGAGGACAGCGTTGAAGTAGAACATTGGTGGTCCAGGTGCGGATGCTTACCCACCACAACCTAACCATGTCTGATGCCATGGCCACCATAACCTGGTGCGTGCAGCCTCTCCAACAGAGGATTCATCCCCTCTGGCGCTACAACAGTACAAGCTACACCACTCGCTCCCGGAACTTGGGACCCGCCAACCAGACGGTGCTGGCCGCCGCCCTTGCCGACCTATATAAAGGAGAGCAAGAAGATTTTATTCATTGGACAACCAAGGAAGTGTATTCAAGCCATAATCCCATTGAATGGGTAAGGCTTTCACCTCTACGAACATAGTTCAGGGTTTCCATTTTGTCCTTTAATTAACCGAAGTTTTCAACCCTTCTCGGACAGGAATGGAGGGGCTTCATCGAGACAGTCAATTGTTCGACGCCCCAGCCTGAAGACTATTCGCACGATGACGATCCGGATTTTCACGAGGACCCAGATCTTTCAGTTGATTTCAAAGATGGGATCTTCTATTAGGAGAGCGTCGATCGATCTCCAGTGGCTATCATAGCCGATTACCCTGGGTCATTCTTCGTTCCTGCAAGAGGCAGGAAGAAGAAAAGGTCATCCCGCAAGAGGCAAGCATCCAATAGAGCACCGAACGCGCTGGCTCCTACTCCCAAGCGTCGTCGATCCGCATGCCATACGTCGTCAACCGAAACAACACCTGGATCAGAAGCCAACAGGGGCCCAACCAATGAACCGGTCGTGATGACGAATTCACCTGCTCACTCAACCCAAAGGTATTTCGTTCGGCTATCTACTTACTTTCACAATTAATAGATTCTTCTGGCAGTTTACATTGGAACACTTAGGCGAAAGCCCAGGCTTCCCTTGTCGAAGAGATCGCCAAGGTGTCCGGCGGTGCTCAAAATTCCAGAGCTCCGGCTCATGCCGACCCTGCTGCCGAGGCCCTTATGGTCAATCCGACACCCGCCGATTCTAGTGATGGTGTGTCTGTCATCAGAAGTAGGAAGAGACATGAATCATTGGCAACGACAGGAGGCTGAAAACACATTTGCTCACTTGGTGGTTTTGGTAATTAATAACAACATATAAGCCATTGAACTAATGTTTCCACCAAGTATATTTCAGGAAAAGTTCATTGATGGGAATGGCAAGAGGATTGTGGAATTACCCCAAGATTCAAGGAAATAGGTTGGCCAAGCTTCAATCAAATGGACTCTACATTTAACATTTGTGAGAAATCACTTTGAGTCTATAGGAAAGTCAATACTATTAAAAGGGGGTAAAGTTTTGATTGTGAACAATATGCTCAAATGTTCACAAGTGACAGTCACCAAAACATCCACATACTCTCCCACCAGAGTCTATCCTAAACCAAATATGCCCGGTGCAACCAACATTTCTATCCCAATGCCAAACCCTAACACTTCGGTGGAGCCGACACTGCACTTAGTTCCACCGAGTTCGGTTGCCAACTTCCTGTTATGCAAGTTCTCATTTTCAGTCCGACCGGGAATGGTGAATTGGCGTCACCGAGTTTGGTAAATCTGACCGTCGGTCACCTTGTCGATGCAACCGAGATTTATATATCGGTCCATCCAAGATTCAAAAGTTGCCACTTTTTGTCACTTCAGTACCACCGAGATTTACACATCGGTGTCACTAAGTCTGACTTATTGTGTGTAACGGTTGGATTTTTGGGGAAGCCTATATATACCCCTTCACAACCACCCACTCGATAAAAAAAGCACTCAGAACTATTTCATACCTATCCTACTCAGTTTTTTGAGAGAGAACCACCTACCCTTGTGTTGAGGTCAAGATCTTCCACTCCAACCATATGGATCTTGATTTCTAGCCTCCCCAAGTTGCTTTCCACCAATCCCATCTCTTCTACCAAGCCAAACCTGTGAGAGAGAGATTGTGTGTTGAGGAATCTATCATCTTGAATCACAAGAGCAAGGAGTTCATCGTCATTACCGATCCTATTACCTTTTGGAGGGTGGTGCCTCCTAGATTGGTTAGGTGTCGCTTGGGAGCCTCCTACTTCGTGTTGTGGAGTGAACCAAGAAGTTCGTAAGGGCAAGGAGATCGCCTACTTCGTGAAGATCTACCCATAGTGAGGCTAGTCCTTCGTAGATGGAAGTGCATGGAATAGTCGAGGTTTCTTCTTCGTGGAACCCTCCGTGGGTAGAGCCCTCCTTGGACTCTCGCGACCGTTACCCTCCGCGGGTTGAAGACTCCATGAACGTGGACGTACTATAGCACCACCTATCGGAACCACACGAAAAATCATCGTGTCATCACTTGTGTTTGCATTCCTAACCTCTCTTTCCTTACATGTGCAATGTCTTTACTTTCCACTGCTAAACTCTTAGACATGCATGTGTAGGGTGTTACTTGATATGCTATGAAAGCTAAAACTTGCCAAGGATTAAAATTGGGAAAAGGCAAAACTTTTCTTTGGTCAAGTAGTCTAATCACCCCCTGCCTCTAGACCTACTTTCGATCCTACAACTGGTATCAGAGCTTTGGTCTCCATTGCATTGGTTTCACAACCTAGGAGAAGTATAGCATCTAGTGTGGGAAATTATCATCGTAGAGGTTCGTACTTTGATGGCACTAATTTTGGTAGTTAGAAGCATAAAATGAAAATGCATTTGCTTGGTCATAATCCCGTTGTTTGGGCTGTTGTTCGTGTTGGCTTACAAGGTGAATTGTTTGCCGATGGAAAGGAACTGGATCATGAAGCATCTGCGGATGAATTAAAGATGTTGCAACTCAATGCTCAAGCAGGTGGCATTATCTTCAACTGTCTATGTCCTGAAGAATTCAACAAAATCAGTGTCTTGAACACACAAAAGAGATTTGGGATACTTTGGTTGATATGCACGAAGGAACTGAGTCCGTGAGAGAATCCAAGTTAGATGTTCTTCAAGGTCAACTTGACAAGTTCACGATGAAGGATGGTGAAGGAGTCGCTGAAATGTACTCTCGGCTAGCTCTCGTCACCAATGAGATTACTGGTTTAGGAAGTGAAGAAATGACTGACAAGCTCATCATCAAGAAGATACTTCGAGCTTTGGATGAGAGATATGAGTGTTGGGGAACGTTGCAAGGGAAACAAAAAAATTCCTACGCACACGCAATATCTATCCATGGTGATGAGCATCTACGAGAGGGAGAGTGGATCTACATACCCTTGTAGATGTCTAAGCGGGAAGAGTTCAGAAACGCGGTTGGTGTAGTCGAACGTCTTTGCGATCCAAATCGCCGAGCATCCCGCGATCTCATCACGATCCGTCATGTGATCCAATCACGATCCGTCTTGCGAACTCATCACGATCCGTCCCGCGATCTCATCATGATCCGTCTTGCGATCTTGATCACGGTCCTTCCGATCTAGTGTCGAACGGATGGCACCTCCGCGTTCAGCACACGTAAAGCTTGATGATGATCTCCGCCTTCTTGATCCAGCAAGAGGGAGCAGAGAGGTAGAAGAGTTCTCCGGCTGCGTGAAGGCGCCGCAGCGATAGTGCTGGAGCAATTTTGGCAAGGCTTTGCCTAAGCACTGCAGAAAACCGATCTAGAGCAGAAACTATGCACTAGAGGAATGAGTAGCACGTGGCTGAAAATCTAGTGCCAAAACCCTAAAACCCTCTAGTATATATAGGAGGAGAGGAGGAGGAGGCTTGGCCCTCAAGGAGCCAGCCCTAGGCTTCGGCCGAACCAGGAGGGAGGAGTCCTCCTCCTCCACTCCTAGTAGGATTAGGACTCCTTCCTCATCTAGCCCTTTTTGCCTTTTTCCACCTTTTTCCTTTTGGGCTTTTCTTCCCAGCCGCATGGGCCTTGTGTGGGACTTCCACCAGCCCACTAAGGGCTGGTATTAATCCTCCCACAGCCCATGTAGCCTCTTGGGTCGAAATACCCCTCCCGATGGTCTCCCGGTATACTACCGGCACTCTCGGTACACTATCGATGAGCCCAAAACTTTTTCGGCGACCAAAATAGGACTTCTTATATATCAATATTTACCTCCGGAGCTCCTCGCGACGTACGGGATCTCATCCGGGACTCCGAACAACCTTCGGTCACCACCATGCATAACTCTATACTACCGAAACGTCACCAAACCTTAAGTGTGCACACCCTACAGGTTCGAGAACTATGTAGACATGACCGAGACACCTCTACGGTCAATAACCAATAGAGGGACCTGGATGCCCATACTGGTTCCTACATATTCTACGAAGATCTTTATCGATCGAACCTCTATGTCAAGGATTCAATTAATCCCGTATGATGTTCCCTTTGTTCTTCGGTATGTTACTTGCCCGAGATTCGATCGTCGGTAACTCCATACCTAGTTCAATCTCGTTACCGACAAGTCTATTTACTCGTTCCGTAATACAAGATCCCATGACTCACACTTAGTCACATTGCTTGCAAGGCTTGTTGTGATGTTTTATTACCGAGTGGGCCCTGAGATACCTCTCCGTCACATGGAGTAACAAATCCCAGTCTTGATCCATGCCAACCCAACAGACACCCTTGGAGATACCTGTGGAGCACCTTTATAGTCACCCAGTTACGTTGCGATGTTTGATACACACAAGGTACTCCTCCGGTGTGAGTGAGTTGCATGATCTCATGGTCATAGGAACAAATACTTGACATGCAGAAAACAGTAGCAATAAACTGACACGATCATATGCTACGTTTGTAGTTTGGGTCTTGTCCATCACATCATTCTCCTAATGACGTGATCTCGTTATCAAATGACATCTCATGTCCATGACTAGGAAACCATAGCCATCTTTGATCAACGAGCTAGTCTATTAGAGGCATACTAGGGACATGGTGTTGTCTATGTAACCACACATGTATCTAAGTTTCCGATCAACACAATTATAGCGTGGATAATAAACGATTATCATGAACAAGGAAATATGATAATAACTAATTTATTATTGCCTCTAGGGCATATTTCAAACAATGACACCATGTGCATATTGATCCAAATGATGCCTAACTACAAAGATCTCAAACCAACGGAAGTGATTGGTAGAATTGTTGCTCATGAGATGACACTCAAAGACAAGGAAGACCTTCATCACAAGTCTAGCGGTGCTGACAAAGTCACAAGTGATGCTCCTGCTACCTCAAGCGACAACCTTGTCACAAATGAAGAGATAAGCCTCATGGTCAAGAAATTCAACAAATTCTACAAGAATAGAAGCAAATATCGCAGCTCTAACTCAAGATATGAAGAGAAGCGTTCATCAAGTCATGATCGAAACTGCTACAATTGTGGGAAGCCCGAGCACTACTCAAATGAGTGCTCAGATCCCTACAAATGAAGAGAAGAGTCACCAAGAAGATGAAGCTCAAGAGATGAATCACCTCGAGGAGAGAGAAGGAGTAGAGATGATCGTTATGAACGAAGACCCTCAAGGAGAAGTAAGGACTCAAAGAAGAAGGACAAGCACACCAAGAGCTACTCAATAAGTAACCATCAAGCTCATGTTGGTGAATGGGTTTCCGGCTCCGACTCCGACAACCACTCCGAGAGAAGCTATCACTCCAACTCCGACTATAGTCAAGATGATGGTGTTGCCGGAATTGCAGTAGTGACAACCAACTCCTATGACCTATTTGATTCACCGAATGATGGAGGTGGAAGTTGCTTCATGGCTAAAGGCCCCAAGGTATCACACCCCGAATATCTTGATTTCGATAGTGATGAGGATTACTTGCTTTATGATGATGACTTGCTATGTGATAAAACTAGTGATGTTAATCATAATGAACTTGGTATTTCAAATGCTAGTCAACATAAGTCAATTGACGATGATAAGATGAAAATAGAAGAACTAACTAAAGAACTCAACACTCTTAAGTTAGCTCATGAATCTACTCTTGAAGATCATAGAGAGCTTGTAAGAACTCATGAGAAGCTATGCTTCGTGAAGCTCAATTTGGAGCAAGAACATGAATTTCTTAAAGCTATCAATGACGATCTCTGAAACAAGACTTCATATTATATTGCCAAATGACTACTCTTGTCTACATTCATGGCACAAGTCAAATCTAAGCAAACTAGTAACAAAGGAAAGAAAGGTTCTTCATCTAGTAGCAACAATAAAAATGCTAAACCCAATGATGTTGCTCATAGTAGTTCTATTGATTCCACTAATGATGATTCTCTTAGCCAAGTTACACTTGAGAAAGAAAATGCTTTATTCAAAGGAATTATAGAGAAAGGTATCTACAAGAGTCTTGAAGGATACAAACAATTTTATGAGATTATACGCAAGCACGGAGGATACCAGAAGAATCGCGGTGTTGGCTACTTCAACGCTAATAGAGTTGAATGGGAAGAAGGTCAATATCCCAATCCCAAGTTTGTTCCTCAAAAGGAGAAGTATGAAAATACTCTTCCCAAGGGTACAAGCACTCAATATGACCTTCCACAACAGGACACCAAGCTCAAGGGCAAGAACAAGCTCCAAGAGGACTTTGACTCTTATGAAGATGAATACCAAGCTTTGGTGAAGTGGGTTCCCAAGGCTACTACAAGCTAAACTTCTACAAGTGTTACTTCAACACCAAGGATCCCCATCAACTTGATGTGGATTCCCGAGAATAAGAACTAGAGAGTTCTTGAGGGGTGACTCCGCCAATGAAATTCACTCACATTCATTATTGGCAAGATCTATTTGCAATCAACATAAACCCTATGCAATAGATCAAGGAGTCACACATTCCCTCAAAGGTAAGCAAGGGACAAGGTAATCAACAAATCAAGGGACATCATTACACATGCTTTGCATTCCATGTCCATAGATATCATTGTATTTGTCTCTTGTGTGTTGGGACTAATCCATGTAGGTGAGAACAGTAAGGAAATAACAAGGATTCTCCCAACTCTTGGTGATCTTCATCAACCTTGAGCATTCACCACTACCTCACCAACATGAAGTCTTCATCGACAAAACCCAAGGTTAGTTTATCCCTCTTATGGGGGGATGTCACATCAAGGGGGGGCTTTACTCTAAACTTGAGTCAAAGCATCTCTTAGTATGTGACAAACATTAAAAGCTTTATGTGAAAGTGGTCACCCCACTTGTGCTTAAACGATGAGTATGACCTATGATCAAGTATTCTTACTTGGCTCCTAAGTAAAATACTCATATATAGATGACTTCGTCATCGCCCAAGTGCTTGTTAGATGCTAGAGTGTATGTGCATTTTTGCCATGATTTCATTTGACATCTTATTGTGTGAGCATGTTGGTCTGCATTTATTTTCTCCTTAGAGGATATCAAATTGTTGCTATTTGGCTTTTAATTTATCTTTTGCCAATTAGATATAAAAGAATTCCTAGGACCACTTCTTTAGCTATCTATGCTTTCTCACCTCATACTCTATTCATGCTGCATCACAAAATTTGAACATGTGCTTTTCGATCCATCTGTGTGTGGAGCACTCGGAGTTCTGTATCGATAAGGACTGACCATTAAAAACTCCCAAGTGCATCTTAGTGGAACTAACCCCAAAATCTCGATCACACCGAATGCCTAGGGTTGATCTGGTTTTTCAATCTCGGTACAACCGATTCCATTTTCTCGGTTACACCGAGTGTCCGTGTCAGCTGACAGTTGAGGCACTCGGTGACACCGAAAAATTTGAATCGGTGTCACTGACAGTGGTGGGTATATAAGTTTGGACCCCAACGCTTTGAAATTTCCACCTTCAAACGTCATTCTCCAAAACCCTAAGCTGCCGCTCCAAAGACCCCTGGCCGTCGCCCTTGTCTTCCCGAGCTCCTCCGCCACTGGGAATCGCCATCGCCGACGAAATCCACTCCCTAATCGCCACCGTAGAGGATCCGCACCAAGTTAGGGTACGGATTCAATCTCTATTGCGCTCCATGTCCGATTCTTGCGCATTAGACCATTGTTATTCATTGATACACCCCTTGCACATGTTACTATCCTCTCAAATCCCCAAAGTATCGCGATAGATGAATCTATTAGGGTTTTGTCGTCCGCCCGATACATCTCGGTGGAACCAAAACAGAAATATCGGTCTCACTGATATGCGTTTCTGTGAGGTTGAGAATTGACTCGGTGGAACCGAGTTGCACTTCTCGGTCTGACCAAGAAGGCTGCCAAGTTTCGGTTAAGAGAGTCAGTCAGTCTCGGCCCCACCAAAATTTCTGTTTCGGCTGCACCGATATCTATTTGACAGAATGCAAAAGTCTTGAAAATTCATTGCTCAAATTTCAAAAATCAACCTCATTTTATGATGACTCATCTTCTTCTAATCTCCTATACTCTATTCATAGGGTCAGTATGTCAGGCTCAAAGGACAGTCAGAATGTGGAAGAGCAGGGAGTTGATATGAGTTCTAGAACAAGCCTAGAAGCCAGTTCTTTCTCAGATCCAGGCACCCCCAGCTCTCATGGGTTGCCCAAGGCTGCTACAAGAACCAGGAAGAAGCTCAACTCTGATGAAGAAGACTCGGATTTCATTCCAGAGGAGATACTTGCTAAAAAGCAAGAAAAGGCTGCCAAGAAGTCAGCAACTAAAGCTACTTCCTCTCGAAGAGTTGTCAGCAAAGTCTATGCTCCTGCTGAAACCTTCAAGGCACATGAAAGTGCAAGAGCCACTGTGTCAGTTCAGGTCCCCAAGAAAGCCATGCCTAAGAAGGCAGGGGAGAAGAAGTCCAGGAAGAGGATTGTCCATGTTATTGGCAGGCCTACCTCTATGTTTGAGGATCCAGAGGAGTTGCTAGTGCTGTTGCTGAGGAGGAGGAGGTAGAGCATGCTGAGATAGTCCCTCCCAAGAAGAAAGCCAAGAAGCTCATGGCTGATGCTATGCCAAAGACTGGCACCTCCAAGAGCACCAAGCCTACATCTAAGAAGGCTGCTGCACAGAAGTCCAAGAGGACTACCAGAGACATCCCTGCTTCAGAGAAGAACAAAGGGACTGCCTCTAGAATGGAAGATGATGAGGACTTGACTACCTTGATGAAGCTCAGACCACATCTTCCAGTGCACGATGCCGGCCACTTAGTAGATGAAGACATGAACAAGCGGAAAGACTCAGGCTTAAGAGCCTATGGAGCCATAGATCCTTATGCTCAGAGAAGGAATACTGTCATTGACTACAGGTTTTACACTAGAGAGCAACAAGATTTCTATGAGACCGTTCTGCTTGACAAGAGCCCTGCTATTAGCGACATGAGGTATGTTGATTGGAACTTCATCAAAGATAATGTGAACTGATTCCCAAGTGTCCAAGATAATTTCCATTGCATTGGTCTGGACAAATTCATTGGCAGAGAGCTTATTGCATGGAACGACGAGATGATCATGCAATTCTAATCCACTGCTCATTTCTATGGAGATAGTAGAATTGTATGGATGATAGAAGGTGCTAGATATGAATCCACTGTAGAGGAATGGGCTGTTGTACTGGAAGTTCCAGAAGCTAAAGAAGGAGATTTGGATGTATACTCTGAACCCAAGGCAAGTCACAATGCCATGAAAGACATGTATAGTCCTATCCCCGCAGACAAGGTGCAATCACACAAGCTTGGATCTATCTATTATCTGCAAGCAGGCCTCCAGACTATCAACACTATTCTCAGACATACCTTGATGCCCAAGACTGGAGATGACAAGATGATCAGAGGCTACTCCATTAATATGTCGATCCACCTTGATAGGAACACCAGGATTAGAGTAATGGATCTGATTGTAGAGACAATCAAGAAGGTTGCTGCTGACCAGAAGCGCTCATGCTGATATGCACCCTACATCCAGTTGCTTATCAACTCTTAGTTGGAGAAGCACATTTTTTTCTCTTGATTGCCCACACCTGCCCCTACAGCCAAAGTTCGAAGATAACATTGTGGTAATGCACCCAGCTCATCCCACATCTGCTAGAGCACAAGCAGAGGCAGAAGCTGTTCGAGGCACTAGTGCTCAAGTCCCCAGATCCAGGAACGAGCAAAGGGATCTTCTGATCACAGCCGTCCAGGGAATGCAAAAGGAGATCAAAGGGATTCTGGAGAACCAGAACAGCCTTGTGAGGATCTTTGAGTCGAGGATCAAAGTGCTTGGTGACAAAGTGGACAAGGTTACAAAGACAGTGATTGAGCTCCAGAAGGAAGTTGACTCCATGCACATTCCCCAGGTCTCCACTACCTCTTCTGATGATGATGATGATGATGATGATGATGATGATGATGATGATGATGATGATGATGATGATGAGGAAGGATCACCTCTCAGGCCAGGCAGACAGTTCTTCACTCAGACTAGATCAACTACCGTGCCTGCTCCTGAATCGAGGCCATCTTCATCAGCTCCAGCTACTGTCAGCACTGCTCCTGCTCCATCAGCTCCAGTTCCACCAGTGTCTACTCTAGCTCCATCCACGATATCTACAG
The DNA here is from genome assembly GCA_022496015.1 of Hordeum marinum. Classification (NCBI taxonomy): domain Eukaryota; kingdom Viridiplantae; phylum Streptophyta; class Magnoliopsida; order Poales; family Poaceae; genus Hordeum; species Hordeum marinum. The sequence continues at coordinate 415,377,731 of CM039676.1, forward strand.
AGATCTTCGCCAACGTCGTTCTCTCGACTCCTTCATCGAGAACTGGAGGAGACCAGCCCAAGAACGTTTAGATAGATACCTTTGAACTTTTTGATAACTTGTTGCCAAAGGGGGAGAAGTGTATATAGATCTTTAGGCTTCGAGAGAGAGAGAGCGTTTGGTATTTTGTTGCCTTTTTCAAAAAAAATTACTTTTGTTTGCCGTGATACTCTTTTGTCTTTCTTGATACTCGCTTGATGATGTTTGATCATACGCCTTGATGTGTGATGGTACTATTTCCTATCATCTTAAATCCTTATGTGATGATCATTCATTTTTAGTTGATTGTCTTGTGCTATGATACTCATTCCAATTATTCTCGCACACCACCAAGTGGTATGTGACATGTAAGAAGTGACCCATGTACCTAATTGATTGTGCATTTGCATTCAAACGCAAATTCAAAAATAATGCACAAATTTAGGGGGAGCTCTTGCTTTTCAAATACTTCTCAAAGCGATGACTATATTCATTGATTATATCTTTGTCGAAGCTTTGATCTATATGTCGTCATCAATTACCAAAAAGGGGGAGATTGAAAGCACATTTGCTCCCTTGGTGGTTGTGGTAATTAATAACAACATATAAGTCATTGAACTAATGTTTCCACCAAGTATATTTCAGGAAAAGTTCATTGATGGAAATGGCAAGAGGATTGTGGAATTACCCCAAGATTCAAGGAAATAGGTTGGCCAAGCTTCAAGCAAAAGGACTCTACATTTTACATTTGTGAGAAATCACTTTGAGTCTATAGGAAAGCCAATACTATTAAAAGAGGGTAAAGTTTTGATGGTGAACAATATGCTCAAACGTGCACAAGTGACAGTCACCAAAACATCCACATACTCTCCCACCAAAGTCTGTCCTAAACCAAAAAGGCCAAATTGGTGCAACCAACATTCCTATCCTGGTGCCACCGAGTTCCGAACCCTAGACAGACCCAGCCAAACCCTAACACTTCGGTGCAGCCGACACTGCACTCGGTGCCACCGAGTTGGGTTGCCAACTTCCTGTTACGCAAGTTCTCATTTTCGGTCCGACCGAGAATGGTGAATCGGCGTCACCAAGTTTGGTAAATCTGACTGTTGATCACCTTGTCGGTGCAACCGAGATTTATATATCTGTCCATCCGAGATTCAAAAGTTGCCACTTTTTTTCACTTTAGTACCACCGAGATTTACACATCGGTGTCATCGAGTCTGACTTATTGTGTGTAATGGTTGGATTTTTGGGGAAGCCTATATATATTCACCACCACCCACTCGATAAAAAAAAGCACTCAGAACTATTCCATGCCTATCCTACTCAGTTTTCTGAGAGAGAACCACCTACCCTTGTGTTGAGGTCAAGATCTTCCACTCCAACCATATGGATCTTGATTTCTAGCCTCCCCAAGTTGCTTTCCACCAATCCCATCTCTTCTACCAAGCCAAACCTGTGAGATAGAGAGATTGTGTGTTGAGGAATCTATCATCTTGAATCACAAGAGCAAGGAGTTCATCGTCATTATCGAGCCTATTACCTTTTGGAGGGTGGTGCCTCCTAGATTGGTTAGGTGTCGCTTGGGAGCCTCCTACTTCGTGTTGTGGAGTGAACCAAGAAGTTTGTAAGGGCAAGGAGATCGCCTACTTTGTGAAGATCTACGCATAGTGAGGCTACTCCTTCGTGGACGGAAGCCGCATGGAATAGTCATGGTTGCTTCTTCGTGGAACCCTCCATGGGTAGAGCCCTTTGTGGACTATCACGACCGTTACCCTCTGTTCGTTGAAGACTCCATGAACGTGGACGTACGATAGCACCACCTATCGGAACCACGGGAAAAATTGTTGTGTAATCACCTGTGTTTGCATTCCTAACCCTCTCTTTACTTACATGTGCAATGTCTTTACTTTTCGCTGCTATACTCTTAGACATGCATGTGTAGGGTGTTACATGATATGCTATGAAAGCTAAAACTTGCCAAGAATTAAAATTGGGAAAAAGGCAAAACTTTTATTTGGTCAAGTAGTCTAATCACCCCACCCCCTCTAGACCTACTTTCAATCCTACAGAGGCCCTGCGTCACCCGGTGTTTTTCGAACAAGAGTTCGGCACCCTACGCACATCGGACACGCAGATTGGCATAGCCCAAGCTAGATTCGGCGAGGCCATGCAGATGATATCGGCCAGCTTGCAGGTAAGTATTTGACTTTTAAAGAGTTCGGACACTCATGTAAACCCAGTAGCCCCCGAGCCTTAATTTGGTTCAGAATGGTCGAATTAAGGGTCCTTACGCTGTTTTACTACCAGTGTAGGCATCAAAGCAACAGAACGACCAGCTGGACAAGGAGCTGGAAGATAGTCGATCAAAGGTGCAATCTGTGAAGGCCGAGCTAGAGCAGGTGAAGAGCTTCACATGGGAGGCCCATGGTGAGTATACCAATGCTGCTAGTCCTAACATATTTCCGTGCTGGCGCAAGTATTCTATTTGGAAGCTGAATCAATAGGGCATATGCAAAAGGAGCTATGAATCCCGAGAATCTCAGTGATACGCCGAGTACAAGCACGAGGCGGGTGTTGTTTTTTGAACCATCTTCAGGCGGAGAATAAACAACAGGCCAAAGAAATTGAGAACTTAAAGGCTCAATTGGCCCGGGCCCAAGAAGAAAATCAGAAACTTTAGAGGGGCGTGTTCGGTAAGTGTGATTCTAGCATCAGTAAGTACTTCATATAGAGGAAGTATAATGAGCATGCCTTTCCATCATGTATAGGCCTTCTGTCCGGACATCCTAAAGAAGAGATCGGATCCTACCGAGGGAACTTGCTAAAAGAGCTTTCCGCTCTCCATGAGTGTGCTCGGAAAGCAATGAAAAGCATGGTAAAGGCACTATAGCCTGCCGAACAACCGCTGGAAGGAATGACTGAACTAACCAATCGATTCAAGGGAGCTCGAAGTAGGTTCGAGCTGTGGAAGACATCGGCTTGCGGGAGGGAGCACGGGAGGCATGGGCAATGATCAAGACCCGCTACACCGGACTTGATCCTGAGCGTATGGCTCGGGTTGGCCCCGTGGGATCAGATGGACAAGAAGTGCCACTCCACCTAGTGTGTGACCAGGTGATGCCTGCAGCCCGCCTTTCACAGGAAGACTGCTCCCTGGACATTATAATCGATAATCTAGATCAGCAGCCAAATATGAAATTATGTATACTTTTGTATGAACAATCTGTGTTGTAAAATTTGTCTTAACCAGCCATCGGCTTCTCCCTCCTGCGTGAAAAGCGTGGGAGTGTTCCTCGTAATTTGTCACTCAAAAAGAGGGAATTGTGTTCGAGGAACCAGGCAATCCGGCCATGTGGTGTGAACAGACAGAAAGCACATAGAGAGATATGTTATATTACTGCTTAGCGTAACAAACATATTATGAGGAAAATAGTACCTCTATCGATAACTTTCTTCGGGTCTCTACAAAGATCGTAGGTAAAAGTACGCATACTACTAGTATGTGGCTAAGGGTGTTTCAAGGAAGGAGAAAACCCAAGCAGTGGTTATAACAACCATAGCCGTATTAAGTGCTTCCGTCACGACTGACCAATTGTCTACGTAAGATAGCTAGCTTTCGGCTTCACCCGTCTGAGGTACGTATCCGGATGACCCGATCGTAACAATCGCAGAGGTGCTCCATTTACCCTCTAGCCGAACAATCGGGAACGTAGAGGGCAAACACAGGAGCGAGGCAACCCAGCTTGGCAAAGTCTAAGTTTGAATTGATGCATATGATGCTTGAAAGTGACAAGAGAAACGTATGTACACGATAAGTGTGAATAAATGCTTATAATATAAAAGCGGTGGCTTCGAGAAGAAGCCCCAGGTGCTATGTTTGGATTTAACACTTAATGGTGTAAGACGATAACCTTGGTACAATGTCAGTTGAACCGAGCATGGAAAGAAAAAGAAAAAAAATTGATCCTACCAAATAGCGTGGTGGGAGTGACAAGAAAAAATAGAAGGAAAAAAGGAAAAGAAAAGAAAAAATGCTGAAGTATTGAGATGACACCGGTTTATCCGTAGAAGCGTCGAAGACGAGTTGTGTTCCATGGGTTCGGTTCAAGGCGGTTGTCTGATGGGTTCCGAAGATGGTAGGCTCCTCCTTCGAGTACTTCATCGATTATGAAGGGGCCTTCCCATTTGGGCTTGAGTTTATGCTTCTGCTTCTCCGGGAGTTGTAAGACGAGTTCTCCTATGTTGTTTGCTTTTGCCCTGACTTCTTTGCTCTGGTAACGTCAGGCTTGCTATTGGGAAAAAGTAGAGCGAGCCCGAGTTGTGTTGTGCTCTCCTTCTAAGGCGTCTAAGTCGTCCTGCCGATCGGCTTCCTTTTCCTCGTACATGCGCACCCTTGGTGCGACATGGATAATGTCACAGGGGAGGACTGCCTCTGCCCCATAGACCATGAAGAATGGTGTATATCCTGTTGATCTGTTCGTAGTGGTGTGCATGCTCCATAAAACAGAGTCGAGCTCCTCCACCCAATGATAGTTGGACTCGTGAAGAGATCGGACCAAACGTGGCTTAATGCCACTCATCATGAGGCCGTTTTCTTGTTCGACTTGTCCATTGGTCTATGGATGGTAGACTGATGCGTAATCAAGCTTTATGCCCATTTTTGCGCACCAGTCCTTGACCTCTTGGGCCGTGAAGTTGGATCCATTATCCGTTATTATACTGTGCGGGACAATGTAACGGTGTACCACATTGGAGATAAAGTCAATCACTGGTCCGGACTTGGCCGATTTGATGGGCTTTGCCTCACTCCATTTGGTGAAGTTGTCGACCATGACCAGTAGGTATTTATTCTTCTTGGTCCCCCTTTAAGGGGTCCGACCATGTCCAGCCCCCAGACCACAAAGGGCCAAGTGATCGGAATAGTCCAAAATGTTGTTGGGGGCATGTGACTTTGATTTGCAAAGAGTTGACACCCCAATGCAATGTTTGACAAGTGACTGGGTGTCTGTTCGAGCTGTAGGTCAAAAGAAACCAGCTCGGAAAGCCTTGCCAACTAAGGCTCTTGTCGCGGTGTGGTGGCCACCCATTCCTGCATGGACTTCGGCTAGGAGCTCTCATCCCTCTTCCTCATATATGCACCGTTGTAATACTCCAGTGGTGCTTTTCTTGTATAACTCACCCTCGTGTACTTTATAGGCCTTAGAGAACCGAACTATGCATCGTGCCTCTATCTGGTCGTCCAGGAATTCCTTGCGAAGAAGGTAGGTGAGGAAGAGCTCTGTCCATGGTGCAATTACTGCCATTACTTCATGGGCCGAAGGTGTTTCGTCCATTACGGAGCCGCCGATGATTTGATCGTCTAGTTCATTTATAGGGGGAACAACCTCGTCCACGGCATTAAGAATAGCACCCTTGTCATCGTCCTGCCACACGATAGATCGCTTAAAGAGCCGCTCTATAAAGGTGTTTCTCGGGACAGGGTCGTGTTTGGCTCTCATACGAGCCAGTATGTGGGCGGCTTGGTTGTTGTCATGAGCGACGTGGTGAAATTCCAACCCCTCAAACCATGCGAATATCTTTAGGATGGCGTTTCTATATGCCGCAATCTTTGGGTTTTTGGCATCGAATTCACCATTAATTTGGGAGATGGCCAAGTTAGAGTCTCCCCGTACCTATAGCCATCATATGCCCATTGATACTGCCATCCGAAGACCATGTAGAAGAGCTTCGTATTCGGCTGCGTTGTTGGAGTCGGCATACATGATATGCAACATGTATCGCATGTTGTCGCCTATGGGGGTGTGGGGATAACTCCATCCCCTAGTCCGACCATGGTTTTGGATCCATCGAAGTACATTGTCCAATGGGAGTATGCACTGTATTCCTTGGGGAGCTCGGCCTCTATCCATTCATCCAGGAAGTCTGCCAATACCTGAGATTTATGGCACGGCATGGCTTATAGGTTATTTCAAATGGAAGGAGCTCAATGGCCCACTTAGCTATGCGGCCGGTGGCGTCCCTGTTGTTGCTTATATCGTTCATGGGCACGTTGGATGCCACCGTTACCGCACACTCTTGGAAATAATGTCTGAGTTTCCTTGATGCCATAAACACTGTGTAGGCTATCTTTTGGTAGTGCGGGTATCTGGATTTGCACTGCGTTAGTACTTCTAACAAGTAATAGACCAACTTCTAAGTTCAGAACTTGTGTCCCTCCTCATCTCGTTCAACAACTAACACCGCGCTGACAACTTGGTTGGTAGCCGATATGTATAATAACATGGGCTCACCGGTGCCCGGTGCTATGAGCATGGGATTGGTTGCCAATAGTGTTTTTATTTCCTCTAACGTAGCCGCTGCTTCATTGGTCCACTCAAAATTGTTGGTCTGTTTCAACAGCTTATAGAACGGTAAAGCTTTATCTCTGAGGCAGGAGATAAAGCGGCTTAACGCCGCTACACACCCAGCTAGCCTCTGGACTTGCTTTAGCTCTGTAGGAATTGCAAGTTCCGATAGAGCATGGATTTTAGCCGGAGTCGCTTCTATTCCTCTATGGGAGACGATGAATCCAAGCAGTTTACAGGAGGGAACTCCAAATACATATTTTTCCGGATTGAGTCGTATGTCATATTCACGTAGGCTGGCAAAGGTTTGTCATAGGTCGTCGATTAACTGCCTGACGTGTTTGGTTTTAATTACCACGTTGTTCAAGTATGCCTCGACTATTTTACCGACCGGTGTTGCGAGACATGTCTAGATCATGTTCTGGTATGTAGCCCCAACATATTTTAGCCCGATAGGCATCATATTAAAGCATAATGGCCCGTAGGGGGTGATGAATGCGGTTGCCTCTTGGTCGGATTCCTTCATTTTGATTTGATGGTATCCGGAATAGGCATCGAGGAAACACAACAAATCGTGTCCGGCTGTGGTGTCGATGATCTGGTCTATTCGTGGTAAGGGGACAGGGTCCTTAGGGCAGGCTTTGTTAAGGTCTTTGAAGTCGACACACAGTCGCCAGGACTTGTCTTTCTTTGGTACCATCACCAGGTTTGCCAATCATTTGGGGTGCTTAATCTCCTGAATGAATCTGGCCTCTAGTAGCTTAGCTAACTCTTCGCCCATAGCTTGTCGTTTGGGGTCGGAGAAGCGGCCTAGAGTCGTTGGTTTGATGGGCTTAAATTCGACGATAATGTTCAGACTGTGTTCTGTGAGCCGCCATGGGATTCCAGGTACATCGGAAGGATGACAGGTTAAGATGTCCCAGTTTTTTCAAAGGAAGTTCCACAGAGCCTCATCCACAAGGGGATCGAGCTAAGCTCCGATGGATGTTGTCTTATTAGGGTCCTTCAGATGCACTTGAAAATTGAAGATTTCCTCTTCAGGTTTGAAGGACCTGGGTTTGGGCATTTTGCTAAGGATCACGTCGTCCTTGTCAACTGTTGACCGTAGTGCGGTCAGTTCTTCAACAACGATAGTCTTAGCTATTGTCTCGAGGGTGAGCATTGTTGTCTTGTTTTTGGCCCGAAGGGCTATGTTTGGATCCTTGGCAATTGTGATCACTCCATTTGGTCCTACCATTTTAAGTTTCATGTACCTATAATGGGGTATAGCCAGGAATTTTTAAAGGCATCACGTCCCAATAAGGCGTGGTAGCCGCTTGGGAAGGGCATGATGTGCAAAAGAAGTTCCTCGGATCGGTAGTTTTCGGGCATGCCGAACACAACGTCCAGGATGATACATCCGGAACAACGTGCCTCTTTCCCAGGAATAATTTCCTAGAAAGTTGTATTGCTATGTTCGATGCGAGATCGATCGAACTGCATTTTTTCCAGGGTGCCTTCGTATATGAGGTTTAAACCACTGCCACTGTCCATTAGCAGCTTATTTAGCCTGTAACCGTCAATGATGGGGTTCAAGACTAGTGTGGCCAGTGAATGACCAGAAAGAATGGGCAGCTGGTCGGTATCTTTGAGGGTAATCGGTATGTCTGCCCATGCACTAGTTGCTGCCACATGGTAGACCTGTTCGAGTTCTCTAGGGGCTCTTTTCCTCCTGTTCTTCGAGGGGAATGTTTCGTAGACCGTCAGAACTTCGACATTGTATTCGAGCAAAGATGGGGAGCACCTATTCAACGGAGGCACTTTGAGGATGGCATCATCGCTTTTTGCGACCTGCCTGATGACCCAGCAAGCTCTAAGGCTGTGAGTCGGGCTTGTGTTTAGCAACACAGAGTGTATAGGGCAAGGTTTATCCAATAGTCCATCAAAGATAGTGCTGACCCCAAAAAGGGGCTTGTTTCTTTTTTCAACAGGTTCGAATCTAGCTGGCCACTTGGGAGGTATCCTATTTTTCCGATCTCCGCTAGGGTGTTCGGGGAAAGTTGGTTCCGAAAATAGCTGTTTGGATTGCCAAGCACTTTCCATGGCACAGTATTTTTGTACCAAATCGGATAGCTCAGAAAAGTCATGAATGTGTCGGTGAGCCAGGGCGTTAAGAATCCCTTTATCATGGCAATTGCGATTGAAAGTTTCCATCATCTCTTGGTCACTAAGACCTTTTTCTCTACTTCTAGCGAGTAGGAGTCTGGCCCAAAAGTGATGGACTAATTCTCCTTGTAGTTAATTGATATCCTGGAAGTCCAAAGACGCGGGCTTTGGTGCAATACTTGGATGATCATCTTGGGTGGTGGGTGTGAAAAAAATCGATTCCACGCCACATCGGGTGTTCGAAATTACGAACTCCGAATCATGTGGTAGATCCCAGACCGATGATGGTCCGGCCTTAAGATAAGTTCTAGCATCTAGTTTGCCGATGAGGTCTCTGTGATCAGAGACCGGGGTGTAGACTGTTTTGAATTCCGGCTGTTGGGACGAGTCTTCAGCCGGACACTCGATGGTATCAACAAGGTGGGTGACCAAAGGGACATGAATCTCCCTGTCATCGGGCTTAATCCGGAGCCGGTCATAGACCGGAACCTGATCATCCGACATACGCATAGCTTCGATCCGATCGAACAACTCGTTTAAAATCAAGGCGATGGTAGGATGCGTGTCGCTGAGGTGAGTGGATTCAATGTGAGGCATGATGGTTCTGGAGCCATGTGAAGGCGGGTCTGTATTCCATCTGGCCATGAGGGGTCCGGTCACATGGGCCGGATTGGGTGTTCTAGACTGCCTGGAGGTGACGACTACGTTAGGGGTGATGCCCAATGTCTTCGGCGTCGAGGCGTCAAGACTTACAGGATCCTCCTCAAGGGTCAAGGGTTCCATCAGAACAAGTGTTCCCCATGAATCATCTATGAACTCTAAGGTTCCGAACTTGATTCTCTGGTCAGGGGAGAAGTTTCCGATCTGGCTAGGTTGGCTGATCGGGTTGGCATGTGACAGGATGTCGCCGCCTATGAGAGTCTGATCGGGGGCAAGAATCCCCTAGATGCAGACCTCGTTGCTCGTAACGAGGTGAGCCATCGATTCCTTTGTGGATCACAGTGGAACTCTCAATGAAAGCACCAATGTCGGTGTCAAAACCGACGGATCTCGGGTAGGGGGTCCCAAACTGTGAGACTAGAATCGATGGTAATAGGAGACAAAGGGGACATAGTTTTACCCGGGTTCAGGCCCTCCTATGGAGGTAATACCCTACGTCATGCTTGATTGTATTGATGATATGGGGGTTACAAAGTTGATCTACCTCGAGATCGAATAGCTAACCCTAGATGAGTTGTTCTGTCCCTACCACCTAAAACCCTTTAGCTTATATAGATGTCGAGGGTATCTAGGGTTTACAAATGGTAGGTTACATACGAAGGAGATAGACATGCCTATCTACGGTCGCCAACTTGGAGGACATGCCACAACCTCATGAAGCCTTCACCCTGGCGACGGGACCCTTGATCATCTGATATTCACCTTGTAGCCCATATAGTCCGGCCCATAAGAAATAGGTTGACTATCCCAGGACCCACTAATCCGGGACTCCCTCAGGGGGTGCATGCAAACGACATCACGAGCTCCTAGCCGACACCATGGGGAATGCCTGCAACCTGTTCGACAAAATGCCGGCTGCGGAAGATGAGGCCAACCGCCTCTTCATGGGGACCTCGTCTATGAAGGCGGTGGCGGTGGCGCTTCCTTTGGTCTCGACGAGACACAAAGCCAAGATGGGCGCACCCCCTTCATCGCAGGGCAAGATGGCATGGGGTACTCGTTTGGTGAGGACAATGGAGGCATGGTCGACCCCCTCATGGAGAACCAACTCAGCTTGGGCAGCTCTTTTCCGGTCGGTCATTAGTGCCCAGAAGACTGTGGCCTAGATGAAGAGGATGTTGAAGTGGACATCAAGGGAGAGCAATTGTTCGAGGAACCACTCCACCCCCCAAAACAATGCAAAGAAGAAGCGGAAGAGTAAGCAGACCAAAGCATACACACAAGATGAGGATAAACTCCTATGTGAATCTTGGAGAGACATTGTCCAAGACCCCAAGATAGGCTTCGAGCAAAAGGCTTCAACATTTTGGCGAAGAGGGCATCACGAGTTCCATGAGCACAAGAAGTTTAAACCATACCAAATGGAGAGCAAGCGTGGGTGGTTCTCACTCGGCAAGCATTGGAGGGTGATGCAACAAGAGTGCAACAAGTTTTTTTCCACTCTTTAGAGCATCGAGGCCTGTCCCGTGAGCGGCATCGGCATGAAAGGCATGGTATGCTGACATGCTTGATTATTTCGATTGTCGCGTAGCTTGCGTGTCCATAATATTGCTTCTTCATTTTTTAGGTATTCCAAGCTTTGGTAGCATTCAAAGTCTATTATGAGGGAAAGTCTTTCAACCTCACTCATTGTTGGATGATCATCAAGGAAGAAGAGAAGTTCAAAGCGCAATATGATGTCATCAAGGCGCATGGGGGGAGCAACCGTTGAAGAATATGGTGAGGGGGGAAGTCGGGGCCACGGGGGAAGACCAACTCCAAGAAAGAGGACAAGCGTGAGGCAGTGTCCCTTGCCTTGCAAGCTACTTTGCAAGGCATGATCGCCAACAAAGATTCAAGAGAGGAGAAGCATTGGCAAGACAAGGAGGAGCAAATTAGGGCCTTCATGGGCATACAAAATAAGAAGCTCATGTTGGAGGCGGAGAAGCAAGCAAAGATGCTAGAGATCGAGGCCACCAAAACAGCCACCAGCGCAAGAGACGTCCGGCTCACTTGCATGATAAAGGAGGCCGAGATCATAAAGGTGGATTTGATCACGATCTCTCCAAGGAAATGGTCTTGGTTCGAGAAAAACCAGACCGACATGTTCAGCCTTGAAGATGAGTGATCCATGATGCGGTGTGCGGGCATGACCAAGGCCAAGATGGTCTAGTCAAACTATAGTCTCATTTTGTGTGTTGGCATGTGTGTCGGCCCCGTGGCAAGTGCGTCCAGCTTAAAAACAGCGTATTCTTTTTATAGGCTGGCATATCACCGACGTATTCTTTTTACAAGGGTCATTTTTATATTAAAAACTGTTTGTGCACGAACGAAAAATGGGTTAATTGGTCGAACGGACAAGCTAACCCATTTATAAAAGGAGTGGACAAGCCAAACCAACGAGTAAAACACGGATAAAGCGCATGTGGTTGCTTGGCTAATGCTGTTCTAAATGGTCATGCGTTCGGCCATGATTTTTGTGAATGAAATGGAGGCGCGCATATGCTTAGGCCAACTCAAACACACAACCCCAAACGGACGTCCGTTTTGTCCGGATTTCGTCCGTTTGTGGGTGGTAACTGGGTCGTGTCTGCCTGGATTCGTGGATGCGGCGGCCGTGCGCCCAACGCGCAGACGCATTTCAGTCGCATCTTGTCCCCCGTGCCATGCAAAAGTGAGAAACAAAGGATTAGCCGCAGTCGCACTTTGCACTAGTTCACGCCGGCCGACAACACAGCCGGCAGCCTATAGTCTGATGCCGACAAAAAAGCCAGTGGCCAGCATAGGAGCCAGCCTACAAAAAGACATGTTTCATGTCAGCAACAATGCCAGCGGTGGGCACAGGAGCTAGCCTTCAAAATGGACAAGTTTCGTTACAGGCAACAAAGCAAGTCTTCACAAAGGACCGCCATTGTGGCCATCGCGGTCGAGGTCTCATGTAGATCATGCCGTCGTGGGCAAACATCTCCTTCTATCGGTTCGTGAACCAAGCCTTTCTTTCCTTTGACATGTTGTTCTTGTCGACGATCATGATCGCAAGTGCCACCTCCTTAGCTTTTGTGTCGGCATTGGTAGCCTTGATCTCTAGCTTCTTGAGTTGAGCGGCCTCCTCGATTTCAAGCTTACTCTTCTTCACGGCCTCCTTGACGTGGCTTTAGACTACGTCGGTATTTCCCCAAAGAGGAAGGCATGATGCAGCACAATGACGGTAAGTATTTCCCTCAGTTATGAAACCAAGGTATCAATCTGTATAGGAAGATCACGCACCCATGTAAGCAGCACCTGCACACAAATAACAAATACTTGCAACCCGACGCGAAAGGGATGTTGTCAAGCTCTCTACGATAAAAAGATAGATTAGGTGATGATAGTTTTGGCAAATAGATCTTGCAAGAACACAAAATAAAATAATTAAACAAAAAGTGCAGCAAGGTATTTTTGATTTTTTTGGTTTAATAGATCTGAAAACAAAAAGGCAAAATAGTAGATCGGAAAGCAATATGTTTTAAAAGTAGACCCGGGGGGCATAGGTTTCACTAGTGGCTTCTCTCATGAGTATAGCGCACGGTGGGTGAACAAATTACTGTTGGGCAATTGGTAGAAGATCAAATAATCATGACGATATCCGGGTAATGATCCTTATATAGGCATCATGTCTAAGACAAGTAGATCGAAACGATTCTGCATCTACTTCTATTACTCCACACATTGATTGCTATCCAGCATGCATCTAGTGTACTAAGTTCTTGGAGAAATGGAGTAATGCAATAAGAACGGTGACATGATGTAGGCAAGATCTATTCATGTAGGAATATACCCCATCTTGTTATCCTTAGTAGCAATGATCCATGCGTGTCTTGCTGCCCCTTTTGTCACTGGGAAAGAACACCGCAAGATCGAACCCATCACAAAGCACCTCTTCCCATGGCAAGAAAAATCGATCTAGTTGGCCTAACTAACCAAAGATTCGAAGAAGAAATACGAGGCTGTAAGTAATCATGCAAATAAGAGATCAAAGAAGACTCAAAATCATATTCATGGATAGAAACTGATCATGAACTCAAAATTCATCGGATCCCAACAAACACACCACAAAAGTCATTACATCAAATAGATCTCCAAGAGACCATTGTATTGAGAACCATAGAGAGAGAGGAAGCCATCTAGCTACTGCCTATGAACGTGTAGGTCTATGGCGGACTACTCACACATCATCAGAGAAGCAGCTATGAAGAACAGGAACCCCTCCGTGATGGTGTTAGATTGGATCTCGAGGTTCTGGAACTTGTGGCGGCTGGAATTGTGTTTCGTCGACTCCCCTAGGGTTTTCTGAATATTTGGGAATTTATAGGGTGATTAGTCGGTGGAGGGGAGTCTCGAGGTGGGCACGTCCCACCAGGTCGCACCAGGGGCCTCTAGAGCGCCCTAGTGTCTCGTGCCCTCCTCGGCCCTCCTCTAAGACACTTCTCTTGCCCAGTGGATGTCTTCTGGCCCAAAAAAATCTCCACAAGTTTCACTGTGTTTGGGATTCATTTGGTACTAATTTTTTGCGGAGTAAAAAACAAGCAAAAACAACAACTGGCACCTTGGCACTATGTTAATAGGTTAGTCCCAAAAAATGACATAAAGTTGCTATAAAATGATTGTAAAACATCCAAGAATGATAATATAACAGCATGGAACAAGAAAAAATTATAGATACATTGGAGACGTATCAGCATCCCCAAGCTTAATTCCTACTCGTCCCCGAGTAGGTAAATGATAAAAACAGAATTTTTTATGTTGAATGTTGCCTAACATGTTCATCACATATTTTTTCTTTGTAGTTGGACATTTGAACTTTCAGATCCGAAGTAAAAACAAGCGAGAACAACAACTGAGACTTTGGCACTATATTAATAGGTTAGTCCCAAAAGAATCACATAAAGTTGCTATAAAATGATTGTAAAACATCCAAGAATGATAATATAACAACATGGAACAAGCAAAAATTATAGATACGTTGTAGACGTATCAGCATCCCCAAGCTTAATTCCTACTCGTCCTCGAGTAAGTAAATGATAAAAACAGAATTTTTATGTGCAATGTTGCCTAACATGTTCATCACATATATTTTTTTCTTTCTAGCATGGACATTTGGACCTTTAGATGGTTCAAAGCAATTGTCTAGTTTTGACATGAGAACTTTAATACTCAAGCATATCAACAAGCAACCATGTCTCTCAAAATATCAACACTAAAGCAAGCTATCCCAAGCCCATCATGCTCAATCATTGATCCATTCATGATACACACTCAAATATTAGCCACACCTAATGCTCAAGTACAATCATAGTGCCTCCTAGTAGGTGCTTCATAAGAGAAGATACAGACTCAAATTGAAAAATAAAAATTTCATAAAGTAAATAGATAGGCCCTTCGTAGAGGGAAGTAGGGATTTGTAGAGGTGCCAGAACTCAAATGTTTAAATTGATAGAGAGAAAAAATTGGGTGGCATGCCTTTCCTGTCAACAAAAATGACGGAGAGATTTCAATATCTTTCCATGCTAGATACACCATAAGCGGTTCCCAAATAGAAAATAAAGTTTATTACTCTTTCCACCATACTTTCACTTTCCATGGCTAGCCAAATCCACAGTTGCCTTCCATACCAACACTTTGCAAGGAATTTATTAGTTGAGAACATAAAGTAAAAAAAGATCTTTCTTTTCATTTCATTTCGGGAATGGGCATCCCTATTACCGTCGTACTCTCGTGCAATGACAATTGAATAAACACTCATCTTGAGAATAACACATCTAGCATGGAAAAATATCGGTCACCTCCTACTATTTTATGAGCGGTACAAGCACACAAAAAGGAAATTTTATTCTGAAAATTAGAGATGGGACATACAAATTTTCTTGGATCAGCATGGAAATACCATATATAGGTAGGTATGGCGGACTCATATGGCAAAACTGGTTTAAGGATTTTGGATGCACAAGTAGTATTTCTACTTAGTACAAGTGAAGGCTAGCAAATAGGTTGAGAAGCATCCAACTAAGAAACAAAAAATCACATAAGCGAGCATTAAGCGTAACTACCACCGGATAACACACCATAAGTAGGATGTAATTTCGTAGCACAACTATTGACTTTCGTCCTTGCATAGGGTATCACAAACCTTAATGTCAATATTCCTACTAAGGATAATTACTCACTAACATAACTCACGTATCACTATTGTCATGTCTCATAACTATTACAAGGAATCAAGTTTAATTTGTCCAATGATCTTCATGAAAGTTTTTATTATATCCGTCTTGAATATCTATCACTTTGGGACTAGTTTCATATATTATCATTGCTTTTGACAAGCTCACATGGATGTAAGTTAAGAACATGAGCATACAAGTTTCATCTCTCAAAATAATATAAGTGAAGCATGAGAGTATTTTTTCACAATTACTAACTCTGAAATTAATCTAAGTGAAGCATGAGAGCATTTCTTCAAACATGTAAAAGCAGGTCGTGCTCAAAAAGATATAAGTGAGCATAGAGCAGTTTCATAGCTCAATAGATTTAACTGAAGCATATAGAGCAATTCTAGCAAATCATAGCATAATTTTGGCCCTCTCAAATAGGTGTGTGAAGCAAGGATAAAATAAAACAAGCAAAGATACAAGACTCTCCAAGCAAAACTCATGATATGTGACAAATAAAAATATAGTTCCAAGTAAAATACCGATGGTTGTTTAGAAGAAAGAGGGGATGCCACTCAGGGGATCCCCAAGGTTAGTTGCTTGTTACTCTTTGGATATTATCTTGGGGTTCTTTAGCATCCCGAACCTAGGCTCTTCTTACTCCTTATTCCTTCATCCATCGTGATCTCACCCAAAACATGAAAACTTCAATCAGACAAAACTTAACAAAATTCTCGTGAGATCTGTTAGTATAATAAAGAAAATTACCACTTTAAGTACTATTGTAAACCCATTCATATTTTATTATTGTATTATATCTACTGTATTCTAACTTTACCATGCCTTATATCCCCCCCCCCCAATACAAGCCATATATTCATCAAAACAAGCACACAATGCAAAGAAAACAGAATCTATTTCAACCAGAACAGTCTGTAGTAATCCTGCTCTACACATAATTCTAGAACTCTACAATTCTGAAAAAAATATGAAAACATGAAGAATTTGTATAGAAATATTGTATTAAAATTTCATCTCGTTATCATATCCATGTAAAAAATGAAAATTCGTGCATGGGAGACAAAGTTTCTGTTTCAGATTCAGCATTGCTTCTACTCATCTTATGAATCATCCAAAAGGCTTTACTTGGCACAAACAATAAATAAAACATAAAACACAATCATAACAGAATCATAATTGTGAAAAGACTCAAAAACAGAAAACAAAAGATAAAAATATATTTATTCATTGGCTTGCCTCCCAACAAGCGTATCGTTTTACGCCCCTAGCTAGGCATAACGCATATATTCAAGTGTTGTCATCCTTAGTTTTCACTCCATCAAAGGCCGTCATGATTGATTCATATGGTGGCTTAATTCTTGTTCTAGGGAAGTGTTCCATACCCTTCATAAGTGGAAACTAAAATTTAATATTGCCCTCTTTCATATCAATCATGACACCTATAGTGCGTAAAAAGGGTCTACCAAGTATGATGGGACAAGACGAATTGCAATCAATATCAAGAAAAATAAAATAAATATACACATGGTTCCTATTTTCAAGAATAAGAACATGATTAATTCTTCCCAAAGTCTTTTTAATAGTAGAATCCGCCAAGTGAAAATTAAGAGTGCATTCTTCAATGTTGGTAAGACCAAGCACATCACATAGAGATTTCGAAATTGTGGAAACACTAGCACCAAATCACATAAAGCAAAGCATTCATAATTTTTAATCTTGAATTTAATGGTAGTTTCCCACTCATCATGCAATTTTCTAGGAATTGAATTCTCTAATTCCAACTTTTCTTCTAAGGATTTCATCATGGCATCAATAATATGTTTAGTGAAAGCTTTGTTTTGTTCATAAGCAGGGGGTGAATTTATCAAGGATTGCAACAAAGAAATACAATAAACAAAGGAGAAACTTTTATAATTAAAGTCTTTGTAATAAAATATAGTGGGCACATCACTAATTAAAGTTTTGACCTCTTCAAACCCACTTTCATCAAAATTTTCATCAAGATTTTCACCCTCCAAAATATTGGTACGCCCTCTAGATAAAGTTGACTCTTATTCAGTCACTTTATCATCAATTTTAAAATTACTAAACAGGGAATCAATAGATCAAACACCAATCATTTTAAGATCTTCATCATTTTTATGGAAGTAATCGCTAGAAAACCTTTTTCTAAAAATTCTCTTTTAGCTCTACGCATAGCGGTTCTTTTCTTACTTTCATCCATAGAAACATATAAAGCCTTAATTGATTCATCAATCTTGGGTGGAAAAGCATGCAACTTGAGATTTTCTACATCATGGGAAATTCTATCAATGCTTCTAGGCATATCATCAATCTTATTCAAATTTTCTTCTATCATAGTATTGAAAGTCTTTTAAGCATTGATAATTTTTTTACAAATATCCTCAAGATCAGGGGCGTTCCTATTATTATTATTATTACCATAGGAATTACCATAAGTATTAGAGGAATTTCCACGAAAAGGCCTAGGACTAAAATTACCTCTATAAGCATTGTTATTGAAGTTATTTCACGGGATGAAATTCACATCTACGGAATCACTATTTTGCTCAATCAAAGTAGACAAAGGCACATCATTAAGATTAATAGGAGCACTTTTACTAGCAACCAACTTCAGAATAGCATCAACCTTTTCAAACAAAGTACTCATTTCTTCTACCGAATTAACCTTTTTACTAGTAGGTTCTCTTTTCGTATGTCATTGTGAATAATTTGGCATAATATTATCTAGAAATTTAGTAGCATAACCCAAAGTAATTTCCATAAAAGTATCTCCCGCAGCGGAATCTAAAAGATTTCTAGAAACAAAATTCAACCCGCATAAAAAAATTGTGTGATCATTCAAAGATTTAAACCATGAGTACAACAATTCCTTGGCATCAATTTCATTCTTTCCCAAGATTTTGCAACATGTTCTTTCTCAAGTTTCTTCAAATTCATGATTTTAGTTCTAAGGGAAATAGTTTTCACGTGCGAAATATACTTAGTAATAAAAGTGTCTTTGCACTTATCCCAAGAATCAATACTATTGCGAGGCAAAGAAGAAAACCAAATTTTTGCATGATCCCGCAAGGAGAAAGGAAATAATTTCAACCTCACAATATCATTGTCCACATCTTTTTTATTTTTCATATCGCATAATTCCACAAAGGTATTTAGATGGTACGCAGCATCCTCACTAGGAGTACCGGAAAATTTATCTTTCATGACAAGATTCAACAAAGAGGCATTAATATCGCAAGACTCCACACTAGTGGCGGGAGGAGAAACATGAGTGCTAATAAAATTATTATTATTGGTATTGGAAAAATCACACAACTTGGTGGTTTCTTGAGCCATCGTGACCACGCAAACAAGATTACAAGCAAACAAAAGATCTAGCGAGAAAAAGGCAAACGAAAAAGAGAGCGCGAACAAAACGACAAATTTGTGAAGTGGGGGAGAGGAAAACGAGAGGAAAATGGAAAATAATGTACATCGCAAGGAGATGAGATTTATGATTAGCAACCTGGTAGATGAGATCGCTTCTTCCCCGGCAACGGCGCCAGAAATTCCTTTGACGTGGCTTGAGACTGTATCGATATTTCCCCAAAGAGGAAGGTATGATGCAGCACAGAGACAGTAAGTATTTCCCTCAGTTATCAAACCAACATATCAATCCGTAGAGTAAGATCACGCACCCACGTAAGCAGCACCTGCACACAAATAACAAATACTTGCAACCTGATGCGAAAGAGAGGTTGTCAACCTCTCTACAGCAAAAAGATAGGTTAGGTGATGATCATTTTGGCAAATAGATCTTGCAAGAACACAAAATAAAATAAGTAAACAAAAAGAGCAACAAGGTATTTTTGTTTTTTTGGATTAATAGATCTGAAAACAAAAGGGCAAAATAGTAGATTGAAAAGCAATATGTTGAAAAAGTAGACCCGGGGGTCATAGGTTTCACTAGTGGCTTCGCTCATGAGTATAGCGCATGGTGGGTGAACAAATTACCATTGGGCAATTTATAGAAGATCAAATAATCATGATAATATCTGTAGCGACCCGACTCAAAACGAGTCAAGCCTCTCTGTTCTGTGCCATCCCTGGATCAGTATGCTGGCACACACAGTACATCAATGTATATATCAAAGTGCAATCACATGTAATAGCGTAAAACTAATATATACCTTAAAATAGCAGCGGATACAGTCAACGGGAGTGGAGTCCCAATAACACCAACGACAGGTTGAGTGTAGACCGTAACCCTGAATCGTACTCTTACCCGTCGTAGAAGAGTATCTGCAACATAAGACATTGCAGCCGTGTAAGTCAGTACATGGAATGTACTGGCAAGATCACCACAGTACAACAGAAGAATAAAGACTATTATATATGCAAAGGCTTTGTGGCTCCGTGTCTGAGTTTTTGCGTAAAAACTGATTTTATTTTCCTACTACAAAAGGAATATCAGGAATTTCACTATGGAGTTACCTATCATGACATGGTTCCGCCAACCAATGTCTCAATGCCCACAAGTATCTTAAGTTGCCCACAATTAAGTTATCAGTCTAGTGTTGAGAGTTCAGAGATAGTTCCAAGTCCAGAGGCTCAAATTTTCCGTAACCGTGGACACGGCTAATCGATTAGGTTTAACTCTGCAGAGTGTTGTGTACTTTACCCACAAGATTCTTTCCCTCCTGGTAAGTCCTCGCACTGCCTGGTGTTTGAGAATAGGATGAAAGAAACATGGTCTTTCAGAGTGCTTCCCTGACTGTCCGGTAGTGCCCATCCCATCCTAACGTCGACTACATCTCGTAGCACTGCCCAACAGAGTCACAACAAAGATCAACCAAGCCAGAGCCCATAATGACTTGTGGCTACACAGGTAAGCTTCTGGCATGAAGTATTCATCCTTCTCTTTGAGTCTGGGTGAGGCTTTCCACAAGATGTCATGGCACTTCCCCATGCATCCCGGCCACTCACTGGTTTCTCCAAGGTGCCCATCAATTCCATCCCTCACCCAGTAGTGTGTACTGAAAACTTGCTTCTCGAGTCTTGAAGTCTTGAGGTCTTGAAGATGTCTTCATGAAGTCGTCGTTTTGACGTGGAGTCCTTCTTCACACCACTCACGATCACTCATACCAGACCCCGTCTACTTTAGCATAGCATTGCACTAACTAGCGTTCCCGGGGCTTTAGTAACAAGTGGTGGGTTCCTACCTCATGCATTCTACTCAACTACAAGAATTTCAATAACACTACGGGAGGGATTTGTTGAAATGATGTCACTATATGCAATAAAACCTAGGTATGAAAAGATGGTCAAAGTGAACTTGCCTGTACTGTTGATGAAGAGAAAGATCGCTCTCAGAAATAACTTGATAGACTATTCGTCACTCTCCGATGAAAAATCTATACAAACAAACATTGCCTACATATAAGAAATCATACTAGCAATCAATTCTAACAATCACAAGATAACACAAGAAACAAAACAACAAGGTTGATGAAGGAAATACTTAAGACAAAACTCAAAGTCAAGAAAGTTTTCATAAAAGCAACTAAGGTAGTTTTCCCCTACAAACAATTATTTTCAAATAGTAACAAAACAATAACAAAGTAAAATACAACAAAAGGATTTTAGTAAATATTTTACTAGCAACAAGAATTACTTTTTGAAGAACAAGTAAAACTATGAAAGCAACATCCTAAACAACAAGAGTGTTCGCCTAATGAACTTAAATACAAGCACAACCATAAACTAAGAGGAAAAAAATTTATGAAACAACTAAGTTAACAGAAAGTAATTAATAAAAATCTTTATGACAAAACAGAATTAGATCATCTAAAACTTTGTGAAAATAATCTCTACTAAAACTAAGTTGTTTTATAACACATTACCTAATGAAAAATAATATAGTTTTCCTATCATAATAGAGCAAAACTAAATCATTTATTTATTAACAAAACATTTCTTAACAGAAAGGAATTACTACAAATTTTATTTGAAATCAGAATCTAATTACTTAAAACTTTAGTTAAAAGAATTATTACTAACTAGTTTGTTTTATAACAAATTAAACCTATTTGAAAAGGAGTTGAGATTCCTATAACCATAAAGAAATAAACTAGGAAATTCTATATTTTTATTAACAGTAAGTAAAACACCTAAAGTTTAACTAACAGAACCTACTAAATCAAATTAAAACAAACTCAGATTTAAACTAACAAAATAAAACTAATTAAACTATATTAACAAACTAAACAGATTCTGTTTCTAGTTAAAACCCTAATCAAATTTATTCTAAAAATTCTCAAGCTTTATCAATTGATAACTAAGATCACTACTGACAAGTAGCAAAAAGAATAAATCAAAAATATATTTTTAAACTCAAGTTATTCAGAAAACAAAATTTAAATCAAATCTGTTTAAATTCAAATTTAAATGTTCAAACATGGTCAAACTTGTCATCTACAGAAACTAGATAAAAATTGTGACCTAATGCAAAAAGAATCAAGTTAAAATACTGAAAAACATAAAAGATATAAGCAAAACGAATCAGAAACTATTCTGTTTTTGAAATTAAAACAGAAAAAGAAAAAGGTGTTTCTAACGGACAGGGGGTACACGTGTCGCGCTCTGGTTGGCCGAAGGGGTGCGCGTGCGGGCAAAAACGAGCGGGTGACCGAACTTTAACAGAAAACGGTTCGGGATTAATTAGGTCTAATCTGGGTCGTAGACGTTAGATCTGACGGAGGGGAGAAGGGGAGAGGCTCATTGTGGTGGTTGCCGGCTCCAGCGAAGGCTCCGGCGACGGCAGGGGCGTCGAGGTCGTCGGGGATGGTGCTCCGGCGGTCCTCTGGCGAAAGTGTGGCCTCCAATCGACGCAGGAGGGCACGGCGGCGAGGATGGTGGCGATGAGACGGCTTGGGGGCGACGGAGACGACGGCAGGAGCTCGAGGGCGATTCGGGAAGTGGAGGAGCTCCGGCGAGGTTGCGGGTACGGCGGCTCTGGTGGGTCTCCGGTGGAGGCGAGGGGATGGGGAGGTGCGCACGGGTGCGGGGAGACCGTCGGAGGGCTCGGGAGAGGACGGGGAGGTCGGAATGGAGCAAGGCGATGGGAATGGCGCGGCGGCCGCTTCGGACTCTGGCGAAGGATTCCGGCGAGAAGAGGCGGTGGGAGAGAGGGCAAAGTGGGGGAATTGAGGGAGAGGGCCCCAGGCTTTATAGGGAGGGTCGGGGCGGCCAAAATGAAGGAGGGTAGGAGGGGCGCGGTGATTGCTCCGGCGAGCTCGAGGGAGGGGATGGAGGAGGGAGGCGACCGGCGGAATCTCAGGGTCGGGTGGTGGGGTCCATGCGCCAGAGAGAGAGAAAAAGAGGCGCAGTGATCAGGCGACCGGCGCGGAGCAGATTTGGGCGGGATTAGGGGGGCTGGGCCGGCTGGGTCTTTAAGGCCTTTTAAAGATTTCCCTTTTTTTTTATTTTAACGGCAAACCAAAAACAATTTATTGACCATAAATGCTTGCCTAAAAAATAAAAGTTCTACACCGAAATTATCAGAAGAATAACCGACAATTAATGGGCATTTTTATTCTGTCAAATTAAATACTAAAAAAATGTTTTTTTCAGAAAATCGCCTAATTGGCTTTATTTATTTTTGCAAACATTTTTCAAATAACCCTAGGGGTTTTATGGTTCAAAAACTTCACAAATAACCCTTGTTTTGGAGTGTCATATTACTCCTCTCAAAATATTTGACAAGGGGTTTGAATACTTTGAAATTTGAATAGGATCCAATATGAAATGGATTCCAAAATTAATTTAGAGGCACTTTCAAATTCTTTTAAACTCCCAACTCATATTTCATATAATTTGAAGAAGTCATATTATCCCCTCTCATGAAAATCATTGAGTTGCATAAAGTTTCTGAACTTGAAATATTTTCAAATGGGAATTCTAACCATTTTCAAATCCCTTCTCATTTCTTTAAATGGAAGAAGTCATGTCATCTTCACTCTGGGGTTTTGTGATGAAATGAATTTGAATTCCTGGTGATCAAAATGCAGAGTGGAAGTTTTCAGAAAGTCATTTCATTCCCTCTCATCAAACTTTCAAAAGTTTCAAAAAGTTTAAATTTTCACTCAATTTCAATTCACTCAAGCAACAAACAATCATTCTAATAATTATTATAACATTCCAAAGTTTGGGATGTTACAAACCTACCACACTTAAAATGAATCTCGTCCTAGAGATTCGAAAAGGCTAGAAAGAATAGGTTAGGGTTTGGGGGTCTTCTAACAAATCCAATGACCAAGAAGGTGTGGGGTCTTCCAACAAGACTCCATTGACCTGGAAATGTTGCTCTACCACACTTAAAATGAGAGTTACTGGTCCCTCAAAATCTTGGCAGTCCTCTGGGTGCAACTGTCTTTTCACCTTCTTCACGATAGCTCCGTCGATGATGCTCTTCCGTTTAAAATCAAAAACTTGTGTTCTCATAACAAAATGTATTTCCTCCGATATTGGGTCTTCTTAGCTGGCAGGTCTCGCGTTCATTCTAAGTAGCTTATCGACAATCTCATGGTGGTCTACCATTTGTGGTTATCTTGCAGTGAAATGGGTCTTGGTTTCATTCCTCATCGTAAAATTCCTACGTGTGACAGAAACTTTCATGTACAAGGGGTTTCATCATACCGTTCTAAGGCTTAAACAAAAGCTTCAAAGATCGTCATCTCTTACTATGGGTAAGTCACTCAGATTTACCAATCCGAATAACAATAGAATGATAAGAGTAAGTCGTCATGGTGGCCAAACCATGTCGCACTGAAATCATTACCTTGTATAAGGTTTATTGAATCTCGTATTCTAACACTTGGGCTTCCTCACAATCATTGCAGAAATCTCTCTTGTCAACGAACAAAGTTCGGATAAATCCATTGATTCTGCAAGCTAAGCAAAAACATCTATCGTTTCTTCACCACTCTTAGGTTATCATAAACTCCTAAGAAAACGTTTGCTGATCAGTCGTAGCTTCTTCCAAGTTTCTTCCTTCACAAAGATGGGGCTTGATCCTTATCAATCCTGAGGTCAGTGACTTGTGGGTTCACTTGAATACTTGGATAGCTTTAACTCACTCCTGGGGTTACTATCGTTCCATATACCAGCATTACCTTCAATTCAATACATCATGCCCTTGAGGTAACAAATCACAAACTTATTCTTGTCTAGATTCCACTCCATGGAATGCGTTTTCCTTTCCATTGGTCTGTTTAACCTTGGGTATGGTTTCATCACAATCATTCTTTTTCTCAACGTTCCAGCTTCGAAAGCACTTTCTCACTAAGGTTATCATCCCCACGGTTTGAGGTGGTTCCACATTCTCTTCACCTATATTCACTTATCCAAACTCCTTAATCCGGAAAAGGTACATGTGGTTACTACCACACTTAAAATGAAATGCACTCATGTATGCATAGACCATATTTTCTCATATCCTCGAAAATGGTCGGAGATCTTGGGTCATAGAGTAACAACTCACATATTTCAACATAAGATAAATCATGACACCATAATTTCCATTGACTCATGAATTTATTACAAACTCTGAGACTTCCGTTACATAACTTCAAAATGGTAAGAGTGCTACCTATTACATTTATTACATCCAGAATCCAAAACTCAGACTACTCATGTTTGACCTTCTTCTCTGGGCATTTATAGGCATAGTGGCCCATATCCTTACACTTGAAACATCGAATATGACTCAGGTCCTTCTGTTCAGGGGCTTGTCTCTTCCTGAGGTTCTTTGTTCTGATCAACACTTCAATTTCCTGTGGATCAAACTCCACTTCTTCTACCGGGAAGTTTCCCAGATACTCTTTTCTTTCCTTCGTACAGTCCTGTGAGAAATGTCCGGCTTCTCCACATGAATAGAAGGCATTTGAGTAAAACCTGGTTAATCCTTCTCCATTAGGGTCTTCATCATCTTCCTTCTTCACAAGTTCTCCAAATTTTTCTCTGAAGGCTTTCTTCATGGCTTTCTTCTGCTGTTTGATGACTTCTTGTACCTTGGGGTACACTTGGCATTGAGCAGGGTAATGTGTAGTTCCTTCACACAAGAAACATGTCACTTGCCTAGTTGGGCAGTCCTCAGCAGGGTGATTCTCTTCATAGTAAGGGCATCCATCCTTGTGTTCTGCCTGGGTGTGTCCTATCTCTCCACATATCTTGCATGCACAAATCTTCTTCACATCTTTGCCACGGGGCTTTTGGGTGTTGGTAACAACATGAGATCCTTGCAGAGTTATCTTGAATTCTTCCCAAGTGTTTGATGCTTGCCTATCATGGATATCTTCATGCATCTTCCACCAATTTGCAGCACCTTCTGCAAAGTACCGAAGAGCATATTGGACCATCTCGTTCCTTGTAACAAGGTTACTCCTTAGGTGATCCTCCATGTTCTGAATCCATTCTTTTGCCTCTAACAGAGTCATTGATCCAGAATACACAAGTCCATCTTCATTCGTCATCTATTGGGTTCAAGGTTTTGGGAATGAGATGGGTAAGAGAGAGAAAGGAGGGGATACACACAATACAAACAATGGTTTTGAAAATAGATTTTAGTTGTGGCTGTCGAAAATTACACACAAATGACAGCTCACAAATCATCGTATCTAATGTAAGTATACAACAGGGGTTTGGTCTTCTAGGGCATAATATCTTGGAAATTCTTCATGGTCTTCGATTTCTTCAGATCTGTATAATCTTCAATCCTTTTTGTAGCTCTTCCATAATGGAATACATCTTTGTCGGAGTTGGTCACCAGTTGTCCGATATCTTGTCCTTCTTGGAGTGGCTTCAGTTGATCCTTAGTGTAGTCAAGGGGAAAAGGGTATTTTCTAACTCTTTGATAAAACTCAGAAGGGATGAGAAATAGAAGGTATTTTGAAAACAAAGTTTTCGTGAAATCATTTCCTAAGGGCTTTCCAGTTTCTAGGGTCACGTCCTACAGTCAACATGTGCTCTGATACCATTTTCTGTAGCGACCCGACTCAAAACGAGTCAAGCCTCTGTGTGTTCTGTGCCATCCCTGGATCAGTATGCTGGCACACACAGTACATCAATGTATATATCAAAGTGCAATCACATGTAATAGCGTAAAACTGATATATACCTTAAAATAGCAGCGGATACAGTCAACGGGAGTGGAGTCCCAATAACACCAACGGCAGGTTGAGTGTAGACCGTAACCCTGAATCGTACTCTTACCCGTCGTAGAAGAGTATCTGCAACATAAGACGTTGCAGTCATGTAGGTCAGTACATGGAATGTACTGGCAAGATCACCACAGTAGAACAGAAGAATAAAGACTATTCTATATGCAAAGGCTTTGTGGCTCTGTGTCTGAGTTTTTGCGTAAAAGCTGATTTTATTTTCCTACTACAAAAGGAATATCAGGAATTTCACTATGGAGTTACCTATCATGACATGGTTCCCCCAACCAATGTCTCAATGCCCACAAGTATCTTAAGTTGCCCACAATTAAGTTATCAGTCCAGTGTTGAGAGTTCAGAGATAGTTCCAAGTCCAGAGGCTCAAATTGTCCGTAACCGTGGACACGGCTAATCGATTAGGTTTAACTCT
The DNA here is from genome assembly GCA_022496015.1 of Hordeum marinum. Taxonomy (NCBI): domain Eukaryota; kingdom Viridiplantae; phylum Streptophyta; class Magnoliopsida; order Poales; family Poaceae; genus Hordeum; species Hordeum marinum. Next base: position 415,404,795 of record CM039676.1, read on the forward strand.
GCAGAGTGTTGTGTACTTTACCCACAAGATTCTTTCCCTCCTGGTAAGTCCTCGCACTGCCTGGTGTTTGAGAATAGGATGAAAGAAACATGGTCTTTCAGAGTGCTTCCCTGACTGTCCGACAGTGCCCATCCCATCCTAACGTCGACTACATCTCGTAGCATTGCCCAACAGAGTCACAACAAAGATCAACCAAGCCAGAGCCCATAATGACTTGTGCCTACACAAGTAAGCTTCTGGCATGAAGTATTCATCCTTCTCTTTGAGTCTGGGTGAGGCTTTCCGCAAGATGTCATGGCACTTCCCCATGCATCCCGGCCACTCACTGGTTTCTCCAGGGTGCCCATCAATTCCATCCCTCACCCAGTAGTGTGTATTGAAAACTTGCTTCTCGAGTCTTGAAGTCTTGAGGTCTTGAAGATGCAGGTCTTGAAGATGTCTTCATGAAGTCGTCGTTTTGACGTGGAGTCCTTCACACCACTCACGATCACTCATACCAGACCCCGTCTACTTTAGCATAGCATTGCACTAACTAGCGTTCCCGGGGCTTTAGTAACAAGTGGTGGGTTCCTACCTCATGCATTCTACTCAACTACAAGAATTTCAATAACACTACGGGAGGGATTTGTTGAAATGATGTCACTATATGCAATAAAACCTAGGTATGAAAAGATGGTCAAAGTGAACTTGCCTGTACTGTTGATGAAGAGAAAGATCGCTCTCAAAAATAACTTGATAGACTATTCGTCACTCTCCGATGAAAAATCTATACAAACAAACATTGCATACATATAAGCAATCATACTAGCAATCAATTCTAACAATCACAAGATAACACAAGAAACAAAACAACAAGGTTGATGAAGGAAATACTTAAGACAAAACTCAAAGTCAAGAAAGTTTTCATAAAAGCAACTAAGGTAGTTTTCCCCTACAAACAATTATTTTCAAATAGTAACAAAACAATAACAAAGTAAAATACAACATAAGTATTTTAGTAAATATTTTACTAGCAAAAAGAATTACTTTTTGAAGAACAAGTAAAACTATGAAAGCAACATCCTAAACAACAAGAGTGTTCGCCTAATGAACTTAAATACAAGCACAACCATAAACTAAGAGAAAAAAAATTATGAAACAACTAAGTTAACAGAAAGTAATTAATAAAAATCTTTATTACAAAACAGAATTAGATCATCTAAAACTTTGTGAAAATAATCTCTACTAAAACTAAGTTGTTTTATAACACATTACCTAATGAAAAATAATATAGTTTTCCTATCATAATAGAGCAAAACTAAATCATTTTTTTATTAACAAAACATTTCTTAACAAAAAGGAATTACTACAAATTTTATTTGAAAACAGAATCTAATTACTTAAAACTTTAGTTAAAAGAATTATTACTAACTAGTTTGTTTTATAACAAATTAAACCTATTTGAAAAGGAGTTGAGATTCCTATAACCATAAAGAAATAAACTAGGAAATTCTATATTTTTATTAACAGTAAGTAAAACACCTAAAGTTTAACTAAAAAAACTTACTAAATCAAATTAAAACAAACTCAGATTTAAACTAACAAAATAAAACTAATTAAACTATATTAACAAACTAAACAGATTCTGTTTCTAGTTAAAACCCTAATCAAATTTATTCTAAAAATTCTCAAGCTTTATCAATTGATAACTAAGATCACTAGTGACAAGTAGCAAAAAGAATCAATAAAAAATATATTTTTAAACTCAAGTTATTCAGAAAACAAAATTTAAATCAAATCTGTTTAAATTCAAATTTAAATGTTCAAACATGGTCAAACTTGGCATCTGGAGAAACTAGATAAAAATTGTGACCAAATGCAAAAAGAATCAAGTTAAAATACTGAAAAACATAAAACATATAAGCAAAACGAATCAGAAACTATTCTGTTTTTGAAATTAAAACAGAAAAAGAAAAAGGTGTTTCTAACGGACAGGGGGTACACGTGTCGCGCTCTGGTTGGCCGAAGGGGTGCGTGTGCGGGCGAAAACGAGCGGGTGACCGAACTTTAACAGAAAATGGTTCGGGGATTAATTTGGTCTAATCTGGGCCGTAGACGTTAGATCTAACGGAGGGGAGAAGGGGAGAGGCTCACCGTGGTGGTTGCCGGCTCCGGCGAAGGCTCCAGCGACGGCAGGGGCGTCGAGGTCATCGGGGACGGCGCTCCGGTGGTCCTCCGGCGAAAGTGTGGCCTCCAATCGACGCAGGAGGGCACGGCGGCGAGGATGGTGGCAATGAGACGGCTTGGGGGCGACGGAGACGACGGCAGGAGCTCGGGGGCGATTCGGGAAGTGGTGGAGCTCCGGCGAGGTTGCGGGTACGGCGGCTCTGGTGGGTCTCCGATGGAGGCGAGGGGATGGGGTGGTGCGCACGGGTGCGGGGAGGCCGTCGAAGGGCTCGGGAGAGGACGGGGAGGTCGGAATGGAGCAAGGCGATGGCAATGGCGCGACGGCCGCTTCGGACTCTGGCGAAGGATTCCGGCGAGAAGAGGCGGTGGGAGAGAGGGCAAAGCGGGGGAATGGAGGGAGAGGGCCTCAGGCTTTATAGGGAGGGTCGGGGCGGCCGAAATGGAAGGAGGGTAGGAGGGGCGCGGTGATTGCTCCGGCGAGCTCAAGGAAGGGGATGGAGGAGGGAGGCGACCGGCGGAATCTCAGGGTCGGGTGGTGGGGTCCATGCGCTAGAGAGAGAGAAAAATAGGCGCGGTGATCGGGCGACCGGCGCGGAGCAGATTCCGGCGGGATTAGGGGGGCTGGGCCGGCTGGGTCTTTAAGGCCTTTTAAAGATTTCCCTTTTTTATTTTAACGGCAAACCAAAAACCATTTATTGACCACGAGTACTTGCCTAAAAAATAAAAGTTTTACACCGAAATTATCATAAGAATAAATGGCAATTAATGGACATTTTTATTCTGTCAAATTAAATACTAAAAAAATGTTTTTTCAGAAAATCGCCTAATTGGCTTTATTTATTTTTGCAAATATTTTTCAAATAACCCTAGGGGTTTTATGGTTCAAAAACTTCACAAATAACCCCTGGTTTTGGAGTGTCATATTACTCCTCTCAAAATATTTGACAAGTGGTTTGAATACTTTGAAATTTGAATAGGATCCAATATGAAATGGATTCCAAAATTAATTTAGAGGCACTTTCAAATTCTTTTAAACTCCCAACTCATATTTCATATAATTTGAAGAAGTCATATTATCCTCTCTCATGAAAATCATTGAGTTGCATAAAGTTTCTGAACTTGAAATATTTTCAAATGGGAATTCAAACCATTTTCAAATCCCTTCTCATTTCTTTAAATGGAAGAAGTCATGTCATCTTCACTCTGGGGTTTTGTGATGAAATGAATTTGAATTCCTGGTGATCAAAATGCAGAGTGGAAGTTTTCGGAAATTCATTTCATTCCCTCTCATCAAACTTTCAAAAGTTTCAAAAAGTTTAGATTTTCACTCAATTTCAATTCACTCAAGCAACAAACAATCATTCTAATAATTATTATAACATTCCAAAGTTTGGGATGTTACAATATCCAGGCAATTATCATTATATAGGCATCACATCCAAGACAAGTAGACAGAAACGATTCTCCATCTATTTCTATTACTCCACACATCGATCGCTATCCAGCATGCAATTAGTGTATTAAGTTCATGGAGAAACAGAGTAATGCAATAAGAACGGTGACATGATGTAGAAAAGATCTATTCATGTAGGAATAGACCCCATCTTGTTATCCTTAGTAGCAACGATACATGTGTGTCTTGCTGCCCCTTTTGTCACTAGGAAAGAAGACCACAAGATCGAACCCATCACAAAGCACCTCTTCCCATGGCAAGTAAAATAGATCTAGTTGTCCTAACTAAACCAAAGATTCGAAGAAGAAATACGAGACTATAAGTAATCATGCAAATAAGCGATCAAAGAAGACTCAAATCATATTCATGGATAGAAACTGATCATGAACTCAAAATTCATCGGATCCCAACAAACACATCACAAAAGTTATTACATCAAATAGATATCCAAGGAGACCATTGTATTGGGAATCATATAGAGAGAGAGGAAGCCATCTAGCTACTGCCTACGGACCTGTAGGTCTATGGTGGACTACGCACGCATCATTGGAGAAGCACCTACGAAGAAGATGAACCCCTCCGTGGTGGTGTTAGATTGGATCTCGAGGTTTTGGAACTTACGTCAGCTGGAATTGTGTTTCATCGACTCCCCTTGGGTTTTCTGAATATTTGGGAATTTATAGGGTGAATAGTCGATGGAGGGGTATCCCAAGGTGGGCACGTCCCACCAGGCTGCGCTAGGGGACTTTGGCGCACCCTGGTGTCTTGTGCCCTCCTCGGCCTTCCTCTCCGGCACTTATTTGGCACACTGGATGTCTTCTGGCCCAAAAAAATCTCCAAAAATGTTCACGGTGTTTGAGCTTCATTTGGTACTGATTTTTTGTGAAGTAAAAAACAAGCAAAAATATCAAGTGGCACTTTGGCACTATGTCAATAGGTTAGTCCCGAAAAATGACATAAAGTTGCTATAAAATGATTGTAAAACATCCAAGAATGATAATATAACAGCATGGAACAAGCAAAAATTATAAATACGTTAGAGACGTATCACTCCTCCATGTCAAGATTCTTCATTTTAAGATATAGGTATATCTTCATTTGCTCCTCCTTTCCTTTGCTCTTACTCTCATCCTCTATCTCCTTTTGGCTCATCATATCCTATAAAGTTCCTTGCAAGGCTATAGAATACGCATCACACTTCTCGTCGGACTTCGAGCTTGTCTTGCCCCTCGGCCTTTTGAGCACGTTGAAAGGATCAGCCTCGGCCGCCTCATTCTCTCATCTCTTCTTCATATGAGCATTGTATTGGTCCCTGAACTTGGCACAATCTTTGATGAGCACCCAACAATGCATGAGAGTGAATGGCTTGTCTTTGTGTCGGGCCTTGAAAGCTTTGAAAGATTGGAATGCCTACACAATCAAACATGCGGCCACAATTTTCACATGAAATGACATAGAATGCATGGAACTTAAATGGCATGTCAACATGAATGGATGCATGATGGAAAAGAGAGAGGTTCATACCAAGTCACCAAGGCCTGGGACGCTCATGGGACGGGCTTTGATGCTCTCAAGCGCGACACAAAATTTGTTGCATTCTTGTTGGATGAATCGCCATCTTTTTTGGATTGAATTGATGCCGCGAGTTCTTGTGAATTTGTAGGGGGAAAACTTCCTTCGCTCATGAAATTTCTTGTGAACTTTTGTCCAAAAGACCAATCCTTTTTGCTCGGCACCTTTGATTGGATCTTGGCCGATTTCCTTCCAACTCTCGCAAATCAAATGTGCTCAGCTTGGCTATATGATCCTATGCGAATGCTCTTCCTCCTCTTTTGTGCTTCGGCCTTTTGGGCTAGCTCGTCGATGAAACACAATGGCTCCACGGAAATGTTGACCTCTTCTTCTTCATCTTCACAATACAAGTCCTCATATTCATGCCACGAGTTTCCATGGTCGTCCTCCTCATCATCAACATCATGGCTGCCAAACTAAGAGTCATCATACGTACCATGGCCATCGTGACTTTGGGTCGCGTCGACATCAAAAGGTTGATCTTGGCTGTCAATGCGGAACCCCTCACCACGGCCCTCAAAGATGACGTTTTGCATGAACGAGGAGTAGTAAGGGTCGTCGACCGTTGACGTCTGCGTAGGCATTGGCAAATCGCCGAACAGCTTGCGGGCGCAAGCAATGTTAGCCGACTCGAACGACCGGGGCTGCTTCCTTTGCGCGTCATCTTCACAATGGCCAACGCCACTGTACCCCAGCGTGATGCTGAGGTCGATGACTGTAATAGCCCGGGACCGACGCTCCAAAAGATTCCCCTTTTATTCCATTGTCGTCTTATGTTTCGTTTGATTGTTGCATTCATCATCACATCATTCGCATCATCTGCATAGCATTGGCATTTTGTCAACATGAGTTTTCAAACTTGCATCTGTTCCTAGTCATCGGTTCTCTCCGTTCGTGTCGCTGACCGTTTCGAGACCAACCGCACACGCACGCGTCCGCGGCATCGTTTAAAAAAACAACGTTTTAAGGCACGCGTAAAATATTCTCGGATCGCGTCGAAAGTTGGTGTGCGGTCTTATTATATTGTAGGTAGACCGCCTGCCAAATTTCACCGCAATCGGAGGTCATTTGATACCCGAACTGTCAACCGTAGCAGTGTGGTCATCGGTTTATTATCGGACGTTTTTTTGGTGTTTAAAACCTCTGTCACGGGCCGCGAACCTCCCTATCTCCTCAGCCCACTAGCCCACCTAATACCTACCCCTCCGACCGGACCATTCGATCGCGATCGGAGGGCCAAAAACCACCCCTAGACCCAAACCCTAGAAAAATTGCTATATATGGACACCCCCGCGTCCAAAAATAGCCTTCCCCTACCTCCCACCTCAAATTTCGTGCTGCCAGCCCCGCCGCCGCCACTTGTTGCCGCCAGCACCTCCCTTCGTTGGAGCCCCGCCGCCCCGCAGCCGCGCCGCTCAGCCTCGTCAGCCCGTCGCCCCGAGCACGAGCTCCATGGCGCCGCCGCCTCGAAGCTCCGCTCGCCACGGCCTAGATCCGGCCAGGGATCACCGGATCCGACCGCGCCGCCTCTGTTCTGCCCGTCCCCGGCCATCCCTGCCTTTGCCTCGCCTTCCACCGATCGGCACCAGCGGCGTTCGTCTCCTGCACGAGGAAGGCGACGGGGTCGAATCCCGTTAACCGTTGCGAGGCCGCCTCGCCCGTTGTGGGCCGCACCTCCCCTGGCCCAGATCCGCGCCACGAGCAGGCCCAGCTGCCCCGCCGACTGGGCCAAGCCCACAAGGTGAGCGCCCCGTAGCCCTATCTCTCGCCCATGAGCGTTGTCTAGTTTGTGTCGCCTCTGTTGAGTTGTTGGGCTAGCTAGATTCGGCCCACGTGGTTTTTTTCCTAATGCAAATTTTGTCAATTAACAAGTGAATAATAAAATTGCAGAAAACTCCCCATTCTTCATGCATTAATAACTTCTCATCCGTGCATCGCATGTAAAAACTTTATATATGTGAAATGACTAGAATTTCGTGTAGATTCACAATTTACAACTCTCACATGTGATAAAAATGATTAAATTGTGTTTCTATTGTTTTTGCATTAATGCCATGTCAAAATGAATTGTTTAATATCTTTTAAACCGTAGCTCCGATGCAAATGTTCCGCATATGTAACTTGACTAGAAAATCGTGTAGAATCCCATGGCACACTTTATATTGCTGTTTAACAACTCTAAAATATGGTTAGTTCAGATCTGGACCAAACTTAAAATATGCATATGAGGTCGTTCCGGAATTGTTATTCGTTGCTTCCGGCCTCATTTAAAGTGCATAGGTGACGTTGTTTACTTATGCTTCACCTCTAGCCATGTTTAACAACATTTAATATTGATGAGTACCTACACGAGAGTGAACTAAATAATTCAAACGTGGAGTTTCGAATTTCACTTAATGTGTAGTATTTGTTGTGTGCTTTGTCATGCCTTGCATAATCGTATGGACATGAATCATATTGTTTATGCATCATTTCATGCATATGTTATGGTGTATCGTGTGTTGATTGTTTGTTGAGGATTGATTCTTCTCGATAGAGTTCCGAAAGCATTTGGAGTGTGAGGATTCATTCGTCTACGTTGGCCCATCTTCTTCACGGACTCGTTCTTCCAAGTGGGATCTCAGGCAAGATGACACATTTCCCTGGATACCACTGCTATCATTGCCATGCTAGATGTCTTGTTTTCTATCGCTATGTCACGCTACCTACCACTTTTTTACAAGCCTCTAACCCCTCCACATCCCAGCAAACATTTGTTTGGCTATGTTACCGCTTGCTCAGTCCTTCTTATAGCGTTTCTAGCTGTAGGTGAAATTGCTTCCATGTGACAACATGGACATTTTGATATCAGAATATTGTTGTTATTTAATTTAATGCACATATACACTTGGTAAAAGGTGGAAGGCTTGGCCTTTTGCTCGGTGTTTTGTTCCACTTTTGCCGCCCCTAGTTACTTGCGAACCGGTGTTATTTTCCATGGTGAGCGCTCCTAACATGCTCGAGGTTGTTATGAGGGCCCCCTTGATTTTCTTTTTAGGATAAAGGTTGTCTGGCAAGGCCCAACATTGGTACTATATTTGCCTAATAACTAATAAAATTGCATAGGGACCCGCCGGCACCCGTGGATAATTAATCAACAGCCCGGGCCAGTGCTCCTCATGAGTGTTGGTCCAAACCGAGCAATGTCCAACGCCCCCTGGTCACCCGGGGTTTCAGCCAACCCGATGGCTAGCTCATTCGGTCGTACCTTGAGAACGAGATACGCGGCTCCTATCGGGTTTAGTCAGTACGCCGGGCGGTCTTGCTGGACTTGTTTTACCTTTCTCGAATGTCTTGCGCGAGGAATTCCGTTTTACTTCGGGCTATCTCGAGGTTTGGTCTTCCTGTGGAATTGCCTATGTAGATCACGAGATCCATGCTCGAGGTTATTCTCGTGGTGTGTGGTTAATTTGTGATGGACAAGTTGGAGCACCCCTGCAGGGTTAAATCTTTCGGAAAGCCATGCCCACAGTTATGTGGCAAACTTGGAAACTTTGTTTAACACCCGGTCATAGTAAACTTAAAGTAAACTCTAATAAAATACACCAACTGTGTGTGTAACCGTGAATGTCTCTTCTAGTGAGTCCTTATCCGAGAGAGAACACAGTGGGGTTATGTTTGACGTTAGTAGGTGTTCAGGATCATTTTAGTGATCATTACTAGTTCACGACCATTATGCATAGGCGACCACCCACTTTACTTTCTCTATTCGTAAGTTAGTCACTCAAACAAATGATTAGTTGCTTGCTGCGGCCACACCACTTATCCATACCTCACCCATTAAGCTTTAATAGTCTTGATACTCTTGGAAATGAGATTGTTGAGTCCTTTTGGCTCACAGATTACTACAACAACAGTTGCAGGTACAGGTAATGTGATGCTTTGACGTGAGCGCGATGCTTGTTTGTTTGGAGTTCTTCTTCTTCATCATCATCGATCTAGGATGGGTTCCAGGCGGCAGCCTGGGATAGCAAGGATGGATGTCATTTTATCGTTTGATTTCGTCCGTAGTCGGACCCTGCTCTTCTGTATGATGTTTGAGTATCTTGTTGTATTGATGTGATCTTGATGTAGTTTGTGGCGAGTGTAAGCCAATTCCATATACTCATCTCTTCTGTACATGTACTTGTAATGATATCCATTCTTGCAACACGATGAGATGCGCTCCTATCCCTGTCGAGGCCCTCGAGGCAAAATAAGGATAGATTCGCCTCTTGGGCGTGACAATGACAGGGAGTGGTCGGGATCGACCACCATGCAGTCCGGCGACGTAAGAATCGCGTCTTCCAATGGCCGTGCAGCGGTGGAGGACGAAAATCCGGCATGTCGTGTGAGACAGACAGGCTCGAAGAATGGTGTTGCGCCTTGGAGACGATGGACTCCTTGTCGCCGATGTCGGCCTGGTGCTGCAGCGCACGCCGCAGGGCACACTCGGAAGCGTACTGTGCGACGGCCTTCTACTCCTTTTCCACAGCAGGTCGGTCCCTCCTCTTGGCCGATTCCTTGTCGAGCTTGACGGCCTCCACTGGCGTGAGCTTCGACCGCTCCTTCTTCTTCACAAGCTTCGCCACGGGTCGAGCGGCAGGTGATGGGTCGCTGAGATTCGTGTCGTCGGCCATGGTGAGGAAAGGGAAAGGCCGGGGCGCTGGAGAGTGAATGGCAGTGCGCAGGAGAGTGGATGGACGGTGCGCGGGAGGGTTTTGCAGGAAAGAAAGGGAAATGGCCGGCTGTGCCATCGATGTGCGGGCACGCTATTCCTTCGGTCGTAAACTCGACTTAAAGTTGGACTGGGAGGCCTGCTATGTCCGTTGATCCTAAATGGACGCCGACGGATAGGACGACGTCGCGCGCGCGTTGGAGTTGCCCTTACAGCGGGATAGGCGCGGCATGTTTACCCCTCGAAATTGGAAAATCCCGCGGCACACAGAAAACGGCATACATGCATGCACGCGCCCCCTTCCCGATGCAGCAGCAGCAAGCAGGTGCGAGGTGTACTCACGTCTGCTCCTCTAATCATTTGCCTGTCCGGACCCCCGTTCCCCTCCCCTCCCTTCCCTTCCCTTCCCTCTCTCTCCTCCACATCCCTCTCCTCTTCTTCCCTTCTATCCCTTTCTCCCTCCCTCCCCCGTCTCTGTCTGCGGGAATCCACTTCTCCTCTCCTCAACGCAGCCACAATGTTGCGCGGCTGCTTAAAAGCCACTGCCGGTGCCAACACCAGGTTCCCCTGCTACCTGCCCGCCCTTCTCCTTCCTCCCCCTCACTAGCCCCTCCTCCCATCCAAGCCAACACAAGAGCTGCGCCCCGCCGAGCGTCCTCCCGGAGAAGCTTGCTTGCTGGATCTTGCCGCTGGACCGGTCAGTTCTTGTTCCATGGCTGCTGCTTCTGTTTCCCCCCTCTGTTTTCTCATTACGTTTCTGCAAAAGCTGCATCCCTAATGCGTGTTTTCCAATCTCTTCCGTAACCCGATGCGGATTTCGCCATGCCCGCTGATCTTAACGGCAGGATAGTCATAATACTGTTCTTGGTCTTTGTAAATCAGAAGCCCTTCACGTTTCCTATAAAACACTTCTTTTAGTACTACTTTGATAAATATAATTTTAAACGATATATCGGTGCTAGTGCTCTGTAGAATTGATTGATGAGTGGATTTAAAGAACGAATAAACAAAGCCTTTTCACTGTGCTGGTTGCCGGTTGCTAGCTGCTCCTCTGCATCGGCATGTGCTGCAGGTTTACATGACCGGAAGGTTTCCTGCAGGCAGAGCCAGGCTCCCCGTACTGCATCTACCTTTCCTATCATTGCCCTCCCTGTTCCCCTCCTGCATACTCCACCTGCTTTCCTATAAGTACATATTTTTGGTAACTTTTTATCTGAGATTTCCATTGCTGTCACAAGTTCCTTTTTTCAAGTGTACTTATATCAGAGGTTCAAAACATTATAATTTCCATAGTTGGCCCGGTCTGGCAAGGCATGGCATCGCACATGCCCTGCTCGCCTCATCTGAAACCAAATCAGGCTATGCCATAGGATCCTTGGCAGGTGGCGCGTTTTTTTAACGGAGCAGTCTCTTCTCGTTGCCAAACAAATTTAAAATACCATGCTGCATGCAGATGAAGCACAGTTTCTCAGCTGATTTTGTTGTTTGATTCTTGCCATCTCCTCCGTTTGCTTCGGCAGCGTGCATCCCCTGCAGTGAAGTGAGTCGCCGGTCGATGCATGTGATGATCTGAGCCATGAGCCAATTCGTGCCAGATTGGGGGAACATGGGGGACATCTCCAGGCCGCTCGGGTTCGCTCTTGACCGCTTGATGCACTGAAATTTGTGGTCTGGCCTCCGGCGGGCTAATGGTTGCTGACCTTTTTGTTTTGGTGCATGGTGCGCGTTGCTGCAGCGAGGACGATGACCTCATGGAGCTGCTGTGGTGCAACGGCAATGTCGTCATGCAGAGCCAGGGTCATCGGAAGCTGCCGCCGAGGCCGGAGAAGGTTCCGTCGCCGGCGGTGGCGCCGGTGGTGGTGCAAGAAGACGAGGCCGGCCTGTGGTTCCCGTTCGCGCTCGCCGACTCGCTCGACAAGGACATCTTCACGGACCTCTTCTGCGAAGAACCACCGGGGGCGGCCGGCCTCGACAAGGCCGGCAGGGACGGTGCCCCGGTATTAGGGGACGTCGACAGGCGCAGCAGCCAGTCGTCCGCGGTGTCGGCGGCGAGCGACCTGATGCCCCCTCCCAAGTCCACGCACACGCACGTGTCCTGCTCCAGCAGGCAGCAATCGATGAGTCTGGCCGACTGCGGCGACAACGCCGGCGGCGTCCTGTCGGACGTCGTCCAGGCTCGGGCCGGGAAGGCGGCGATGGAGGAGGGCGCGTCGTCGACGCTGAGCGCGATCGGGGCGAGCTTCTGCGGGAGCAACCAGGTGCAGGTGCGGCGCGCGTTGAGCGAGCAGGGGCGCGCCGGCGGCCACACCACCGTCTATGGCGGCAGCGGCGCAGGCAGCGCTCTGCCCTCGGCGGTGGGGAGCGGAAATGCAAGCGCCAGAGGCAGGGGCCACGAGGCCACCGTCGCCTCCTCGTCGGGTCGGTCCAACTACTGCTTCGGTGCCGCCACCACCACCACCACCACCACCACCGGCACCGAGCCGACGAGCACGAGCAACCGGAGCAGCAAGCGCAAGCGGGGGCTCGACACGGAGGACTCGGAGAGCCCCAGCGAGGTAGGCATCTATCTCTCTCCCACTTGTACCCTGCCCACAGTATAATTCCTCTTCTTCTGACGTGGACGTGTTGCAACTGCGGCAGGACGCCGAGTCAGAGTCCTTGGCGCTCGAGCGCAAGCCGCCGCAGAAGCTCACGACGGCGCGGAGGAGCCGCGCCGCCGAGGTGCACAACCTCTCCGAGAGGGTGCGTTCCGTGACTAATTTCTTCTTGTGCGATCGATGGTCAATTGTTGATTACATCTCTGACGCTGACGGCTGCTGTTTCTGACGACGATTGCAGAGGAGACGAGACAGGATCAACGAGAAGATGCGAGCCCTGCAAGAGCTGATACCCCACTGCAACAAGGTGCCGATCGCGTCGCGCGCTGGCGCCATGGCGTATTTATTTCTTTTCTTGATCTGCTGGATTGGGGTTTTTGATTCCATTTTTGTGATGCAGACTGACAAGGCGTCGATGCTGGACGAGGCGATCGAGTACCTGAAGACGCTGCAGATGCAGGTGAACATGATGTGGATGGGCAGCGGCATGGCGCCGCCGGCGGTGATGTTCCCGGGCATGCACCAGTACCTGCCGCAGATGGCGCCCCCGTCCATGGCGCGGATGCCCTTCATGGCGCCGCAGCAGCAGGGCCACGGCGTGAGCCTGCCGGAGCAGTACGCGCACTTCCTCGGCGTCAACCACCACCACCTGCAGCCGCCGTCACACCACCACCACCAGGTTCCGTCTCCGTCCGTCCGCCGCCAAAACAAATTTCATTTCCAATGCTCCCGCCATTTTTTAATAAGATGGACTGGTGTTTCTTCCGGCAGCATTTTGCGCAGGGGGTGGGCTACTACCCGCTGGGGGCGAAGGCCCTGCAGCAGAGTCAGGCGCTCCACCACGTGCCCAATGGCGACGGCGGCGGCGCTACGCCTGCCGCTACCGCCAACACCACGCCGGGAAGCGCGATACACCCAAACAAAAGATGAGGTAAGACATGCACGCTTCTCTTCTCTTCTCTTCTCTATTGAAGTTTTTTTTCCTTTTTTTCTTTCCTTTCTCTTTGTTTTTCGGGCAAGAGAAGCTTCGGAAGCCCGTCGGAAGCTTTGGCAAGGAAGCCTGTTTGGTTTTGTCAAGCTTGATAAGTTGATATGTCACGTGGTTGCTTAGTCAGCTGTTAATATATATAGAATGAAATCAAAAATCACGTGTTCACTTCAATAACATCAAATAGTTTCAGCACCCACAAACTAAGCTTTACACCTGCAATCAATCAGATTGCACACACAGCATGGAATTCGAATAAGTTGGCAAAACATGGTCTCCATCATCTTAACAGACCTCTTTCATTTTGATACTCCTAGCACTGACCTGAACTACGCTATACCTCATCAGCATGCATATGTTCGAGTGTTACCATCATATGAAAACTACACCTCAACTGGCAATTACCCAGTGGTTCTGCATTTCTTCAGTGCCAACAAAATCCCGATTATCGCAAAAATACATGACGAAATATCTGAAAACAAGATAAGCTTCGGAGCATATGGTGCGAGAATCCGTCATTTCCGGACAATTTTCCCCATATGCCAAGAATTAGGGTGTCTCTAGCCAACTCATGTAGGTACGTGCAGCTAACCTAGCCATGTCAATGGTTTGTACCATTCTTAATTTGTCGCCATCAGGATACTTTTCAATGGTCACACCACGTACACATCTCTTGTGTCTTCATCTGTAGATATATATGTCTTCTTTTTTCACGCTAGCGGTCACAAGCACCCCAAATAATTCAAACACAAAACTAGTTTCAGGGCCATGGCAGCATATGACTCATTGTCCTAAATTTTCTTCTCATATGTATGACAGGGTAATTACTGAAACAAGATACGATGAGCAATAAAAAGGAAAGGAGCTGCGGCGGCACAGCGGCAGCAAGTAGCAACGGTATACATGGAGCAGAGGAAACGCCGATGGGAATCAAGTTCTTCCATCTTCTGCCCCCTTTGAGATCCTGGCAGGAAAATTGTAGCAAATCGTGTGGATCTCTTTTGTTTCATTTTTGATGGGAAATCGTGCGAATGTCTAGCTAACTGATTATATTGTTAATATAACCTTTTGGGTTTTGCTCTTGATACTACCTGGGGTTGGCATGCACCCTGCTTGTACTAATATTGAATTTCCATTTCTTTTGTCCAGAGTTGAAATTTGATTTCACATTTGTATTTACCTAGAAAATAGTGCTTGTGATAGGATTTTGAGGATGCTACCGCGGGCCAGGTCCAATGTAGATGTGTTTTTCTTATTCTTCTTCTTCTAGGATGATTAGTTCGGTATCAATGCTTGGTTTTTCATAGCATTGTTTTCAATAATAAGTAACACAAGGATGAAAGGAAAAAAAAGATCAGGTTATTTATGATCGGAGAAAAAGGAAGGGGCACATATAACTATATGAATAAACTGATGCAGAGGGGCGCGTGATTCTTCGTTTTCAACAACAAAAACTAAAAGAAGCTGCCAAGATACAAAATTTCTAGGACCTCACAAACACCTAAAGTGGTTGTATAGGTTTTTTTAATCACAATTGAAACAACTAAGGGAGATATCTTTTAGAAGAGGAGAATGTTGCTCTTCGACAGCGTTGAATGTTGCTCTTCTACAGCTTTGGTAGCGAGTTTTACTCTCCATTGTCTATGTGGATCTTTTTGTTGATTGTTGCGGTATTAGTATCCCGTGAGAATGATGTTGTGGTAGGCTAATCAATTGAAAAGATTGCAGAGCAAATGAATATAGGGTTTCTCTTTCCCTTCCTTATCCCTTGGTGGCTAGGGCAAACTCTTCCTTCCAGGCATCGCCAGCGAGCCCATGGATTCGCCTCCCCTCTGCCTGCCGCTCCGATGGCCGATCGCGCGCGGGGGGGGGGGGGGGGGGGGGGGGCGGTACTTCCGCTCCGGTTAGTAGTTTAGGTTAGGGTATTTTAGTCCTCGCAGGCGCGACACTCGGGTGGATGGCAACACTTCTTCTTCGAGTTTGTCTTTGGGGCTCTGATCCTCCTCGAGTTCGTCCATCCAAACGTAGTTGACTGAGTTTCGACGTAGATTTCTGTCGTGTCCTTGGGACGGTGCGGTTAGGATTTCTCGTCACATGGCAAGATTTGGCGTCAGTTGCTTCAGATCCATTCAATGGTTCAACGACGACGACTGCGACTCCAGGCACTAGCCTTTAGGTGCACGTGCACGAAGACTTTCCCGCTATCATCGACATGGTCAAGTCTGCTCCAGTGGGGGGAGGGGAGTGATACCGACGTGTCGGCGGCTCGTTCTGGTGGCGTTTGTGAATCTCGATATAGTATTTATTATGTTTGAGGTACTTTGTACTTTTGATGAACTTTCGATCATAATCAATTCGTAAAAAATATATCTTGCGGGACTAAGATGTTTGAAATAGGCGGAGCAGTGCTCTCTAACAGTTCCATCATACTTGCGCACCTCTTACCTTTTCTTTCCTTTCTTCTGGCGATCATTTATTCTGTCTCCAATCCAACTCCAACACCTTCAAAAGATGAAGAATCCGATGGGTCTTCCAAGGATTTGACTTCCAACTGGTATAAGAATCTCTTTGAAGTCGAGGGTGACTCCTCTGAATGCTCAACACCGGCTGCTTCCATGACGGTGGTAGACATGAAGCCAGCAGCGCAAACATTGGCAAACAGTACTATTGTTCTTCAAGAGAAAAGTTGAGGATCGAATTCGGTTAGGCCAGCAGCATCCATGGTTCTGTCGAGCTCGAGAAAGTGTTTGAAAGATGCATCGGTAGCCCAGCGATGATTGTCGAACTAGGTGGCCAGGTCGTATGCCACAGAAGCTGTTCATCAGCCACCAGGAACGCAGCATTGTTCTCCAGGCCAGTGGAGAGAAGACGTGGAATCTTGTCATCGCCTTATCGCCACAAGCTGTCTGCCCGAGCGCGACCCGATCGAGAGAGGCTGCTCAGTTCATCACACCCTAGCTTCTTCGGAAAGGCGCGTACAGTGGTGATGGACGAATCCAGCCATGACCCGGAAAAGAGGAAGGATTCTGTTCAATCAGGCAGCAGCAACACGCGTTCTAGCTAGCCCCATATCTTGTTCTCGTACCTGTAGGTTGGCGACCTGGACCCAGCCGCCGTGTTCTCTTCCCCCTGCCCAGATCTTGGACCTGCGTGCATGCATGCATGCACATGTATCCATCGCTTGGTGATCAGAAGATCAGATACTGTTGTCTGCTGGTCAGCGACGAAACAAGTACACAAAGCTTGCCTGCTCGTGTACTTTCAGAGGCCGTCAAGACATAGATACGTATTGGGGCCTCGGGGCACAATAGAACAATCAAACGTGTTAGAGATATGACACGTAAATTAAACAACAAACAAATACTTACAACCCGACGCATAAAAGATGTTGTCAAGCTCTCAATGATAAAAGGATAGATTAGATTATGATAGGTTAGGTAAATAGGTCTCACAAGAACGCAAAGTCAAAGAAAGAAATAAAAAATACAACAAGGTATTTTTGATTTTTTCGATTAATAGATTTGAAAACAAGATGACAAAAGAGTAGATTGGAAAACAATATGTTGGAAAGGTAGACGCAGGGGTCATATGTTTCATTAGTGACTTCTCTCATGAGTATAACACACGATGGGTGAACAAATTACTGTTGAGTAATTGATAGAAGATCAAATAATCATGACAATATTCAGGCAATGAAACACAAAATCAACAGACGAGATACGAGATTTTAACATGAAAAATCACTCCAAGGCGAAGGGTAAAAATCCATGGGCGTCGGCCAACTATTTCCACTATATCGAAAGAGATTACAAACGTCGGGAATTTACAACCGATCAATGTGTCTCATGTGACGGCTTACAATATATATATATATATAGAGAGAGAGAGAGTCTATTCATCATTCAGGGTCTAGAATAAGTTATTCTTCATCCGAGGCAATATTACAATCGTTTCATAAATAAATTACATTTCAAACCCAAATAGTTACATTTATATTGATTTACTACATAAAGTATGACATACAAAATAAAAATATAAGTCATAACACCCGAAAAATCACATTTTATGTATATTTTGCACTATGTTTTTATGTTTGTAAATTTACATGACATAAATATTTTTTACGGTGACTATATATTTTTTTACGGTCTCTTTTTACGTATGAAATATGATAAAATTTACGGAACGTAAAATTATGGTGCATTGATGTAAAAATAGAGGGGGTAAAGAATAACTATTCCTCACCCAGGATGACGAATAGTCAACCTCAGATGAAGAATAACTTATTCTGTACCCTGGGTGATGAATAGACTTTATATATATATATATATAAGTCTATTCATCACCCAGGTAATCTTACGATCGTTTAATAAATAAATTACATTTGAAATGGAAATATTTACATTTATATTGATTCATTGCGTAAAATTTGGTATAAGAAAACAAAAATATAAGCCATAAATCTAGAAAAATATATGTATATTTTACACTATGTTTTTATGTTTATAATTTTACATGACGTAAAATACTTTTTACGGTGAGTATACGTTTTCTTACAGTCTCTTTTTACGTTTGAAATAAAATAGAATTTACGAAACGTAAAATTACGGTGCATTGATGTGAAAATCGACGAGGGTGAAGAATAACTATTTCTCACCAAGGGTGACGAATAGTCGATCCCTATATATATACACACACACACACACACTGATGACCTAGGTCAATAGGCTCCGCTTCGGCTAAGCATATCGTGGACGCGCCTCGTTCCGCTCGCTCGTCAAAAGTTAGTCTTTATCTTTATACTTGAATTTAGAGCGAGCAACTAGTTAGCGATCACTCCTTTGGGAGCCTCCCAGCGATCACTCACACGCGTTTAAAGCCGCGCTCTGAGCGTTTCCTTCAGATTTCATTTTTTATTTTTTTCGCACGCGTTTTTGTTCTTTTTGATTGGGTTTTTTCTGGTTTTTTGTGTTCCAATTTTTCACCGCTCTTTCCTAGTCTTTGGACCAAATAATTAAAAAAGAAATTGCACCAAAAAACACGTTTTGTTTTTCACAAGAGGCATGGTTTGCCTTTCGAAAAGGGGAAAGCGCGTTTTCTATTTTTTTTTTGCGGGAGACACGGTTTTGCTTCCACGAGAGGCACGATTTTGCTTCCGTGAGAGGCACGATTTTGTCATCGCGAGAGCACGGCTGTGCCTCTCGGAAAGGAAAAAACGTGGTTTTTTGCTAGAGGCACGGTTTTGCTTCCACGAGAGGCACCGTTTTGCCTTCGTGAGAGCTACGGCCGTGTCTCTTGGAAAGGACAAAAATGCGTTCTTTTTTTCGTGAGAGGCATGGTTTTGTTTTCGCGCGAGTCATGACCGTACCTCTTGGAAAGGAAAGCATGTGTTTTCTGTTCGTTTTTTCTATCGCGAGAGGCACGATTTTTTAGTCCGCTTTTCTGCCAGCTTTTTTTTGAAAAAAAAAAGTTTGTCAAAAATTATCAATATGAGATCTAATTTTAAAGATCACGACGCGAGAAACCCAATCGTGAAAACGGTTCGAGATTTGAACGCACGGGTTAAAAGATAAAACATTTTGAAAATGCAAATCTACGAAAATAAGAAAAAAATCTCAACAAATGACACATATACAATACGCCTTTTATCGTAACCTGGGAAATGGAAAATAAATTTAGAAAAATATACTCACCAATTAGTGATTTCAAAATTTGAAGCATGACATAACAAAACGGACGTCATCAAACATCCACGGACGGCTGGACGCCCCTCATCCAACCATATTCACGAAGCTCTTGTCCAATGAAATGGAACATTGCTTCGGTACATCTCCTCACAAACCATATAAAAAAGCATGATCATTTTTTTACCATAAGGTATACATCTCCGTATGTGGCATGTACCAGATGTACGTACATGTACATAGTCGATCAACCTGCCCATCACACCCCTTCGTCCTAGGCCTGGCCCGTTTTTCTTTCCTTTTTAAATATCAAAAAAATAGGTGCCATAGGTAGGATTACAACTCCCAACCTTTTGGTTTACTTCCACGCACTATAATCAATTGGGACAACTCACTTGTTGTGCCTAATTACTTCTTTGATTCTTCTTGTTGTGCATCTTCTGTCTAGTTTCTTTTCTTTTCGTTCTTTTTTTTTACTTTTTTTTATTTTGACAAATTGGTACAGATCAACAAAACTCATGGATAAAACAAAATCATGATTTTGACAAATATATAAGGAATTTCTAAAAAAATGCGGATTCTGCTAAACAAATCACGGGTTTTGAAAAAAGTTCACATGATTGAGAAAAGTTCAACATTCTGAAAAAAGTTCATTGATTTTGAACTTAGAAGATCATAAGTTTGAAAAAAGTTCATTAATTTTTTAAAAATTCAATAAAATCGAGAAAAGCTCACCCGGTTTTTAAAGAAAGTTCATGGATTTGATTTTTTAGTGATTTTGATAACAAAAGTTCACAAATATGAAAAATGTTCATCGCTTATCGATTTTTGAAAAAGTTCATGTATGTTTATAAAAAAATATGAATTCGAAAAAAGTTTACCAAATTTGGAAACAATGTTCAGGAATTCAAAAAAAACTCACCTGATTTTGACAATAGATCATGGATTTTATGAAGTTCATGCATATTGCAAAAAATATCATGAACGTTTAAAAAAACTTCACTATAACTTAAAAGGTTTTCTAATTTGAAGATTTTTTTTGAATTAAGAAAAGAAAAAAATCATAGCAAAAAACGCGAAAGAGAACGTACAAACCAGAAAAGAATACCATACATGTTATATTTGTGACAAAAGAGAAAAAAAACATAAGCATGTGTTATATTTGTGAATAAAGAGAGAAAAAGACATAAGCCCAGGTTCGATTTTGCCCCAATGCATGTGTTTTTGCTTAGTTTTCGAATCTTAGAACAAAGAAAAGAACTAAATGGGTCGAGCCCAGGACGACGAGTTGGTGTGCACCAAGATGCAAAAGGTGATATAATGGGCCGAATAGGGATTTGGGTATACATATACATCGGATGAAGGCTTTACAAAATATGATCATGTTGCCCTTTCTTATGAAGAGGTATAGCCTAATCCGAGTCGTCCTTGTGTTTAGGGGATGTACCAAAATAGAGGTGAATGAAAAAAGTAAAACCACTTGCCATCAGTCGGCTGATGAGAACACGCACATCCATTAGATCTTTTTTGTTATAATGATTCGGCGAGCAACCTATGTACATAATTTAGGTTTTGCAACTGACCTGATGTTGCAATCTCCACCACCGCAACAAATAGTCTATTGCAAGATCAAGATCTCACGCGGATCCTCGACCGCCTTCATATGTTCTTTATTCCGTGATCCCGACATAGTAGCAGCGGAACGGGGTCCCCACTTGCCATTAGCCGGGGGTTGGGCGGGTGGCCGCTGTGGTGCGCTGTTGTAACTGGGGGGTCTAGCGCGGTCTTTGCCGTGGTGCTTGCCGCCCGCCCCCACCACATCTGTCAACCGCGCGCAATGCACATGCCTCGTCGGAGAGGAGGATGGCTGCGAGGCAACCTGGTTGGCGGTCCGGCGCTCGCCGACGGTAAGGGGCGGTGCCGCTCCTCCCTCACCATGGTTCGATAGGAGCTCATGGCGAACGAGTTGGTCTTTTTCTTGCAACATCCTCCCTCTTGTAAGAAAGATTTTTGCAACATTAGTAATGTTGCAAAACTTTCTTCAGTAACACATGCGCAAAGGTGAAGACAGTTTTTTCGCAACATTACTCTGTTGCAGAAAAAATTATGTAGAAATACCTCCATTGCAAAAGTTCCGCAACATGAACTCTGTTGCAAAAGTTCCACAACATGAACTCTGTTGCAAAAGTTCCACAACATGAACTATGTTGCAAAAGTTCCGCAAAATGAACTTTGTTGCAAAAATTTTTGCAACATGAACTCTATTGGAAACGTTCGAGCGCAAAATCATCCTTGTTGCAAAGCTAGCAGCTGAATCTCACGGCTACCCCATGTTATACCTAGGCATATCTAGGGCCGGGCCGGGCCTCGGGTCGGGCTAAAAAAAGCCCGATGGTAAAAACCCAGACCTGAGCCCGGCCCGGCCCGGCCACCGGGCCTAGTTTTTGGGCCCGAGCCCGAAAAAAGCCTGGCCCGGCCTGACAGGCCCAGCCCGACTAGGCGTAGTTTACAATTTCATCGGGCCTGAACCCGACCCGGCCCGACCACCGGGCTTAAAATCTAGGCCCGAGCCCGGCCCGTGGGCAAGGTCGGGCCAGGCCGGGTCGGGCCGGGCCGACCGGATCGGGCTGCCCATGGCCAGGTCTAGCCCACATTGAATCAAATGGCTCGTGAGGCGGCAGGTCTTAAAAAAAGATCCACCCACAGACGTAGCATGGCCCTTTAAAAAGGAGAAGAAGAGAGGGAGTAAAAACGTGAATTTGTGTGGGGTTCGGCACATAATTGGTTCTCTCAAGTACTCATCGCCGAATACCTTCACCACAATAACGATAATTCTTGCCACTGCGTTACTTCAGGTGCTCTACTTCATAGAACAGTCTCATCAACAACATCTCTAGGTGTACCATATGCAACCATGCTTAGAGCAACAGAGTATTTATTGGGAGGAGAAAATGACAATGCGCAAGTACTTTTCTTCCTTGGCCTCAAGTTGGGATCACATTCCTTCACACAATCCACTATACACAAGAGCTAATTTCCGCGCATTCGAAATTGACAGGGAAACCTCCCCTCATATTATATCGGTTAGACTCTAAAGTAGTCCGTGTGGAGGTCACCGTGGCCCTTTATAATATCCCGACTAGCAACTGTCCTACCAGACATCGAACCCCTAAAGTTGAATACATCTTCCTCTTCCTTCTCCATTTGTCCAAGGATGCTCATCATCATCATCAACAACAACTTTTCTTTATCGTCGTCATCGCTATGTGACGACGAATTAAAGAACTCCTTGTAAATATCCTCATATCGTGTCCCTATAAATATGCAAGCAAACCCTTGAAAAACAGTTCGGACATTTTGTCATACACATGGTGGATGAGGTGTATGACAGGTGCACTAGGATGTACTGAAGATGTGTGTGGAGCAGCAACATATTCAGGAGACAACGGCCTCCTAGGATGAAGGGGCGACGATGGAGCTTCGGGTGGGGGCCATACGTGGTTAGTTGCGAAGCTTAGGGTGGGGAAGACGGGGATACAAATAAATCTTTTGGTCAGGGAAGAACGCGATGGGATGCAGATTGAACATGAGAGGAAGAGAGTAGGCGAGAAGCAAGGGGTTGAAGGTCAATTTAAAAGGATTTAGGGTTGGTCCGGCATGTCTGGTCTGATGTGACACACGATATGGACGACCCTAAATCCGCCCATATGGTTTAGGTCTGGGGTAAACACACAATATGGTCAAATAAGCTTGGTAGCATTTTGTTAGGGCACTGTTTGACCAGACATATGGTGAGGGTTTAGGGATGTAAATGGCATGCAATTTAAGCCTATATGAGGCCACTTATAGGTCTTATAGTTCAAGAATGTTGTTTCTATCAATAAAATGAACCACCAAGCTAAATAAAGGGGCGTTGTGGTGCCGTTTATTGCGTCATTTACATCCCTATGAGGTTTGTGGTGTGCTTGGAAATGCTTCAACTCTCCTTTGGGACCATGTGAGATCCAATTAAATAGGGCCACATCATTGCCATTGTATACGAGAAGGACGTCAATCCCAATGAACGTTTGCTGGGGGCATGGAATTTATGAATGGCCACATGATAGTTTTGTGTGTATGTGTGTGTGGGGGGGGTGAGGATGGGTTGGCATTTTTAAAACAGCTAGGTTTTGAAATTGGGGAGGGGGGGTTCTGCATAAAAATGCCACCATCGGATGCAGATCTAATGGATCTGAGGACGTTCACCAAGATCTTGTTCCTCACGAACGTATGCCAGATAGCATTTCCAAAATAAAAAAATCTCTAGGTCTAACAAAGCTCTTCTTTTTAATTGCTCCTCATTCTCGAGGGTGGAAATCGTAAAAACTCTGGCCGAAGAGAAATCCCTTTCCTCCAACACCGATGTTCTCCGCCATTTGATCCCGAGACCTCGGTCGATGGAGCCCTCCGCCGCACGTTCGGCCTCACCAACATTCATAATATTCCTAGTTTAATATTGGGGAACTAAATGTACCGAGCCCAGGACAGCGAGTGGGTGTGAGTGACGTGGCTTGGGACCATGTCGGTATTTCCCCAAAGGGGAAGGGATGATGCAGCACAACTACGGTAAGTATTTCCCTGAGTTATGAAACCAAGATATCAATCCAAGGAGGAAGACCACACAACGCTATGTAAAAGGCACCTGAACGCAAAGAACAAATACTTGCAACCCGACGCGTAACAGAGGTTGTCAATCTCTCAACGGTAAAAAGATAGATTAGATTGTAATAGATTGGGCAAACAGATCTTAGAAGAACACAAAATAAAATAAGTAAATAAAAACTACAGGAAGGTATTTTTGGGTTTTTGAATTAATAAATCTGAAAATAAACACGAAAAAAAGAGAGATCGGAAAGCAATATGTTGGAAAAGTAGACCCGTGGGCTGTAGGTTTCACTAGTGGCTTCTCTCATGAGTATAACACACGGTGGGTAAACAAATTACTGTTGGGAAATTGATAGAAGGTCAAATAATCATGACGATATCCAAGGCAATGATCATTATATAGGCGCACCCAAGATAAGTAGACCGAAATGATTCTGCATCTACTACTATTACTCCACACATCGACCGCTATCCAGCATGCATCTAGTGTATTAAATCCATGGAAAAATGGAGTAATTCAATAAGAACGATGACATGATGTAGACAAGATATATTCATGTAGGAATAGACCCCATCTTGTTATCCTTAATGGCAACGATACATGCATATCTTGCTGCCCCTTCTGTCACTGGGGAAGGACACCCCAAGATCAAACCCATCACAAAGCACCTTTTCCCATGGCAAGAAAAATCGGTCTAGTTGGCCTAACTAAACCAAAGATTCAAAGAAGAAACATGAGGCTATAAGTAATCATGCATATAAGAGATCAAAGAAGACTCAAATAATATTCATGGATGGAAACTGATCATGAACTCAAAATTCACCAAATCCCAACAAACACACCGCAAAAAGTCATTACATAAAATAGATCTCCAAGAGAACATTGTATTGGGAATCAAGAGAGAGAGAGAGAGAGGAAGCCATCTAGCTACTGCCTACAGACTCGTAGGTCTATGGTGGAGAGGCACCTATGAAGAAGATGAACCCCTCCATGATGGTGTTAGATTGGATCTCGTGGTTCTGGAACTTGCGGCAGCTGGAATTGTGTTTCTTAGACTCCCCTAGGGTTTTTGGAATATTTGGGTATTTATAGAGCTGAAAGGCGGTGGAGTGGCATCCCGAGGTGGGCACAACCTACCAAGGCATGCATGGGGCCTCTAGCGCGCCCTGGTGTCTTGTGCTCTCCTCGGCCCTCCTCTCTGGCACTTTTTTGGCCCACTGGATGTCTTCTGGCCCATGAAATTCTCCAAAAAGTTTCATGGTGTTTGGGCTTCGTCTCGTACTGATATTCTGTGAAGGAAAAAAACAAGCAAAAAACAACAACTGGCACTTGGCACCATGTCAATAGGTTAGTCCGAAAAAATGATATAAAGTTGCTATAACATGATTGTAAAACATCCAAGATTGATACTATAACAACTTGGAACAATAAAAAATTATAGATACGTTGGAGACGTATCAGCATCCCTAAGCTTAATTCCTACTCGTCCTCGAGTAGGTAAATGATAAAAACAGAATTTTTGGAGTGGGATGCTGCCTAACATGTTTAGAACATTTTCATTTCTTTCGTAGCATGGACATTTGGACTTTTAGATGGTTAAAAGCAATAGTCTAGTTTTCAAATGAAGACTTTAATACTCAAGCATATCAACAAGCAACCATGTCTTTCAAAATATCAACACTAAAGCAAGTTATCCCTAGCCCATCATGCTCAATCATTGATCCATTCATGAAACACACACAAATTTTGGCTACACCTAATGCTCAAGTACGATCATAGTTCCCCCTAGTTGGTGCTTTATAAGAGAAGATGGAGACTCAAATTAAAATAAAAAATGCATAAAGTAAATAGATAGACCCTTCACAGAGGGAAGTAGGGATTTGTAGAGGTGCCACATTTCAAGGTTTAAATTGATAGAGAAAAATACTTTGGGTGGCATGCCTTTCGTGTCAAATCTCATGATATGTGATGAATAAAAATATAGTTCCCAGTAAAATACCGATGGTTGTTAGAAGAAAGAGGGTATGCCACTCGGGGCATCCCCAAGCTTAGTTGCTTGTGACTTTCTGGATATTATCTTGGGGTGCTTTAGCATCCCCTAAGATTAAGCTCTTCATACTCCTTATTCCTTCATCGATCGTGATCTCAACCAAAACTTGAAAACTTCAATCACACAAAACTTAACAAAATTCTCTTGATAAAGCAAATTAACACTCTAATTACTATTGCAAAGCCATTCATATTTTATTATTGCATTAAATCTACTGTGTTCTAACTTTACCATGACTTATACCCTCCAATACAAGCCATAGATTCATCAAAAAAAGCACACAATGCAATGAAAACAGAATATGTATCAAACAGAACGGTCTATAGTAATTTGTACTCTACCCATACTTTCATAGATCTAAAAATTCTGGAAATTAGGAAGACGTAAAGAATTTGTACGAAAATACTCTGTTAAAATTTCAGCTCATTATAATGTTTCAATAAAAATTGAAAATTCTCGCACTGGAGACAAAGTTTCTATTTCACATTCAGCATTGTTTCTACTCATCTTATGGATCATCCTAAAGGTTATAATTGGCACAAACACTAAATAAAAAAATAAAAAACACAATCATAACAGAGGCATAATAGTGAAAAAATCAAAAACAGAAAGGAAAAAGTAAAAACAATTTATTCATTGGGTTGCCTCCCAACAAGCGATGTCGTTTTACGCCCCTAGCTAGGCATAACACATAGATTCAAGTGTTGTCATCTTTACTTACTCCATAGAAGGCCCTCATGATTGATTAATAAGGTGTCTTAATTATTGTTCTATGGAAGTGTTCCATACCCTTTCTAATTGGAAACTGAAATTTAATGTTGCCTTCTTTCATATCAATCATGATGCCTATAGTTTGTAAAACCGATCTAGCAAGTATGATGGGACAAGATGGATTGCAACCAATATCAAGAACGATAAAATCAATGGGAACATAGTTCCTATTTGCAAGAATAAGAACATCATTAATTCTTCCCAAAGGCTTTTTAATAGTAGAATCCGCCAAGTGTAAATTAAGGGAACATTCTTCAATATTGGTAAGACCAAGCACATCACATAGTGATTTCAGAAATGTGGAAACACTAGCACCAAAATCACATAAAGCGAAGCATTCATAATTTTTAATATTGACTTTAATAATAGGTTCCCACTCATCACGCAATTTTCTAGGGATTGAAATCTCTAATTCCAACTTTTCTTCTACGGATTTCATCATGGCATCAACAATATTTTTAGTAAAAGTTTTATTTTGTTCATAAGCATGGGGTGAATTTATCATGGATTGCAGCATAGAAATACAATAAACCAAGGAGAAACTCATAATTAAAGTCTTTGTAAACAAATATAGTGGGCACATCACTAGTTAAAGTTTTGACCTCTCCAAACCCACTTTTATCAAAAATTTCATCAAGATTTTCACCCTCCAAATTGTTAGGATGCACTCTAGCTAAAGTTGACTCTTCTTAGGTCCCTTGACCTTCAATATTAGTATTACTAAATAAGGAATCAATAGAGCAAACACCAACCATTTTAAGAGCTTCATCATTACTATGAAAGTAATTACTAGAAAACATTTTTTTCTAAAAATTCTCTTTTAGCTCTAAGCATAGAGGTTCTTTTCTAAATTTCATCCATAGAAGCATATAAATCTTTAATTGATTCATTAATCTTAGGTGTAAAAACATTCAACTTGAGATTTTCTACATCATGGGAAATTCTATCAATGCATCTAGACATATCATCAATCTTATTCAACTTTTCTTCTATTGTACTATTGAAAGTCTTTTGAGCATTGATAAGTTCTTTAAAAATATTCTCAAGATCAGAGGTGTTCCTATTATTATTGTAAGAAGAATTACCATAGGAATTGCCACAATTATTAGAAGAATTTCTAGGAAAAGGCCTAGAATTAAAATTACCTCTATAAGCATTGTTATTGAAATTGTTTTGCGAGATAAAATTCACATCTAGGAGCATTATTTTTCTCAATAAAAGTAGACAAACGCACATCATTAAGATCAATAGGAGCATTTTTACTAGCAACCAACTTCATAAGAGCATCAACTTTGTCACTCAAGTACAAATTTCTTCAACCAAATTCACTTTTTTACTAGTAGGTGCTCTTTCAGTATGCCATTGTGAATAATTTGCCATAATATTATCTAGAAATTTAGTAGAATAACCCAAAGTAATTTCCATAAAATTACCACCCGAGGCGGAATCTAAAAGATTTCTAGAAACAAAATTCAATCCCGCATAAAAAAATTGTATGATCGTCCAAAGATTTCAATAATGAGTAGGATAATTTCTTAGCATTTATTTCATTCTTTCCCAAGATTGAGCAACATGTTCAAGATCAAGTTGCTTAAAATTCATGATTTGAGTTCTAAGGGAAATAATTTTCATGGGCGGAAAATACTTAGTAATGAAAGCGTCCTTGCACTTATACCAAGAATCAATAATATTGCGAGGCAAAGAAGAAAACCAAAATTCACGATCACACAAGGAGAAAGGAAATAATTTCAAGTTCACAATATCATTGTCCGCATCTCTTTTCTTTAGCATATCACACAATTCTACGAACGTATTTAGATGGGACGCGACATCCTCATTAGGAGTACCGGAAAGTTGATCTCTCATGACAAGATTCAACAAAGCAGCATTAATATCACAAGACTCCGCACTAGAGGCGGGAGGAGCAATTGGAGTGCTAATAAAATCATTATTATTAGTATTGGAAAAATCACACAATTTTATATTTTTCTTGAGTCATTGTGACTACGCAAACAAGATTGCAAGCAAATAGGAGATCTAGTGAGAAAAGGGTAAACGAAAAAGAGGGCGAATAAAATGGAAAAATTATGAAGTGGGGGAGAGGAAAACGAGAGGAAAATGGAAAATAATATAAATTGCAAGGAGATGAGATTTGTGATTAGGAACCTGATTGGTGTTGATGATGTATCCCTGGCACGAAGATTGGCATGCGAGGAGATTTCTTCCTCCCAGGCAACGGCGCGAGAAATTCCTTTGATGTGGCTTGAGACTGCGTCGATATTTCCCCAAAGAGGAAGGGATGATGCAACACAACGTCGGTAAGTTTTTCCCTCAGTTATGAAACCAAGGGATCAATCCATAAAAGAAGATAGAGCAACTATGTAAACGACACCTGCACACAAATAACAAATACTTGCAACCCGACGCCTAAGAGAGGTTGTAAAGCTCTCAACGATAAAAAGATAGATTAGGTTATGATGATTTTGGCAAATAGATCTCGCAAGAACACAAAATAAAATAGGTAATAGGTTTCACTAGTGGCTTCTCTCATGAGCCTAGCACACGGTGGGTGAAGAAACTACTGTTGGGCAATTGATAGAAGATCAAATAATCATGACGATATTAAGGAAATGATCACTATATAGGCATAACGTCCAAGACAAGTAGACCGAAACAATTTTGCATCTACTTATATTACTCCACACATCAACCACTATCCAGCATGCATCTAGTGTATTAAGTTCATGGAAAAACGGAGACATGATGTAGACAAGATCTATTCATGTAGTAATAGACCCCATCTTGTTATCCTTAATGGCAACGATACATGCGTACCTTGTGACACGTCTTCATCGTATCTATATTTTTTTATTTCATGCCAATATTATACAACTTTCACATCCTTTTGGCAACAATTTATATCATTTATTGGACTAATCTATTGATCCAGTGACTAGTGCTAGTTCCTGTTTTTTGTTTGATTTTTATTTTGCACAAATTCCATATCAAACGAAGTCGAAATGCAATAAAAATTTACGAAGATTTGTTCAGAATATTTGTGAATTTTGAGAAGTGGAATCAACACAAATGGAAGGCCACAGCAAGCACAAGACACCAGGGTGCGGGCCAGGGCCCAGGCACACCCTGGTGGGTGGTGCTCACATCATATGTCGGGTGGATCTCTCCTTTGTGCGCAAGAAAGCTAATTTTTGGATAAAAATCCCCTCAAAATTTCAGCCCAATCGGAGTTACGGATCTCCGGAAATATAAGAAACGGTTTTCGGCCAGAAAAGAGGAACGCGAAACAGAAGAGAACAGAGAGGGAGATCCAATCTCGGAGGAGCGGGCTGCCGCCCCTCCGCCGCCATGAAGGACAAGGAACAGAGGGGGAACTCTGCTACCATCTAGGGGGAGTCCAAGGAATAATAAGAAGAAGGAGGGGGGCTGTCATGGGAACGAGCCTGATAGTAGAAGGTAAGGGTATGAAGGGAGAGGGCAGAGTCCTAGCTACGGCGAGGGTGTACACACAGATGTATGAGTTCAGGCCCCTCTCGTGGAGGTAACAGCCCTACATCTCAGTGCTCTAGAGCTTTGTCATGTGGAATGTAAAGATTACAGTGGTTGCGAACCCTTGTGCCAGAGGGGAGGGGCGGCTTATATAGAGCTTGCTGCCCATCATAATTACCCGGCATCCAAGGGTCCGATCGTGGGTTTAAAGACTAGCGTTACTAGTAACGTACATAATAAAAGCTACTAATGACGAAAGGCCTAACGCCTGCCTGTTGGCCTCCTGGGGGTGGCTTCTGGTCTTCTGGCATCGACTGAAAGTGAGGTCTTCTGAGTGACAAAGGACTTTCGAGTGGACGAAAGAAGTCTCCGAGTGGATTTCTTATTGAATGACTTGAGCGCCACCAGGAATCCAGTCGGGAGCTTACTCGTGATCTTCAAGTCCTCCAATGTAATGCCCTTAGGTAGGGTATGTAGGTCAGGCCTAGGACCCTACCCTAGGTACATATCCTCATCATTAGCCCCTGAATGGATCATGGTTCGAGTGGTGAATGGGGATATCGATGTCAGTTCAGAACAAGACACCAAATATTCCGAATGATATTCGGGGCTTCAATGAAACTTGCGTTGACTGAACTCTTCGTCATTCGTCCGGATCAATTCATCCTTGAAAGTGCCCGAGGGAATGTTCGATGCCAATTTTGTTTCGAGTGATCTGAAGGAATCTTTGGAGGTGACGGGTCGGTCTATCAGACCCGGATCTTGTGGGATACGAAAATTTGGGAAGCGCGCGCGCCAGCGACGATGACGCCACGATCGGGGCAAGTGGGGGCATGACGCCTCAATTTTCGCGTCGGTCATTTCACCATGTACAGGGCGTCGTCAGCGGTTGGCGTGTGCGGTGATCTCGAGGGCCCACCCTTTAGTGAGGCACTTGGCGGGGTATAAATCTCGAAGCACCACAGATTGCACAGTAATGTCCCCCAATCTTCCTCTCTTCCTCTGCCTCCTCTGTCCTTAGTGCAACATTTCGCTCTTCTCTGACGAGCGCAGCCACCGCGATGACGAAGGGAACCACGAAGAAGTTAGAGCGCGCCAAGAAGGGGGCGGCGAAAGGCAAGGGCAAGAAGCCCTGGACCACTTGGTTCATCGCGCTGCCGAGATGGATCCAGGGAGACTTTCTCCCCTCGGTGGTCACTCAAGCAGACATCGATGGCCTGGTTGCCGACGGACTTGTGGCGGACGGTGCCTGGAGGTTGTCGGAGGGAGAGCATGAGCCGGAGCCACGCAAAGAGAGCAGGTTCTCCTCCTCTCCCATGTCAAAAGAGGTTTTTCTATGCCTCCCCACCCGTTCATTAGAGGGGTTTTGAACTTCTTTGTTGCTCAGCTCCACCACTTCCCGCCTAATGCAATTTCCTACTTGTCCGCTTTCATCACTTTGTGCGAGTGCTTCCTGGGTTGCCCTCCTCACTGGGGCTATTCAAGCACATCTTCACAGTTAGATCTTAGACTGTAAAGAAAGCCCTCCCTGAGGATGGGAAAAATCATGTACTGCAGCTGTGTGGGGGTCTAGGACTTCAAAAGAGAGCTCATAGTTCCTTCCCTTCTATGACCTTTCTTGAATCTATTAGAGGCTCGCAGTCGACATGGTTTTCTTCCAAAGATGTAGCTTCTCCGAAATTGTCGACTGGTCTTTCCCCTTTCACATCTGATCGTCCAGCCGTCCCCAAGTCTCTAACGGTGTCAGAAGAAGGACAAGTCCAAGTGGGAATCTTGGCAGACTCCAAGGTGAAACTTATTCGGGGCGGAGTGATCGGCATGTATCTCTTGAAAACATTCCTCAGTCGATGGATTCAGCCGCTCTAGGCCAGGGATCACACCATGTGGCACTATGCAAGACCCGAGGATTCGACCAGGACACACCGAGAAGAGGTTCCACAAAAGACTGTCGAGCAATGGCTTCACAGTATCACCGGGGCATCCGACAATCCCTTTAGGAGCCAAGAGGATCCGACCTTACTCGGCCAAAAACCCGCCGAAGAATCTGGTAAGTTGAACTTTGTCGAGTGAAGTACTTGTACTGTCGAGTGATCGATTGATTTATTGACTGACTTCCTTGTTTGAATCACATAGGAGTGGACGCATATGTATTTTCCCATACCCAATGGGAACCAGCGTGAAGATGGAGGGGTGAGCGAGGGCGGCAGTGTGGACGCCGTCGGCTCTTCTGAATCTGAAGACGAAGGTGAAGACTCGAGTGAGAACGAGGAGGAAGTCGAGTCTCCTCCTCGCATCGAACACCATTCTAAATCCCGCCAAGAACCTACAACTGCTGAAGAGAAGGCCCCAGTCCCGAGTGAGAAGAACCTGAAACGGAGTCGACCTTCGACCGTCGAGTCGAGTGAGCGATCGGCGAAGCAACCCAAGCAGAATGTAACCAAACCTCGCAAAGCTCTGCCATGCATGAGGATGGTTGTGCCTGTCATCTCCACGTGAGTATTTACTTTCGAATTTTCGATGTCGATTGTGACTTTGAACTCTTGTTGACTAAGTGTCATTTGATCTATCAGAGCTGCTACTTAAGTGACATCACCTCAATGTGACGGAGGGGAAGCAATGGACGTAGACACTGCTGATGCAGCCACTTCCCATAGAGGTACTCGAATCTTCAGTTCTACTTCTCAAATACGGTTTGTCGATTGCAAAAGTTAATATTGCCGATTGATAACTGCAGAAATCATCCAGCTGGAAGATGACGAAGAACACCTTGGGGGCACGGGAGGCGGAAGCGAGACCCTAGGCACCCCGCACATACGTACTCGAAGAACTTCATCCGTGCAGACGCATCAGCGGTCGACCGTCGGATCTACCCAGGGGATAAGCGACTCGACACGTGTCAGAGCTGACCCTACAGTGCCTCTCTCGAGTGCCCCACCAGCTGCTTTGACTATCGTGACATCAACTCCAACCGAACCTACTCACATCACCTTAACTGCCCCAGCCAATACGCCGATCCCGCCAGTGACAAATTTTCCTCTGCATCGCGTTCCGGAAGACCAGACCGGAGATGCAAAGGAGGCCATGATCCAGGCGGAGCAGATGATGCTGTGCACCAAGGAAGTGTATGAGGCCAGCAAGTTGGCCTATGATGCTAGCACAGCGCTTCGCACCAATGTTCGAGTAAGTTCGATTGTAAGTACATTTCCGATTGAATTCTTGTCTTCTTTGGTTGTACACCCACTGGGGTGTTTTTTTCCTGCTTGTAGAATGTTTCAAGGTCCTCCACTCGAATAGATCAGGTCTTTAATCGAGTAGGATTTGGTCCAGTGGGGGCACTCCAAGTGCACCCACTAGGTGTAGTCCCCGAGACCGCCGTCGAATGCTTGCACCGACAGAGGTCTTAGAGTTTGTCGTATGCGGGATACATTTGCCGTTGATCGCACCACAACGAGGCTACCTTGTAGGTTTCATGGATATCATTGATCAACCATCATATGCCGCTATTCCAAGGGTGCAGAGTAGGGTGGCATGGCACTCGACAAATCGAGTGATGGATGTGCTTATGCTTGCGCATGTTTTTTTCTTCTGCCACTCGATAGGTTGAGAGTTAGCAGATCCAGTGGGGGCACGCTAAGTGCACCCACTGGGTGTATTCCTTGAGACCGTTGCCGAGTGCTTGCACTGGCGGGGGTCTGATAAAGATCGTTGATAATTGACAGGGCAGACCTTGTCGAATGTTTTAGTAACTAGTGGGGGCACGCTAAGTGCACCCCCTGGGTGTAGCCCCCCAGGCTACTGTTGATTACAGGCGATGAGCAGTGGTCTTGAAAACTTGAAATCGGAATTTTTGTCGTACGCAGAGTACAGTTGTCACTTGGCATGTCGAGTGTATTTTATTTTTCTTAGTCGTCCCGAACCGAAGCTACCTTGTAGGTTTTATGGACATCATTTGATCAACCATTATATGACGCTACTTCAAAGGTGCAGAATGGGGTCGACGGATCACTCGACAGATCGAGTGTTAACCATTCCAGTGGGGGCACTCTGAGTGCACCCACTGGGTGTAGTCCCCAAGACCGCCGTCGAGTGCTTGCACGGGCGGGGGTCTGATAGAGACCGTCTTGAATTTGTTTATGGTATGCGGAGTACACGAGCCACTCGACATGTCGAGTGGACTTTTGGTTGAATTCTCCTTACCCGTGACGCATGTTTCATGGATATCATTGCTCAACCATGATATGACGCTATTCCAGGATAATGGGGCGGGGCGGTGCGCGCCGCCTAGTCGACCGTCTTTGGTCTTCTGCACTTCGCAGTGCTGGTATTTCTAATCGATTGAATTTCTTTCTTTGTTGGTTTCAGAGGGCTTGTGAACTTGGCATGCAGTACAAGGACCTTGAAGATGAAAGGAACCGACTACGCGTGCATTTGGAAGCCTCCAACAATGCTTTGGAGCTAGTGCGGGCTGAACTGAAAACTCTGGGAGGTAACTTCTGTCGACCCATTGCATTCTCGTCCTCACTTTCCATGCTTTGAACCGAGTGCTTCCACTCGAACAGACGTACGTAATGAAAATCGCCAACTCCAGGCGCGACTCAACAATGCTGTTTCTTTAGATACCATGAAGAAAGCACTGGAGGACAAGGACAAAGCGCTTGCTGATGCCCAACGGGCGGCGAAGGAGAAAACTGAAGCAGTCGGCCAAAAGCTGGCCACTACCAAGAGGATGGAGGAGGAGAACTCGAAACTGAAGCAGGAGCGTGTGGACCTCATCAAGAAAACTGACCAGCTAACCAAGAGGAGCAATGGCCTGGAGAAGCAATTGGGGGAGTTCTCGAGGAAGATGTACATCATGCTCGACGGTGAGTATCTCTGTCGACTGAACTTTATAAAATCTTTGACGACTGTATCTCATCAATACTCCTCCCATTCCTTCTTCCCAACAGATTTCTGCCAGGACTTCGAAAAAGAGACTGGGGAGATCTAGCCCAATTTGGATCCCACCAAGTCACCTGTTGGAGATGCGATGGCCATGAACAAGTTGAGACTCAACTTCAAGCTCCGGGGTGTTCAAGCATATGTCATCAGAGTGAAATCTACGATGGAAAGGATCGACAAGGAACTATGGCGTGAAGACACTCTTCAGCTCGACCTCACATCTATGATGGCACGTCTGAACGACCTCCCCAGTCGAGTGCAGGCCTGGAAGAAATCTGTTGCTCGTTGCGGAGCTGACATGGCACTTTCCCTCATTAGGGTCCATTGCAAGGGAGCGAGGGAAGACAAGTTGAGGAGCTCCGAGTGGTTAACACGAAGAAACTTCAGTTTGAATATTTCATGGAGACCTTCATTGACGTAGCCACCAGGATCGCAAACAACATTGATTGGGAAACGTTCGTCGAGCCAGCCAGCCCATCGGGTGCTTGAAAAACTTGATCTTTGAGAAAAACTTTATTTGCCTCGGTATGCTGAGTGGAATTGTATCAGCTTTAAAACTTCATTTAGGCCTTAAGCCTGAGCACATTTGCTTTCTCGCGAAACAATTATCCACGATTAAACCTTTGGATTTATGAGCATTTGGCTTTCAATCATTTCTTCGAATGAATTTGTTTTTTGACTTAGGCAAAAGTTGGTTCGCAGCTAAGCTTCCGGGTGTGAGGATCGCTCAACACTCAGAGTATCTTTGAACCTAAGCGAAGACTGATTCGCAAATAGGTCGTTGAGTGGATGGACTATTATCCACTTGGCAAGGGTTTTAACTTAGGCGAAAGCATGTTCGTAGCTAAGCTCCTGAGTATGAGGATTGCTCAACACTCAGAGAGGAGTTTTGAACTTAGACGAAAGCTGGTTCGTAACTAAGTCGTCGAGTGAATGGACTGTTATCCACCCGACAGGGTTTTTAACTTAGGTGAAAGCATGTTTGCAACTCAGCCCCCGAGTGTGAGGATCGCTCAGTACTCGGAGTATCTTTGAACCTAAGCGAAGACTGATTCGCAAATAGGTCATCGAGTGGGTGGACTATTATCCACTTGGCAAGGGTTTTAACTTAGGCGAAAGCATGTTCGTAGCTAAGCTCCCGAGTGTGAGGATTGCTCAACACTCGGAGAGGAGTTTTGAACTTAGACGAAAGCAGGTTCGTAACTAAGTCGTTGAGTGAATGGACAGCTATCCACCCGACAGGGTTTTTAACTTAGGCGAAAGCATGTTCGCAGCTAAGCCCCCGTGTGTGAGGATTGCTCGACACTCAGAGAGGAGTTTTGAACTTAGACGAAAGCTGGTTCGTAACTAAGTCGTCGAGTGAATGTACTGCTATCCGCCCGACAGGGTTTTTAACTTAGGCGAAAAGCATGTTCGCAGCTAAGACCCCGAGT
The DNA here is from genome assembly GCA_022496015.1 of Hordeum marinum. NCBI lineage: Eukaryota > Viridiplantae > Streptophyta > Magnoliopsida > Poales > Poaceae > Hordeum > Hordeum marinum. The sequence continues at coordinate 415,441,295 of CM039676.1, forward strand.
GTGAGGATTGCTCGACACTCGTAGAATTCCCAAGAGTGAAACTGTATGATCAGAATCGAGAAAAAATTGCGAAAGTCTGATTTGCATAGATGAAGTATTTTTATTACATCAAAACCCCTTCTGCCTCTAAGTATAAAAGCGTCGGAGCAGATCTGCACTCCAGGCCCGTGGCTCGTCTATCTGCTTCTTGAGGTTATACAAGTGATAGGCTCCGTTGTTCAACACTTTGGTGATGACAAAGGGACCTTCCCACGCTAGAGCAAGCTTGTGGGGTCGCTGTTGATCCACTCGGAGCACCAAGCCTCCCTCATGAAACGACCGACACTTGACATTCTTCACATGGAAACGCTGCAGATCTTGCTGATAAGCCATAGTCCGAATCAGAGCCATTTCTCGCTCTTATTCTAGGAGATCGACACCATCTAGTCTGGCGTGTTCAACTTCAGCTTCAGAATAAAGTTCCACTCGAGGAGAACCGTGAAACAAATCACTCGGCAAGATAGCTTCGGCTCCATAGACCAGGAAAAAAGGAGTCCATCTAGTCGACCGATTAGGTGTCATTCTCAGGCCCCATAAAATAGACGACGGCTCAATTACCCAGGCTCCGGCGGCATGATCCAAGTCGCGCATGAGGCGAGGCTTCAGACCTTGCAATATGAGGCCATTGGCACGCTTGACTTGTCCATTGGTTTGTGGATGTGCAATAGACACATAATCCACCTGAGTGCCTTGGGAGGTGCAGAAGTTTCTGAATTCTTCCGAGTCAAAGTTGGTGCCATTATCCGTGATAATGGTGTGAGGAACGCCGTATCGAAAAATTATTTCCCTCATGAATGTGCCCGCCGTGCAGGAGTTCAACTTCTTGATTGGCTTGGCTTCTATCCATTTTGTAAATTTATCGACTGCAACCAGCAAATGAGTTAATCCTCCTTTTCCAGTCCGAAAGGGACCAACCATGTCGAGTCCCAAAACAGCAAATTGTCAGGCAAGGGGAATCGTCTTCAGAGCAGATGCCGGCTTGTGTGACAAGTTCGCATAGAACTGGCATCCATCACAATGATCAACAATGTCTTTAGCCATATCATTAGCCCGTGGCTAGAAGAAACCAGCTCGGTATGCTTTAGCGATGTTTGTCCATGAGGATGCATGATGGCCGCAAGTTCTCGAGTGGATTTCATCTAGAATTACTCGACCTTTTTCGGGGGAGATGCAATGCTGCGTCACGCCAGTCGCGCTTTCTCTGAACAGTTGATCCCCAATCATAGTAAAGGCTTTCAACCTATGCACAATCGCTCGAGCATCAGTCTCATCATCAGGGAGTTCTTGTCTGAGGATATAGGTAATGTAGGGCACCGTCCAATCAAGAACGATGACCAGAATCTCCATAACCAAATCAATTACCGCAGGGACATCGACTTCAGTCAAATCGGTGGAGCTCATAGCTTGTGGGGGCTCCTCGGTGAAAGGATCCCCTTGCACCTAAGGAGTATGCAGGTGCTCCAAAAACACATTACTGGGGACGGGCCGTCGAGTGGACCCAATCTTTGCTAGTTTGTCGGCCGCTTGATTCTTCAGTCGGGGAATATGATGAAGTTCCAGGCCTTTGAATTTCTTTTCCAACTTTCTAACATCATTGCAGTACCCAGTCATAGCGGGGTTTCGAACATTCCACTCTTTCATCACTTGATTTAGCACCAAATCTGAGTCGCCATAAACCATCAGGCGCTTGACGCCGAGTGAGATAGCCATGCGCAACCCATACAAAGGTGCTTCATATTCTGCCTCATTGTTGGAGGAATTGAAGTGAATTTTCAAGACGTAACTGAGCTTTTCACCCTTTGGATATTTCAGGACAACACCAGCGCCGGACCCATTCAACATTTTAGAGCCGTCGAAGAACATGGTCCAGTGTGCCGAGTGAATCTGGGTTGTCTGTTGTTGTTCAATCCACTTGGCAACGAAATCCACAAGTGCCTGAGGCTTGATCGCTTTCTTGGCTTCAAACTTAATGCCAAAGTATAAGAGTTCGATTTCCCACTTAGCCACTCGACCAGATGCGTCCCGATTGTTGAGAATATCGGATAACGGAGCATCACTAACGACTGAAAGCGAGTGGTCTTGAAAATATTGTGCCACCTTCTTTGCTGATAGGTAAATACCATAAACCAGCTTCTAGTAGTGTGGATATCTTTGTTTCGAGGGAGACAAAACCTCACAAAAGTAATAAACTGGTCGTTGGACTTTGTAAGATTTACCCTCCTCTTCCCGCTCGACAGCTAACACTATACTTACAACTTGATTAGTGGCCACGATGTACAGGAGCAAGGGCTGTTTGCTGCAAGGAGCGACGAGCACCGGCTGGGTGGAGAGCAGGGCTTTGAGCTCAAAAAATGCTGATTCGGCTTCTAGAGTCCACTCAAACGTGTCAGACTTCTTCATCAGTCGGTACAAAGGCAGTGCCTTCTCACCGAGACGAGAAATGAATCGACTCAATGCTGCCAAGCAACCTGTGAGTTTCTGAACATCGTGCACTCGCACGGGGGTCTTCATTCGGGTAATGGCGCTGATTTTCTCAGGGTTGACGTCAATCCCTCGTTCGGAAACGAGAAAATCGAGTAACTTGCTGCTAGGAACGCCGAAAGTACACTTGGCCGGATTCAGCTTTATATCGTATCTCCTCAGGTTGGCAAATGTTTCGGCCAAGTCAGCCAGCAGGTCGGAACCTTTGCGGGACTTGACAACTATATCATCCATGTATGCCTCGATATTCCGAGGGATCTGGTCGAGTAAACATTTTTGAATCATGCGCACGAAAGTAGCACCGGCATTTTTCAAACCAAATGGCATTGTGATGTAGCAAAAAAACCTAAATGGGGTGATGAAGGCTGTTTTTATTTCATCTGGGCCATACAGACGGATCTGATGGTACCCAGAGTAAGCATCTAGAAACGATAAACGCTTGTATCCCGTAGTCGAGTCAACAATCTGATCTATGCGGGGGAGCAGAAAATGATCTTTTAGGCAGACCCGATTGATATGTTTGAAGTCAATGCACATAGGCAACGACTTATCCTTCTTGGTGTTGGGGAATGTCGCATGGGAAACAAAAAATTTCCTATGCACACGCAAGATCTATACATGGTGATGGGCATCTACGAGAGGGAGAGTGGATCTACATACCCATGTAGATCGCTAAGCGGGAAGCGTTAAGAAACGCGGTTGGTGTAGTCGAACGTCTTCGTGATCCAAATCGCCGAGCGTCCCGCGATCCAATCACGATCCATCCCACAAACTCATCACTATCCGTCCCGTGATCCAATCACGATCCGTCCCGCGAACTCATCACGATCCGTCCCGCAAACTCATCACGTTCTGTCTCGCGATCTTGATCACGGTCCTTCCGATCTAGCGCCCAACGGACGACACCTCCGCGTTCAGCACACGTACAGCTCAATGACGATCTCAGCCTTCTTGATCCAGCCAGAGGGAGAGGAGAGGGAGAATAGTTCTCCGGCAGCGTGACGACGCTCCAGCGATGGTGGTGGAGCTATTCCGGCAGGGCTTCACCTAAGCGCTATAGAAAACAGATCTAGAGGAGAAACTATGCACTGGAGGAACGGGCAGCACGTGGCTAAAAATTTTGTGCAAAAAACCCTAAAACCTCCAATATATATAAGAGGGAGGGAGGAGAGGACTTGGCACAAGGGACAAACCTCCTTGGGTCGGCCGAAGTGGGGAGGAGAGGAGGACTCCTCCTCCAATCCTAGTAGGACTAGGATTCCTCCTTTTTGGCCTTTTTCCACCTTTTTCCCTTTGGGCTTTTCTTCCCAGTCGCATGGGACTTGTGTGGGACTTAGACCAGCCCACAAAGGGCTGGTATTTACTCTCCCACAGCCCATGTAGCCTCTTGGGTCGAAATACCCCTCCCGATGGTCTCCCGGTACACTCCCGGCACTCCTGGTACATTACCGATTAGCCCGAAACTTTTCCGGCGACCAAAACAGGACTTCCTATATATCAATATTTACCTCCGGACCATTCCGGAGCTCCTCATGACGTCCGGGATCTCACCCGGGACTCCGAACAACCTTAGGTCACCACCATACATAACTCTATACTACCGAAACGTCACCAAACCTTAAGTGTGCAGACCCTGCGGGTTCGAGAACTATGTAGACATGACCGAGACACCTCTACGGTCAATAACCAATAGCAGGACCTGGATGCCCATATTGATTCCTACATATTCTATGAAGATCTTTATCGGTCGAACCTCTATGTCAAGGATTCAGTTAATCCCGTATGATGTTCCCTTTATTCTTCGGTATGTTACTTGCCCGAGATTCGATCGTCGGTATCTCCATACCTAGTTCAACCTCGTTAACGGCAAGTCTCTTTACTCGTTTCGTAACACAAGATCCTGTGACTAACACTTAGTCATATTTCTTTCAAGGCTTATTGTGATGTTGTATTACCGAGTGGGCCCTGAGATACCTCTCCGTCACACGTAGTAACAAATCCTAGTTTTGATCCATGCCAACCCACCAGACACCCTCGGAGACACCTATAGAGCACCTTTTATAGTCACCCAGTTACGTTGCGATGTTTGATACACACAAGGTACTCCTCCAGTGTCAGTGAGTTGCATGACCTCATGGTCATAGGAACATAGACTTGACATGTAGAAAACAATAGCAATAAACTGACACGATCATATTCTACGTTTGTAGTTTGGGTCTTGTCCATCACACCATTCTCCTAATGATGTGATCCCATTATCAAATGACATCTCATGTCCATGGCTAGGAAACCTTAACCATCTTTGATCAACGAGCTAGTCTATTAGAGGCATACTAGGGACATGGTTTTTGTCTATGTATCCGCACATGCATCTAAGTCTCCGATCAATACAATTATAGCATGGATAATAAACGATTATCATGAACAAGGAAATATGATAATAACTAATTTATTATTGCCTCTAGGGCATATTTCCAACAGTCTCCCACTTGCACTAGAGTCAATAATCTAGTTCACATCACCATGTGATTCACATTGTTATGAATCTAACACCCAATGAGTTCTGGGGCTCGATCATGCTTTGCATGTGAGAGAGGTCTTATAGTCAACGGGTCTGCGACATTCAGATCCATGTGTACTTTGCAAATCTCCATGTCAAACTGTAAACATTGCTACCACACTCCACTTGGTACTATTCCAAATGGCTGCTCCACTATACGTATCCGGATTGCTACCACGAGTCATCCGTATTGGTGTTAAAGCTTGCATCGACGTAACTCTTTACGACGAACTCTTTATCACCTCCATAATCGAGAAACATCTCCTTAGTCTTTTAGTTACTAAGGATAATCTTGACCGCCGTCCAGTGATCCACTCCTGGATCACTCTTGTACCCTTTGACAGACTCATGGCAAGGCACACACCAGGTGCGGTACACAGCATGGCATAATATATAGAGCCTATGGCTAAGGCATAGGGGACGACGTTCGTCCTTTCTCTTTCTTCTGCCGTGGTCGAGCTTTGAGTCTCACTCAACTTCACACCTTACAAATCAGGCGAGAAGTCTTTCTCTGACTTATCCATTTTGAACTCTTTCAAAATCTTGTCAAGGTATGTACTCATTGAAAGTCTCATCTAGCATCTTGATCTATCTCTATAGATCTTGATGTTCAACAATTAGGTAGCTTTATCCAGGTCTTCCTTTGAAAAACTCTTTTCAAACAACCGTTTATGCTTTCCAGAAATTCTAAATCATTTCCGAATAGCAATATGTGATCCACATATACTTATCAGAAACTCTATAGTGCTCCCACTCACTTTATTGCAAATACAAGTTTCTCATAAACTTTGTATAGATTTAAAAACTTTGATCACCTTATCAAAGTGTATATTCAAACTCCGAGATGCTTCCTTCAGTCCATAGAAGGATCACTGAAGCTTGCTCACCTTTTAGCATCCTTAGGACTAATAAAACCTTCTGGTTGTATCTCATACAACCTTTCCTTAAGGAAGGAAACGATGTTTTTGGCATCCATCTGCCAGATTTCATAATTGAAAAATGCAGCAACTGCTAACATAATTCCAACAGACTTTAGCATCGCTACGAGTGAGAAAGTCTCATCCTAGTCAACTCCTTGAACTTGCTGGAAACTTCTTTGTGACAAGTCGAGCTTTACAAATGGTGACATTCACCATTAGGGTCTGTCTTCATTTTAAAGATCCATTTGTACTCAACGACCTGCCGTCCAATGAGCAAGTCTACCAAAGTCTATACTTGGTTTTCATATATGGATCCTTTCTCGGATTTCGTGGCCTCTAACCATTTGTTGGAATCCGGGCCCATCATCGCTTCTCCATAGCTCGTAGGCTAATCGTTGTCCAATAACATGACCTCCAAGACAGGGTTGTCGCACCGCTCAGGAGCAGTACACGTCCTTGTCGACCTACGAGGTTCGATAGTAACTTGATCTGAACAATCATGATCATCATCATTAACTTCCTCTTCAACTAAAGTAGGCTTCACAGAAACATCTTCCTACGCTGTGCTACTCTCTGGTTGAACAAAGGTTCAACAACCTCATCAAGTTCTATCTTTCTCCCACTCAATTCTTTCGAGAGAAACTCTTTCTCGAGAAAGGACCCGGTTTTAACAACAAACATTTTATACTCGGATATGAGATAGAAGGTTTACCCAACTGTCTTTAGGGTATTCTATGAAGATGCATTTGTCCGCTTTGGGTTTGAGCTCATTAGGTGAAAACCCTTTTTCACATAAGTGTTGCAGCCCCAAACATTAAGAAATGATAGCTTAGGTTTCTATCAAACCATAATTCACACGGTGTCATCTCAACGGGTTTAGATGGTGCCCTATCTAAAGTGAATGTAGTTGTCTCTAATGCATAACCCCAAAACGATAGTGGTAAAAGGACAAGAGACATCATAATTCGCACCATATCCAATAGAGCACGACTATGACGCTCGGACACACCATCACACTATAGTGTTCCAGGTGGCATGAGTTGTGAAACAACATTCACATTGTCTTAAGTTGTATGCCAAACTCGTAACTCAGATATTTACCTCCACGATCATATCGCAGACATTTTTATCTTCTTGTGACGATGATCTTAAACTTCACTCTTAATTTGCTTGAACCTTTCAAACGATTCAGACTTGTGTTTCATTAAGTAAATATACACTATATCTACTCAAATCATCAGTCAAGGTAAGAAAATAACGATATCCACCGCACGCTACAAGACTCATTGGATTGCATACATCAACATGTATCATTTCCAATAAATCACTTGCCCGCTCCATCCATCTGGAAACGGAGTCCTTAGTCATCTTGCCCAAGAGGCATGGTTCACATGTCTCAACCGATTCGAAATCGAATGAGTCCAAAGATCCATTAGCATGGAGTTTCTTCATGCGCTTTATACAAATATGACATTTAGCGGCAGTGCCACAAGTATGTGGTTCTATCATTATTAACTTTGTATCTTTTGGCATCAATGTTATGAACATGTGTATTACTACGATCAAGATTCAACAAACCATTCTCACTGGGTGCATGACCATTGAAGGTATTATTCATGTAAACAGAATAACCATTATTCTCTAACTTAAATGAATAACCGTGTCGCAATAAACATGATCTAATCACGTTCATGCTCAACGCAAAACACCAAATAACATTTACTTAGGTTTGTCACTAATCCCGAAGGTAGAGAGAGCGTGCGATGTTGATCACATCAACCTTGGAAACATTTCCAACACACATCGTCACCTCACCCTTAGCTAGTTCTCCATTTATTCCGTAGCTTTTATTTCGAGTTACTAACATTTAGCAACCGAACCGGTATCCAATACCCAGGTGCTACTAGGAGTACTCGCAAGGTACACATCATTAACACGTATATCAAATACACATGTGTCGATGTTGCCAGCCTTCTTATCTACCAAGTATCTAGGGTTGTTCCGCTTCAGCGACCGCTCTCCTCATAATCGAAGCACTTAGTCTCGGGTTTGGGTTCAACTTTGGGTTGCTTCACTAGAGCAACAACTGACTTGCTATCCATGAAGTTTTCCCTTCTTGCTCCTGCCCTTCTCGAAACTAGTGGTTTGACCAACCATCAACACTTGATGCTCCTTCTTGATTTCTACCTTCGCCGTGTCAAACATCGCGAACAGCTCAGGGATCATTATTTCTATCACTGGGATTTTATAGTTCATCACCAATTTCTAGTAGCTTAGTGATAGTGACTTGGAGAACTATATCAATCACTATCTTATCTGGAAGATCAACTCCCACTCGATTCAAGCGATTGTAGCACCCAGACAATCTGAGCACATGCTCAATGATTGAGCTATTCTCTTTCATATTACAGGCAAAGAATCTTGTTGGAGATCTCATATCTTGCAACACGGGCATGAGCCTAAGATCCTAATTTCAGCTCTTAGAACATCTCATATGTTCTGTGACGTTCAAAACGTTTCGGAGCCTCAATTCTAAGCCATAATGCATGACGCACTAAACTATCAAGTAGTTACCAGAATGTGTCTGTTAGATGTTCACAACATCTACAAACAACGCTAGAGGGGTTGGTGCACCGAGTGGTGCATTAAGGACATAAGCCTTCTGTGCAGGAATGAGGACAATCCTCAGATCATGGAGCCAGCCCGCAATATTGCTACCATCATCTTTCAACTCTATTTCTCTAGGAACATATAAAAATTCAAGGGAGCTACAGCGTGAGCTAGTAATCTAGAACACAGTTTGCAAAGACACTACTGACTATGTTCATGATAATGAGTTCAATTAATCATATTACTTAAGAACTCCCACTCAAATTGACATCCCTCCAGTCATTCGAGTGATACATGATCCAAATTCACCAACTCAAGTCCGATCATCACGTGAGTTGAGGTGGTTTCAATGGTGAACATCATCATGTTGATCATATCTACTATATGACTCATGTTCGACCTTTCGGTCTCTTGTGTTCCGAGGCCATGTCTGTACATGCTAGGCTCGTCATGTTTAACCCGAGTGTTCTGCATGTGCAACACTGGCTTGCACCCGTTGTATGTGAACATAGAGTCTATCACACCCGATCATCACGTGATGTCTCAACACGACGAACTTTTGCAATGGTGCACACTCGGGGAGAACACAATTCGTCTTGAAATTTAAGTGAGGGGTCACCTTATAATTCTACCGTCGTCCTAAGCAAAACAAGGTGCATTAAAGGAATAACATAACATGCAAATCATAAGTGGCATGATATGGCCATGAACTTGTGCTTTTGATCTCCATCTTGAAAGCACCGGCAAGATCTCCATCGTCACCGGCAAGACACCATGATCTCCATCATCTTGATCTCCATCAACGTGTCGCCATTGAGGTTGTCGTGCCCAACATGCTTCTACTACTATTGCTACCGTTTAGCGATAAAGTAAAGACTTACATAGCGCTTAATGATTGACACGCAGGTCATACAATAATTAAAGACAACCCTATGGCTCCTACGGGTTGTCGTACTCATCGACATGCAAGTCATGATAATCTATACATCACATGATCATCTCATACATCACATATATCACATCATGTAATTGGCCATATCATATCACAACATACCCTGCAAAAACAAGTTAGACATCCTCTAATTGTTGTTGCATGTTTTACGTGGCTGCTATGGGTATCTAGCAAGAACAATTCTCATCTACGCAAAAACCACAACGGTGATACACTAGTTGCCTTTCAACCTTCTCAAGGACCGCCTTTGTCGAATCCGATCCAACTAAAGTGAAAGAAACTAGCACCCGCAAGCCATCTATGCAACAAGTTGCGGTTGAGGGAACCGGTCTCTCGTAAGCGTAGGAGTAATGTTGGTCCGGGCAACTTCATCTCACAATACCGCTGAACCAAAACACAACCAAGGGAGGAAGCAATCTAAGCATCAACGCCCACAAACTCTTTGTGTTCTACTCGAGATCTCATCTACACATAGACCTAGCTCATGAGGCCACTGTTGGGGAATGTCGCATGGGAAACAAAAAATTTCCTACGCACACGCAAGATCTATCCACGGTGATGAGCATCTACGAGAGGGAGAGTGGATCTACATACCCTTGTAGATCGCTAAGCGGGAAGCGTTAAGAAACGCAGTTGGTGTAGTCGAACGTCTTCGCGATCCAAATCGTCGAGTGTCCCGCGATCTTATCATGATCCGTCCCGCGATCCAATCACGATCCATCCCGCGACATGATCCATCCCGCGAACTCATCACGATCCGTCCCGTGATCCAATCACGATCCGTCCTGCGAACTCATCACGATCCGTCCCGCAAACTCATCACGTTCCGTCTCGCGATCTTGATCACGGTCCTTCCGATCTAGCGCCGAACGGACGGCACCTCCGCGTTCAGCACACGTACAACTCGATGACGATCTCCGCCTTCTTGATCCAGCAAGAGGGAGCAGAGAGGGAGAATAGTTCTCCGGCAGCGTGACGGCACTCCGACGATGGTGGTGGAGGAACGGGCAGCACGTGGCAAAAAAATTTGTGCAAAAAACCCTAAAACCTCTAGTATATATAAGAGGGAGGGAGTATAGGACTTGGCGCAAGGGCCAAGCCTCCTTAGGTCGGCCGAAGTGGGGAGGAGAGGAGGACTCCTCCTCCAATCCTAGTAGCACTATGATTCCTCCTTTTTGGCCTTTTTTCCACCTTTTTCCCTTTGGCCTTTTCTTCCCAGCTGCATGGGCCTTGTGTGGGACTTCCACCATCCCACAAAGGGCTGGTATTTACTCTACCACAGCCCATGTAGCCTCTTGGGTCGAAATACCCCTCCCGATGGTCTCCCGGTACACTACCGACACTCCCGGTACATTACCGATTAGCCCGAAACTTTTCCGGCGGCCAAAACAGGACTTCCTATATATCAATCTTTACCTCCGGACCATTACGGAGCTCCTCGTGACGTCAAGGATCTCATCTGGGAATCTGAACAACCTTCGGTCACTACCATACATAACTCTATACTACCGAAACGTCACCAAACCTTAAGTGTGCAGACCCTGCGAGTTCGAGAACTATGTAGACATGACCGAGACACCTCTACGGTCAATAACCAATAGCGGTACCTGGATTCCCATATTGGTTCCTACATATTCTATGAAGATCATTATCGGTCGAACCTCTATGTCAAGTATTCAGTTAATCCCATATGATGTTCCCTTTGTTCTTCGATATGTTACTTGCCCGAGATTCGATCATCGGTATCTCCATACCTAGTTCAACCTCGTTACCGGCAAGTCTCTTTACTCGTTTTGTAACACAAGATCCCGTGACTAACACTTAGTCACATTGCTTGCAAGGCTTATTGTGATGTTGTATTACCGAGTGGGCCCTGAGATACCTCTCCGTCACACGGAGTAACAAATCCCAGTTTTGATCCATGCCAACCCAACACACACCCTCGGAGATACCTGTAGAGCACCTTTATAGTCACCCAGTTACGTTGCGATGTTTGATACACACAAGGTACTCCTCCGGTGATAGTGAGTTGCATGATCTCATGGTCATAGGAACATATACTTGACATGCAGAAAATAGTAGCAATAAACTGACACGATCATATGCTACGTTTGTAGTTTGGGTCTTGTCCATCACACCATTCTCCTAATGATGTGATCTCATTATCAAATGACATCTTATGTCCATGTCTAGGAAACCTTAACCATCTTTGATCAACGGGCTAGTCTATTAGAGGCATACTAGGGACATGGTTTTTGTCTATGGATCCACACATGCATCTAAGTCTCCGATCAATACAATTATAGCATGGATAATAAACGATTATCAGAACAAGGAAATATGATAATAACTAATTTATTATTGCCTCTAGGGCATATTTCCAACACTTGGGCACCATGACAACATTCGAGAGCCACTCGGAGTGGTTAATTTCCCAAATGAACTTGGCCTGCAAGAGACGGGCCACCTCTTCACCGATTGCTTTACGCTTCTCCGTCGACGATCGACGCAAATGCTCTTTGACGGGTTTAGGTTTCGGATCAACTCTCAAACGGTGCTCATCCAACACCCTGGGAACCCCCGGCATGTCAGCAGGCTTCCATGCGAAGATATCCTAGTTCTCACGGAGGAACTGGATGAGCTCGGCTTCCTATTTACTGTCGAGTGTTGATGATATATTGGTCGAGGCGGCAGTTGGATCCGTCGGGTGGATGTGCACTTTCTTCACTTCCCCTGCCGACTGAAATGCCGACTCAAAAGCGGGCTTTTTTGCGCGAAGAAAATTAGCAGGGTCAGCGCTCTTTTTGTATTCTTCCAGCTCGACCATAGGCATCTGATGATCAGCGATCTTGGAGCCTTGCTGGAGGCATTCTTCAGCCCGATGTCAATTGCGAGTGACCACGATCACACCTTTAGGGCCCGACATCTTCAACTTGAGATACACGTAACATGGACGGGCCATGAAACGAGCATACGCGGGTCGATCCAAAATGGCATGATAAGCACTCTGGAAATCCACGACTTCAAACGTTAACTTTCCTTTCGAAATTTTTTATCGTTCCCGAATGTCACGTCCAATGCAATCTAGCCGAGTGACTTGGCCTTCTTCCCTGGGATGACTCCATGAAATTGCATGTTGCTTTCACTCAGTTGGGACATCGAAATGCCCAGCCCTTTCAGGGTATCTTCATAGAGAATGTTCAGGTCGCTGCCACCGTCCATGGGGACCTTTTGAAGTCGAGTGCCCCCCACAACCGGATCAACCACCAGAGCCTATCAACCAGGAGTGGCCACATGAGCAGGATGATCTGTTTGGTCGAATGTGATGGCGTACTGGGACCACTTGAGGTAGGTGGAGGCGGTAGGTACAATCATGTTGACTTCTCTGTTGATAACCTTCAGTCGACTCTTGCTTTCTACATTGGCGAAAATCATACGCGTAGCGGTGACATCCGGGAATGTTTTGTTATCTTCATCATCATCCTTCTCAGGAGTCTTATCACTCGGCGGAGTCTCTTTGAACTGCTGGATAAGCGTTCGACACTCCCGAGTGGTGTGCTTGGGAAAAACACATTGCCTTCCTCATCTTTCCTTGTGTGGATTACACACGGCTGATCCATCACACCAGTCCCTCATAGATTCTTTCCTTTCTTAGGGGAAAACTATCATTTAGATTTCCCCTTATTCTTTGCTTGGGTCGCCAATGCGACTGCCTCTGCTTGGACCGGACCGTCAGCTTTCCGCTTTTGTTTCCAATTGGAATTACCGCCGGCATCACTGACAACTGCTTTTCCTTTTCCGCTATGAAGGCGGTCTTCTTCCTCGCCATTGGCATACCGAGTGCTGATTTCCATCATCTTGTTGAGCGCTATGTCGCCCGTTCGATCGAACTTCAAGTAAAGCTCTCTGTATTTCACACTAGCCTTGAAGGAACACACAGCTTGATGTTCGGAAACATTCTCCACTATATGATGTAGAGTGGACCAATGCTGAATGTAATCCCTCAAGATCTCATTTGGCTTCTGGACACAGTGTTGTAAGTCGACCAGCCCGGCAAGACGCTTGCAAGTGCCCTCAAAGGTTCGGACGAACACTTGGGCAAGATCTTCCCAACAATATATACTGGATGGAGCCAAGTGGTTTAGCCATGCACGAGCTGAACCATCCAACATCAAGGACAGGTGTTTCATTGTGACGTTATCATTGCCACCACCAATCTGAACAGCCACTCGGTAATCATCCAACCAACTCTCTAGCTTTGACTCGCCAGAAAACTTCCCGATCCCCGCCGCCAACCTGAAGTTGGGGGGAATCTCTGCAGAACGGATGGCCCTGCTAAAACACTCAGGACCAGAAATCACAGCTGAGCTGCACCTCAGAAAAATGTCTATCTTGTCCTTCTCTGTGGGCTCTGCCCCTGTCGATCCTCCTCTGAGTGAGGAGATCACGAGCATCAAACCCCGAATTCTTCTCATCACCGAACAAGCGCCTTTCGTCCTGGTGCCAAGGCATGTGCGGACCACCCTGCAGAGGAGTGGGCACTCGATGGTGGTCTTCGCGGTGAAACTGATCTCTGACCTGATCTTCACGAAAGCCTCCGCCCCTTCGGTGCAAGGGCGATCCAGAGCTGTGTGCCGACTGAATGGTTTCTCCCCTGGGTGAGTTGCTATGTATCCTGTTACGTGACTGTGAAACAACAGAATTTTGACGCTACGCTGCATCTAGCAATGCTCTGATCTGCATCAATCCTCTACCAGCCTCTAATCGAGACGGCTGAATGGAATCTGCTATTCTAGCCGCAGCTGCAACATTTAACACAGGAGTACGGTATACCTCAACGTTGTTGTGAGACCCAGTCGGAAACAACTATCACTGACATCGACCGGAAACTGGTGGGTGTTGGCGAGCGTGCTCGTCGAGTTCTCTTTGGAGCTCTTCTAGCCGAATACGCGTGGCCTCCAAGGCCTGGGCCTCAGCGATCGTACCGACGATGGGAGTATGTAGGACTTCACCACCGCGACGCGGCTACTCACTCGACGGGCCGCCAGCCTCCCGCTTGCCGTGGCCAAAGCCCGGCGGCGGGCTTTGATGAGAGCCTGCCCTAAGGACCTCCGCTGCAGGATCATAGCTCTTGCACTCGGAAGGAAAATCGGACTGATCGGAGTCCGACTCGAACACGTCGTGGAGGGACTCGGCGGGCTCGAGCGCTGCAATCTGCGGAGAAGCAATTTGGCGAGCCACTGCATGCTTGACCCATTGCTGGAGTCGTGAGCGATCGGACCGCTTGCGACAATGGTCCGCGAGGGGTGCTGACGCATAGGGAGTCGACGGCTGACGCAACAACACGCCATAGGGACTCCCATAGAAGTGCGTAGCCCCGTGGACTGGGAGCGCCTCGACGTCGAGAGGCGCTCCCTGTAGCCATGCCGAATCATCGGCGATGAAGTTGAGCGCTCTGAACGGATCTCGTGCCTAGAGTAAAAACACCGCCAGAAGACACGTCGAAGGAGAAAAAACGCAACCTTGCCGGAAGTCGCTTAGACGCCTGCCCCACAGTGGGCGCCAACTGTCGTGGGAACGAGCCTAACAGTAGAAGGTAGGGGTACGAAGGGAGAGGGCAGAGTCCTAGCTATGGCGAGGGTGTACACCCGGATGTATGAGTTTAGGCCCCTCTCGTGGAGGTAACAACCCTACATCTCAGTGCTCTGGAGCTTTGTCGTGTGGAATGTAAATATTACAGTGGCTGCAAACCCTTGTGCTAGAGGGGGCGGCTTATATACAGTTCGCTGCCCCTCATAATTACCCGTCATCCAAGGGTCCGATCATGGGTTTAAAGACTAGCGTTACAGGTAACGTACATAATAAAAGCTACTAATGACGATAGGCCTAACGCCTACATGTTGGCCTCCTGGGGTGGCTTCTGGTCTTCGGGCGTCGACTAGAAGTGAGGTCTTCCGAGTGACAAACGACTGTCGAGTGGAGGAAAGAAGTCTCCGAGTGGATTGTCTGTCGAGTGACTTGAGCGCCATCGGGAATCCAGTCGGGAGCTTACTTGTGATCCTCAAGTCCTCCAATGTAGTGTCCTTAGGAAGGGTATGTAGGTCAGGCCTTGGACCCTACCCTAGGTACATATCCTCGTCAGGGGCTCTCTCCCCCTCTCTCCCGATAGCGCTGGAATGCCGTCGGGGCAATCATCGTGACGACGATCTACATCAACCATCTTGCCACCATCAACCCCAACTCTCTCCCTCTAGGCAGAGGTGTAACACCTCTCTTATCCAATGTAATCTCTACTTAAGCATGATGCTCAACTCCATATATTATTTCCCAATACATTTGGCTATCCTATGATGTTTGAGTAGATCCCTTTTGTCCTATGGGTTAACTGTGGAATGATGTTATGGATCTGAGTTGTATGTTCATATGGTGCTGTCCTAGGGTGCCCTCTATGTCGCGGAAGCGTGAGGGATCCGTTGTAGGGTGTTTCAATATGTTCATGATTTGCCTATGGCGGGTTGCTTGAGTGACAGAAGCATAAACCGGAGTAGGTGGGTTGTTGCGTATGGGAGTAAAGAGGACTTGGCACTTAATGCTATGGTTGGGTTTTACCTTAATGAACTTTGGTAGTTGCACACACTTGCTAGAGTTCCAATCATAAATGCATATGATCCAAGTACGAAAAGTTTGTTAGTGTATGCCTCTCCTCATTGCATATAACAAGTATCTATCATATTATATTCAATTGCCTAGGGACAATCTTTCTCTTGAGTTACACAAGAATCTTGCTACAAAACTATTTACTTGTATTTTTATTTTATTAAAACAGCACCTAACTTTTATTTCCATGTTCTTTATTATCTTGCAAAGTACTTCTAGTTTTATTCCCACAAACTAGTTTCATACTTGTTCTAGGTAAAGCAAAAGTTAAGTGTGCGTAGAGTTGTATCGGTTGTCGATAGAACTTGAGGGAATATTTGTTCTACATTTAGCTCCTCATTGGGATTCAACACTCTTACTTATTGAAAAATGCTACAAACGATCCCCTACACTTGTGGGTTATTAAGACCTTTTTCTGGCGCCGTTTCCTAGGAGCAATAGCGTGGGGTGAATATTCTCGTGTGTGCCTGTTTGCTTTATCACTAAGTAATTTTTATTTTCTGTTATTAGTTGTTTCATATCTTTAGATATGGGTAGGAAACGTAAAATACCAAAAAATAGATGTATTTGCTGCTCCAAAGGTTGTGGAACCACTAGTGTTCCATACTACTGAATAATATTACTTCGATCCCTTTGTGCTCGTGCTGAAAACCCAACTAGCTTAGTTGAGGGAAAATCATTAAATGAGCATGGTTATTATGTGTGACACCACATATCTCAAAAAGGGAAACTCTTGTGGCACCAAATTAATACTTTGTGTTGCTATGCTTGGAATTTATGCGAAATACGTGATTTTGCTTGTTGTTCTGGAGGAACTAAAATCACCTTCCCTACCAATGTGTGTTTAATGATAATGAAATACTAGCTTCTTATGACAAGGAAGCCTATTTTTATTTTGATGTTAAACAAATTGAATATTTTTTTGCTTTTAAAGGTGCTTATGAAATTGCTTCTCTGATTGAAAAGTATGATGCTACTCTTTACAAATCTGAAAATTTCCGCATACTTAAATATAGCTATGAAAACTATGCTTCTAATGCTTATGTTAAAGAATTTGTTGAAAGAATGACGGCTGCTTTGGAAGAAACTAATATTTTGCAGGAATCTATGGAAGAGGAAGTTGCAGAAATTGTGAGCTCCTTAGATGAAAAAGATGAGGAGGAGAGCGAAGAACAAAAGGAGGAAGAGCGGATTAGCTACCCGTGCCCACCTTCTAATGAGAGTAAATATTCTACTCATATGTTGTTTAATTACCCTTCGCACATACCGAAGGATGAATGCTATGGTAATTGCTATGATCTCGTGGATTCATTTGAAATATCCTTTTGTGATGAACTTGATGCTTGCTATGCTTGTGGCCATGATGCTAATATGAATTATGCTTGTGAAGATGAACTTGCTATAGTTCCTTATGCTAAGCATGAAATTATTTCTATTGCACCCACACATGATAGTCCTATTATCTTTTGAATTCTCCCAACTACACTATATCGAAGAAGTTTGGACTTATTAAGGATTATATTGACAGGTTGCATTTTCCTATTGCACATGATGATTGTGATGAATATAATATGCGTGTGCTTGGTGCTCCTACTTGCAATTATTATTATAGACGAACCAAATCTTCACCTCTCAATGTTTCCAATACAATAAAATTGCAAGAAACTATGTATGCTATGCATTAGCCTTTACTTAATGTGCATGAATTGTTCTTGTATGACATGCCATTGCATAGGAAGAGAGTTAGAATTTGTTTTCATTTGATATATATAAATTTGTGATCACTACTTAATTATATATCATTGCTAATTAAAATTGGCTTTGATATACCTTGGCATCCGAGTGGATCCATTACTTGAGCACTTTATGCCTAGCTTAATGGCTTTAAAGAAAGCGTTGCTAGGGAGATAACATGAAATTTTTAGATAGTCGCTTTATTATGTTGAGTTCTCTTATAAAGTTTAAAAACAAAAAATTATAGAGGGGAACCTAAAACTTCCCAAAAGGAAAGGTGAAAGTGACAGAGACGATGAGCATCGTTGAACAGGGGGACGTCCTTGAACTTGTTCATGCCCATGGAAACTTGGTGAGTCTTGAACCACAAAAACTTTTACAAGAAAATAATTATCCCCTTGTCCAAATACATTTTATTATAACATTACCGTGCCAAGATTTGCCTTTAGGATGATTAGATTGCTTGTTGGTATGTGCGGTGTAAAAATAGAAACTTTGGCCGTAGTGCGTGAATTTAATTTTTTTACTGGATCGTAGAAAGTTTATGAAATTTTTACACAGTATTTATATACAAAATTTTTAATTCTTGCTAATGTTTCAGAATTGTTTGAGTTACATAAGTATGGTCAAAGTTCAGATTACTACAGACTGTCCTGCTTAAGGCAGATTCTGTTTTTGTTGCATTGTTTTGCTTATTTTGATGAAACTATCGATTTATCGGTGGTATAAGCCTTGGAATAGGTATAATGCAGCATAGATAATGCAAATATAAAATATTAATGGGTTTTCAACAATACTTAAATTAGTATTTTTCTTTATTATACTAACGGATCTTACTAGTCTTCTGTTAAGTTCTGTGTGAATGGAGTGTTCGAAGATCGAGGAGGTCTCGATATGAGGAGAAGGGGGAGAGGAAAGAGTTAGAGCTTGGGCATGCCCAAGGAACCCTAAGTAAATAACCAAGGAGACTCAATAATATAAGCTTGAGGATACCCCGGAAGGCATCCCATCTTTCTTCAACAAAGTATCGGTATGTTCTCGAATTTGTTTCACTCATGTGATATGTGCAAATCTTGCAGCGTCTTTTGTGTTTATTTTTACTTTTATTTTATGCACAATGATGTTATGAGATAGTCCATGTCTTATTTTTATAATGCTCATTGCATTTCACTTATATCATTTGAGTATGGCTTTATAGAATGCTTCACGTGCTTCACGTATATCATTTGAAGTTTGGATTGCCTATTTCTCTTCACATAGAAAACCATTATTTGTATAATGCTATTTTGATTCACTTATATTTATTAGAGAATGGTATTTTGCATAAAGAATTAAACTATCTTGATTAACTTATATCTATTTAGAGAGTCAATAGGAATTGGTCAATTGCATGGTTAATCATAAAATCCTACCAAAAACTTATGGGTCACTGAATATGATATGTTTGATTCCTTGCAATAGTTTTGCAATATAGAGATAATAATATGTGGGAGGTGCTAGTGGATGATCGTGTTTAGTAAGGTATTGGTGTTAAGGTTTGTGATTCCCGAAGCATGCATGTATAGTCTCCCTTTATGCTAGGAAGTTGGAGCACAATTTATCCTTGATTGCCTATCTTTGTGTGAAGGTTAGGGGCACGCGATGGTTAACTCCTACCAACCTCTGCCCTAGGGGCATGCATAGTAAAACTTTGCTTCGAGGTCGATTAAACTTTCACAATAAGTATATGAGTGATTTATGACTAATGTGAGTCCATGGATTATATGCACTCTTACCTTTACGCAATTTGCTAGCCTCTACGGTACCGTGTATTTCCCTTTCTCACCTCGAGAGTTGGTGCAAACATCGCCGGTGCATACAAACCCCGTGATATGATAAACTCAATCACACATAAGCCTTATTATATCTTCCTCAAAACAAACACCATACCTACCTATTATGGCATTTCCATAGCCATTCCAAGATATATTGCCATGCAACTTCCACCGCTTCCATTTTGATGACTTGAGCATTAATTGTTATATTGCTTTACATTATCGTAAGATAGCTAGCATGATGTTTGCATGGCTTGTATGTTTTTTGACATCTTTGCTACGCTAGACCATTGCACATCATTTATATAGGTTCATATTTTGTTCTAGGTATTGAGTTGTAATATTGAGTTGTAAGTAACTAGAAGTGTCATGATCATTATTATTCATTATTAGAGCATCTCCCGTCGAGGAAAGGATGATGGAAACTACGATTCCCCACAAGTCGGGATGAGGCTCTGGACAAAGAAGAAAAGATAAAAGAAATAAAAAAGGGAGAAAAAAGAAAAGGATAAAAAATGAGAGACAAAGAGAGAAGGGCCATGCTAATTCCACACTTGTGCTTCAAAGTAGCACCATGTTTTTCATATAGAGAGTCTCCTATGTTGTCACTTTCATATACTAGTGGGATTTTTTCATTATAGAGTTAGATGCACGCCCACTTAGTTTTCATATTGAGCTTTCGTACACTTATAGCTGTTAGTGCATCTGTTGCATGGCAATCCCTACTCCTTGCATTGATATCTATTGATGGGCATCTCCATAGACCATTGATACGTTGAGTTGATGCGAGACTTTTTTCTCCACTTTTACCCCTTTGAAACCTACCACCGCATTCTCTTCCACCCATAGTGCTATATCCATGGCTTGCGCTCATGTATTGCATGAGAGTTGAAAATGCTGGAGCACGTTAAAAAGTATGAACCAATTGCTTGGATGACACTGGGGTAGTACATGATTTATACTTTGTGTTAAGAAGATAGAGCATGACAAGGCTATATGATTTTGTTGGGATAGCGTTTTTAGCCTTGATATTTTGAAAGACATGATTGTTTGTTGGGATGCCTGAGTATTAATGTCTTTATGTCAAAACTAGACTATTGCTTTGAATCACTTGTATCTTAATATTCATGCCATGATTAGATATATGTTCAAGATTATGTTAGGTACCATTCCACATCAAAAATTATCTTTTTTTCATTTACCTACTACTCGAAGACGACTAGGAATTAAGCTTGGGGATACTGATACATCTTTGTCATATCTATAATTTTTTATTGTTTCATGTCAATATTATACAACTTTCATATACTTTTGGTAACGATTTATAAGATTTATTGGACTAACCTATTGATCCAGTGCCCAATGCTAGTTCCTATTTTTTGTGTTTTTCGTTTCGCAGAAATTACATATCAAACGAAGTCCAAACACGATAAAAATTTACGGAGATTTTTTTGGAATATTTGTCAATTTTGAGAAGTGGAATCAACACAAACGGAGTCCCACAGCGAGGCTATAAGTAATCATGCAAAGAAGAGATCAAAGAAGACTCAAATCATATTCATGGATAGAAACTGATCATGAACTCAAAATTCATCGGATCCCAACAAACACACCGCAAAAGTCGTTACATCAAATAGATCTCCAAGAGACCATTGTATTGAGAATCAAGAGAGAGAGAGAGAGATGGAGATATATATATATAGAGAGAGAGAGAGGAAGCCATCTAGCTAATGCCTATGGCCCCGTAGGTCTATGATGGACTAATCACGCATCATCACAGAGGCACCTATGAGGAAGATGAACCCCTCCGTGATGGTGTTAGATTGGATCTCGAGGTTCTGGAACTTGCGGCGGCTGGAATTGTGTTTCGTCGACTCCCCTATGGTTTTCACAATATTGGAGAATTTATAGAGGCGATTGTCGGTGGAAGGGGTCCCGAGGTGGGCACCACCAACCAGGCCGCTCCAAGGGCCTCTAGCGCACCATGGTGGGTGTTACCCACCTTAGCCTTCCTCTCCAGCACTTCTCAGGCCCATCTGGTGTCGTCTGGCCCAAAAACATTCTCCAAAAAGTTTCACGGTGTTTGGGCGTCGTTTGGTAATGATTTTCTACGAAGTAAAAAACAAGCAAAAATAGCAAGTGGCACTTTGGCACTATGTCAATACGTTAGTCCCAAAATATGATATAAAGTTGCTATAAAATGATTATAAAACATCCAAGATTTATAATATAACAGCATGGAACAAGCAAAAATTATAGATACATTGGAGACGTATCAAGGAGCAACTATCATAATTAAAGTCTTTGCAATCCAAAATAGTGGGCACATCACTAGTTAAAGTTTTGACCTCTCCAAACCCACTTTCATCAAAAAATTCACCCTCCAGATTATTGGGACACCCTCGAACTAAAGTTGAATCTTCTTCAGTCTCTTTACCATCAATTTTAACATTACTAAACAAGGAATGAATAGAGCAAACACCAATCATTTTAAAATCTTCATCATTTTTATGGAAGTAATTGCTAGAAAACACTTTTACTAAAAATTCACTTTTATCTCTAAGCATAGCGGTTCTTTTCTTACTTTCATCCATAGAAACATATAAAACTTTAATTGATTCATTAATATTAGGTGGAAAAAGCGTTCAACTTGAGATTTTCTACATCATGGGAAATTTAATCAATGCTTCTAGACATATCATCAATTTTATTCAACTTTTCTTCTATCGTAGTATTGAAAGACTTTTGAGCATTGATAAATTCTTTAAAATTACTCTCAAGATCAGAGGTGTTCCTATTATTATTGTAAGGTGAATTAATTACCATAGGAATTACCATAATTATTAGAGCAACTTCCAGCAAAAGGCCTAGGATTAAAATTAACTCTATAAGCATTGTTATTGAAATTGTTTCGCGATATGAAATTCACATCTATAGAAACATTATTTTTTTTAATAAATCTTGCAAAAGATACATCATTAAGATCAATAGGAGCATTTTTACTAGGAACTAACTTCATAAGAGCATCAACTTTTTCACGCAAAGTACTAATTTCTTCAACCAAATTAACCTTTTTTGACTAGTAGGTGCTCTTTTAGTATGTCATTGCGAATAATTTTCCATAATATTATATAGAAATTTAGTAGCATCATGCAAATTAATTTCCATAAAAGTACCACCCACGGCAGAATCTAAAAGATTTCTAGAGACAAAATTCAACCTCGCATAAAAAAATTGTATGATCATCCAAATATTTAAACCATGAGTAGGACAATTTCTTAACATCAATTTCATTTTTTTCTAAGATTGTGCAACATGTTAATGCTCAAGTTTCTTAAAATTCATGATTTGAGTTCGGATGGAAATAATTTTCGTGGGCGAAAAATACTTTGTAATAAAAGCATCCTTACACTTATCCCAAAAATCGATACTATTGCGAGGCAAACAAGAAAACCAAAATTTTACACGACTCCACAAGGAGAAAGGAAATAATTTCAACTTCATAATATCATTGTCCACATCTTTTTTCTTTTGCGTATCACACAATTCTATGAATGTGTTTAAATGGGACGCAACATCATTAATAGGAGTACCGGAAAATTGATATTTCATGACAAGATTCAACAAGGCGACACTAATATCACAAGGATCCACAATAGTGGAGGGAGGAGCAATCAGAATGCTAATAAAATCATTATTATTGGTATTGGAAAAATCACACAATTTGGTATTTTCTTGAGTCATTGTGACTACGCAAACAAGATTGCAAGCAAACAAGAGATCTAACAAGAAAAGGGCAAAGAAAAGATTACGAATAAAATGGCAAATTTGTGAAGTGAGGGAGAGGAAAAGGAGAGGCAAATGGCAAATAATGTAAATTGCAAGGAGATAATATTTGTGATTAGGAACCTGATAGATGTTGATGATGTCGCCCCGGCGCCAGAGATTGGCACGATGAAGAGAGACTGCTTATGCACCTCCACCCTAGCAACGACACTAGAAATTCCTTTAATGTGGCTTGAGACTGTGTTGGTATTTCCCCAAAGAGGAAGGGATGATGCAGCATAGGTACAATAAGTATTTCCCTCAGTTATAAAACCAATGTTTTAATCCAAGGACGAAGACCATGCAACGCTATGTAAACGGCATTGATACGTCTCCTATGTATCTATAATTTTTGCTTGTTCCATGTTGCTATATTATCAATCTAGGATGTTTTACAATCATTTTATAGCAGCTTTATATGATTTTTTGGGACTAACCTATTGACATAGTGCCAAAGTGCTAGTTGTAGTTTTTGCTTGTTTTTTATTTCGTAGAAAATCAGTACCAAACGAAGTCCAAACACAGTGAAACTTTTTGGAGAATTTTTTTGGGCCAAAAGACACCATATGGGCTAGAGAAGTGCCGTAGAGGAAGGAAGAGGTGGAAACACCCACCAGGGCACGCCAGAGGCCCCTGGTGCGGCCTGGTGGGTGGTGCCCACATCGGGACCCCCCTCCACCGACTATGAGCTCTATAAATTCTCAAATATTCGGAAACCCCTAGAGGAGTCGACGAAACAAAATTCCAGTCTCTGCAAGTTCCAGAACCTCGAGATCCAATCTAACAGCATCACGGAGGGGTTCATCTTCCTCATAGGTGCCTCTCTGATGATGCGTGAGTAGTCCACCATAGACATACGGGTCCGTAGGCAGTATCTAGATGACTTCCTCTCTCTCTCTCTTGATTATCCATACAATGGTCTCTTGGAAATCTATTTGATGTAATGACTTTTATGGTTACTTTGTTGGGATCCGATGAACTTTGAGTTCATGATTAGTTTCTATCCATGGATATGTTTTGAGTCTTCTTCGATCTCTTATTTGCATGATTACAAATAGTCCCCAAGTGCAAGGAATCATCGTAGCAATTTCCAAAGGTGGAAGTGATAAGTATGGAGTGTCGAACCGACAATGAGCTAAAGGTAAGATCAATATTCTCTCAAGTCCTATCTGCCACCGATACGACTCTAGTACATCGAACGTTCGCTTCCATCTAGAAAGGAAAAATAAAACTATGTTGTGGGCATGAAGAGGATAGCTTTTCATGATATCGGAGTACTAAAATATAAAAATAGTTGATGTTATCATAACATTACAATATATTACAAATAGCGAGTGTGGAATAATGATGAGTCAGTGTGCGGAATTATGCTAGGAAATTGTTAACAAGATTAGAAATCATTATTGCAATTTTATATGAGGGAGAGGCATAAGATAAAATACTTTCTCTACTTGGATCATATACAAATATGATTGGAACTCAAGCAAGCATCCTCAACTACTAAAGATCATTAAGGTAAAACCCAACCATAGCATTAAAGCATCAAGTCCCCTTTATCCCATATGCAACAACCCCCTTACTCGGGTTTATGCATCTATCACTCAAGCAACCCACTATAAGCGAATCATGAACGTATTGCAACACCCTACAACGGGAATTCTTCACGTGTGCATAGCATGGAAGGCACCATAGGACAACACCAAAATAGACATACAACTCAAACCAATCTAGATCATCAATCAACCCAAAGGACAAAAGTAATATACTCAAAACATCATAGGATGGCAACACATCATTGGATCATAATATGTAGCATGAAGCACCATGTTCAAGTAGATTATTACAGCAGGGTGCGGGAGAGTGGACCGCTAAAAGGAGATCAGGATGGTGATGACGAAGGTGATGTTGATGAAGTCGATCACCGCGGCGAGGTTCTCCCCCTTGTGATTCCTCCTCCATGGTCTCCCCCTCTGTGGGAAGAGGTTCTTCCTCTGGTCGTTGGCCTGCATGGCATTTATGCCCCCTCTGGGACGATGAGGATGGCCTTCGGTGATAGTGACCCCCTCCCGCAGGGTGCCGGAGAAGGCCAAGATTGGTTTTTCGTGGCTCTGGAGGTGTGCGGCGGCGAAACTCCCCATCTAGGTTTCTTTTCGGAGGTTTCTATATTTATAAGAGTTTGTGCTGACGGAAACAAGTCTAGGCGGTCCACGAGGAAGTCACAAGCCAGGGGCGCGCCCTAGGGGTGGGGCACCCCTGTGGCTTGTGGCTTCCTCGGCCTTCCTCTCTGATGACTCTTCGCTCCAGTATTTTTTATATTTTCCAAAAATATTCTCCGTAAATTTTCAACTCATTCCAAGAATTTTATTTCTGCACAAAAACAACACCACGGTAGTTCTGCTGAAAACAACGTCAGTCCGGGTTAGTTCTAATAAAATCATACCAAAATCATATAGGTTTATTGTAAACATGGCATGAATACTTCATAAATTATAGATACGTTGGAGACTTGTCAGCATCCCCAAGCTTAATTCCTGCTCGTCCTCGAGTAGGTAAATGATAAAAGAAATAATTTATAAAGTGTGAATGCTAGCGAGTGCACAAGTTTGATCGATGATAATTCCAAACACTTTTTCTAGCATCATTATATATCATAAACAGTAGCTCATATCATATACCTTCTCATGATAAAATAACAAGGTATCCACATGTTAAAGTATAGACTAACAAACTATGATTTAAGTCACCAAACAATGCAATTCATCTTATTTTCAGGAAGGGTCTATGTAAGAGCTTTTATTTAGCAAATTCCACATACTGAACTATCATATAGTTTTCCATGATTTCTTACACTCAAATCCTATTTTTAGAGCAAATGGCATCCATCGAACACAAAGGAAGATAAGGGCTTAGAGTTTCGCCTCCCAACATATTTATCATATAGATAATTGTCAACAATAATAATTCATGGTCAAATATATTTGGATGGCCATATATGCTTGCATCTTTCCCCAACACATGAAGCTTGCCAAGAGAAAAAGGCAAAATATAGGAAGTGGTGAAGATCACCATGACTCTTGCATAAAGGTAAGTACTAGAAAGTAAAAGATAGGCCCTTCACAGAGGGAAACATTGATTTGCATAGGTGCCAAAGCTCGAGCTTTTAAAACAGAGATGAATAATAATTTTGGACGATATGATTTCATTGTCACCATAACAACTGAGAGATCTCAGTATCTTCCATGTTAGATACATTATAGGCGGTTCCCAAACAGAATGGTAAAGTTTTTACTCCCCCTCCACCAATCAATCACACTCCATGGCGAGCCGAATCCACGGGTAGCATCCATACCAACAACATTCCTAGGGGAGTTTTGTTTAATTATTTGCATTTTTTTCTTTGATTTCGGGACCGGGAATCCCTATTACTAGCCACTAGTGAATCAACACATATTGTGAGAATAACCCACCTAGCATGGAAGATACTGACATCCCCTAGTTACTATATGAGCGATTCGGGCATACAAAACAGAATATTATTTGAAGCTTTAGAGTTTGGCACATGCAAATTTACTTGGAACGACAGGTAAATACCGCATATAGGTAGGTATGCTGGACTCATATGGAACAACTTTGGGTTTAAGGTTCTTTGGATGCACAAGTAGTATTTCTACTTGGTGCGGAATTTTTGGCTAGTATGAGGTGGAAGCAAGCACCACATGTTGGAGGATCCATAACAATATAACTTCTATGCAAATATATGCAACCATAACTCATTACGTTGTCTTCCTTGTCCAACTTCAACTAATTTGCTCAAGTTTGAAAATAATTTATGGGTAATCACAATCATAGAAGATGTCCAAGATAGTATATTTATATGTGAAATCTCTCTTCCTTCAATATTCTTTCATGAATGGTTCAAGTGATCAATGCGGTGTTTGCTTACTTACAATAAATTTTACTACCTATACTTATTATATGTGAAATCATTACTCCCCATGGTATAAGCATATAAAACATATATAATTTTAGATTTATGATATTCAGTTCATTCAACATTTACTCATAGGATATAAGTGAAGCACGAGAGTAAATGACAAAACTACTCCAAAACATATAAGTGAAGATCAGTGAGTAGTCAAACAATTAAGTAGATATGTGAGGACTTTCTCTCTCTCTCTCTCTCTCAATAAAGATTTTCTGATCTGAGTATTTTATTTAAACATCAAACAAAATAAAATGGCACTCCAAGAATAGCACGCATCATGTGAACAGATAAAAATTTAGGTTCAACATAGGCTAATCGATAATTGTTGATGAAGAGAGGTGGGATGCTTAGCATCCCCAAGCTTAGATACTTGAGAGTTCTTCAAATATTTGCTTGGGGTGCCTTGGGCATCCCCAATCTTGAGATTTTTTATCTTCTTCAATCCTCTCATATCCCGGTTTCACCTATTCTCAAAAACTTCATCCACACAAAACTCAAAAAGAACTCGTGAGATAGGTTAGTACACATAAGAACAAATCAACACTTCATGTACTGCCAAGACAAGTTGCACAATAATTTTAAAAAATTAGGTATTGTATACCATAATTTCCAAAATTTATATTTACCAATATAGGCTATGGAAACTATAGGATAAGTAGATAACGGAACTATGACAACAATCTGTCCAAACAGAATAGTCTTTAGTAATTTATTAAACCAGTGTACCTATCAAACTCTAAAAATTATGCAAATTTAGTAAATTCTAAGGAATTTATATGAAAATACTTTGTAAAAATTTCAGAAACTTTACACGTTCCAGTAAAATACTAAAATTCAAACACTATAGCAAAAGTTTCTGTTTTTACACAGCACACATCAAAACATGCAATGCAAGCATCTTAATGAAATTCTTGGAACATTTTATTGAAAAACAGGATTATAAATAACACCTAACATAAAATAAAATGATGATCCAAGCAAAACTCATATTATGTGACAAATAAAATATAGCTCCAAGTAAGATATACCGATAATGTTGAGGCCGAAAGAGGGGATGCCTTCCGGGGCATCCCCAAGCTTAGACGCTTGAGTGTTCCTTTAATATTACCTTGGGGTTTCCTTGGGAATCCCAAAGCTTGGGTTCTTGTCACTCCTTATTCCCCTCATATTGGTATCTCACCCAAAACTTGAAAACTTTAATCACACAAAACTTTACGAAACTTCGTGAGAAGGGTTAGTGTAATAAAGATAAATCATTCACTTAGGTACTGTCAAGACAAGATTCATAATTGTTCCACCATGATACCTAATGTATTATATCATTACCATAATTTATATTACTCAATATAAGCTATAGTAACACTTGAAACAAGCAAACTATGCATGCAAAACAGAATCTGTCAAAAACAGAACAATCTATAAAGATTTGAATGATCAC
Source organism: Hordeum marinum (assembly GCA_022496015.1). Classification (NCBI taxonomy): domain Eukaryota; kingdom Viridiplantae; phylum Streptophyta; class Magnoliopsida; order Poales; family Poaceae; genus Hordeum; species Hordeum marinum. Next base: position 415,470,310 of record CM039676.1, read on the forward strand.
CATACTTCCCTGACTGTAAAAAATCTTAAAAATTAGTACATATCACATAATTTTCATATAAATGTTGTGTAAAAATTTAAGAATTTTTTTGGCTCTACACTAAAATCATACAATTCATATACTGGACGCTAAACTTTCTGTTTTTGCACAGAATCAAACAACCAAGTATCCAAACTATCCCAAAGGCTTTACTTGACACTTTATTGAAATAAAAGTCACAAAACATGATTACTACAGTATCTTAGTAATTTTAAAACATCAAAACAGAAAGTAAAAGTTTTGGGTTGTCTCTCAACAAGTGCTTTTCTTTAATGCCTTTTTAGCTAGGCATGATTTTTCAATGATACTGTTCCAAGCCAAATTCCGATGACCATTATATTCATACTCTAAAAGATATAACTGAAGTACATAGAGCATTCTAAAATTAATATATATGAACCAATATCCAATCTCAAAATATATAAGTGAAGTACACGAAGCATTCTATAAAGCTATACTCAAAAGGTTTAAGTGAAGCACAAAGAGCATTCTACAAATCCATACTCAAAAGATTTAAGTGAAGAACAAAGAGCATTCTACAAATCCATCAAGGACTCTCTCATACTACAATGGAGCATAAAGGAAAGGACAAACATTAAAGACACATATCATGTAAACAAAATAAAAACCGAGGTATACCGATAATTGTTGAATAATAAAGATGGGATGCCTTCCGGGGCATCCCCAAGCTTAGGTGCTTGAGTATCGTTGAAATATTTACTTGGGGTGCCTTGCGCATCCCCAATCTTGAACTCTTGTCTCTCCATATTCTTCTTATATTGACACCTCCTCGATCTTCGAACACTTCATTCACACAAAGCTTAACAAAACCCTTGTGAGATCCATTAGTATAATAAAGCAAATTACTACTTTAAGTACTGTTGTGAACTCATTCAAAATTCATATTAGAATTATATATACTGTATTCCAACTTCACCATGGTTCATACCCCCCGATACAAGCCAGAGATTCATCAAAATAAGAGAACAATGCATAGAAAACAGAATCTGTCAAAAACAGGACAGCCTGTAGTAATCTGGAATCTTCGTATACTTATGTAACTCAAACAATTCTGAAAATTTAGGAAAAATTAAAAACATTGCATATAAGTACTTTGTCAAAATTTGAGAAACTTTTTACATTCCAGTAAAAAATATAAATTCACGCACTACAGCCAAAGTTTCTGTTTTTGCACTGCACACACCAAGCAAGCAATCTAATCATCCTAAAAGTAAATTTTGGCACATTATTTTCATAATACAATGGATATATACAAGGTTATGATTATTTTAAAGAAACTTCCATAAAAAATTCTACATTGTTTCCATGAGCATGAACACAAGTATTCAAGGTCGACCCTAACTTCTCCAATGCACAACCTTCCAATCACTTCTCTTTCTGAAAAACTTCTTAGGCATAACAGGCAAGTAACTCTTTTTGTATTTTTTTTTTGTTCCACCCAAAACTACATAAAATAAAAAGGGAAAAGAAAATCTATTTAGTGAAGAAAGAAAACAAGCATACACGAGAATATCAACGCCATGCTATTGCTCCCCGGCAACAGCGCCAGAAAAGAGCTTGATAGTACCCAAGTGCAAGGAATCATCGTAAAAATTTCAAATGTGGAAGTGATAAGTATGGAGTGTCGAACCCACAAGGAGCTAAAGGTAAGATCAATATTCTCTCAAGTACTATCTGCCACCGATACGACTCTACGTACACCGAACATTTGATTCCATCTAGATGTTGGGAAACGTTGCATGGAAAAAAAATCCTATGCACACGCAAGATCTATCTATAGTGATGAGCATCTACGAGAGGGAGAGTGGATCTACGTACCCTTGTAGATCGCTAAGCGGTAAGCGTTAAGAAACGTGGTTGATGTAGTCCAACGTCTTCGCGATCCAAATCATCGAGCGTCCCGTGATCCAATCACGATCCGTCCCGCGATCCCATCACGATCAGTCCTGTGATCTTGATCACGGTCCTTCCGATCTTGCGCCGAACGGACGACACCTCCACATTCAGCACACGTACAGCTCAATGACGATCTCCGCCTTCTTGATCCAGCAAGAGGGAGTGGAGAGGTAGATGAGTTCTCCGGCAGCGCGACGGTGTTGCGGCGATGGTGGTGGAGTAATTCCAGCAGGGCTTCACCTAAGCACCGCTGAAAACTGATCTAGAGGAGAAAACGATCTAGAGGAAGAAGAGGGAAGCACGTGGCAATTAGGGTTAGCTCTTCCCTCTAAATCCTCTAGTATATATAGGAGGGAGGGAGGGGAGGAGGCAGCCTCAAACCCTCAAGATCTGGCCGAAATTAGAGGTGGAGGAGTCCTACTCCAATCCTATTAGGAGTAGGATTCCTCCTTTCCACTTGGAAACTCTTTCCACCTCTCCACCTTTGGATATTTTTCCTTCTCAAACCTCATGGGATTTAGTGGAGGCTTCGTCCAGCCCATCAGGGGCTGGTTTGTCTCCTCCCACAGCCCATGAGGCCCCTCGGGGCGTGACACCCCTCCCGATGGTCCTCCGGTACCCTCCTGGCACTCTCGGTACACTACCGATGAGCCCGAAACTTTTCCGGTGACCAAACTGGACTTCCTATATATCAATCTTTACCTCCTGACCATTCCGGAGCTCCTAGTAACTTCTGGGATCTCATCCGGGACTCCGAACAACCTTCGGTCACCACCATACATAACTCTATACTACCGAAACATCACCGAACCTAAAGTGTGCAGACCCTGCGGGTTCGAGAACTATGTAGACATGATCGAGACACCTCTACGGTCAATAACCAATAGCGGGACCTGGATGCCCATATTGATTCCTACATATTCTACGAAGATATTTATCGGTCGAACCTCTATGTCAACGATTCAGTTAATCCCGTATGATGTTCCCTTTGTTCTTCGGTATGTTACTTGCCCGAGATTCAATCGTCGGTATCTCCATACCTAGTTCAACCTCGTTACTAGCAAGTCTCTTTACTCGTTCCATAATACAAGATCCCATGGCTAACACTTAGTCACATTGCTTGCAAGGCTTATTGTGATGTTGTATTACCGAGTGGGCCCTAAGATTCCTCTCCATCACACGGAGTAACAAATCCCAGTCTTGAGCCATGGCAACCCAGTAGACACCCTCGGAGATACCTATAGAGAACCTTTATAGTCACCCAGTTACATTGGGACGTTTGATACACACAAGGTACTCCTCCGGTGTCAGTGAGTTGCATGATTTCATGGTCAAAGGAATAGATACTTGACATGCAGAAAACAGTAGCAATAAACTGACACGATCATATGCTGCGTTTGTAGTTTGGGTCTTGTCCATCCCATCATTCTCCTAATGATGCGATCCCGTTGTAAAATGACATCTCATGTCAATGGCTGGGAAACCTTAGCCATCTTTGATCAACGAGCTAGTCTATTAGAGGCATACTAGGGACATGGTGTTATCTATGTATCCACACATGTATCTGAGTTTCCGATCAATACAATTATAGCATGGATAATAAACGATTATCATGAACAAGGAAATATGATAATAACAAATTTGTTATTGCCTCTAGGGCATATTTCCAACAGTCTCCCACTTTGTGACAGCCCAAGTGTTGTCCCTACCTTTTATGGCATGTAGTCTTGTATGAACCTTGTGTCATGAGCTTATGTAATGATTTGCAACTTGTCATCCATGTGTTGTTTTGAATTCATGCATCATATCATCCATCATAGCATCCATCTTGCCATGCTTATTTTCATGTGTCTTTGAATGGTGTGTTTGGTTGTGGTGTAGTCTTGTGTTATGTGGTTTGCATGTGGGTGAAACCATGAGTGCAACCTCCTTCATCTTCCCCTCTCTTTCTTCTCATCAAAAAAACCCCAACCTATGCCTTTCATTCCCATGCTATTTTTTCATAACAGAACTAACTTGCAATTTAAAATGTTTAAAAATGTTCAAGGGGTAGCCCTACATATATTATTAATTTAGGGTGTGGTTCTTTTGCTGTTTGGGGTGTGTGTGCTTTTGTGCTTTAATAAACAGGGGCTGTCATTTTTCTAAATAATAAAATTACTTGTCCTGAAAATTGTCTTAACATTATTATTAATTAGTGCATATTATTTTCCTTGCCAAAGTATTCTTGTTTGCACCAAAAACCTTTATTTTACCTTGGGGTTTCTCTTTTGTGTGGTTGTGTTTTTAAAAGGGGAAAAACCCTCTCTGTTTTGATTCTGAGAGAGAGAGAGAGACAGGTGGGCCTCGTCTCTCCCGCGGCCCAGCCCGCTTGAGCAGACGGCCACCTGCTCCCGTTCCCCCATCCGTCAGTTGAGTGAGAGAGAGGCAGAGCTCCACCGTCCCCTTTCCATCGCCGTTGCCGTCAGCCTGAGGGTATAAAGGCCCTCGGCGTGCGTGCCCCCCTCGGCTAGGTTTCCTCTCCCGCCGTTGCTGCCACAACTCCCTTCGCCATCTCTATCTCCCTCCTTCCTCTCCCTTTTCCCCTGCCGGGTAAGGTTCAGAGAAGCAGTGAGGTTCAGAGTGTGTCCACCGGTCGTCGTCGCCGTCGTCGCCGCGTCTCCGGTGGTCTCGTCCCCGGTGGCAATGGTGTTGGGGAACGCGACAGAAAACACAAATTTCCGGTATAGCGAGCACGCCCAGGACCACTATGGAGACTGCATACAAGGTTTGATCTTATCCGTATCGACTCGAAGCGCAGCGGAAGAAGAGTCGGTGGAGATCGTTGGTGCAGATCCCCGCAGCTAGGATTTTTCAACCTCCCAACCGCGAGGATGTACTCCCTCGTCGGATAGCCCTTCGGGACGCGGTCGGATAGTCCCCCGAACGATGTCGCAGACAGCCCTTTGGGAGGACCCTCGAAACTCGAACGAAGACTCGGACAGCCCTACGGGAGGACACACAAACAGCCCCTCGGGCAAAAGATCGAAACTACGACCTCTCTACGGGGTTGCACACATACGGTGTCATCTATCCGGCAGGGCTTCGCCGTCCAGAACGAGTTCCTGCCGGAACCCAGACAGCCTTTCGGCTCTACGAAAGACTCTTTTCGTGGGAGGGAGAGAGAGAGCTTGCAAAGAAAAGCATGTGTATGAGAGCACAAGGATGAAGAAATGGCAGCCCACTCACCTCATATTTATAGGAAAACCAAGGGGTAGGGTGGTTTTACAATAAAACCCAAAATGCACATGAATGAAGTCCTTCCACAAGGGCATAAAAGTGAAACCAAGGAACAAGAGGGACTCCATGAAGGAGTCCACCATGTGGCCGGCCACACCATCATGTGGGGCCCCAAAAATGGCTCCAATCCATCCATGTCATCCCCAAGATCTTTTGGAGCAAAGCCCCAAAAGGTGGCTTTCCATAAAGTAGTCCAAAAAGCACTTTCACTATTCACGGCAACATTTTTCAGCGTTCGCTCGAACTTAAAATATTTATGTGGGATTAGAACAATTCTAGTACCCCACTAAAATAATTTTTAATGCGATCCAGAACAATTCCAGAATAGTGATTTTCATCTGCGAAAAGCATCTGAAGTGGTTCCGGCAGCTCCGGAACATTTCCGGTTTTCATCCCGGAAAATTCCAGAAAGTTTCCAGAACGATTCTGGCACCCTTCAAGAATTATCAGGCATGTGCCAAAACCAATTTGACTTTTTGGTATCCCTTGAAACAACTTTTCAGTTTCACCGAAACTGTTCCGGTGACCTGTCTTCGGAACTTTTTCGCTGTCCGAAACTTTTCCGGTGTCCGAAACTTTTCGGTGATTTTCTCTTAGACTCCCTGTCTAGTATTCAATAGATAGATGAACCTTAAGTGTGTGACCCTATAGGTTCAGCGAAGCATAGACATGACCCGAAACCCCTTCCGATCAATGATCAACATCGGAGCCGTGGACACCCATATTGACCCCTATACCCACACGAATGAATATTCAAGTGAACCTCTAGTTGCCGTGAGCTATTCCTGTTGCTTCGCGATATGTTTACAATTACCCGAGGTGAGATATGTAGGCATCCTCATGGATCAACAACTTGTCCACTATGCCAGTTACCTCGTTGCCGGTATTATTCTCTTTTCTCGTTCCCGTGTTCCGGCATCCCCGTGATCAAATCACAAAGTGTCTGGCCAGACGATGATGGATACCGTAACACCGAGAGGGCCCAGAGATATCTCTCCATCATCGGAGGAGCAAATCCCAATCTTGAGCTATCAAGTTACTTGACATACTTTTCCATGAACCTGTAAGCCTCCGTAATAGCCACCCATTTACGAATGACGTTTAACAAACCCCAAAGTTCATGAAGCAAGCATGAAGAAACTCGATACTCTCATGGTCTAACGTTAACCATCTCTGTGTTATTAACCATTAACTTGTGACGAATGTATCTCATAGCATAACATCAATTCGGATCGATTTAACACGAGTGTTCTACCAACATCGCGTCCTCAAAATTGCCGGCATAGCCATGCCCATGATCAGGAAAACAGGACCATCATGCAACACTTGAGCCAGTCTTAGAGGCAAGACTAGGAATACAATTCACCGTTTATTATACCACACGTGCACATGAGTTTCCCTCCAAGCCTCGTTTAATTTGTAGACTCGAGAATCATTGCAGTTATAGCATGGAACATAAACATTCATTACAAACTTTGGAGATATAAAATAACTGTTATTACCGCCTCTAGGGCATATCTCCTACAGATGGCGTGGAGCTCGTGGGGGTGAGGAGCACCTCCCCACGGTGCGAATTGGCGTCGTCATCGCCAAAAGGAGCAGGTCGTCGCCGGCCTTCTTCCTCCTCGTCGCCGTCACGTCCCCGCCTCTCCTTCCTCTCCACGCGTCAGGGTCGCCGTCGTCCTCCCCTAGGTGAGCAGTCAACGTGTCGTTCCCTTCCCCTTGTTACCTGAGCATCGTCGTCGTGTCCGTCGCTTCCGCGCCCCTGTTCGAGCTCGGGGTGCTCAGTTGCCGGGGTCTCCTCCGTGTTTGGGTGCGGGTATGGAGTCCCCATGCTCCCCGCGTGCCCCGCGTCCTTGCTCTCTTGCCGTTAGCGCCGTAGATTGCCGGAGCAGCTCGCCGACGTTCGCCTGTTCCCGTTGTCGCTGCGGGTTCAGTTTCGTCAGATATATCGCGCGTGTGTGAACTAGTGCAGTGTTTCCCCTCCTCTGTTAAGGATCGGTAGCGTAGCTGAGTGGTAGCGCCAAGGGATTCGACCAGGAGGTCATGGGTTCAAAGCCCAAACCCCTCCCCCCTTTTTTGGTTTTTCTTTCTTTTGTTTCATTTGTTTTTCCCTCTTGCTATACGCATGTGTGTGTAGATAATAAAACAGCATGTTGTTGTTTTTTTCTTTCCTGTCATGTGCATATGTGTACTATGGTGTATGTATATGAGTGTGTGTGAGTGTTGCATATGTGGGCATGTATGTATGCATGAGTATGTGAGTGTGTGTGTGTGCTTATGCATACATACATATGTGTATGTGTAGGTGTGGGTGTTTTGATTTCCTTTCCTGGTTATATATGGATATGTGGAGCGTGCATGTGTGTATGTGGTATGTATATAGATGTATGTGTGTAGTGTTGTATCTGTTCTTGTGTGCATGTGGGTTTGTGTGTGTGTGTGTTGCCAGATACATATGCATATGCATATATGCATTGTGCATATATGTGTGCATATGTGTGCGGATGACCACCCACACAAATGAGCTTGTGTATGTGAGCGTATGTGTCATGTGCACTTGTGCATGTGAGTGGTGAGTGCCTTATGCATTGTGCATATGTGGTGCTTGAGTGTGTGTGTGTGTAGAGAGTATGTGTGAGGGGGGGGGACTAGTGGGTTTCCTCCACTTGGCATACCCCTTTTTTGTAGATATGCATGTTTTGTGAACTGTTAGCTCATTTCCATTTCTAACTAAGTTTCCAAATCTGGTTTTGATCATAATTGCTCATGTCCCTTTAGAGTAATATTTCACTCAGAAGAGTAGGTGGTAGTTTTGCTAGTTTAGTTGTGCCTTGATGCTTCACATGAACATATGAGTATGACACATGCTTTTGGGGTAGAAAGATCAATGAATCCATTGCTGATTTCAGATGTCACTTTTGAGCAAGTTTATAAGACTGTCATTTTAACTGTGATGCTACCTTGTCATTTTTGCATGATGTAATTCATAATTGCTTTGGGGCATGTGCCAACTAGGAAGTGCTAGTGTTTTGTATATAGTATGCCATGGTGTTCTGTTTAACATGAGAATCACCCATATAAAGGGGAAACAAGCTGCTAAGTTGCATACTTGAAGTTTCTGTTTCAGCATGCTAAAAAACTGCTAAGTCTGAGAATCTGCTGTTATTTTTATGCCATGAAGAGTGTGTGACTTCTAGTTATGTGTTTGGAATTGGCTCATGCTCAGTGTTAGTATTTTGAAGTAGATGTTGTCTAATACCATCCTGTTAATTTTCATGTCAATAGGTGCTCCCTAGCATATTTAACTACTGTTGTCAACTTGCTACTTTATAATCTTAGATTCCAGAAAACTGGAATTTTCACGAAGTCCCAGAAATCTGTTTCATCATGTCAACTTGATAGCCTCATGCTTATTGATGTGTGCCTCCTTTGCTGATTGTGTAGTTGGATGAGTTGATGTACATATCCTGTAGTTTCTGTCAGTATCTTGTTTCTGGCTGAAGGGTTCCTATAGCTCAAGTTGTGGGTTGTAGAAGTTGCCATGATGCTGTATTGTGGCAGATTGTGTGATTATTTGTTTTGTGACTTGTGGGAGCTATGCTCCATGGAATAGATTGACTTTTGAGTCTATTGTGGTTGGTTTTTCATCACCTAACCAGTGGATACCTTGGAATGCCAAGAATTAGCCCATGGCTTGGTGGTCTTGTGTTTTGCTTCCGTACCTTGTCATGAGCGTATCGTGAGAACCGTAACTCCGTTTCTTGCGTTCTTTATATGCATTTCTATCGATTTTGCATGTTGCATCCATATCTGCCATGTTCATGCATGTCTAAATAAGTTAAGATGAGGTTATGTCCAGGTTCACTAATAAACAAACCTTGCATGTGAAACATGACTAGTTTAGGTTTCCATGTTAATTCTTCATAAATGAATCATGCATCATCTTGTTTGTGCATTGCGCCACGGTTGGATGTTTATTGTTGTTGTTTCTCTTGGGTAGACGCGATTGTTGAAACTGAGTACGAGGAACCAGGAGAGTACAACTACGAGGATCCCGCAACTTGTTCCACTGAAGAACCAACAGGCAAGATGATCGTACCCGGATCCCGATACTATTTTCGCTTGCTAGTTTCTCGCTCTTATAGTTATGATTGTGCTACCTACCACTTGATATCAGCCTCCTAATTGCCATGACAGCCTCTAACCTCCACATCCTAGCAAACCTTTGATTGGCTAAGTTACCGCTGCTCAGCCCCTCTTATAGCATTCTTAGTTGTAGGTGCAGGTTGTTCCATGTGATAACATGGATTTGGATATCACAATATTATCCGTTGTTTAATTTAATGCACATATATATCTTGGTATTGGTGGAAGGCTTGGCCTTTTGCTAAGTGATTTGTTCCGCTGTTACCGCCATTAGTTCCTTATTACCGGTGTTATGTTTTCCATATTTTGCGCTCCTAACATGCTCGGGGTTGTTATGGGGACCCCCTTGTTTATTCGGTTGAGATTAAAACTTGTATGGCAAGACCCAACTTTGGTACTACATTTGCTAACAACTTAATAAAACTTGCATAGGGCTTTGCAACCCCGTGGATAATTTAATCAACCCCCGGGCCAGTGCTCCGCATGAGTGTTGGTCCAAAAATGTCAACAGTCGGTAGCCACCAGGGGCAACTCTGTATTTGGCCTACCAAAAGTTTGGACAATCCGTCATGTCCTGAGACTGAGATACATGGCTCTTATCGGGTTCGTCGACACGTCGGGAGGTCTTGTTGGACTTGTTTTACCTTTTTTTGAATATCTTGCATGTGGACTCTGACTTTCTTTGGGTGTTCTCGAGGTGTTGGGATTCTTTTGGAATTGCGTATGATGATTGCGAGATCCGCGGTCGAGGCTATTCCCATGGAGTGTGGTTAATTTGTGATGGATTAGTTGGAGCACCCCTGCAGGGTTAAATCTTTTGGAAAGCCGTGCCCACGGTTATGTGGCAACTTGGATATTTTTTAACACCCGGTTATAGTTAACTTGAAGTAATTCCAATTAAAATACACCAACTATGTGAGTAACCGTGATCGTCTCTGCTCGTGAACACGATCTGAGAGAGAAAACAGTGGGGTTATGATTGACGTAAGTAAGTGTTCAGGGTCTCATAGAGATCATACTCGACTCGATCGTTCATTGTAGGCCACTCACATTTACATTCTTGTTATGTAAGTTAGCCACCATAAATGCTTAGTGCTGCTGCAACTAAACACCTACCCCAACCCAACCTTTAAGCTTGAATAGTCTTGGTACCCGGGCATGTGATTGTTGAGTCCTTGTGGCTCAAAGTTTACTACAACACTCCAGGTACAGGTTCAGAGAGTACGTGCAGGATGATCTTACCCAGCTCTAGTGGGAATATGATGAGGAGAGGGGCAGGATGTACATGACGTACCCGGATGAGTAGAGGACCATGGTCGTGATCTTTGGGATAGCTTTATAGTATCAATTGCATCTGTTTTATCGTTTGATTTCGTCCGTAGTCGGACCCTGTCTTCAACTTGATGTTATGAACTTGTGTGAAATTGTAATTTAGTATGTGGCGAGTGTAAGCCAATCTTGTATACTCATCTCTTCAGTATTGTATGTTGTGATGATACTATTCTTGATAACGGCAAGATGCGCATCTATCCCTTGCAAGGCCTCGTGCCTTAATATGGATAGGTGCGCATCTTGGGCGTGACAAGTTGGTATTCAGATCCATACGACCATAGGAGCCTTTGCTTGTTCGAACTTGGCCGAGTTGTGTCTAGTGAAAACTATTTTGAGTCTAGTTATATCGGAGAGTAGGATTCTTTTTACTCCTCTTCTTTTCTATGGTGAGGTTTCCGACTTAGGAAGTTTGATTCTACTCCTCTTCTCGCTCAAAAAAAATTTAGGATCACGCGGGTATTTTGGAGTCTATATGATACCGACGTGACAAGGTTCTGTCTTGGTGCCTCCTGTCTGACTTGATTTCTTCTAGGGAGTCGAGCTCCAGGAAATGTTGGCACATCGTTATCATTCAGCTTCCTTGATATCTCAGGACGGAGAGTGTTCGGAATTACTTCAATACTTATCATGGTGAGATAAGGTCGGAGTCACCTAGTACTGGGGAGGCGTCCGTGGTACCACCATGGTATAGTATCGTTGTGAGTTCGAGGATTCGAGATTAGATGAGTTTGCAAAAGCCTCTGGTTATGTGTTGAAGGATGGATACAGTTGGGGTGTAGGATTGCTAGTTGTGTGAGATATTTCCTCCTTGTATCCCCCACACCGGATTGCATAACCAGATAGTTTTTGGAAGTTCATAGGTGGGAAATCTTGTAGTCATCTAGGATCATCTTCTTCATATGTATATGGGCATGTACATTTGTTCCGAGCGCTTAGCTCAATACTTTTGTGTTATTGCAAGTGGCTTCTAATTGCTGATGATGTTATCATAAACCGAAGAAGCATTCATACTAATTTTTCAGGAAGGTTGTGTTGTTATTTGTTCAATTTCTTTCAAGCATTTGATTCAGGCTTGATTTCAGCTTATCAATGAGGTGCTAATGTGTGTTGTCCATCTTCAGGATGGATCCATCAACTCGCAACAATCCGGGTCATGATGAGGAGCAGACTGATGTGCCACCACCACCCCCGCCCCCGCCTCCTCCGCCTCCTCCTCCAGAAGCTTGGAAAGTTGTGATGGCCGCAACCAATGCAAACACTCAGATGTTGCTCAGACTGTTGCAAGAAAGGGAGCAGGGTCAGCAAGGTTTTCAAGGGAATTTTCAGAATCGGCTTCAATTTGCGACACTCAATCAGTTCCTTGCCAACCAGCCCAAGTCTTTCACCTATTGTGAGCAACCTCTTGATGCCGATGATTGGCTTCATGATATGAGTAAGCATTTTGAGTGCAGCAATGTCAGGCCAGAGGACTTTGTCAGGTTTGCATCGTTCCAGCTTAAGGGTCAAGCAGCTGATTGGTGGAAGCAGTACAAGGATTCCAGGGGCGATCGTGTTGTTACTTGGGACAATTTCCGTCGTGACTTCAGGGCTCATTACATTCCGATAAGCTTTGTCGAGGAGATGCGTGAGAAGTTCAGGCACCTGAAGCAGGGGAGCAAGTCTGTTTATCAGTACAATGTCAAGTTCCAGAATCTAGCTCGTTATGCTAAGCAAGATGTTCCAGATGACAAGGCTATGATCTATCAGTTCAGAGGTGGTCTCAAGGATGAGCTTCTGCCAGGCCTAGTTCTTCAAGATCCTCGGGAGTTCGATCAGTTCTACAACATGGCTTTGAAGGTTGAAGCAACTTAGCTCAAGTTGGAGAACTCCAAGAAGCGTTCAAGGGATTCATATTCTTCTTCTTCTGGCTCTCAGATGGTTCCCAAGCAGCAGAAGTATTGGGTGCCAAACCCTCCTCCGTTTCGTCCTCCTCAGCAGCAGAAGCAGTTTGGTGGTCGTGGTTCTTCCCACCCACCCAACCTAGGATTCCAGCAGAGACCCAGGCGTCCAAGGGAGTTCTTGTTCCTCCTCCAGGCAATGTTCGTCCGCTTTCTGAGGTGACTTGTCACAAGTGTGGCCAGAAGGGTCACTATGCAAACAAGTGCAACCAGCGGCGTCTTCCGCCTCCTCCTCCTATCAAGCCTCCAGGAAATGCTATGGTGAAGCATAATCCCAAGTTTGCAAGAGTGAACCTTGTGAACACAACAGAGGCAGAGGATTCTTCTCAAGTGATCATGGGTAATCTCTCAGTTAACTCTGTTCCTGCAAAAGTTTTGTTTGATACTCGAGCATCGCATTCATTCATATCAAGGCCATTTGTTTCAAATCATCAGTTTTGTTGTGAAGAATTGTCTAAATCATTGACTGTGGTGTCTCCGGGTTTACAAATGAATTCTCGTTATGTGGTTTGGGATGCTTCTATCAAGATGGGCAATTATTCTTTTTTTGGCTTTTCCAATTGTTCTTGGGAATTCCGATATTGATCTCATTCTGGGCATGGAATTCCTGGCTATGAACAAGGCTTATGTTGATTGTCAAGCAAAAGAAGTCAAGCTGACTCATCCTTCAGAAGATGTGATTATATTCGCGGCTCACGATGACATAATCCTTCTCTTTTCTCTTAATGAGAAGGGTGAAATCTCGGTGATTTCTCAAATTCCGGTAGTTTGTGAGTATGAAGATGTCTTTCCAGAAGAATTGCCAGGAATGCCTCCGCACCGGCCAGTTGAGTTCGTGATTGATCTCGAGCCTGGAACTGAACCGATCTGCAAGCGCCCGTATAAACTTGGCCTCGAAGAGCTGAAAGAGTTGAAGAAGCAGCTAGATGAACAAGAACGTCTGGGTCTGATCAGACCAAGTTCTTCTCCATGGGGTTGTGGAGTTTTGTTTGTCAAGAAGAAAGATGGCACGGATCTTCTTTGTATCGACTACCGTCCATTGAACAAGAAGACAATCAGAAACAAATACCCACTTCCTAACATCAATGAGTTGTTTGAACAACTAAAAGGTGCCAAGTTTTCTCGAAGCTTGATCTTCGCATGGGTTATCATCAGATTCGCATTCGCGAAGAAGACATTCCCAAGACCGCTTTCATGACGAGTTTTGGCTCATATGAGTACACCGTCATGTCGTTTGGTCTTGCTAATGCTCCTCCAACCTTCTCAAGAATGATGAATTTCATTTTCTCTCCCTTCAAGAATGAATTCATCTTGGTCTATCTGGACGATATCCTTGTGTTCTCGGAGACAGAAGAAGAGCATGCAGAGCATCTCTGCCTTGTGCTTGAAAAGTTAAGGGAACATCGGTTCTATGCCAAGTTTTACAAGTTTGAGTTCTAGCTCAATGAAGTGGTGTACCTCGGGCATGTCATCTCTGCCGAGGGAATTAAAGTGCACCCCGAGAAAGTTGAGGCTATATTGAAGTGGAAACCTCCTTAGAATGTGAAGCAGCTTCGGAGTTTCCTCGGGCTTGCTAGTTATTGCAGAAGATTCGTGGAGAACTTCTCTCAAATTGCTAAGCCTCTGTCCAATCTCCTCCAGAAGAGTGTCAGGTATGTTTGGTCTCCTAAGTGTGATGTAGCGTTCAATACGCTCAAGCAGAGACTGACTTCAGCTCTAGTTCTTGTTCCTCTTGAGCAATCGAAGCCTCTCCAAGTTTTCTGTGATGCTTCTCTCCAAGGTCTTGGTGGTGTTCTCATGCAAGACAAGAAGATTGTTGCTTATACCTTGCGTTAGTTGAAGCCTGCCGAGAAGAACTACCCCACTCATGATCTTGAGTTGGCGGCAGTTGTGCATGCTCTAATGACTTGGAGGCATTTGTTGTTGGGTAGACCAGTTGTGACAGCCCAAGTGTTGTCCCTACCTTTTATGGCATGTAGTCTTGTATGAACCTTGTGTCATGAGCTTATGTAATGATTTGCAACTTGTCATCCATGTGTTGTTTTGCATTCATGCATCATATCATCCATCATAGCATCCATCTTGCCATGCTTGTTTTCATGTGTCTTTGAATGGTGTGTTTGGTTGTGGTGTGGTCTTGTGTTATGTGGCTTGCATGTGGGTGAAACCATGTGTGCAACCTCCTTCATCTTCCCATCTCTTTATTCTCATCAAAAAAAACAACCTATGCCTTTCATTCCCATGCTATTTTTTCATAACAGAACTAACTTGCAATTTAAAATGTTTAAAAATGTTCAAGGGGTAGCCCCACATATATTATTAATTTAGGGTGTGGTTCTTTTGCTGTTTGGGGTGTGTATGCTTTTGTGCTTTAATAAACAGGGGCTGTCATTTTTCTAAATAATAAAATTACTTGTGCTGAAAATTGTCTTAACATTATTATTAATTAGTGCATATTATTTTCCTTGCCAAAGTATTCTTGTTTGCACCAAAAACCTTTATTTTACCTTCGGGGTTTCTCTTTTGTGTGGCTGTGTTTTTAAAAGGGGAAACCCTCTCTGTTTTGATTCTGAGAGAGAGACACAGGTGGGCCTCGTCTCTCCTGCGGCCCAGCCCGCTTGAGCAGACGGCCACCTGCTCCCGTTCCCCCGTCCGTCAGTTCAGTGAGAGAGAGGCAGAGCTTTGCCGTCCCCTTTCCATCGTTGTCACCGTCAGCGTGAGGGTATAAAGCCCCTCGGAGTGCGTGCCCCCCCTCGGCTAGGTTTCCTCTCCCCCCGCCGCTGCCGTAGCTCCCTTTGCCATCTGTATCTCCCTCCTTCCTCTCCCTTTTTCCCTGCCAGGTAAGGTTCAGAGAAGCAGTGAGGTTCAGAGTGTGTCCATTGGTCATCGTCGCCGTTGTTACCGCGTCTCCGGTGGGTCTCGTCCCCGGTGGCGATGGCATGGAGCTCGTGGGTTCTCCCACCGTTCCATTCCCGCCGCTAGGAGGTGAGGAGCACCTCCCCACGGTGCGAATTGGCGTCGTCGTCGATGCAAGGAGCAGGTCGTCGCCAGCCTTCTTCCTCCTCGTCGCTGTCGTGTCCCCGCCTCTCCTTCCTCTCCGCGCGTCAAGGTCGCCGTCGTCCTCCCCTAGGTGAGCAGTCGACGCACCGTTCCCTTTCCCTTGTTGCCTGAGCATCGTCGTCGTGTCTGTCGCCGCTGCGCCCCTGTTTGAGCTCGGGGTGCTTGGTTGCCGGGGTCTCCTCCGTGTTTGGGTGCGGGTATGGAGTCCCCGTGCTCCCTGCGTGCCCCACGTCCTTCCTCTCTTGCCGTTAGCGCCGTAGATCGCCGGAGCAGCTCGATGTCGTTCGCCTGTTGCCGCTGTCGCTGCGGGTTCAGTTTCGTCAGATAACTCACGCGTGTGTGATCTAGTGCAGTGCTTCCCCTCCTCCGTTAAGGATCGATAGCGTAGCAGAGTGGTAGCGCTAGGGGGATTCGACCAGGAGGTCGTGGGTTCGAAGCCCGAACCCCTCCCCCTTTTTTTGGTTTTTCTTTCTTTTGTTTCATTTGTTTTTCCCTCTTGCTATATGCATGTGTGTGTAGATAATAAAACAGCATGTTGTTTTTATTTTTATTTTCTTTCCTGTCATGTGCATATGTGTATTGTGGTGTATGTATATGAGTGTGTGTGAGTGTTGCATATGTGGGCATGTATGTATGCATGAGTATGTGAGTGTGTGTGTGTGTGTGCTTATGCATACATACATATGTGTAGGTGTAGGTGTAGGTGTTTTGATTTCCTTTCCTGGTTATACACTAGTAGAAAACAGACCTTTCGTCCCAAGCATTAGTCCTGGTCTGGTTACGAGCCAGTACTAAAGACGGTATTAGTCCTAGTTCATGCCGGCTCCAACGGCTAGGAGCAGGGCAACCTTTAGTACCGGCTCATCAGCGATCTTTAGTACCGGTTCGTGTCACGAGCCGGTACTAAAGGGGGCGTGACAGGCTTTTAGTCAGACTTGGGCCCCGCGTGCACCTTTAGTACTGGGTGTTGACACCAACCGGTACTAAAGGGGGCAACCTTTAGTACCGGATGGTGTCACCAGTCGGTACTAAAGAGTTCCTACATATACGCTTCGTCCGCAGCCGATCGAAGGGGCTCGATCATTTCTCTGTTTTCTCCCCTATTCTTCTTCTTGCTCGAAGCTCATCCTCCATTTTGCCAAGGATTTGTCAAGATTTAAAGGCACCCCATCTATCCAATGTTCATAAAGTTAGCAACTTTGCTCCTTCATCTCTCATTGCTAGATTAGCATGTGGTATGCTCAAAGATATGTGATTTGTGGGTTTTAGCTAGGTATTGGAGGAGTGATCATTATGTGGGAGTTTATTTGATTTATATGCAATTTGAGCTCAAATTAACTTGTTAGGTTGCATATGTGTAGGTGTGGTTTATTTGGTGCCTTCCCATCCCCGGCCGTCCTAACCACCATTGATCGTCCGCACCGTCTCGTCGCGGCACCGGCCACCTTGGTGAGCCTCTTGTTCTTCTTAAAACCTTTAGAAAAAAATACTTGTAGGATTTAGATAGCTGCGTGTACGATTTACTTACTTGTATTATTGTTAGTTATTCTATAGTGTCATGGTTATGGCATCCGCCCACGTCGACCCTCGTCCAGTCTATGATTCAGATGTGGTATGTCGTTATCTTTTATAACTATTTCACACATCATCTAATGTCTATGACAATTAATTATGCCACCAAATTGACGTAGATGTTTTTATCTATAGGAAGTAGTTGAACCAGAAATTTCAACCGACTATGCAATTCTGCTCGAGAAATTAACACAAGCTGAAAAAGAAATTGATCATTTAAAAGAAAAATTGAAAAGAACTGAAGATGAGAAGATGGGATTGGAGTTGCATGTTGCCGATATCGTCGATGATCACAAGAACAAGATGGCTGGAATGCGCTTGAAGCTTAGAAAGATTAGAAAATATGCCATTGATAAAGAGGCTTGGTATCATTATGCCGTTGGCTCAATTGTTACTTTAGTTGCGATTATGATCGCATTTGTTGTTGCATTTACATGTTTTAGATAGTTGTATGTTGTTTTATGAGATGTATGTATGAACTATAAGTATCCATTATTTGCAGTAATAACATTTGGACACTGCTAGCTCTACTTTGGTTGTAATGTGATGATGAATTTGTATTAATTTGGTCACTTCGATGTTGTGTAGTGAACATGAGCCGGCAATGGATGTATGATGACCAACTAAGTCCAGGGTTTCTTAATGGCCTGCATGATTTTATTTGTGTGGCTGAGGCAAACAAGCAGAATGGTTTCATGTGTTGTCCATGTCGTGACTGTAAGAATGATAGGAATCACTCTACCTCAAAAACCCTTCACTACCACCTGCTGAAGTCCGATTTCATGTCTGGCTATAGCTGTTGGACCAAGCACGGAGAAAGAGGGGTTATAATTGAAGACAATGAAGAAGAAGAGGATGATGACAACTATCCTTTCGCCGATACAACAATGGGGGAAGCTGAAGAAGAGGCATCGATGGGGGAAGCTGAAGAAGAGGCATCAGATGAGCCCGCTGATGATTTGGGTCGGGTCATTGCTGATGCAAAGAGAAACTGCGAAAATGATAAGGAGAGGTTGAAGTTGAAATGCATGTTGGAGGATCACAAGAAATTATTGTATCCAAATTGTGAAGATGACAAGAAAAAGCTGGGTACCACGCTGGAATTGCTGCAATGGAAGGCAAAGAATGGTGTAACTGACAAGGGATTTCAAGAATTGCTGATAATGATAAAGAAGATGCTTCCAAAGGATAACGAATTGCCTGAAAGTATGTACGAAGCAAAGATGGTTGTCTGCCCTCTAGGATTAGAGGTGCAGAAGATACATGCATGCCCTAATGACTACATCCTCTACCGCGGCGAGGAGTACGAGAATTTGGATGCATGCCCGGTATGCGGTGCACTGCGCTATAAGATCCCCCGCGATGACCCTGGTGATGTGGAGGGTGAACGCCACAGGAAGAGGGTTCCTGTCAAGGTGAGGTGGTATGCTCCTATAATACCACGGTTGAAACGTTTGTTCGAAAACAAAGAGCATGCCAAGTTGTTGTGATGGCACAAAGAACAACGTAAGAAAGACGGGATGTTGAGAGCACCCGCTGATGGGTCACAGTGGAGAAAAATTGAGAGGGAGTTTGAGGACTTTGTAGCTAACGCAACGAACTTATGGTTTGGTCTTAGTACAAACGGCATGAATCCTTTTGGGGAGCAGAGCTCCAGTCACAGCACCTGGCCCGTGACTCTATGTATCTACAACCTTCCTCCTTGGTTGTGCATGAAGCAGAAGTTCATTATGATGCCAGTGCTCATCCAAAGCCCTAAGCAACCCGGCAACGACATTGATGTCTACCTAAGGCCACTAGTTGATGAACTTCTATAGTTGTGGAAAAAAACCAGGTGTATGTGTGTGGGATGCGCACACACAGAAGGAAATTGACCTACGAGCGTTGCTGTTTGTAACTATCAATGATTGGCCTGCTCTTAGTAACCTTTCAGGACATACAAACAAGGGATACAATGCATGCACGAACTGTTTAGATGATACTGAAAGTATATATTTGGATAATGTAAGAAGAATGTGTACCTGGGACATCGTCGATTTCTATCGATCAAGCATATCTTAAGAAAGGCAGGCAACCATTTCAAAGGTGAGCCAGATAACCGGAAGAAGCCTGGCCTCCGTACTAGTGAGTATATATTTGATATGGTCAAGGATTTACAGGTAATCTTTGGAAAGGGTTCTAGCAGACAATCTGTTCCGAATGACGCCAACAGACACACACCCATGTGGAAGAAGAAATCTATATTTTGGGAACTTGAATAATGGAAAGCCGTAGAGGTCCGCAATGCAATCGACGTGATGCATGTGATGAAGAATCTTTGTGTGAACCTGCTAGGCTTCTTGGGCGTGTATGGAACGATAAAAGATACACCGGATGCACGGGAGGACAAGCAAAGAATTAACGAAAAAGACGGCATGCCTCCAAAGCAGTATCAAGGTCCTGCGAGCTATGCTCTTACAAAAGAAGAGAAGGAAATCTTTTTTGAATGCCTGCTCAGTATCAAGGTCCCGTCTGGCTTCTCATCGAATATAAAGGGAATAATAAATATGGCAGAGAAAAAATTTCAAAATCTAAAGTCTCATGACTGCCACGTGATTATGACGCAATTACTTCCGGTTGCACTTAGGGGGCTTCTACCGGAAAATGTTCGATTAGCCATTATGAAGCTATGCGCATTCCTCAATGCAATTTCTCAGAAGGTAATTGATCCATAAATCCTACCAAGGTTACAAAATGACCTGGTCCAATGTCTTGTCAGTTTTGAGTTGGTGTTCCCTCCATCCTTCTTCAATATTATGACGCACGTTCTAGTTCACCTAGTCGAAAAGATTAACATTCTGGGTCCTGTATTTCTACACAATATGTTCCCCTTCGAGAGGTTCATGGGAGTCTTAAAGAAATATGTTCATAACCGTGCTAGGCTAGAAGGAAGCATCGCCAAGGGATATGGAACAGAGGAGGTTATTGAGTTTTGTGTTGACTTTGTTCCTGACATTAAGCCGATTGGTCTTCCTGAATTGCGGCATGAGGGGAGACTGGGTGGAAAAGGCACATTAGGAAAGAAAGAAGCAATAAATATGGACGGGCATTCTTTCACTCAAGCACACTACACGGTTCTACAAAATTCCACCTTGGTGACTCCATATATGAAGGAACACAAGGATATTGTACGGTCCAAGAACCCGGAGCAGTCTGACCCCTGGATTGAACGTAAACACATGGAGACTTTTGCCGGTTGGTTGCAAACAAAGCTCATTAATGACAATGATGTTCCAGATGAACTGTACTGGTTGGCCAAGACACCAAGTTCGACTGTAACGACTTTCAAAGGGTACGAGATAAATGGGAATACATTTTACACGATCGCCCAAGATAAAAAAGAGCACCAACCAAAACAGTGGTGTCCGCTATGATGCAACTAACTTTCAAGACACATATTATGGTTACATAGAGGAGATATGGGAACTTGACTATGGACCTAATCTTAAGGTCCCTTTGTTTCGGTGCAAATGGGTCAAATATACTAGAGGCGGGGTACAGGTAGACCCGCAGTATGGAATGACAAGAGTGGATCTCAACATTTTGGATACACGGACGACTCATTCGTCGTAGCCAATGATGTGGCTCAGGTTTTCTATGTGAAGGACATGTCTAGCAAACCGAGGAGAAAAAAGATAAGAAAGCGAATACATCATACGATGAGCCAAAGCGCCACATAGTAATTTCAGGGAAAAGAAACATTGTGGGAGCGGAGGACAAGACAGACATGTCAGAAGATTATGAAAAGTTTCATGAAATCCCTCCCTTCAGAGTGAAGACTGACCCAAGCATCCTGTTAAATGATGAAGATTCTCCATGGTTACGACGCAATCATAAGCAAGGGACAAACACAGAGAAAAAGTCTTACACCGCGAGATCCCACTATGGGACGTGACCGGCTTCACCGTCATCACTTTCTATGTGAAGGACATGCATGCATTTTCTAGCATGGTATCTTTGTAACAGTTTGTATACGAAGTGCATCCAGTTTGTACACGAAGTTTTTGCCGTAACCCTCTCAACTCTTTAGAAGTTGCTATGTGGGTGAAATTATGATGTCATGCCAAGTTACAACCTTTTTAGAGTTCATTTGTACTGCTTTTCAAACTCAAGATATGACATTTCAAATGCCATTTAATCAAATTGTCTTATACAGCAGTTTAAGTTGTTCAAACGTGCATGGAAATGTCGTAAACAAATTCTTTATATTTTTCTGATATTTTTTCATATATTATTTATTTCCATTGAAGTCATAGTTTTTTCTATAATTTTTTAAAGTTTAGGGTTTTTTCTGAAAATAATAACTAATAATGAATTAAAAAAACTTTAGTACCGGCGAGCCACGCGCCGGTACTAAAGGTCCACCGCCCCGCGCGGTTTTGGGGAGGCCCTTTAGTACCGGTGCGTGGCTCGCACCGGTACTAAAGGCCCTTTAGTACCGGCGCGAGCCACGCACCGGTACTAAAGGTCCACCGCCCCACGCGGTTTTGGGGAGGACCTTTAGTACCGGTGCGTGGCTCGCACCGATACTACAGGGTCTTTAGTACCGATGCGAGCCACGCACCGGTACTAAAGGGCCTCCACATATAAATAGTGGAGGCCTCGTCCCGGTGCGAGCCACGCACCGGGAGAAGCTTATTTTCGCCGCCAGGCTGTCGGAATTCCTCGTCGCCGGACCTCCTCGCCCTCCTCCCCGAGCCAGCTCCTCGTCGCCATCCTCGAGCCCTGCCCGACGCCGTCGCCTCCGAACCGTCCCCGAGCCCTGTCCGCTGACGCATTCGCCGGACTTTGCCTCTCCCTCCTCCCCGAGCTGCCGGCCCGCTCCTCGTCGCCGCCCCCAGTCGACACCGTCGCCGAGCCCTCCCCAATGCGTCGTGCCGCCGGCCCGCCGCGACAATCCATCCCGCCGGTCAGCCCCGACGATTGAGCCCTGCCAAAATAGAGATTTCAATATGTATGAGATGTTAGATGATTTTAATTTTTGGAAATAGAGTTCATTGTTTTAAATATGTATGAGATGTTAGATGATTTTAATATGAAAGTGATATGATGATTTTATATAGAAAATGTTGATGGATGTATATATATATATATATATAAAATGTTGATATGATGATTTTTGGATGTTAATTATTTTTTATGGATGTTAATTATTTTTGAAAATTATAGTTTATAGAATTGACTGAATTTTTTAATAATTGGAATCAGTTAATAGCAAAGGGTGAAAACAATTTCGAAATGAGTGAAAGCGGTCTTTTTGACTGCGAGAAATGAATTACTTTCGTTTTAGTTTTAGTTTTGGTTTAGTTTAGGCCCCCCGACCCCGACACGACACCCCCCAACACCCTAACACCGACACGACACCCCGACATGGCACCCCCGACCACGACACAGCACCCCGACCCCGACACGACACCCCCGACACCCCGACCCCGACACGATACCCTGACACGGCACCCCCGACCATGACACAGCACCCCTACCCCAACACGACACCCCGATACCCTGACATGACACCCCCGACACCCTGACCCCGACCACGACACATCACCCCTATTTATTTAGTTAGTTAGTGAGGTTATCAGGTTAGTTTAGTTAGTTTAGGTAGTTAGGTTAGTTTAGTTAGGTAGGTCGTCCTTAGGTTAGGGTATGTGTTAATTTTGTTACTTGCTAAGTGTTATTTAATTTGTTAAATGCTAAGTGTTAATTTTGCTAAGTTTTATTTAATTTGTTTTCATAATTAAGTGTTTTTCTCGACGTCGACGATGCCGATCCCGCATCCTCGTCGTCGAGTCGCCGGGAGAGGTCACTTGCTTGAGCCGAGGGGCCCTATCAAGGATTGGGCTGGTACTAGGAGGTGCTGCCTTACGAGAGGCTTAGCTTGGTGAGGAGCCAGCCCGTCGTCGACCCGGAGGTTCTATGGTGGCGGCCGCATGGGACATAGAGTTTTCAGAGGCTTGAGTCCCCCACGTAGGTGGTACGGTACCATGTCAGCAAGGAGAACGAGCACGTCCGTCGCTACATGGCAGCTTCGGAGGCCAGGTCCGACAATACCTGGCAGATTCTTCAGGGATCTCACTGCAGCTATGTTCCTGTGATGGTTCCTTCTCTTTGGGTGTCCACCGCCCGCCCCGATATCCGTCGGGCGCTAGGGTTCTAGCTAGATCGATATATTAGCTACTATATATGTATTATTATGATGTATTAGCTAGATCGATGGATTAGCCGATGTATTAACAAATATCCGAGATTATGAGATGAGATCTTTTCTAAGGACTACTATATATGTATTCGATGATGCATTATTAATTAACTATCGGTTATTTGGCTTCTTGAATGCATGCTAATTTGAATACTAATTTGTTTTATCTATATTATTATGGATTAGTTATTAAGCTATGGACAATACCGGTAGAGCTCATGAAGAGGACATCTTCGACATGATACGCTCCTCCAAAAACCCAGCGGACCTTCTGGGTGAATCACATGATGATGACGGCTCACAATATCTGAACGATTATGGTGATGGATGTGAGGCCGAGGAAGAACAACTTATGTTCCAAAATCCGGAACAACTAACAATGTCCGGCGAGGTATATACACATATTAGCCTCTGGTGATCATTACATGTGTATTAATTGATTTGTATATATATATATATTAAAATCTTTTTTCTTTTAATTATCAACCCTCTGGATCGATCCAATCTAGTAGAAAGGTACGAGGCGGTGCCAAAATACTGAAAACCAACGTAAAGCTCAATCTTGATGCTTTCAAACAGACTATGAGCAACAGATTCAGAAGGCAAGTGAGCAGAGAAGTCGGCCCAGCCCAAGGAAGAAGTCGAGAAGTACAACATCAACGATAGGTGGTATTACTAGCGGGAAAACAGTTCCCCATCTCGGAGAACAACCCAAGCAATCGATCTCTCCGCTCAAGGTGAGTACCAATCCAAGCAAGAAATCAATCCAACCAGTCGACATGCAAGGCAACCCTATCGACCTCGAAGAAGTAGAGGTTGCAGGTCTCACTCTTGGACAAATCCTTGGCACCGAGGAAATCCACGGGTACGGTGCAACTGAGTACGCAATGCAATATGCCGTCGGAAAACCACTTGTCACACCCGAGAAGTACAAGGAACTACCAATTGCGATGCGACGGTTGCATGATTGGTACCTGCGTGAAGCAAAGCGAGGGGAGACGGCGGTCATGGTCAAAGTAAGGAAAGAGCATTACGTCAATGGATGTGACATATGTCTTGAATTCTCAGAACTTTTCCAGTTATACCACATGGACTCTATCGACAAAACTCTCATCAGTTGCTATTGTCTGTAAGTGATTTATATCTTTAATAATTTAAGTCTCTAGCTAAGATATCGTTCATTGTCTTATCCTCACTATATATGTTCTTTTCTATGCTATTATGTAGATTGAAGATGTGGGAATTGAAACAAGAGGGAATCGATGACATTGGATTCATCGACCCAAGTACCGTTAATGGTCATGTGGTAAAACATTATGCCAAGGACACAGAGATCTCTTGGAAAATTTTCTAGAGGCACTAATGAATACCAAATCTACTATAATATTTCCTTACAACATGGGGTGAGTGTTTACTCTCTTGTATACTACTCATTCTATTTTTGCATACTAGCTCGCTGTCAAGTGTGGTTGATGAGTTATATGCATGTCTGCTTAATTATATAAACTTCTGTGCAGAGACCACTATATCCTCCTAAATATTATCCTCGCTGATGGACTTGTTCAAGTGTACGACTCGCTAGATACACTAGAACAATCATACGTGGACTTGTATTTTATGATAGAACGGTAATTTCAATCTTTATCGACCTCGCTTTCTTTCATTATTTCCTGATATCAAAAGTAATTATAATAACTCTTTCATTCTTTCTCTTTGCCGTGTAGTGTTTGGAAAAAGATGATAGAAAAAACCATCACGGTCGTCAATGGAAACCGAAGCTGAAGTGGAAAAAGATGCAGGTAATTAAGTAGTACTACTAGGTCCACGCATCTCTTTAATTCTAGTTTCAATACCATTATCACATGCTTGCTTATTAATTATCTTATTGAATTCTATTCTTTTGCAAAGTGCGCGAAGCAGCCACAGGGGACAAATTTATGTGGATACTTCCTCTGCGAGAACATTCGCATCCAGACCGAAGGCCATATACGTCGTAGAGGAGCACGTGAAAGACAACTCCAGGTTTGGCAGATGATGTCAAAGCTCTCACCCGAGAAACGCTTTGTAGCACTTCAAGAGGAATTTGCGGCATTTCTTCTTCAACATGTCATTGATGTAAATGGAGAGCACTATTACTTACCTCCGCCTCAATAATGCCAGCAAATCAGTAGTAGAAAACTGAGATTTCATCCGGAGCACTAGCTAGCTAGTCCCGGCCGGGTTTTGGGCCTTAAGTTATAAGTCCCAGAATATATATGGATGTGTAATTCCATTTGTATATATACTATGTATGAGATATTATATATTATATTACATATATATATGCATCAACTTGTGTAATGTTTACAGTATGTAGCATCGTAAAATAAATTTGAAATGAATGGAAAACTAAAACCTAATTAAAAGCTAAAACAAAAAAACAGAACACTTAGTACCGGTTGGTATCACCAACCGGTACTAAAGGTCCTCCACCACCAGCCCACACAAGCAGCCACGTGGTGGGCCTTTAGTACCGGTTGGTATCACCAACCGATACTAAAGGTCCTCCACCACCAGCCCACACAGGCAGCCACGTGATGAGCCTTTAGTACCAGTCCATGGGCTAGCCGGTACTAAAGGTCTGAACCTTTAGTCCCGACCCATTAGTTTGATGCGAATGTATCTCATAGCATAACATCAATTCGGATCGATTTAACACGAGTGTTCTACCAACATCGCGTCCTCAAAATTGCCGGCATAGCCATGCCCATGATCAGGAAAACAGGACCATCATGCAACACTTGAGCCAATCTTAGAGGCAAGACTAGGAATACAATTCACCGTTTATTATACCACACGTGCACATGAGTTTCCCTCCAAGCCTCGTTTAATTTGTAGACTCGAGAATCATTGCAGTTATAGCATGGAACATAAACATTCATTACAAACTTTGGAGATACAAAATAACTGTTATTACTGCCTCTAGGGCATATCTCCTACAGATGGCATGGAGCTCGTGGGTTCTCCCGCGATTCCATTCCCGCCGCTAGGAGGTGAGGAGCACCTCCCCACGGTGCGAATTGGCGGCGTCATCGCCAAAAGGAGCAGGTCATCGTCGGCCTTCTTCCTCCTCGTCGCCGTCACGTCCCCGCCTCTCCTTCCTCTCCACGCGTCAGGGTCGCCGTCGTCCTCCCCTAGGTGAGCAGTTGACGTGTCGTTCCCTTCCCCTTGTTACCTGAGCATCGTCGTCGTGTCCGTCGCTGCCGCGCCCCTGTTCGAGCTCGGGGTGCTCAGTTGCCGGGGTCTCCTCCGTGTTTGGGTGCGGGTATGGAGTCCCCGTGCTCCCCGCGTGCCCCGCGTCCTTGCTCTCTTGCCGTTAGCGTCGTAGATTGCCGGAGCAGCTCGCCGACGTTCGCCTGTTCCCGCTGTCGCTGCTGGTTCAGTTTCGTCAGATATATCGCGCGTGTGTGAACTAGTGCAGTGTTTCCCCTCCTCTGTTAAGGATCGGTAGCGTAGCTGAGTGGTAGCGCCAGGGGATTCGACCAGGAGGTCGTGGGTTCAAAGCCCGAACCCCTCCCCCCTTTTTTGGTTTTTCTTTCTTTTGTTTCATTTGTTTTTCCCTCTTGCTATACGCATGTGTGTGTAGATAATAAAACAGCATGTTGTTGTTTTTTTCTTTCCTGTCATGTGCATATGTGTACTATGGTGTATGTATATGAGTGTGTGTGAGTGTTGCATATGTGGGCATGTATGTATGCATGAGTATGTGAGTGTGTGTGTGTGTGCTTATGCATACATACATATGTGTATGTGTAGGTGTGGGTGTTTTGATTTCCTTTCCTGGTTATATATGGATATGTGGAGCGTGCATGTGTGTATGTGGTATGTATATAGATGTATGTGTGTAGTGTTGTATGTGTTCTTGTGTGCATGTGGGTTTGTGTGTGTGTGTGTTGCCAGATACATATGCATATGCATATATGCATTGTGCATATATGTGTGCATATGTGTGCGGATGACCACCCACACAAATGAGCTTGTGTATGTGAGCGTATGTGTCATGTGCACTTGTGCATGTGAGTGGTGAGTGCCTTATGCATTGTGCATATGTGGTGCTTGAGTGTGTGTGTGTGTGTAGAGAGTATGTGTGTGGGGGGGGACTAGTGGGTTTCCTCCACTTGGCATACCCCTTTTTTGTAGATATGCATGTTTTGTGAACTATTAGCTCATTTCCATTTCTAACTAAGTTTCCAAATCTGGTTTTGATCATAATTGCTCATGTCCCTTTAGAGTAATATTTCACTCAGAAGAGTAGGTGGTAGTTTTGCTAGTTTAGTTGTGCCTTGATGCTTCACATGAACATATGAGTATGACACATGCTTTTGGGGTAGAAAGATCAATGAATCCATTGCTGATTTCAGATGTCACTTTTGAGCAAGTTTATAAGACTGTCATTTTAACTGTGATGCTACCTTGTCATTTTTGCATGATGTAATTCATGATTGCTTTGGGGCATGTGCCAACTAGGAAGTGCTAGTGTTTTGTATATAGTATGCCATGGTGTTTTGTTTAACATGAGAATCACCCATATAACTGGGAAACAAGCTGCTAAGTTGCATACTTGAAGTTTCTGTTTCAGCATGCTAAAAAACTGCTAAGTTTGAGAATCTGTTGTTATTTTTATGCCATGAAGTGTGTGTGACATCTAGTTATGTGTTTGGAATTAGCACATGCTCAGTGTTAGTATTTTGAAGTAGATGTTGTCTATTACCATCCTATTAATTTTCATGCCAATAGGTGCTCCCTAGCATATTTAACTACTGATGTCAACTTGCTACTTTATAATCTCAGATTCCAGAAAACTGGAATTTTCACCAAGTCCCAGAAATATGTTTCATCATGTCAACTTGATAGCCTCATGCTTATTGATGTGTGCCTCCTTTGCTGATTGTGTAGTTGGATGAGTTGATGTACATATCATGTAGTTTCTTTCAATATCTTGTTTGTGGCTGAAGGGTTCCTGTAGCTCAAGTTGTGGGTTGTAGAAGTTGCCATGATGCTGTTTTGTGGTAGATTGTGTGATTATTTGTTTTGTGACTTGTGGGAGCTATGCTCCATGGAATAGATTGATTTTTGAGTCTATTGTGGTTGGTTTTTCATCACATAACCAGTGGCTACCTTGGAATGCCAAGAATTAGCCCATGGCTTCGTGGTCTTGTGTTTTACTTTCGTACCTTGTCGTGAGCGTATCGTGAGAACCGTCACTCCGTTTATTGCGTTCTTTATATGCATTTCTATCGATTTTGCATGTTGCATCCATATCTGCCATGTTCATGCATGTCTAAATAAGTTAAGATGAGGTTCTGTCCAGGTTCACTAATAAACAAACCTTGCATGTGAAACATGACTAGTTTAGGTTTCCATGTTAATTCTTCATAAATGAATCATGCATCATCTTGTTTGTGCATTGCGCCTTGGTTGGATGTTTATTGTTGCTGTTTCTCTTGGGTAGACGCAAGTTTTCCACTGAAGAACCAACAGGCAAGATGATCGTACCCGGATCCCGATACTATTTTCGCTTGCTAGTTTCTCGCTCTTATCGTTACGATTGCGCTACCTACCACTTGATATCATCCTCCTAATTGCCATGACAGCCTCTAACCTCCACATCCTAGCAAACCTTTGATTGGCTAAGTTACCGCTGCTCAGCCCCTCTTATAGCATTCTTAGTTGCAGGTGCAGGTTGTTCCATGTGATAACATGGATTTGGATATCACAATATTATCTGTTGTTTAATTTAATGCACATATATATCTTGGTATTGGTGGAAGGCTTGGCCTTTTGCTAAGTGATTTGTTCCGCTGTTACCGCCATTAGTTCCTTGTTACCGGTGTTATGTTTTCCATATTTTGCGCTCCTAACATGCTCGGGGTTGTTATGGGGACCCCCTTGTTTATTCGGTTGAGATTAAAACTTGTATGGCAAGACCCAACTTTGGTACTACATTTGCTAATAAATTAATAAAACTTGCATCAGGCTTTGCAACCCCGTGGATAATTTAATCAAACCCCGGGCCAGTGCTCCGCATGAGTGTTGGTCCAAAAAGGTCAACAGCCGGTGGCCACCAGGGGCAACTATGTGTTTGGCCTACCGGAAGTTTGGACAATCCGTCGTTACCTGAGACTGAGATACGCGGCTCTTATCGGGTTCGTCGACACGTTGGGAGGTCTTGCTGAACTTGTTTTACCTTTTTTCGAATATCTTGCGTGTGGACTCCGACTTTCGTCGGGTTTTCTCGAGGTGTTGGGATTCCTTTGGAATTGCGTATGATGATCGCGAGATCTGCGATCGAGGCTATTCCCGCGGAGTGTGTTTAATTTGTGATGGATTAGTTGGAGCACCCCTGCAGGGTTAAATCTTTCGGAAAGCCATGCCTGCGGTTATGTGGCAACTTGGATATTTGTTTAACACCCGGTTATAGTTAACTTGAAGTAATTCCAATTAAAATACACCAACTGTGTGAGTAACCGTGATTGTCTCTGCTCGTGAACACGATCCGAGAGAGAACATGGTGGGGTTATGATTGACGTAAGTAAGTGTTCAGGGTCTCATAGATATCATACTAGACTTGATCGTTCATCGTAGGCCACTCACATTTACATTCTTGTTACGTAAGTTAGCCACCATAAATGTTTAGTGATGCTGCAACTAAACACCTACCCCAACCCAACCTTTAAGCTTGAATAGTCACGGTACCCGGGCGCGTGATTGTTGAGTCCTTGTGGCTCACAGTTTATTACAACACTCCAGGTACAGGTTCAGATGAGTACGTGCAGGATGATCTTACCCAGCTCTAGTGGGAATATGATGAGGAGAGGGGCAGGATGTATGTGACGTACCCAGATGAGTAGAGGACCATGGTCCTGATCTTTGGGATAGTTTGATAGTATCAACTGCATCTGTTTTATCGTTTGATTTCGTCCATAGTCGGACCCTGTCTTCAACTTGATGTTATAAACTTGTGTGGAATTGTAAATTAGTATGTGGCGAGTGTAAGCCAATCTTGTATACTCATCTCTTCAGTATTGCATGTTGTGATGATACTATTCTTGCTAACGGCAAGATGCGCATCTATCCCTTGTGAGGCCTCGTGCCTTAATATGGATAGGCGCGCATCTTGGGCATGACACACTTGCACTAGAGTCAATAATCTAGTTCACATCACTATGTGATTCGCAGTGTTATGAATCTAACACCCAATGAGTTCTTGGGCTCGATCATGCTTTGCATGTGAGAGAGGTCTTTTAGATAACGGGTATCCAACATTCAGATCAGTATGTACTTTGCAAATATCTATGTCATACTGTAGACACTGCTACCACACTCCACTTGGAGCTATTCCAAATGGCTGCTCCACGATACGTATCCAAATTGCTACTAAGAGTCATCCGGATTGGTGTTAAAGCTTGCATCGATGTAACTCTTTATGATGAACTCTTTATCACCTCCATAATCGAGAAGCATTTCCTTAGTCTTTTAGTTACTAAGGATAATCTTCACCGCTGTCCTATGATCCATTCCGGGATCACTCTTGTACCCCTTGACGGACTCATGGCAAGGCACACACAGGTGTGGTACACAGCATGGCATACTATATAGATCCTATGGCTAAAGCATAGGGGATGACCTTCGTCCTTTCTCTTTCTTCTTTCGTGGTTGAGCTTTGAGTCTTACTCAACGTCACGCCATACAAATCAGGCAAGAACTCTTTCTCTGTCTGATCCATTTTGAACTCTTTCAAAATCTTGTCAAGGTTTGTACTCATTGAAAGTCTCATCAAGCATCTTGATCTATCTCTATAGATCTTGATGCTCAACAATTAGGTAGCTTTATCCGGGTATTCCTTTGAAAAACTCTTTTCAAACAACCATTTATGCTTTCAAGAAATTCTACATCATTTTCGATCAATAATATGTCAACCACATATGCTTATCAAAAATTCTATAGTGCTCCCACTCACTTTATTGTAAATACAAGTTTCTCATAAACTTTGTATAGACTCAAAAACTTTGATCACCTCATCAAAGCGTATATTCTAACTCCGAGATGCTTGCTCCACTCCATAGAAATATCACTGGAGCTTGCACACCTTTTAGCATCCTTAGGACTGACAAAACCTTCTGGTTGTATCTCATACAACCTTTCCTCAAGGAAGGAAACGATGTTTTGACATCCATCTGCCAGATTTCATAATTGAAAAACATAGTAACTGCTAACATAATTCCAACAAACTTTTAGCATCACTACGAGTGAGAAGGTCTCATCGTAGTCAACTTCTTGAACTTGGCGAAAACTTCTTTGCGACAAGTCGAGCTTTACAAATAGTGACATTCACCATTAGTGTTTGTCTTCATCTTAAAGGTCCATTTGTACTCAACGACCTGCCGTTCAACGGGCAAGTCTACCAAAGTCCATACTTGGTTTTCATACATGGATCCTTTCTTGGATTTCATGGCTCCTAGTCATTTGTCGGAATCCGGGCCCATCATCGCTTCTCCATAGCTCGTAGGCTCATCATTATCCAACAACATGACCTCTAAGACAGGGTTACCGTACCACTCAGGAGCAGTATGCGTCCTTGTCAACCTACGAGGTTTGATAGTAACTTCATTCGAAGCTTCATGATCATCATCATTAACTTCCTCTTCAACTAACGTAGGCTCCACAGAAATAACTTTCTGCGCTACGCTACTCTCTGGTTGAAACAAGGGTTCAACAACCTCATCAAGTTCTATCTTCCTCCCACTCAATGATAGTAACTCAGGGAACTGTATCAATCACTATCTTATATGGAAGGTTAACTCCCACTCGATTCAAGCGATTGTAGAACCCAGACAATCTGAGCACATGCTCAACGATTGAGCTATTCTCCTTCATTTTGTAGGCAAAGAATCTTGTTGGAGATCTCATATCTCACGACACGGGCACGAGCCTGAGATCCCAATTTCAGCTCTTAGAACATCTCATATGTTCCGTGACGTTCAAAACGTTTTGGAGCCTCAATTCTAAGCTGTAATGCTTGACGCACTAAACTATCAAGTAGTCATCGGAACGTGCCTAGCAGATGTTCACAACATCTACAGACGATGCTAGAGGGGGTGGCGCACCGAGCGGTGCATTAAGGACATAAGCCTTCTGTGCAGCAATGAGGACAATCCTCAGATCATGGACCCAGTCTGCATTATTGCTACCATCATCTTTCAACTCTATTTATCTAGGAACATATAAAAATTCAAGGGAGCTATAGCGTGAGCTACAACATAATTTGCAAAGACACTACTGACTATGTTCATGATAATGAGTTTAATTAATCATATTACTTAAGAACTCCCACTCAAATTCACATCCCTTTTCTATAATTTGCAAAGACACTACTGACTAGCCACTATCGGTCATTCAAGTGATACATGATCCAAATTCACCAACTCAAGTCTGATCATCACGTGAGTTGAGGTGGTTTCAATAGTGAACATCATCATGTTGATCATATCTACTATATGACTCATGTTCAACCTTTCGGTCTCATGTGTTCCGAGGCCATGTCTATACATGCTAGGCTTGTCAAGTTTAACCCGAGTGTTCTGCATGTGCAACACTGGCTTGCACCCGTTGTATGTGAACGTAGAGTCTATCACACCCCATCATCACGTGGTGTATCGACACGACAATGTTTCGCAATGGTGCACACTCGGGGAGAACACAATTTATCTTGAAATTTTAGTGAGAGGTCACCTTATAATGCTACCGTCGTCCTAAGCAAAACAAGGTACATAAAACGATTAACATCACATGCAAATCATAAGTGACATGATATGGCCATGAACTTGTGCTTTTGATCTCCATCTTGAAAGCACCGGCATGATCTCCATCATCACCGGCATGACACCGTGATCTCCATCAATGTGTTGCCATCTGGGTTGTCGCGCCCACCATGCTTCTACTACTATTGCTACCGTTTAGCAATAAAGTAAAACATTACATATCGCTTAATGATTGACACGCAGGTCATACAATAATTAAAGACAAGCATATGGCTCCTGCCAATTGCCGTACTCATCGACATGCAAGTTGTGATATTCTATACAACACATGATCATCTCATACATCACATATATCTCATCATGTAATTGGCCATATCACATCACAACATACCCTGCAAAACAAGTTAGACATCCTCTAATTGTTGTTGCATCTTTTGCGTGGCTACTATGGGTATCTAGCAAGAACAATTCTCACCTACGCAAAGCCACAACGGTGATACATAAGTTGCTTTTCAACCTTCTCAAGGACCGCCTTTATCGAATCCGGTCCAACTAAAGTAGGAGAAACAGACACCCGCCAGCCATCTTTGTGCAACGAAGTTACATGTCAGTCGATGGAACCGGTCTCTCGTAAGCGTACGAGTAAGGTTGGTCCGGGCCGCTTCATCCCACAATACCGCTGAACCAAAACACGACCAAGGGAGGAAGCAATCTAAGCATCAACGCCCACAAACTCTTTGTATTCTACTCGAGATCTCATCTACACATAGACCTAGCTCATGATGCCATTGTTGGGGAACGTTGCATGGGAAACAAATTTTTTCCTATGCACATGCAAGATCTATCTATGGTGATGAGCATCTACGAGAGGGAGAGTGGATCTACGTACCCTTGTAGATCGCTAAGCGGGAAGCGTTAAGAAACGCTGTTGATGTAGTCCAATGTCTTCGCGATCCAAATCATCAAGCATCCCGCGATCCAATCACGATCCGTCCCGCGATCTCATCATGATCCGTCCCGCGATCTTGATCACGGTCCTTCCGATCTAGCGCCGAACGTACGACACTTCCGCGTTTAGCACACATACAGCTCGATGACGATCTCCGCCTTCTTGATCCAGCAAGAGGGAGCAGAGAGGTAGATGAGTTCTTCGGCAGCGCGACGGCATTGCGGCGATGGTGGTGGAGTAATTCTAGCAAGGCTTCGCCTAAGCACCGCTAAACACTTATGTAGAGGAGAAAACAATCTAGAGGAAGAGGAGGGCAGCACGTGGCAATTAGGGTTAGCTCTTCCCTCTAAATCCTCTAGTATATATAGGAGGGAGAGACGGGAGGAGGTAGCCTCAAACCCTCAAGATCTGGCCGAAATTGGAGGTGGAGGAGTCCTACTCCAATCCTATTAGGAGTAAGATTCCTCCTTTCCACTTGGAAACTCTTTCCACCTCTCCACCTTTGGATTTTTTCCTTCTCAAACCTCATGGGCTTTAGTGGAGGCTTCGGCCAGCCCATCAGGGGATGGTTTGTCTCCTCTCACAGCCCATGAGGCCCCTTGGGGCGTGACACCCCTCACGATGGTCCTCCGGTACCCTCCCAGCACTCTCGATACACTACCGATGAGCCCAAAACTTTTCCGGCAACCAAAACAGGACTTCCTATATATCAATCTTTACCTCCGGACCATTCCGGAGCTCCTAGTGATGTCTGGGATATCATCCGGGACTCCGAACAACCTTCGGTCACCACCAGACATAACTCTGTACTATAGAACCATCACCGAACCTAAAGTGTGCAGACCCTACGGGTTCGAGAACTATGTAGACATGACCGAGACACCTCTACGGTCAATAACCAATAGCGGGACCTGGATGCCCATATTGATTCCTACATATTCTACGAAGATCTTTATCGGTCGAACCACTATGTCAAGGATTCTATTAATCTCGTCTGATGTTAGCTTTGTTCTTCGGTATGTTACTTGCCCGAGATTCGATCGTCGGTATCTCCATACCTAGTTCAACCTTGTTACCGACAAGTCTCTTTACTCGTTCCGTAATACAAGATCCCGTGGCTAACACTTAGTCACATTGCTTGCAAGGCTTATTGTGATGTTGTATTACCGAGTGGGCCCTAAGATACCTCTCCGTCACATGGAGTAACAAATCCCATTCTTGATCCATGACAACCCAGCAGACACCCTTGGAGATACCTGTAGAGCACCTTTATAGTCACCCAGTTATGTTGCGACATTTGATACACACAAGGTACTCCTCCGATGTCAGTGAGTTGCATGATCTCATGGTCATAGGAACAGATACTTGACATGCCGAAAATAGTAGCAATAAACTGACACGATCATATGCTACGTTTGTAGTTTGGGTCTTGTCAATCCCATCATTCTTCGAATGATGCGATCCTGTTATAAAATGACATCTCATGTCAATGGCTAGGAAACCTTAGCCATCTTTGATCAACGAGCTAGTCTATTAGAGACATACTGGGGACATGGTGTTGTCTATGTATCCACACATGTATCTGAGTTTTCGATCAATACAATTATAGCATGGATAATAAACGATTATCATGAACAAGGAAATATGATAATAACCAATTTATTATTGCCTCTAGGGCATATTTCCAACACTAGAAAGGAGGAATTAAACTACGTTGTGGGTATGAAGAGGATAGCTTTTCCTGATATCGGAGAACTAAAAGATAAAAATAATTGTTGTTATCATAATATTACAATATATTACAAATAGCGAGTGTAGAATAATGATGAGTCGGTGTGTGGAATTATCCTAGGCAATCTATAACTAGACCGGTAATCATTATTGCAATTTTATATGAGGGAGAGGCATAAGCTAACATACTTTATGTACTTGTATCATATGCACTTATGATTGGAACTCTAGCAAGAATCCGCAACTACTAAAGATCATTAAGGTAAAACCCAACCATAGCATTAAAGCATCAAGTCCCCTTTATCCCATATGCAACAACCCCCTTAATCGGGTTTATGCTTCTCTCACTCAAGCAACCCACTATAAGCGAATCATGAACGTATTGCAACACCCTACAGCGGGAATCCTTCACGTGTGCGCGGCATGGAAGGCACCATAGGACAGCACCAAAACAAAAAATACAACTCAAACCAATCTAGATCATCAATCAACACAAAGGACAAAAGTAATCTACTCAAAACATCATAGGATGGCAACACATCATTGGATCATAATATGTAGCATAAAGCACCATGTTCAAGTAGGTGATTACATCGGGGTGTGGGAGACTGGACCGCTAAAAGGAGATGAGGATGGTGATGAAGAAGGTGATGTTGATGAAGACGATCACCACAGCAATAGTTCCCTTGATGGCACTCTGAAACCACCGAGAGAGGGGGTAGAGATTCTCCCCCTTGTGCTTCCTCCTCCATGGCCTCCCCCTCTATGGGGAGAGGTTCTCCCTCTGGTCCTTGGCCTCCATGCTGTTGATGGCCCCTCCGGAACGATGAAGATGGCCTCCGGTGATGGTGACCCCCTACGGCAGGGCGCCAGAGAGGGCCAAGATTGGTTTTTCGTGTCTCTGGAGGTGTGCGGCGGCGGAACTCCCCATCTAGGTTTCTTTTCGTGGGTTTCTGTATTTATAAGATTTTGTGGCGGCAGAAACAAGTCCAGGGGGTCCACGAGGAAGTCACAAGCCATGGGCGCGCCCTAGGGGGTGGGGGCGCCCCTATGGCTTGTGGCTTCCTCGACCTTCATCTCCGATGACTCTTCGCTCTAGTATTTATATTTTCCAAAAATATTCTCCGTAAATTTTCAGCTCATTCCGAGAACTTTTATTTCTACACAAAAACAACACCACGGTAGTTCTGCTGAAAAAAGCGTCAGTCCGGGTTAGTTCTAATAAAATCATACCAAAATCATATAGAATTATTGTAAACATGGCGTGAATAATTGATAAATTATAGATACGTTAGAGACGTATTAATTACTTATAGCCTCGTATTTATTCTTCGAATCTTTGGTTTAGTTAGGCCAACTAGATCGATTTTTCTTGCCATGAGAAGAGGTGCTTTGTGATGGGTTCGCTCTTGCGGTGTTCTTTCCCAGTGACAGAAGGGGCAGCAAGGCACGCATGTATCGTTGCCATTAAGTATAACAAGATGGGTCCTATTCCTACATGAATAGATCTTGTACATCATGTCATCATTCTTATTGCATTACTCCGTTCTTCCATGAACTTAATACACCAGATGCATTATGGATAGCGGTCGATGTGTGGAGTAATAGAAGGAGATGCAGAATTGTTTTGGTCTACTTATCTTGGACGTGATGCCTATTTAATGATCATTGCCTAGATATCATCATGATTATTTGATCTTCTATAAATTTCCCAACGGTAATTTGTTCACCCACCGTGTGCTATACTCATGAGAGAAGTCACTAGTGAAACCTACAGCCCTCAGGTCTACTTTTCCAACATATTGCTTTCCAATCTACTATTTTGCCATTTTGTTTTCAGATCTATTAATCCAAAAAACCAAAAGTACCATGCTGCACTTTTTGTTTACTTATTTTATTTTGTGTCCTTGTGAGATCTATTTGCCCAGACTATCACAACCTAATCTATCTTTTTATCGTTGAGAGCTTGACAACCTCTCTTATGCGTCGGGTTGCAAGTATTTGTTATCTTTGTGCAGGTGATGTTTACATAGGTTCTTGATCTTGCTCTACCGATTGATATCTTGGTTTTGTAACTAATGGAAATACTTACCATTGTTGTGCTGCATCGTCCCTTCCTCTTTGGGGAAATACCGACGCAGTCTCAAGCCACGTCAAAGGAATTTTTGGCACCATTGCCGGGGAGGAAGCAATCTCTTGGCATGTCGATTTTGGTGCCGACGAGACATCATCAACACCTATCAGGTTCCTAATCACAAATCTCATCTCCTTGCAATTTACATTCTTTGCCATTTGTCTCTCGTTTTCCTCTCCCCCACTTCACAAATTTGCCGTTTTATTCGCCCTCTTTTTCGTTTGCCTTTTTCTCGCTAGATTTCTTGTTTGCTTGCAATCTTGTTTGCGTAGTCACGGTGACTCAAGAAAATACCAAATTGTGTGATTTTTCCAATACCAATAATAACTATTTTATTAGCACTCCTATTGCTCCTCCCGCCACTAGTGCGGAGTCTTGTGATATTAATGACGCTTTGTTGAATCTTGTCATGAAAGATCAAATTTCCGGTACTCCTAAAGAGGATGTCGCGTCCCATCTAAACACGTTCGTAGAATTGTGTGTTAGGCAAAATAAACAAGATGTGGACAATGATATCGTGAAGTTGAAATTATTTCCTTTCTCCTTAAATGATCGTTCAAAATTTTGGTTTTCTTCTTTGCCTCGCAATAGTATCGATTCTTGGGTAAGTGCAAGGACGCTTTTATTACTCAGTATTTTCTGCCCACGAAAAATACTCCCTTTAGAACTCAAATCATGAATTGTAATCAACTTGAGCATGAACATGTTGCAAATTCTTGGGAAAGAATGAAATTGATGCTAAGGAATTGTCCGACTCATGGTTTAACTCTTTGGATGATCATACAAAAAAAATTATGCGGGATTGAATTTTGTCTTTAGAAATCTCTTACATTCCGCCGCGGGTGGTACTCTTATGGAAATTACTTTGGGCGATGCTACTAAATTTCTAGATAATATTATGACAGTATTCACAATGGCATACTGAAAGAGCACCTACTAGTAAAAAGGTTAATTTGGTAGAAGAAATAAGTACTTTGAGTGAAAAAGTTGATGCTCTTATGAAGTTGGTTGCTAGTAAAAAATGCTCCTATTGATCTTAATGATGTGCCTTTGTCTACTTTGAATGAGAAAAATAATGATTCCATAGATGTGAATTTTATCTCACGAAACAATTTCAATAACAATGCTTATAAAGGTAATTTTAATCCTAGGACTTTTCCTGGAAATTCCTCAAATAATTGTGGTAATTCATATGGTAATTCTTCTTAAAATAATAATACAAACACCTCTGATCTTTAGAATATTTCTAAAGAATTTATCAATTCTCAAAAGACTTTTAATACTATGATAGAAGAAAAGTTGAATAAGATTGATGATATGTCTAGAAGAATTGATAGAATTTCCCATGATGTAGAAAATCTCAAGTTGAATGCTTTTCCACCTAAGATTAATGAATCAATTAAATATTTATACATTTCTATGGATGAAAGCCAGAAAATAACCGCTATGCTTAGAGCTAAAAGAGAATTTTTAGAAAAAGCGTTTTCTAGCGATTACTTTCATAGTAATAATCAAGATCTTAAAATGATTGGTGTTTGCTATATTGATTCCTTGTTCAGTAATGCTAAAATTGATGATGTGGGGACTGAAGAAGATTCAACTTTAGCCAGAGGGCGTCCCAATAATTTGGAGGGTGAACATCTTGATGAAATTTTTGATAAAAGTGGGTTTGGAGAGGTCAAAACTTTAACTAGTGATGTACCCACTATTTTGGATTACAAAGACTTCAATTATTATAGTTGCTCCTTGGTTTATTGTATTTCTTTGCTGCAATCTATGATAAATTCACCCCATGCTTATGAACACAATAAAGCTTTTACTAAACATATTGTTGTTGCCATGATGAAATCCTTAGAGGAAAAGTTGGAATTAGAGATTTCAATCCCTAGAAAATTGCATGATGAGTGGGAACCTACCATTAAAGTCAATATTAAAAATTATGAATGCTTTCCTTTACATGATTTGGGTGCTAGTGTTTCAATAATTCTGAAATCTCTATATGATGTGCTTGGTCTTACCAATATTGAAGAATTAACTCTTAGTTTGCACTTGGCGGATTCTACTATTAAAAAGCCTTTGGGAAGAATTAATGATGTTCTTATTCTTGCAAATAGGAACTATGTGCCCATGGATTTTATTGTTCTTGATACTGATTGCAATCCATCTTGTCCCATCATACTTGGTAGACCGTTTTTACGCACTATAGGCGTCGTGATTGATATGAAAAAAGGAAACATTAAATTTCAGTTTCCACTTAGAAAGGGTATGGAACACTTCCTTAGAACAGGAATTAAGCCACCATATGAATCAATCATAAAAGCCTCTTATGGAGTAAAAACTAAAGATGATAACACTTGAATCTATGTGTTATGCCTAGCTAGGGGCGTAAAATGATAGCGCTTGTTGGGAGACAACCCAATGAATAAATTATTTTGATGAATCTATGGCTTGTATTGGAGGGTATAAGTCATGGTAAAGTTAGAATGCAGTAGATATAATGCAATAATAAAATATGAACGGGTTTGCAACAATACTTAGAGTGGTAATTATACTAACGAATCTCACGAAGATTTTGTCAAGTTTTGTGTGATTGAAGTTTTCAAGTTTTGGGTGAGATGCGATGGATGAAGGAATAAGGAGTAAGAAGAGCCTAATATTTCGGATGCTACGGCACCCCAAGATAATATCCAAAGAGTAACAAGCAACTAAGCTTGGGGATGCCCCGAGTGGGATCCCCTCTTTCTTCTAAAAACCATCGGTTTTTTACTTGGAACTATATTTTTATTCGTCACATATCATGAGTTTTTCTTGTAGCGTCTTCTACCTTTGCTTTACTTTCTTTTTATCCTTGCTGCACATACTTATTTGAGAGAGCCAAAATTATGCTATGATTTGTGAGAATTTCTCTACATGCTTCACTTAAATCTATTGAGCTATGGAATTGCTCTAGTGCTTGATACGTCCATTTTGCATCATGTTTTCCTACTATTTTTTATAATGTTTTTATGCATAATAATGCTTTGGGGAGTAATTCTAATGCCTTTTCTCTCACAATTTGCAAGGTTTACATCAAGAGGCAGAATGCCGGCAACTGGAATTCAGCACCTGAAAAAAGCACGTCAGAGATACCTATTCTGCACTTCCCCAATGAAGATGAAAATTTACGGAGATTTTTTATGAAATAAATAAAAATTACTGGAGATGAAAACTACCAGAGGGGGGCCACCAGGTGACCACCCTCTAACAGGGCGCGCCTGGGCCCCTACCTGTGCCCTGGTGGAGGGTGCTCACCAAGGCCCACCTCCGGAGCCCATCTTCTGTTATAAATTCCCAAAAAACCTAAAAAAATAGGAAGAGGACTTTCGGGATGAAGCGTCGCCGCCTCGAGGCGGAACTTGGGCAAGAGCACTTTTGCTCTTCGGCGGAGCGATTCCGCTAGGGGAACTTCCCTCCCAAAGGGGGAAATCGAAGCCATCGTCATCACCAACAACCCTCTCATCTTGGAGAGGCCATTCTTCATCAACATCTTCAATAGCACCATCTCCTCTCAAACCCTAGTTCATCTCGTGTGTTCAATCTTTGTACCAGAATCTCAGATTGTTACATGTGAGTGACTAGTAGTGTTGATTACCTTGTGTAGTTGATTGCTATATGGTGTATTTGGTGTAATATCATATGTTCAGATCCATTATGTTATTCAATACACCTCTGATCTTAAGCATGCATATTATTTGTGAGTAGTTACTTTTGTTCTTGAGGTCATGGGAGAAGTCCAATTGCAGGTAATCATGTGAATTTGATATGTGTTTGATATTTTGATGATATGTACGTTGTGATTCCCTTAGTGGTGTCATGTGAACGTCGACTACATGACACTTCATCATTATTTGGGCCTATGGGAAGGCATTGGGAAGTAATAAGTAGATGATGGGTTGCTAGAGTGACAGAAGCTTAAACCCTAGTTTATGCGCTACTTCGTAAGGGGCTGATTTGGGTCCATGTGTTTAATGATATGGTTAGACTTTGTCTTAATACTTTTCTCATAGTTGCCGATGCTTGAGAGGGGGTTAATCATAAGTAGGTTGTGAAAGGACGTGGATGTCGCCTGGACGGGGGTTGGATAGGCGCTTTAAAATAATTACGGTTTAGGCTTGAACAAATGTGGAATAAACTAGCGTTTAATATGTCAAGCACAAAAGTTAAAACAACTAGGCTCACCTATGTGAACCAACAACTTATGCTAAGCAAGATAAACAACTATGTGATAGCAAGATATATAGCATGAAACAATATGGCTATCACAAAGTAAAGTGCATAAGTAAAGGGCTCGAGTAAGAGATAACCAAGGCACGGGGAGACGACGATGTATCCCAAAGTTCACAACCTTGTGGATGCTAATCTCCATTCGGAGCGGTGTGGGGGCACAATGCTCCCCAAGATGCCACTAAGGCCACCGTAATCTCGTCACACCCTCGCACAATGCAAGATGTCGTGATTCCACTAAGGGACCCTTGAGGGCGGTCACCGAACCCATACAAATGGCAACCCTTGGGGGCGGTCACCGGTACTCGTACAAATTGCTCGGGGCAATCTCCACAACCTAATTGAAGACCCCAGCACTTTCCCAGAGCTTTACACCATAATGATTGAGCTCTGAGACACAACCAACCGTCTAGGGCACCAAGGCACCCAAGAGGAACAAGCTCTAGGGTGCTCAAACAGCCAAGAATAATAAGCTTCTCAAACTTCACTTCCACATATCACCGTGGAGAACTCAAACCTATGCACCAAATGTAATGGCAAGGGCAGACGGAGTGCCCAAGTCCTTCTCTCCCAAATCCCACCACAACAACTAATGATATGGAGGAAAATGAGAGGAAGAACAAAGAAGAACACGAAGAACTCCAAGATCTAGATCCAAGGGGTTCCCCTCACATAGAGGAGAAAGTGATTGGTGGAAATGTGGATCTAGATCTCCTCTCTCTTTTCCCTCAAGAACTAGCAAGAATCATTGGAGGGATTGAGAGTTAGCAAGCTCTAAGAAGGTCAACAATGGGGGGGAAACTCGAGCTCAAGGGATAAAATCCATTGGGGAAGATTAACCCCTTTTATAGGAGGTGGAAAATCCAACTGTACCCCTCAGTCCGCACACAAGCGGTACTACCACTCGAGGGAGCGGTACTACCGCTCGGGCGGATGAGGCCAGCCACCCGAAGCAATGGCACGAGGTGTGATAGTGCCTCCGAAGTGGTACCACCGCTCGTAGGAGCGGTACTACCGCTGGCAAGCGATAGTACCTCGTCATACTGTAGCCCAGGGAAGCATGGGGTTCTAGAGAATAAAAGGTTAGCCGGTAGTAGCGAGAGGTACTACCGCCCTTGGGCGGTACTACCATGCTACTACTGTGCAAACCTTTTGGTGAAACGAGGCAACAGAAGGTTAGCCGGTAGTACTGAGCGGTACTACCATGCCAAGGCGGTACTACCGTGTTGGTAATATGCCCTAGAGGCAATAATAAATTAGTTATTATCATATTTCCTTGTTCATGATA
The DNA here is from genome assembly GCA_022496015.1 of Hordeum marinum. Classification (NCBI taxonomy): domain Eukaryota; kingdom Viridiplantae; phylum Streptophyta; class Magnoliopsida; order Poales; family Poaceae; genus Hordeum; species Hordeum marinum. Next base: position 415,514,001 of record CM039676.1, read on the forward strand.
ATCGTTTATTATCCATGCTAGAATTGTATTGATCGGAAACTTAGATACATGTGTGGATACATAGACAACACCATGTCTCTAGTATGCCTCTAATAGACTAGCTCGTTGCTCAAACATGGTCAAGGTTTCCTAGCCATGGACATGAGATATCATTTGATAATGGGATCACGTCATTAGGAGAATGATGTGATGGACAAGACCCAAACTATAAACATAGCGTATGATCGTGTCAGTTTATTGCTATAGTTTTCTGCATGTCAAGTATCTGTTCCTATGACCATGAGATCATGCAACTCACTGACACCAGCAGAGTACGTTGTGTGTATCAAATGTCGCAACATAACTGGGTGACTATAAGGATGCTCTATAGGTGTCTGCGAGGGTGACTGTTGAGTGGGCATGGATCAAGACTGGGATTTGTTACTCCGTGTGACCGAGAGGTATCTCAGGGCCCACTCGGTAATACCACATCACAATAAGCCTTGCAAGCAAAGTGACTAAAGATTTAGCCATGGGATCTTGTATTACAGGACGAGTAAAGAGACTTGTCGGTAACGAGATTGAACTAGGTATAGAGATACTGTCGGTCGAATCTCGGGCAAGTGACATACCAAAGAACAAAGGGAACAACATACGGGATTAACTGAATCCTTCACATAGAGGTTCAACCGATAAAGATATTCATAGAATATGTACGAATCAATATGGGCATCCATGTCCCGCTATTGGTCATTGACCGTAGAGGTGTCTCGGTCATGTCTACATAGTTCTCGAGCCAGCACGGTCTGCACACTTAAGGTTCGGTGATGTTTCGGTAGTATTGAGTTATGTATGTTGGCGACTGAAGGTTCTTTCGAGTCCCAAATGAGATCCCAGACATCACGACGAGCTCCGGAACGGTCCGTAGGTAAAGATTGATATATAGGAAAATGGTATTTAGGTTCCAGACAAGTTTCGGGCACTACCGGGAGTGTACCGGGAGTGACAAATTGGTTTCGGGGGTCCATCAAGTAGGGCCCACCCACCCCAGGGGCCACATGGGCCTAGGAGGTGGCGCACGAGCCCCTGGTGGGCTAGGCAGCTAGCCCCTAGAGGCCTATGCGCAAGGGGTGGGAGAGGAGGCCAAGTGAGAAGGAGTCCCACTAGGTTTCCACCTCCCTTGTGGGAGGTGGACTCCTCCTCTCTTGTGCGCCAAGCCCCTAGGGTTTTCCCTAGAGCACCTCCTACCTACCCCCTCTCCTCCTATATATTGGAGGGTTTTGGAGGGCAGACACCACCTAAAAATCAACGTGCTGCCCTCCTCCCTCTAGATCGTCTCTCTCGTCTAGATCTGTTCGGTATAGCTTAGCGAAGCTCTGCCGGGTAAGCTCCACCACCATCTCCACCATGCCGTTGTGCTGCCAGAGAGCTCATCTACCTCTCCACCCTCACTTGCTGGATCAAGGAGGTGGAGATCGTCATCAAGCTGTACGTGTGTTGAACGCAAAGGTGTCGTCCGTTCGGCGCTAGATCGGAAGGACCGTGATTGGATCGCGAGATGGTTCGTGATTGGATCGCGGGATGGATCATGATCGGATCGCGGGACGGTTGGCGGTTTGGATCACGAAGACGTTTGACTACATCAACCACATTTCTCAACGCTTCCCGCTTAGCGATCTACAAGGGTATGTAGATCCACTCTCCTTCTCATAGATGCCCTTCACCATGGATAGATCTTGCGTGCGCGTAGGAAAAAAAATCCATGCAACAGTCCCCAACAGTGGCATCATGAGCTAGGTCTATGCGTAGATGAGATCATGAGTAGAACACAAAGGAGTTTGTGGGCGTTGATGCTCAGATTGCTTTCTCCCTTGGACTTTTCTTGATTCAGCGGTATTGTGGGATGAAGCGGCCCGGGCCAACCTTAATCTTACACTTACGAGAAACCGGTTCCATCAACTGACATGTGACTTTATTGCATAAAGATGGTTGACGGGTATCTGTCTCTCCTACTTTAGTTGGATCAGATTCGACAAAGGCGGTCCTTGAGAAGGTTGAATAGCAATTTGTGTATCATCGTTATGGTTTTGCGTAGTTAAGAATCGTTCTTGCTAGATACCTGTAGCAGGCACGTAAAACATGCCACAACAATTAGAGGACATCTAACTTGGTTTTGGAGGGTATGTTGTGATATGATATCGCCAATTACATGATGAGATATATGTGATGTATGAGATGATCATGTCTTGTATAGAATATGACGACTTGCATGCCAATGAGTACGGCAACCGGCAGGAGCCATAGGTTTGTCTTTAATTATTGTGTGACCTACGTGTCAATCATTAGGCGCTATGTAATGTTTTATTTTATCGCTAAGCGGTAGCAATAGTAGTAGAAGCATGGTGGGCGCGACAACCCCGATGGCGACACGTTGATGGAGATCATGGTGTCATGCCGGTTACGATGGAGATCATGCCGGTGCTTTGTAGATATGGAGATCAAAAGCACAAGGTCATGGCCATATCATGTCACTTATTATTTGCATGTGATGTTGATCCTTTTATGCATCTTATTATGCTTAGGACGATGGTAGCATTATAAGGTGACCCCTCACTAAAATTTCAAGATAAAATTATGTTCTCCCCGAGTGTGCACCATTGCAAAGGATCGTCGTTTCGAAGCACCTCGTGATGATTAGGTGTGTTAGACTCTACATTCGCATACAATGGGTGCAAGCCAGTGTTGCACGTGCAGAACACATTGTCCCTTATTTTCGATCGTACGCTAAAACATACATGCAATGCGTACAACCAAGATTAGGGACTCACTAATCAATATCACAACACAACTCTAGACACAAATTAAAGTCATACAACTTCGTATTACAAGCCAGGGGCCTAGAGGGCTCGAATCCAAAGCTCGACAAGTACGAGTCAGCGGAAGCAAATAATATCTAAGTACAGACATAAGTTAGACAAGTTTTGCCTTAAGAAGGCTAGCACAAACATAACACGGATCGAAAGAGGCGAGGCCTCCTGCTTGGGAACCTCCTAACTACTCCTGAGCGTCGGCACTCTCGACGTAGTAGTAGGCTCCAGCGGTGGTGTAGTATCCGTCTCCGGCGTACTCCATCTCCCGGGCTCCATCAAGGGGAGCAAAGCAGTGGTGAGTACTCATCCAAAGTACTCGCAAGACTGACATCCGAACTATGCTAAGTATGCATCAGTATCAAGGAATGGGGTTATATCTGGGCTGACTACATAAACCAAGAATAGGGGGAGGCCTAGTCCTATCGAAGACTAACATCGTCAACATCTTGCAGCATTAGAAGAGAGTAGACTGGTAACTCGCATATAGTCATAGTATTGTAGCAATTTTATTTAGTAAGCACGCCCAGAGATTCTTCCTCGACTCCCTGCGAGGAAGCAATCCTGGAGCCAACATTCATTTCAATTAAAGTCACAATTATAGTTGTAGTAGGTCAAAGTACAACTCCAAGTCGTCCTGTTATCGTGGACACGGCTATTCGAATAGATAAATTTCTTCCCTGCAGGGGTGCATCGCATTTCCAACATGCTTGATCACCTCCGGCCAGACACACTTTTCGTGGTAATGCCCGGCCTCGAGATCCAAAACATCATCGCCCCACCTAGATTCAACGAAGAGGCCAGCCCGTCGGTCTAAATCCTAAGCGTGCACGGGTCATGGGCCCACTCACCCTTTGCACTCCTGCATGATGCGAGGGCGGACGAGGTTAGTCCTAGCACTCCTTATAACAAGCGCGATGCCGTTGCGGACCACTCGGACGTGCGCCACTCCATTGTTGACGACCGAAGAGCTTCGGCTCCTACAACGATGCTGAGTACCCGTAACTTCTCACACGTGAAGGTTTGGTGTGTAAAAGGTTAAACAACCAACTCAGATCATATACCCAACCCATTAGCATTTTATTAATGCGGGGCACACGTGACCCATGTAGTGCGGTCCTGTCACCCCGTCTCGAGGATGTGTGGCAAGGGCCTCTCCTGGCCGTTCACATCTCATCTTAACCCTTTGGATGCCTTACCGGCGCATCCCACCCTATCTCACACACATGGATACCATTGGGTCCGACCCGCCACAAGACTGTCAGGAATTCAGGTCCATCTCAATAGAGTGGTACCGCCCATCCTTTCAGTCCCGTCACGTTAGTACAGTGTCAAGTCAGTAGTAGCTATGCGTTTATACGCCAAGTGGATATCCGAGGAATCACCCTCGATGAATCCCACTCGAGGTATGGGTATGACAAGAGTCGCTATTGGTAGTTGGGAAGGAGGAATCACCCTCGATACCCATGATCGAGTAGCTACGCTACAGAATTAATATTGGGAGTGCTAAGTGAGGTATCACCCTCGGCACTCGATAGTAGCTCTACAAGGCCATACTTAAGGGGTGTGAGGTGATGAGTTAGTAAGGGTTTGTCAGTCGGTCATGATGACCGAGTCTTCTATCTTCAAGTCCTTGTTGACGTCGAAGATGAAAGCAGGGGCAATTGTGACAATGTTGGGGTCCCTGGGATATAACTAACCATACATATACTAAGCAGTTGATATGATTGCAGGTATAATAGCAGTTTATCAAAAACAGGCTATGCATCAGAATAGGAGCTAACTAATACAGTAGCAAAATCTAATGCAAAAATGAGAGGGAAGAATGGGCGATATCGGAATGCTGAAGGGGGGGTTGCTTGCCTTGCTGCTCTATGGCAAAAGGTTGATCGTTAGCGGCATAGTCGTACCCGGCAACAACGTTAGTCTCGGGGTCTACCGATAAGAAGAGGGGGGAAGAAACAATAAATATATAGCACTGATGCAATCATAATGCATGACATGGTAACTGCAGGGCTAGGCATGCACACGTCATAGGCGGGTCGGAAGAATATCTGACAATATTTTCCAAGTCTCGGGCTACTACCGGACAAATGAAATGGATAGAAAAGTTCCACGTTTTCTATGATAGGAGCACGTGACAGACTAAGGGACTACATATTCGGATTTGTAGGATTATTCTGATCAACTTTCATGTATAAAATATTTTCATCCGAGCTACGAATTATTTTGTATTAAATTTTAAAGTTTTATTAATATTCTGGAATAAAACAAATTAAATTTAATTTGAAAATAGAATTATGACATCAGCAATTAACAGGGTTTGACTGGTCAAACTAACCAATGGGTCCCACATGTCATTGACATAGTTTTAGTTAAATCTTAGTCTAATTAAACAAATTAATTAGGTGGGGCGCCACCCTTGTCATTCACTGTTTAATTTAATTACTTAACATGATTAATTAAACTAGTTAATTAATTAAGAGGTGGTTAATTAGGTTAATTAATCCGAATTAAACTAATTAATAATTTAATGGACTAATTAATTATTTTGATAATTAATTACTTTTAACTAATTATTATTTATTTATTTTTATTTCCATTTTATTTATATATTTCTTTTTTAAATTAGTTTAGGGGGCATGGGCCCCCTTTGTCATTTGGCGAGGGGAGGGGTTAGGTGGGGGGGTTATCCCCCACTAACTAGATCGGCCAGGAGGGGAGGCAGGACCTCGCCGGCGGCCAGGGGGGCTGCTAGCGGCCCGGCGACGGGGAGCGCGGCATGCACGGCGAAGTGGCTAGGGGCGCAGGGGAGTGCGGCGACGGCGAGCGCAGCAAGCGGTGGGGGCAGAGGCGAGCAGGAGGCGCAGGGGCGAGCGGGGCTATGTGGGGGAGGGCTGGATCGGCCTGGCGGCGCAGCGCAAGCGGACGCGGTGCGTGCGAGAGGGGGGACGGTTCGCGGGGTGTGGGGCCGGCGGCGCTGGCGCGGTGCGTGCGGCAGGAGAAGGAGAGGGGGAGGGAAGGAGCCGGGGGAGGGCTCACAACGACCGTAGGGGATGGCAGCGTGCGCGTGGAGGAGGCCGAGGGGCGCCGGTGGCGCCGGCGGGGAGGAGGACCGACGGCGCGGGGCGAACAGGCGCCGACAGCAGCGGGCATCCGTCCAGGCGTCGGCGAGGAGTCCAGGGAGGCGGACGGCGACCGCCGGAGAGGCGCAGGGGCGCCGGCTGTGCCGGGCGGCATCGGCCGGCAGATGCCCCCATCCGATCTGGATCGGGGAGGGGGAGGAGGAGCGAGGTGGGGGGAGTGGGGAGTGTCGGTGGGGGGTGGGGGGTTATGGCCTGGGGTGGGCCGGTTGGAGGAGGTTAGGTGGGCCTATCAGGTGGGCTTCGACCCAGGGGAAAGGAGGGGGTTTCTTTTATTTCTTTTCTATTTTCTTTTCTGTTTTTATTTTTAGTCTCGTTTATTTTCTTGCAATAATTCTTTTCGGCAAAAATGTGTGACATGATCCAATAAATGTATTGCAACATTCTACCTAGTAACATACACTTTGAGCATTTTTGGAAAATGTTTGATTTATCCAATGATTTTGAGAGCACTTTTAAATGCCAATTGGTGTTGTTATTTAAGGTAGGGTCCACACCATAGCATTGGTGATGTTGTTTTCTCAACACCAATTGTTTTGTGATTTATCACAAGTGCGTAACATATTTCCCTTGCTGTTTGCCAACTTATTTTATCACCATAAAATTCAGTGCCGTTTTTAAGTGGAATTTGAAATGAGATATGAATTTTCAACTTGATCATATCTTGTTTAGCAAAATGATTAGGCACTGATCATGGTCATCATTGTGCTTAATTACAATGATCATTGTAGCCAAAATCCACGGTGTCACAACTCTCCCCTACTAAAAATAATTCTCATCCCGAGAATTAGGAAGTAGAAGGTGAAAGTGTGTTATATCGACTAGAGGGGGGTGAATAAGCGATTTTTACAAATTCATCACTTGAGGAATTTCAACTTTGAGGAATTTGAAATGTGATGAATAACTAGCAGCGGAATAAGTACTCAAGTGCATGAGGAACATAGTAACAACATAGTCATCATGATGAAATGAAACATAGACAAATAGTAAGTAGCGTGACACAGAATAAGCGGTGATGAACAAGGTAACTTGAAGAATTTGAGGTGAGGAATTTGTGAAATTCTTCAGTCAAATTCTTCAAACAGTGACAATCAATTTCATGAACAAGTATATGAGGAATAGATGGGTTGAGGAAATAGAACCAGGTAGCTTGATGAAGACAATGGTATGATGACCCAGTTCCAACTGCTGTGACAATCATATATCTGGTTTGGAGTGGCCTGGTATTTAAACGAGAGGACACACAGTCCTTACCGTATTCTCCTTGAGCTAAGGTCACACAGTCCTCGCCCAACAGTCGTGGTAAGTCTTCAGGGTAGACTTCCAAAACCCTCACAAACTGGTCACCCGGTGATCCACAATTTACTGCTGGATGCTCTACACCAAGGTCACTTCGTGATCCCCAATTGACTGGAGGCTGCACTAGACCATGACGCCTAACCGTCTGGAGGATGCATAGTCCTCAAAGGTAACAAGCGTCGGTTCCACACAGGAATTTCTTTAGTGATGCTCAATCACTTTGGGTTTGGTGGTTTGGTTGTGGGTTTTTCCTCACTGATGATTTTCCCTCAAAGTCCTCGGAGGATGGGTTGCTCTCAAATGACAAGTGTCAATTCTCTCTCTGAGTAGCCAACCAACTAGTGGTTGTGGGGGTGGCTATTTATAGCCAGGGTGCAACCTGACATGATAAGACATAAATGCCCCCAATGATATGACCGTTATGTGGATATTTTGATTGAGGACAGTTGGCGCTAAGCACAACAACAGTCGGAATTTCGAACTATGAAAGTCCTCAGACATATCATGTTCCTCACTTGTAGGCAATTTGCACTGGCGAAATCCTAACTCCTCAGTCAGATCAATTTCCTTAGAGACCAAAAGAACTCCGTCTCTGTTACTGAAGAACTTGACTGAACCGCAAGAGATTTCCAAAGGCTTCACTCGAAGGATTGGATAGGTTGAGGATTTTGGAGTTGAGCATCAGTTGGAAATTTTCCTTAGTATTACCTCGGCCCCCTTTAACAGTACGGTGTTTCCTATGACTCAAAGAGAGGAAATGAAACTACGAAAACAAAAGTGTTCACACTTCATAGTCCTCGTTCATATCTTCAAGGTCACACTGACTTCTTCAATTTCAAAGTCTTTAGGGAATATCAAAGTCTTCAGCAAAGTCTTCACCAAAGTCTTCAGTTGAAGACATACATTTTTAGGAGTCGGTAATCTTCGGATGTATCAAACTCCTCATCGACTTATAGAGCATGTGTACACTCACAAACACATTAGTTCCTTAACCTATAAGTCTTAAATACACAAAAATCACTAAAGGGACACTCGATTCACTAACAATCTCCCCCTTTTTGGTCATTGATGACAAATAGGTTAAGTTTCAACAGGGATAATGCTATGGAGTGTAAATACTGAGTTTGAGGAATTTGATTGCAAGACATAGAAGAACTCCCCCTGAAGATGTGCACATTTGAGGAATTTGCTTTGGACTGCAAATGCACATGGCAGGTTAAAACATGGAGAACTCCCCCTATATCTTGTAATTCATACACGCATTTGATCATATGATATGAAGAATTTGAAATGCATGATGAAAATGGTGTCTGACGAAATTCAGCATGTGTGCACTAAGGTACTTCAGGAAATAAGCATGCGAGGAAATAGTTCAAAAGAGTTAGACCACCATCGGACTTAAGTTTACAACTCAATCAACAAAGGCTTCAAAGGAGCGAGAGTTGTAACTTAAACAAAAATAGCCCATATATAGTGACCCGCTTGAAGACTAACTAAAATTTTCTCCCCCTTTGTCATCGAAGACTGAAAGGGACAAAAAAAATGAGGACTGATGCCCCTTGAAGAATTTTATCATGTTGGTGAGGAAGGAGCGCCAGTGTTGTCGGGGTCGTTTATCGATGCAGGGCCCACCGCAGTGTCGTCAAAGTCTTCATCTTCATCTTGCTCACGTGATGAAGAATATGAACTTGTGACCATCAAAGGAACTTGAACCTTCTTGAATTTCTTCTGTGGTTGACGAGACATGTCAAGATGTTCTTCAAGGTCTAGCTCCTTCAGTTCTTTAGGAGTCGTGAGGTGAGACAATGTACCCCAAGTGCGCTTGAGGGTTTCATGTGCATAGTAGTGATTCCTCTTCATAGAGTTCTGCGTCACAGTCATGTTTTGTACATGTAACCAAGTTGACGCTTCACCCACTTGTGATTGCGATCGACCTTCTGATGAAGACTTATTAGAAGCTCACGATCAGTCATCACACGTGGGGCAGACTCTTGAGGATTTCTAGCTGAGGCCTTTGCTTCTGAGTCCTGGGTTGTAGTGTCATCATTGGTGGAGAAAGATGCAACTTTGTGAAATTGCCCATCCAATGGACGAGTGCCTTCATCAATGACCGCCTTGCCTTTTCCTTCCACAGAGTCAATTGTGCTCTTGATAACTTCGATCGGAGGCAGGAAGCCAAAATGATTCTGGAAGTCCGCCTTGAAGGGAACTGAGGACTTTGCCCTGATGAATTTCATGATCCAAGGAGCATAATGCTTCTGTTCAAATGGGGCTAGAGTAGCATTAGCCAATGTCCTCATGAAGAAACCGTGGAAGTTGATGGGAATCCCATGAATGATGTTGAACCGCATATTCTTCATGACTCCCTCCACTTCCTCTTCTTCAAAATTGTGGCCCTTCTGAGGACATAGAGTGTTCATGAGAATGTGGTAGACTGTCCTTGGCACATATAGCAAATCCTATTGGAAATATGCCCTAGAGGCAATAAATAAAGTGTTTATTATTATATTTCCTTGTTCATGATAATCGTTTATTATCCATGCTATAATTGTATTGATTGGAAACACATTACATGTGTGGGTAAATAGACAACACTTTGTCCCTAGTATGCCTCTAGTGAACTAGCTCGTTGATCAAAGATGGTCAAGGTTTCCTAGCCATTGACATGTGATGTCATTTGATAACGGGATCACATCATTAGGAGAATGATGTGATGGACAAGACCCAAACTACAAACGTAGCATATGATCGTGTCAGTTTATTGCTACTATTTTCAGCATGTCAAGTATATGTTTCTATGACCATGAGATCATGCAACTCACGGATACCGGAAGAGTGCCTTATGTGTATCAAACGTCGCAACTTAACTGGGTGACTATAAAGGTGCTCTATAGGTATCTCCGAGGGTGTCTATTGGGTTGGCATGGATCAAGACTAGGATTTGTTACTCCGTGTGATGGAGAGGTATCTCAGGGCCCACTCGGTAATACAACATCACAATAAGCCTTGCAAGCAATATGACTAAGTGTTAGTCACGGGATCTTGTATTACAGAACGAGTAAAGAGACTTGTCAGTAATGAGGTTGAACTAGGTATGGAGATACTGACGATCAAATCTCGGGCAAGTAACATACCGAAGAACAAAGGGAACATCATACGGGATTAACTGAATCCTTGACATAGAGGTTTGATCGATAAAGATCTTCGTAGAATATGTAGGAACCAATATGGGCATCTAGGTCCCGCTATTGTTTATTGACTGTAGAGGTGTCTCGGTCATGTCTACATAGTTCTCGAACCCGTAGGGTCTGCACACTTAAGGTTTGGTGACGTTTCGGTAGTATAGAGTTATGCATGGTGGTGACTGAAGGTTGTTCGGAGTCCCGGATGAGATCGCGGACGTCACGAGGAGCTCCATAATGGTCTGGAGGTAAAGATTCATATATAGGAAGTCCTATTTTGGTCACCGGAAAAGTTTCGGGCTCATCGGTAGTGTACCGGGAGTGCCGGTAGTGTACCGGGAGACCATCGGGAGGGGTATTTCGATCCAAGAGGCTACATGGGCTGGAGGAATTCCCACACAAGTCCCATGCGGCTGGGAAGAAAAGCCCAAAGAGAAAAAGGTGGAAAAAGGCAAAAAGGCAAAAATAAGGAGGAGTCCTAGTCCTACTAGGATTGGAGGAGGAATCCTCCTCTCCTCGTGGTTCGGCCGAAGCCTAGGTGGCTTAGCCCTTGGGCCAAGCCTCCTCCTCTCTTCCTCTTATATATACTAGAGGTTTTAGGGTTTTGCACTAGATTTTCAGCCACGTGGTACCTGTTCTTCTAGTGCATAGTTTCTCCTCTAGATCGGTTTTCTGCAGTGCTTAGGCGAAGCCCTGCCGAAATTGCTCCACCACCATCGCCGCGGCGCCATCACGCTGCTGGAGAACTCGTCTACCTCTCCGCTCCCTCTTGCTGGTCAAGAAGGCGGAGATCGTCATCAAGCTGTATGTGTGCTGAACGCGGAGGTGCCGTTCGTTCGGTGCTTGATCGGGACGGATCGTGATTGGATCGCGGGACGCTCGGCGATTTGGATCGCAAATACGTTCGACTACACCAACCGCGTTTCTTAACGCTTCCCGCTTAGCGATCTACAAGGGTATGTAGATCCACTCTCCCTCTCGTAGATGCTCATCACCATGGATAGGTCTTGCGTGAGCGTAGGAAATTTTTTGTTTCCCATGCGACGTTCCCCAACAATGGCATCATGAGCTAGGTCTATGTGTAGATGAGATCTCGAGTAGAACACAAAGAGTTTGTGGGCGTTGATGCTTAGATTGCTTCCTCCCTTGGTCGTGTTTTGGTTCAGCGGTATTGTGGGATGAAGTGGCCCGAACCAACATTACTCGTACACTTACGAGAGACCGGTTCCCTTAACTGCAACTTGTTGCAAAAGATGGCTGGTGGGTGGCAGTTTCTCCTACTTTAGTTGGATCAGATTCGACAAAGGCAGTCCTTGAGAAGGTTGAAAAGCAACTTATGTATCACCGTTGTGGTTTATACGTAGGTGATAATTATTCTTGCAAGATACCCGTAGCAGCCACGTAAAACATGCAACAACAATTAGAGGACGTCTAACTTGTTTTTGCAGGGTATGTTGTGATGTGATATGGCCAATTACATGATGATATATATGTGATGTATGAGATGATCATGTGTTGTATAGAATATCACGACTTGCATGTCGGTGAGTATGACAACCGGTAGGAGCCATAGGGTTGTCTTTAATTATGGTATGACCTGCGTGTCAATCATTAAGCGCTATGTAATGCTTTACTTTAACACTAAACGGTAGCAATAGTAGTACAAGCATGATTGGCGCAACAACACTGATGGCGACATGTTGATGGAGATCAAGATGATGGAGATCATGGTGTCGCGTCGGTGACGATGGAGATCATGCCGGTGCTTTCAAGATGGAGATCAAAAGCACAAGTTCATGGCCATATCATGTCACTTATGATTTGCATGTGATGTTAATACTTTTATGCACCTTATTTTGCTTAGGACTACGGTAGCATTATAAGGTGATCCCTCAGTTAAATTTCAAGATGAATTGTGTTCTCTCCGAGTGTGCACCGCTGCGAAAGTTTGTCGTGTCGAGACACCACGTGATGATCGGGCGTGGTAGACTCTACGTTCACATACAACGGGTGCAAGCCAGTGTTGCACATGCAGAACACTCGGGTTAAACTTGACAAGCCTAGCATGTACAGACATGGTCTTGGAACACAAGAGACCGAAAGGTCGAACATGAGTCATATAGTAGATATGATCAACATGATGATGTTCACTATTGAAACCACCTCAACTCACGTGATGATCGGACTTGAGTTGGTGAATTTGGATCACGTATCACTCAGATGACCTGAGGGATGTCAATTTGAGTGGGAGCTTTAGTAATTTGATTAACTAAACTCATTATCCAGGTCCCTCTATTTGTTATTGACTGTAGAGGTGTCTCGGTCATGTCTGCATTGTTCTCGAAGCCGTAGGGTCTACACACTTAAGGTTCGGTGACGTTTTGGTAGTATATAGTTATGTATGGTGGTGACCGAAGGTTTTTAGGAGTCCTGGATGAGATCCCGGACGTCACGAGGAGCTCTGGAATGGTCCAGAGATAAAGATTGATATATAGGAAGTCCTATTTTGGTCACCGGAAAAGTTTTGGGGTCATCGGTAGTGTACCGAGAGTGCCGGGAGGGTACCGGGGGACCATCGGGAGGGGTATTACGACCCAAGAGGCTACATGAGCTGTGGGAGGATGAATACCAGCCCTTAGTGGGCTGGTCGAAGTCCCACATAGGGCCCATGCGGCTGGGAAGAAAGCCCAAGGTGGAAAAAGGTGGAAAAGGGCAAAAGTGGGAAATAAGGAAGGAGTCCTAATCCTACTAGGAGTGGAGGACGAGGACTCCTCCATCCCACTTCGGCCAAACTAGGGTTGGCTCCCTTGGGATACAAGCCTCCTCCCTCCCCTCCTCCTATATATACTAGAGGTTTTGAAGGTTTTTTTGACATAGAATTTCAGCCATGTGCTACCCTCTCCTCTAGATCGTAGTTTCTCCTCTAGATCGGTTTCAGCGGTGCTTAGGCGAAGGCCTGCTGGAATAGCTCCACCACCATCACCGCAACGCCGTCGCACTGCCGGAGAACTCTTCTACCTCTCTTCTCCCTCTTGCTGGATCAAGAAGAGACAGATCATCATCGAGCCATACGTGTGCTGAACGCGGAGGTGTCATCCATTCGGTGCAAGATTTGGACGGATCATGATTGGATCGCGGGATGCTTGGCGATTTGGATCGCGAAGACGTTCGACTACATCAACTGCGTTTCTTAATGCTTTCCGCTAAGTGATCTACAAGGGTATATAGATCCACTCTCCCTCTCGTAGTTGCTCATCACCATGGATAGATCTTGCGTGCGCATAGGAAATTTTTTGTTTCCCATGCAACGTTCCCCAACAGTGGTATCAGAGGTAGGTCTATGTGTAGGCATTGATGCTTAGATTGCTTCCTCCCTTGGTCATGTTTTGGTTCAATGGTATTGTGGGATGAAGCGGCCTGGACCAACCTTAGTCGTACGCTTACGAGAGACCAGTTCCATCGAATGACGTGTAACTTCGTTGCACAAAGATGGTTGGCGGGTGTCTGTCTCAACTACTTTAGTTGGATCGGATTCGACAAAGGCGGTCCTTGAGAAGTTTGAAAAGCAACTTATGTATCACCGTTGTGGTTTTGCGTAGGTGAGAATCGTTCTTGCAAGATACCCGTAGCAGCCACGTAAAACTTGCAACAACAATTAGAGGATGTTTAACTTGTTTTTGCAGGGTATGTTATGATGTGGTATGGCCAATTACATGATGAGATATATGTGATGTATGAGATGATCATGTGTTGTATAGAATATCACGACTTGCATGTCAATGAGTATGGCAACTGGCAAGAGCCATAGGGTTGTCTTTAATTATTGTATGACCTGTGTGTCAATCATTAAGCGCTATGTAATGCTTTACTTTATCGCTAAACAGTAGCTATAGTAGTATGAGCATGGTGGGCATGACAACCCCGATGACGAAAGGTTGATGGAGATCAATATTATGGAGATTATGGTGTCATGCCGGTGACGATGGAGATCATGCCGGTGCTTTCAAGATGGAGATCAAAAGCACAAGTTCATGACCATATCATGTCACTTATGATTTGCATGTGATGTTAATCCTTTTATGCACCTTGTTTTGCTTAGGACGACAGTAGCATTATAAGGTGATCCCTCACTTAAATTTCAAGATAAATCGTGTTCTCCCCGAGTGTGCACCGTTGCGAAAGTTCGTCATGTCAAGACACCGCGTGATGATCGGGTGTGATAGACTCTACGTTCACATACAACGGGTGCAAGCCAGTGTTGCACATGCAGAACACTCGGGTTAAACTTGACGAGCCTAGCATGTACAGACATGGCCTCGGAACACAAGAGACCGAAAGGTCGAACATGAGTCATATAGTAGATATGATCAACATGATGATGTTCACTATTGAAACCACCTCAACTCACATGATGATCGGACTTGACTTGGTGAATTTGGATCACGTATCACTCAGATGACCTGAGGGATGTCAATTTGAGTGGGAGCTTTAGTAATTTGATTAACTAAACTCATTATCTTGAACAATAGTCTAAGTAACCTTTGCATATTTATGTTGTAGATCAATGGCTCGTGCAGTAGCACCCCTGAATTTTAATGCGTTCCTAGAGAAAGCTAAGCTGAAAGATGATGGAAGTAACTTTGTTGACTAGGCCCGTAATCTGAGGATTATCCTCACGGCTTCCTAGAAATCATATGTCCTTGATGCACCGCTTGGTGACCAACCAGAAGACATGTCATCCGAAGACGTTAAGAATGCTTGGGAGGCACATTCTGGAGATTACTCAATAGTTCAGTGTGCAATATTGTATGGCTTAGAACCGGGACTTCAAAGATGTTTTGAACGTCATGGAGCATATGAGATGTTCCAGGAGTTGAAGTTTATCTTTCAGAAGAATGCCCGGATCGAGAGGTATGAGACCTCCGATAAGTTCTATGCTTGCAAAATGAAGGAGAATGGGTCTATCAGTGAGCATATACTCAGATGTCTGGGTATTTGAATCGTCTAGCAGAGTTATCATTGCCACCTAGTTACAAGAGCTTTGTGATGAACTATAACATGCACGGGATGAACAAGTCAGTCGCCGAGCTATTTGCGATGTTAAAAGTCACTGAGTCTGAAATCCAGAAAGAACATCAAGTGTTGATGGTCAATAAAACCACTAGTTTCAAGAAGAATGGAAAGGGCAAGGGAAAGAAGGGTAAAACCAAGAAGGATGGCAAAGTAGTTGCTACTCCTGTAAAGAAGTCCAAGCATGGACCCAAGCCAGAAACTGAGTGCTTTCATTGCAAGGGAACTGGTCACTAGAAGCGGAACTGCCCCAAGTACCTGGCTGACAAGAAGGCGGCCAACGACAAACAAGGTATAGATGATATACATGTTATTGATGTGTACCTTACTAGCTCTCGTTGTACTGCCTGGGTATTTGATACCAGTTCGGTTGCTCACATTTGCAACTCAAAATAGGAAGTACAAAATAGACGAAGGCTGGAAAAGGATGAAGTGACGATGCGTGTGGGAAATGGTTCCAAGGTTGATGTGATCGCCGTTGGCACGCTCTCTCTTCGATTACCATTGGGATTAGTGATGAACCTAATTGTTATTTAGTGCTTGCGTTAAGCATGAACATTATATCTGGGTCTTGTTTATTGCGAGATGGTTACTCATTTATATCAGAGAATAAATGTTGTTCTATTTATATGAGTAATATCTTTTATGGTCATGCACCCAATGTGAGCGGTTTATTCATATTGAATCTTGATAGTGATGACACACATGTTCATAACATTAATGCCAAAAGATGTAGAGTTGATAATGATAGTACCACTTTCTTGTGGCACTGCCGTTTATGTCATATTGGTGTAAAACGCATGAGGAAGCTCCATGCTGATGGACTTTTGGGGTCACTTGATTTTGAATCACTTGACACATGTGAACCATGCCTCATGGGCAACATGACTAAAATGCCGTTCTCTGGAACAATGGAACGGGCAAGTGACTTATTGGAAATCATACATACTAATGTGTGCGGTCCAATGAATTTTACAGCACGTGGTGGATATCGTTATTTTCTCACCTTCACTGATGACTTAAGTAGATATGGGTATATTTACTTAATGAAACACAAGTCTGAAACGTTTGAAAAGTTCAAGCAATTTAAGAGTGAAGTTGAGAATCATCCTAACAAGAAGATTAAATTCCTGCAATTTGGTCGAGGAGGTGAATATCTGAGTTATGAGTTTGGCAGTCACTTAAGACAGTATGGAATTGTTTCACAGTTGACACCGCCTGGAACACCACAACGTAATGGTGTGTCCGAATGTTGTAATCGAACCTTATTAGATATGGTGCGTCCTATGATGTCTCTTGCTGATTTGCCACTATCGTTTTGGGGTTATGCATTAGAGACAACTGCATTCACTTTAAATAGGGCACCATCGAAATCTGTTGAGACGACGCCATATGAACTATGGTTTGGCAAGAGGCCAAAGTTGTCGTTTCTTAAAGTTTGGGGATGTGATGTTTATGTCAAAAAGCTTCTGCCTGAAAAGCTGGAACCCAAAGCGGAGAAATGCGTCTTCATAGGATACCCGAAAGAGACAGTCGGGTATACCTTCTATCTCAGATCCGAAGGCAAAGTGTTTGTCGCTAAGAACGGAACATTTCTTAAGAAAGAGTTTCTCTCGAAAGAATTGAGTGGGAGGAAAATAGAGCTTGATGAGGATATTGAACCATTACTTCAACCAGAGAGTAGCGCAGCGCAGAAAGATGTTTCTGTGGAGCCTGCGACAGTTGAAGAGGAAGTTAATGATGATGATCATGAAGCTTCGGATCAAGTTACTATTGAACCCCGTAGGTCGACAAGGGCGCATATTGCTCCTGAGTGGTATGGCAACCCTGTCTTGGAGGTCATGTTGTCGGACAACAATGAACCTACGAGCTATGGAGGAGCAGTGATGGGCCCGGATTTCGAGAAATTGTTAGAGGCCATGAAATCCAAGATGGGATCCATGTATGAAAACAAAGTATGGACTTTGGAAGTATTACCTGAAGGGCAAAAGGCCATTCAGAACAAATGGATCTTTAAGAAGAGGATGGACGCGGCGGTAATGTCACCGTCTATAAAGCTCGACTTGTGGCAAAGGGTTTTTCACAAGTTCAAGGAATTAACTACGGTGAGACATTCTCACCCGTAGCGATGCTTAAGTCTGTTAGAATCATGTTGGCAATAGCTGTTATTTCGACTATGAAATTTGGCAGATGGATGTCAAAACAGCGTTCCTCAACGGTTTCCTTGAGGAAGAATTGTATATGATGCAACCAGAAGGTTTTGTCGATCCATAGAATGCTGACAAAGTTTGCAAACTCCAGCGATCCATTTTTGGGCTGGTGCAAGCATCTTGGAGTTGGAATAAGCGCTTTGATGAGGTGATCAAAGTGTTTGAGTTTATACAAGTTTATGGAGAAGCTTGTATTTACAAGAAAGTGAGTGGGAGCTCTATAGCGTTTCTAATATTATATGTGGATGACATATTGCTGATTGGAAACAATATAGAAATGCTAGAAAGCATGAAGGAATATTTGAACAAAAGTTTTTCAATGAAGGACCTAGGATAAGCAGCTTCCATATTAGGCATTAAGATCTATAGAGATAGATCAAGATGCTTAATAGCACTTTCAGAGAGCACATACCTTGATAAGTTTTGAAGAAGTTCAAAATGGATCAGTCCAAGAAGGGGTTCTTGCCTGTGTTACAAGGTGTGAAGTTGAGTAAGACTCAATGCCCAGTGACTGCAGAAGATAGAGAAAAGATGAGTGTCATCCCCTATGCTTCAGCCATAGGCTCTATCATGTATGCAATGCTGTGCACAAGACCCGATGTCAGCCTTGCCATAAGTATGGCCAGAAGGTTTCAAAGTGATCCTGGAATGGAGCACTGGGTAGCGGTCAAGAATATCCTTAAGTACCTGAAAAGGACTAAGGAAATGTTTCTCGTTTATGGAGGTGATGAAGAGCTCATCGTAAAGGGTTATGTTGATGCAAGCTTTGACATTGATCCGGATGACTCTAAGTCACAAACCGGATACGTATTTATTCTCAATGGGGGACCGGTAAGATGGTGCAGTTCCAAGCAAAGCGTGGTAGCCGATTCTACATGCGAAGCGGAGTACATCGCAGCCTTGGAGGCAGCAAAGGAAGGTGTTTGGATGAAGCAGTTCATGGAAGATCTTGGAGTAGTGTCGAGTGCACTGAATCCAATGAACCTGTTCTATGACAACACTAGTGCCATTGCTCTGGCCAAGGAACCAAGGTTTCACAAGAGGACCAGACACATAAAGCGATGCTTCAACTCCATCCGCGATTACATCGAGGATAAAGACATAAATATTTGCAAAGTGCACACGGATCTGAATGTTGCAGACCCGTTAACTAAACCTCTTCCAAGGGCTAAACATGATCAACACCAGAACTGCATGGGTGTTCGATTCATTACAATGTAAATCACATAGTGATGTGAACTAGATTATTGACTCTAGTTCAAGTGGGAGACTGTTGGAAATATGCCCTAGAGGCAATAAATAAAGTGTTTATTATTATATTTCCTTGTTCATGATAATCGTTTATTATCCATGCTCTAATTGTATTGATTGGAAACACATTACATGTGTGGGTAAATAGACAACACTTTGTCCCTAGTATGCCTATAGTGAACTAGCTCATTCATCAAAGATGGTCAAGGTTTCCTAGCCATTGACATGTGATGTCATTTGATAATGGGATCACATCATTAGGAGAATGATGTGATGGACAAGATCCAAACTACAAACGTAGCATATGATCGTGTCAGTTTATTGCTACTGTTTTTTGCATGTCAAGTATATGTTTCTATGACCATGAGATCATGCAAATCACGGACACCGGAAGAGTGCCTTGTGTGTATCAAACGTCACAACATAACTGGGTGACTATAAAGGTGCTCTACAGGTATCTCCGAGGGTGTCTGTTGGGTTGGCATGGATCAAGACTGGGATTTGTTACTCCATATGACGGAGAGGTATGTCAGGGCCCACTCGGTAATACAACATCACAATAAGCCTTGCAAGCAATGTGACTAAGTGTTAGTCACGAGATCTTGTATTACGGAACGAGTAAAGAGACTTGCCGGTAACGAGGTTGAACTAGGTATGGAGATACCGACGATCGAATCTTGGGCAAGTAACATACCGAAGAACAAAGTGAACATCATACGGGATTAACTGAATCCTTGATATAGAGGTTCGACCGATAAAGATCTTCATAGAATATGTAGGAACCAATATGGGCATCCAGGTCCCGCTATTGGTTATTTACTGTAGAGGTGTCTCGGTCATGTCTACATAGTTCTCGAACCCGCAGGGTCTGCACACTTAAGGTTTGGTAATATTTCGATAGTATAGAGTTATGCATGGTGGTGACCAAGGTTTTTCGAAGTCCCGTCTGATATCTCGGACATCATGAGGAGATCCGGAATGGTCCGTAGGTAAATATTCATATATAGGAAGTCCTATTTTGGTTGCCAGAAAAGTTTCGGGCTCATCGGTAGTGTACCGGGAGTGCCGGGAGTGTACCGGGAGACCATCGGGACGGGTATTTCGACGCAAGAGGCTACATGGTCTGTGGGAGAGTGAATACCAGCCCTTAGCGGTCTGGTGGAAGTCCCACACAAGGCCCATGCGGCTGGGAAGAAAATCCCAAAGAGGAAAAGGTGGAAAAAGGCAAAAAGGTAAAAATAAGGAGGAGTCCTAGTCCTACTAGGATTGGAGGAGGAATCCTCCTCTCCTCTTGGTTCGGACGAAGCCTAGGTGGCTTGGCCCTTGGGCCAAGCCTCCTCCTCTCTTCCTCTTATATATACTAGAGGTTTTAGGGTTTTTGCACTAGATTTTTAGCCACGTGCTACCCGTTCCTCTAGTGCATAGTTTCTCCTCTAGACCGGTTTTCTGCAGTGCTTAGGCGAAGCCCTGCCGGAATTGCTCCACCACCATCACCGCGGCACCGTCACGCTGCCGGAGAACTCGTCTGCCTCTCTGCTCCCTCTGGCTAGATCTGCTCCCTCTTGCTAAATCAAGAAGGCGGAGATCGTCATCAAGTTGTACGTGTGCTAAACGCGGAGGTGTCGTCCATTTGGTGCTTGAACGGGACGGATCGTGATTGGATCGCGGGATGCTCAGCGATTTGGATCACAAAGACGTTCGACTACACCAACCGCGTTTCTTAACACTTATTGCTTAGTGATCTACAAGGGTATGTAGATCCACTCTCCCACTCGTAGATACTCATCACCATGGATAGGTCTTGCGTGACCATAGGAATTTTTTTGTTTCCCATGCGATGTTCCCCAACAAATCCCTCACAAGGAAGATTTTCTGTTGAGGCTTTCCAGGAGCCAATGGCTTCATAAGCACTTGCATCAGTTGATTTGGAAGAGCAGGTTCATCAAACAGACGACGAGCTTCATCTGAAGGAATTGGAACTGGGACAGTCTGAAGTAATTCAGAAGCTTGCGCAGTGGAATGAGTTGATCCTGTCATCCAGTCCAAAACCCAGGAGTTGATGTTAGAAGCTTCACCTGTGATGTGCAGTGTGGCATAGAATTGAAGAATGAGTTCTTCATTCCAATCGCAAATGTCTACATAAAAGTCAAGAATGCCTGCATCATGAAGAACTTGGAGCACCGGCGTGAATGATGGAAGTGTTTCCATGTCAGCATGAGGAATTTGATGGTGCTCGAAGACTTTCTTCTTTTCGAACAAGACTGATGCATAGTAGTTCCTCTGAGTGGCAGTCCAGAATCTGCTTCGTCCGGCCCTTGCTAAGTCATAAGGATTGGGACCTGTGAAGAACATGCGCTCATTGAAGAAATTGCTTTTGAGGAATTTGGGGCGCCCTGAGCCTTTGAACGGCATTTTGGGCTTTGGTTGAAGATTTGGCTTGAAGCAGCCCTTGATTTCCTTTGGCATGGGAGGAATTTCTCCAGACTGAGGAATTTGTGAAGCTATTTCCTCAATGGCAGGTGGAGCAGAAGAGTCATCAACTGTTGCAGCTGGAGTTTCTTCAGCGACTTGGACAGTCAAGTCAGCAGATCCTTCATGAATTTCTTCAGTCTAGGCAGGAGACTAAGGAATCTGTGACAGAGGAATAGTCATTGATGAATTTGGGTGAGCTGTTTCCCAATATTCATCATTGATGATAGGAGTTGTATTGCTAATGTCTACATCCTCATCAATTTCTTCAACTCCAGCCTCTTCAGCAGTGAACTGAGGCTGGGGCGATGATACCTGAGGAGTTGAAGCATTTTCTTCAACATCAATTTCTTCATCAATCTGCTCTGTCGAAGCAGCAGAATGATCTTCATCTTCTTCATCTGGGATGACATAGTCAACCCCAAATGGAATAATTTCATAGGCAGGTGCAGAGGAGATTGGAGTAGCATCAATGGGTCGAGTTGAAGAACTTTTCATAGTCTTCAACTTCTTCACAGTTGAGGAATCTGAAGCTGATGCTTTTCTCTTTAGAGTCTTTTCCTCAGCAACCGTAGCTTCTTTAGGCACGACTGATGCAGTCGTCCTGGTGGGTTCAGTTTCTTCAGGCGCAACAAAAACTTCAACTGGCCTATCAGTTTCTTCAGGCACAACAGTGGAGGTTGTCTTGGCATGTTCATCAGTGGTGTGACTTTCTTCAGGTGCAGGAGCATTTTCATCAGCAGGCTGAGCAGTTTCATCAGCCTGAGGAATTTGTGGTTGCGATCGAGCTGCAACCCTTGTGTTGTGGTCCTTCACAGTAGCTTGAGCAGCCCTGACGAATCTCACTTTGGTGCCCTTCCATTCAGCATCATACCTTTCTTGTTCCTCGGAGAGGGAGCGAATTTCAGACTGAACTGTGATGAGTTGATTTGGGGTCAAATTCATCGCGTTGTCCCTCAGGAACTTTTCTTTCCGAGCCCTATTTCTCTTAGCTCTCTGAGCTTGTTCTCTTTTCCATTTTTCCTTAGCTATGAAGTGGGTGAGGACATGGTCCACACCAAGAGGCAGGTTCAGTGAGGAAAGTGGGGTGCTTGGATCCACATGCCATATGTCAATGAAATTGAGGATCATCTTGGGATCCAGCAGAAGTGGGACAGAGCTGCCTTTGGCTAATGCAGCCTTTTGCTGGCTCTCTCTGATGATTTCTTCAAGTTCTTCATCATCAGCTTCATCATTATATTCATCATCATCCTCAGTTCCTAAGGGTATTGTTACCACAGCTTTGCTTGTGTGAGGACTTGTCCTTTGACCTCATCCAGCTGTTTTCTTCAGTTTCAACACATTTGGGCTTGTTGAAGACTTTGCTTTAGCACAGGAGATTGTATAGATCTTTGAAGATTTTAAGAATCCATCCGTCCTCTGACACGATGCAAGGTGCACAGAAGTTGAGGACTTTGTACCAATAGCAGAGGATTGAGCAGCTACAGAGCCAGTGGCAGAGTCCTTTGAAGACGGAGGTATTTGAGCTTGAGGAATCTGCTGTGATAAATTTGAAGTTGAAGAAGTTGACTTCAAAGCATATTTCTTCATCATTGATTTCTTCGGAGCACTTGTAGAAGCTCTGTCAGTGGCGGCAGCGGCAGAGTCTTCATTGAATTTCTTTACAGCCCTTTAGCTTTCCTCGCAAGCTTTGCTTGCTGTTTCTCCCATATGTGAGGAAAGTCTTCACCAGTCTTGAGACTAGTGGGATCAGCAATTTGATTTTGAGCCAAGGGAGGCCTGCTGCAAGGAGGTTTCACAGCGAATTTCATCATGTATTTAGGAGCTGCATAACGATATTCCTTCCATTCCTTTGCCCATCTCCTCTCAATTTTCTGCAGACGAATCTTTCTCTGCTTATTCGTCTCTTTTCCATGAATTTCTTCATCGGGTGTGCAGTATTCCTCATACAAGTCATCTGGAATATCAAAAAGCAGTGTGCACATCTAGCTTCTTTCCACCTTTCTAAGGTTTTTATCAGCCATTTTCTTCACCTGAGGATTTTGAACTCGTGAGGGCTCTGAAGAAGTGCTCAGTTTTTCCTCAAGAAATGCTGCAAATGAGTTAAGTTGACGAGAACCTAGTGATTCAATAGCGAACATGTTTGTACCTATGAACAGAGTATAGGTGCGAGGAATTTGAAGAGGTCATATGCGTTCTTAGAAATTTTTCAATAAAAATAGGTGTGAGGTATTTGACCATTGGTGTCTTGAGGAATTACACTAAGTGTTCTTTGTCTTAGGTTCCAGAGTTGTGCAAATTTGAGGATTCACACAATTGAGGAATCTTGAAGAAAATCATAACTTAGAGAAAGTCATCAAGTGAATAAACATGTAAGGTCCTTTAGAATGAGATTCTTGAAGAATAAACACCTTTCTGAAGATTTAGGAAAACTTGAAGATCAAATAAGGGCAGTAAAAATAAATTTTATTTACCCTGATAAAGAACACGAGGAACAGAGGAATGAGAATGGAAGTTCGTCAGTCCAGATCTCCCACGCCCTAGCTCAGTAGAGGGAGACAACTATAGCGGTGGTGGGGTGAAGACTTTTGCGGCCGATGCGAGTACGGCGACAATGAGGTCGAGGCAGTGAAGCTCTTCCACACCGGCATCAATGATTTTAGCGACGACGCTAGGTCGGATCTCGGGAGAGAGAGGAAGTGAGTAAACGAGCACAGTGAAAGGGGAGGGGTATTTATAGTGGAAATGAAAACCAATCCGTCCAAAGATTTTTGACAGGATTGCCCCTGACCCTTGCTCTCCATGCGACATGTGTCACCAACGTACTAAGAGGTGGCAATAGTGGGGGATCGTGGTTATCCAGCCATGGGAGTCGGAACCGTTTGAGTGAGAAACGCCAAAAATTTTGATAGTGAAAATTTTAAAGTTTTCGTTCACAAATTCTTCAGCTTTCAAGGACATAGTGAAGACTTTGAATGAGTTTCAGAGTAGAACACATAGGAAGAATTTGTGAACAGACTGGGTTGAGTTTAGCATAGAGGGGAAAGGGTCCGATCACATTCACTTAGATGAAAATCAACTTGAAGAATTAGCAATAAGTGAACGGTGTTGAGGACATTGAAAACTCAAATATATATATAGTCAATGTAGAACATGAGTTTCATAGTTTGAAGAATTTTACAAGTTGATGAATTTGAAAAGTTGAGGAATTTGAAAATTTGAAAATTTGCAAAATGACAAAAAACTCAACTTTGAATAATTTCAACTATGGTTGGTGTCATGACCCACCGTATAAGAATGACGACTTCAGACACCGCGTACAATTGTCGTAGGGTCCTGAGAATAAAATTCTTCATTAATTTCTTCACACCCAGAGAGTTATTCTTCATTGATTGAAGAAAAACATTACTTCATGTGTTGCACATCTAAGTCATCAATTTTGCATAAGTGTCAGGATGCGTGTCCTTTTTCAAAGAACATTTGAAGATTTTAAGATATTGAGCTCACACTACAACTTGCAAAATCTATTTTCATCCAAGAGCTTTGTGAAGATATCGGCCAGTTGTTCTTCAGTGGGAATGTGGTCGATGGAGATGTTGCCCTTGAGTACATGATCTCGAAGAAAGTGATGACCAATCTGGATGTGCTTGGTCTTGGAATGCTGAACTGGGTTGTAAGCAATCTTGATGGCACTCTCGTTGTCGCAGTAGAGAGGCACATTCTTCAACTTGATGCCATAGTCCTTGAGGGTTTGCTTCATCCATAGTAACTGAGCGCAACATGAACCAGCAGCAATGTACTCAGCTTCTGCAGTAGATAGTGAAACACAGTTCTGCTTCTTCGAGGACCAACAGACTAAGGATCGTCCGAGGAAATGACATGTGTCTGAGGTTGACTTGCGATCCACACGATCTCCAACATAGTCAGCATCAGAGTATCCGACGAGGTGAAGATTTGAGCCCTTGGGATACCATAATCCAAGCGTTGGTGTGTGAGCTAAGTATCCAAGAATATGTTTCACAACCTTATGGTGTGATTCCTTCGGTGTTGCTTGGAATCGGGCACACATGCAAACACTTAGCATAATATCAGGCCTAGATGCACATAGATACAATAACGAGCCAATCATGGAGCGATATACCTTCTGATCGAAATCTTTACCATTTTCGTCAGTGCAAAGGTGGCCTTTGAAGGCATTGGAGTTTTGACGCCTTTGTAATCTTGCATGTCGAATTTCCTCATAACATCCTTGAGGTATTTCTCTTGTGAGATGAAGATGTCGTTGTCTTGCTGACGAATTTGAAGACCTAAGAAGAATTTCAACTCTCCCATCATAGACATTTGATATTCTTCACTCATCACATAGATGAAGATGTCGTTGTCTTGCTGACGAATTTGAAGACCTAAGAAGAATTTCAACTCTCCCATCATAGACATTTGATATTCTTCACTCATCATATAGATGAAGATGTCATTGTCTTGCTGACGAATTTGAAGACCTAAGAAGAATTTCAACTCTCCCATCATAGACACTTAATATTCTTCACTCATCATATAGGAAAATTCATCACTGTAACGTTTGTAAGTACAGCCAAAGATAATATCGTCTACGTATATTTGGCATATGAACAGTTCATTGTCATAGGATTTTGTGAAAAGAGTTGGGTTGAGTGAACCGGGTTTGAAGCCTTTCTTCATGAGGAATTCCTTCAGAACGTCGTACCACGCCCGAGGGGCTTGGTTGAGCCCATAGAGGGCTTTGTTGAGTCAGAAGACTTTGTCAGGATGCTTAGGGTCTTCAAAACCTGGGGGTTGAGCAACATATACTTCTTCCTCAAGCTTACCATTGAGTAATGCACTTTTCACATCCATTTGATATAATATGATATCATGATGGTTAGCATAAGAAAGAATATGCGAATAGCTTCAAGTCTAGCAACAGGTGCAAAAGTTTCATCAAAGTCAATTCCCTCAACCTGTGTGTAGCCTTGAGCTACAAGGCGAGCCTTATTCCTTACCACAAGGTCATTTTCATCTTGCTTGTTATGGTAGATCCACTTGGTACCTATGATGTTATGCTTGCAAGGATCTAGTCGCTTGACAAGTTCCCACACATTGTTGAGCTTGAATTTATATAATTCCTCTTGTATAGCTTGAATTCACTCAGGCTCCTTGAATGCTTCATCAACTTTGGTGGGCTCTATGATAGAGACAAAGGCAAAGTGCCCACAAAAGTTAGTAAAATGTGAAGCTTTTGAGCGGCTGAGAGGACCTGGTGCATTGATGACATCGATGATTTTGTCGATCCGCACTTCATTTGCAACTCTTGGATGAGCAGGTTGACGTGGTTGAGGATTTTCTTCAGCACCATTTTCTTCAGGTGTATCAGCATGAATGTCTTCATTCGTTGGAATGACTTCCTCAGTGGGTATGACGTCTTCAGTGGCCTTCAGCTTAATGGATTCCTCAGGAGACTGTTCATCTAGCAAAGAAGGCAGGTGCTCTCTTTGCGAGCCATCAGTTTCATCAAACCGCACATCTACAGTTTCAACAACCTTGTGGTGGTAGGTGTTCAAGACTCTGTAGGTGCGTGAGTCCTTTCCGTAACCAAGCATAAAACCTTCATGTGCTTTCGGTGCAAATTTAGAACTATGGTGTGGATCTCTAATCCAACATTTTGCACCGAAGACTTTGAGATAACTTACATTGGGTTTCTTACCAGTCATAAGTTCATATGAAGTCTTCTTCAAGAATTTGTGAAGATATACCCTGTTGATGATGTGGCATGCAGTATCAATTACCTCAGGCCAAAAGCGACGAGGAGTCTTGTATTCATCAAGCATGGTGTGAGCCATCTCAACAAGAGTCCTGTTCTTGTGCTCCATGACGCCATTCTGCTGAGGAGTATAAGGGGCAGATAACTCATGAGTAATACCAAGTTCATCAAGATATTCATCAAGATTAGTGTTCTTGAACTCAGTCCCATTATTACTCCTGATATGCTTGATCTTGACGCCGAAGTTGGTGGAGGCCCTTGAAGCAAATCATCTGAAGACATCCTGCACTTCAGTCTTCTACAGAATAATATGGACCCAAGTGTAACGAGAGTAATCATAAACAATGACAAAGCCATACAAACTTGAAGAATTTGTTAGTGTGGAGTAATGAGTGGGGCCAAACAGATCCATGTGAAGCAATTCAAAGGGTCGAGTCGTGGCCATGATTGTCTTCGAGGGATTCTTGGATCTGGTCATCTTCCCAGACTCACATGCACCACAGAGGTGGTCCTTGAGGAATTTGACACCTTCAATGCCAATGACGTGCTTTTTCTTCACGAGCGTGTGCAAGTTCCTCATACCAGCATGTCCAAGTCGTCGATGCCACAACCGGCCTTTTTGAGGACTTTGCAAGTAGGCATGTGGCAGACTGAGGACCTGTAGAGAAATCAACAATATACAAGTCTCCTCTCCTAAAGCCTTCGAAGACTTTGGAATTGTCAGATTCCATGATGACAACACAACGATATTTTCCAAATACGACAATCATATCAAGATCACAAAGCATTGAGACAGACATAAGGTTGAACCCAAGGGATTCGACAAGCATCACCTTATCCATGGTTCGGTCCTTTGAGATTGCAACCTTACCTAGACCCAGTACCTTGCTTTTTTCCTTTGTCTGCGTAGGTGATATGCTTTAGATGAGATGGAGCAAGTAGCAAATTCATCAGTAGATTCTTGTCACCAGTCATGTGATTTGTGCATCCACTATCAAGGACCACTCAGTAGCTTTTGGAGGTTCATCCTACAGATGAATTAGTATGACTTACGAACTCATATGCTTCAGAGTGAAGAATATGACATCAATTTCATCAGACAGAATTTCATCACACAAGATAGTAAGCAGGTAGCGTGAGGACATGAGAAATGAGGAATTCATTTCTGCATGGTTAGCTTGCGTCCTTTTAAGCATTTACTTAGGTCTCCAACAAATTCATCAGATGTTCAAGTTCATCTAGAGACTTGACCCTGCATAAGAAATTAGTTCGATTTCTTCACCACCCACATCTAGAGGGGTGGCAAAGAGTTCATCATTCTGCAAGCACCATATGAGAAGGGAGGCATTGAAGCAAGTGCGCTTCATTTCACATGGCGAGGTTTAGAGTACTCATATGAATAAGCAGAGAAATTCTTCGAGGACTTATGAACATAATGATTTGAAGAATAATACACATATTCAGAACTCTTAGATTTTCCCTGCAAAATAGATGCATTAGCACGAGAATGATATTTTTGACCATTTGAGGAATTTGGTCCAAGTGAAGACTTTGGTCCATATGAGGAATTTGATCTCGGGTTCCTGTTCTTCATGAGTGGTGTCGTGAGGACATTCACTTGAAGATTTTGTAGGTAGCTCTTGGGAACTCAAATTTTCTTCATAGGAGAACCATTTCTGCAGTTAGTTCCAACAAATCTAGCAAATACTTCACCTTTCTGATTTTTGAAGAATTTGTAGTTGGAGTCAAGTGACTCATCAGACGAATATGAAGTTTCACATGTAAAGCCAGATAAAGTGGATGGATCTAGAGGAGGTCCTTTTGCAGCAACCCATGAGGGTTTGGGGTACTGCTCAGGTGTCTAATAAGATCCATCAGCGTTGAGTTTCCTCACAAATGCAACACCCTCTTTCCTAGGGTTCCTGTTCAGAATCTGATTTTTGAGGATATAACAAAGGGTTTGATGCCCTTTGAGACTATTGTACATGCCTGTTACATACAATTCCTTCAACCCTGCATTTTCGTCAGTGATACTTGTGGTATCCTCAAATGAGGAATTTGAGACCACCGGAATAGTTGAAGAATTTGCAGTAATAGAAGCATTTGAACATTCAGGTGAAAAATTAGCAGTTTCACGTTTGATGCATTTCAAATAAGGTGGAGCAAATTCTTCCTGAGCAGTACTGATCTGTTGAGCTAGTAAGGAATCGTTTTCCCTTTGGAGATCCTCAAGTGACACCCTTAGTTTCTCAAGATCTTGCTTTCTTTGAAGAAATTCATAAGAAATCTTCTCATGATCGGCTAAGAGGTCATTATCATGACTCTGAAGATTATCATACTTTGTTTGAAGACTTTTGAGATCGTCACACAGAGTTTGAGTCCGATCCACTTCATCGTTCAACAGATCATCGCTTTTGTCTAGCATTTTCTGAAGCTTTTCAAGTGCACGTTGTTTCTTAGTGGCAAGTTCTACAAGTTTAGCATAGCTAGGTTTCACATATTCATCAGATTCACCTTCACTCGATTCAGATGAGGAATGATGTTTGTGTACCTTTGAGCCTTTTGCCATGAAGCAACAGGTGGGAGCATAATCATCATTGCTGACGTCAGATTCATTGGAGTAGTCATTTTCTTCATCGTTGAAGATGGACTTGCTGACGAAGGCAGTAGCGAGAGCAAGACTTGCAACACTGGATTCCGATTCCACCTCAGATTCTTCCTCTTCTTCATATTCTTCAGATTCTTTCTCAGAATCCATTTCCTTGTCAATGAAAGCTCGAGCTTTTCTGGAACCATTCTTCTTGTGCTTTGAGGACTTTGAAGATGAGGACTTTGCAAATGAGTACTTTGAAGATTTCTTCTTTTTCTTCAAGTCATCGGAACTATCATCCTTGTATTTCTTCTTCTTCTTTGACTCTTTTCCCAGAGAGGACAATTAGAGATAAAGTGACCAGGCTTCTTGCAACGATGACAGGTTCTTTTCTTGTAGTCTTCTGAGGAATCTGATTTCCTCAAACCACTTTTTGACGACTTTCCAAATCCACCTCTCCTTGAGAACGTATGGAATTTCCTCATGAGCATTGCTAGCTCCTAACTTAGTTCTTTAGGATCACCAAGGTTGCTGTCAGAATCTTCTTAGGATGAGGAAATTGCTTTTGCCTTCAGAGCACGAGATCTTCCATAGCTTGGCCCGTAGAGGTCTCTCTTTTCAGCTTGTTGGAATTCATGAGTATTGAGTCTCTCAAGAATATCAGCAGGATGAAGTGACTTGTAGTCTCCACGTTCTTGGATCATCAAGGCCAAAGTATCGAATGAGGAGTCAAGAGATCTTAGCAGTTTCTTCACCACTTCATGGTTAGTGATATCGGTGGCACCCAATGCTTGAAGCTCATTGGAGATATCAGTAAGACGATCAAAAGTTTGTTGAACATTTTCATTGTCAAATCTCTTGACGGTTGAAGATATTGCGAAGAACATCAACACGAGAGTCATGTTGAGTGGAAACACCTTCGTTGACTTTGGACAACCTATCCCAGATAAGCTTAGCAGTCTCCAAAGCACTCACTCTGCCATACTGACCTTTGCTCAGATGGCCACAGATGATATTCTTCGCTTGAGAGTTGAGTTGCTTGAATCTCTTCACATCAGCAGCAGTAACAGTGGGAGTGATAGAGGGTACACCATTTTCCACAACATACCAAAGATCGTTGTCAATAGCTTCAAGGTGCATACGCATCTTATTCTTCCAGTAGGGGTAATCCATCCCATCGAAGGTAGGACATCCCGTGGAAACCTTGATCATACCTGCAGTCGACATAACTAGAACTCCAGGTGGTTAAACTAAAATCACACAGAACAAGGGAGAACCTTGCTCTGATACCAATTGAAAGTGTGTTATATCAACTAGAGGGGGCGTGAATAGGCGATTTTTTCAAATTCATCACTTGAGGAATTTCAACTTTGAGGAATTTGAAATGTGATGAATAACTAGCAGCGGAATAAGTACTCAAGTGCATGACGAACATAGTAACAGCATAGTCATCATGATGAAATGAAACATGCACAAATAGTAAGTAGTGTGACACGGGATAAGCGGTGATGAACAAGGTAACTTGAAGAATTTGAGGTGAGGAATTTGTGAAAGTCTTCAGTCAAATTCTTCAAACAGTGACAATCAATTTCATCAACAAGTATATGAGAAATAGATGGGTTGAGGAAATAGAACCAGGTAGCTTGATGAAGACAATGGTTTGATGATCCAGTTCCAACTGATGTGACAGTCGTACGTCTGGTTTGGAGCGGCCTGATATTTAAACCAGAGGACACACAATCCTTACTGTATTCTCCTTGAGCTAAGGTCACACGGTCCTCGCCCAACACTCATGATAAGTCTTCAGGGTAGACTTCCAAAACCCTCACAAACTCGTCACCCGGTGATGCACAATTTACTGCTGGATGCTCTAGACCAAGGTCACTTTGTGATCCCCAATTGACTAGAGGATGCACTAGACCATGACGCCTAACCGTCTAGAGGATGCACAGTCCTCAAAGCTAACAAGCGTCGGTTCCACACAAGAATTTCTTCAGTGATGCTCAATCACTTTGGGTTTGGTGGTTTGGTTGTGGGTTTTTCCACACTGATGATTTTCTCTCAAAGTCCTTGGAGGATGGGTTTCTCTCAAATGACAAGTGTCAATTCTCTCTCGGAGCAGCCAACCAACTAGTGGTTGTGGGGGGTGGCTATTTATAGCCAGGGCGCAACCTGACATGATAAGACATAAATGCCCCCAATGACTGATTTTGATTGGGGACAGCTGGCGCTAAGCACAGCAACAGTCAGAATTTCGAACAATGAAAGTCCTCATACATATCATGTTCCTCACTTGTAGGCAATTCACATCGGCGAAATCCTTACTCCTCAGTTAGATCAATTTCCTCAGAGACCAAAAGAACTTCGTCTCTATTACTGAAGAACTTGACTGAACCGCAAGAGATTCCAAAGGCTTCACTCGAAGGATTGGATAGGTTGAGGATTTTGGAGTTGAGCATCAGTTGGAAATTTTCCTTAGTATTACCTCGGCTCCCTTTAACAATATGGTGTTTCTTATGACTCAAAGAGAGGAAATGAAACTACGAAAACAAAAGTCTTCATGCTTCATAGTCCTCGTTCATATCTTCAAGGTCACACCGACTTCTTCAATTTCAAAGTCTTCACCAAAGTCTTCACCAAAGTCTTCAGTTAAAGACATACATTTTTAGGGGTCGGTAATCTCCGGATGTATCAAACTCCTCATCGACTTATAGAGCCTGTGTACACTCACAATCACATTAGTTCCTTAACCTATAAGTCTTCAATACACCAAAATCACTAAGGGGCACTAGATGCACTAACAGAAGGAAAGAGCCTGGGGTATTCTGCACGAAGATGATCTTCACATTCCCAAGTGGCTTCATCTTCAGAATGATTTGCCCACTACACTTTGAAGAACTTAGTAACCTTTTGACGAGTCCGACATTCAGTTTCGTCAAGAATGTGGACCGGTTGCTCTTTGTAAGAAAGGTCTTGTTGCAGCTAAAGCATATCATGATCCACTGCTCGGATAGGATCCTTGAAGCAACGATGAAGCTGTGACACATGGAACACATCTTGAACCTAAGAAAGGTTTTGTGGCAGTTCCAGTTGATATGCCACTTTACCACGCCTTTCGAGAGCAGTGAAAGGACCAATATAACGAGGAGACAACTTGCCCGTGACCCCAAAATGATG
The DNA here is from genome assembly GCA_022496015.1 of Hordeum marinum. Taxonomy (NCBI): domain Eukaryota; kingdom Viridiplantae; phylum Streptophyta; class Magnoliopsida; order Poales; family Poaceae; genus Hordeum; species Hordeum marinum. The sequence continues at coordinate 415,547,014 of CM039676.1, forward strand.
TGCACCTCTCCTTGGCATGACTTGAAGATAAGCCTTTTCGCCAGGTTGATAGACCATATCTTTGTGATGACGGTCATACTGACTCTTCTAACGAGACCGAGCAGCCTTCAGATTTGCATGAATAATGCGGACTTGATCTTCGACATGTTGGATAATATCCAGAGCAATAAGTGAACGTTCCCCAGTTTCTGACCAATTCAGAGGAGTCCGACACTTTCGTCCATATAACACTTCAAAGGGAGCCATCTTCACACTATCTTGATAGCTATTGTTGTAGGAGAACTCGGCATACAGGAGAGATTCCTCCCATTTCTTGCCAAAAGAAATGACACAACCTCGAAGCATGTCTTCGAGAATCCGATTGACTCTTTCAACTTGTCCCTGGGATTGAGGGTGAAAAGTAGTGCTGAATGACAAATGAGTTCCCATAGCTTCTTGGAAACCTGCCCAAAACCTCGAAGTGGATAAGCTGCCACGGTCTGAACTAATCATCAATGGAATACCGTGGAGCGAGACAACTCTGGACATATATAGATCTGCCAGCTGACTAGCAGTGATAGTTTCCTTGAGAGGCATAAAGTGTATAACTTTGGATAGTCAGTCAATGACGACAAGAATAGTGTCATTACCTTGGATGGTGGCTCCGGATTTACATATGAAGCCAAGTGAAATAAAACTTTGGATTTAAGGATTTACAAGAGAGTCAGGTTTGGATCCTGTGGAACTTTGGGTTATGGGCCCGCCATGCAGGTTAAGAGTAGGAAGAGTGGTGACATCTTGCATGATCATGGAAGCAAGATCTGCTAGAGGAGAGCATTCAGTTAAGTTGGAAACAACATCGGTACCAAGGGCGGGGGACGAATAGAACCATTTTCCTGCTCGCTGAAATGAGGCGGACCAATAGGAAAAGTTCTCATCCATCGGCAGTTACCGGAATGTTATCAACAATAGTAACAGGTTCTTACTGATAGAGTTGATCACCGAGGTGTTTACCTAAGTAGGGGATTACCACTATTCAGATAAGTTAGATTACAAGAATGGGGTAAACAGACCAATGGAAAAGGAAATGTGTTTATACTCAAGTATTTGAGTATACCTTTCCCAAAGACAATCAGAGCACGATATACGTGACAGGACATCAAGTACATAACTATTTAGGTAAGGGGGGAGGGATTCCTGATATTACCCATACAATGTTGTTTGGATAATTGATCAAGAAACATTTAGCATTGCGCTTCCAATGCTCTTGTTGGTGATTGGAGTATCGCAGTCATGCTTCAGGGAAGCATTAACATGGTCATTAGATAAAGGTCGGGCTTCAAGAACTCAAAGGATCCATCAGGAACAACTTATAAAATAAGTCTTACAATTTCCTCATGGGAGAAAAGGCGAATCTTGTTGAGCAAGATACTATAACAATAGGTCTTCTGGGCAGGTGTGCTAACCACATCACCTAACCGAGTAACATAGAGACCAACGTTATAATTCTTGGGAAAAGTTCCAACCATCATATCGGTGAGGTTCAGATCTGGTTGGTGTCAGGATAATTCAGACATAGAAGGCCTGAGAAGAAAAGGATGCAACATAGATCTACGAGATGATTTGCAAGAATATCGAAATGAATGATGGAAGCAAGCCCTAAATCGTGAGTTGGAATGCAAGACATATGAACACACTGTCAACACATTTGTGTCCACATACAAGTTTTTAGGATGGAATGCAATCAAGCTCTGGTTGGGAACCATCATAGAGGATATCAAAGTTCCGTGTATAAGCCCGGATAGCTCTTACGAAGAACTTTTCCCCCCAGATTAAATCAGTCAAGGGCTTGGCGTGTTCGGAAATACATATGGAGTGAAGGTAACAAATCTATCAAGCAATAGAATAATTTGCACATGCATTAATGAATTGGATGATCCTAGAGGAAGCAAGACATGATTTTCCCATAACCACGGGGCAAATGCACGTGAACTTAGAGAAGAACACTTGTTTTATCACACACATTCTTCATGAGCTAGTTACGAAGATAAATCCTTCAAAATTTTACAACACTAGCTTAAATGTTCATCATGAACCACAAAGAAGATGAGGATGTGGCTGATGGGCTCAACAAAAATTTGTCGAGATTTCCACAAAGATGGATTTCCAAGATAGAGTGAACAAGGCGATAGCATTGGTCAAACTAGATGATATATTGAGTTATGCCCGAGGGAAAACATCCACAATTAAATATTAATCGAAAGGTGCACCCAAGATCCGAACTAAGCAGCACGACCAATGAAAGAATGTTGATTCAACATCCAACACATTAAGAATGGGCTTATTGTTCATTAACTCCAAGGTAATAGATTTGCTATGCCATCAGTGTTAAATTTACACATCACAATCCATTTGTCGGTATTCCATTTAGAAACAACACAAAAACTAAGAAATGAAAGGTGATGGCAAGAAGTATCAGTATATCAAGAATTTTTATGATGTGTGCAAATTTCACGTCATTCTTGGAAAAGATGGTAATACTCCAAGATAGAACAAATCACAAGACGGCTAACAAGGAACTTAAGGTTCAACCAAAACAAGACAAGCCTGCATTTGAGAGGAAGGCAAGGATTCTACTTCCCTGCAAGAATTTAATTGATATCCTAGGAGAGTTCATAATGTTGATGATGACCACGAGACAATAGTCGAGAAGTGTCTTGAAGATGTAAGCGATTAGCGATGACATCAAGCAAAGAAATGGTGAAGCGAATGGTTGTTGAAACCACATGTTAGAGTGCTAACTAAGAATCAGAATTGCCTTTCAAGACAACCAACATGACGTTCAAAGCTCGATGTAAGCTTAATGCACTGTTGGAATGGTGCTTCAAGGATGAAGGACATAGATAGTATGGTCAAGATTTAGCATGACAATGATGGTGTGGCCTAATAGCTTGGAAAGGCATGACCGAGTACAAACTCATAAGCAAGAAGATTACTACAAGTTGTTTAATCGCAATGCAGATTCGATTCAATTATCGGCGTCCTTGAGTGTCCAACAACTCAAAACACGAGGAAACTGGAATCAGTGAAATATCATAGTTGATGAGGAGCTCATAAAAAGTTATACAGCTCCATGATATTATCGAGATACCAATGATAAAACTCGGAGGTAGATCAGAATAAAAGTTAGACTAGTGTATTGATTTGTGGAATACAAACACTTTAACTTGTTTAAGAATGAAATCGAAGTAGAACAACATGGTCGGAACCACGATTGCAAAGGACAAGATCAAATCATACAATGAATGGTTATTGAAGGGAGAATCTTCTATGATAAGATCAACATTGTTTCCATGGGAATGAACACAAGGTTCAAGGTCGACTCCCACTTCATCAATGCATCACCTTCCATTTACACATCGCTCTTGGTGAAGTTATAGTTTTGAAAGATGATCTGGCCAAACACCGGAAAAGTATGACTCATGAAAACTATCGGGTTCAGACGAATTAAGGAAGGCATAGGTCCAGCCCATTGGGGAATCTTAGGAACATATACCACAGGCATCAAGAGTAATTAACACATGCTTGCAAATAGAGCATGGCTGATAAAAGCATAGGATACGACTTATCAGAGGGAGAAGACATAGTTTACCAATGGCATCATGTATCAGGGGAAGAACATCACAAATATTTGAAGGTGGAGGACACTGTCGAATAATAACCCAACAACGGTTTTCGCGGTTCACAAAGGACCTGCTGCGGTTATCGATACTCAATCAGAGAGAGAAGAATGCAAGGCATCGAATTATACATCATCCAATAGTTTGATGCCCAAATAACCAAAGGAATTAATATTCCCAATTGGTGTATAGCAAATAGATGCTATGATCAATTACAAGTAAGTTGAATGGATTTAGATGGACAATCAATCAAAGTTGAATTGTCGAGAACCAACTCATGTTGGGAAAGACGTCTGGGCCGAAAGATAATTTATGAGAAACAACTGATGATTGCATGCATCCTCACACAGCTGGAATCAATAAAGTCAAATGAAAATCACAAAGGATTTAATAAATATTGCTAGCCATATGGAATTAACCATAATGCAAGCATATGAGACAGGTCAAGAGTCAAAGGCTATTGAGGATTTGGACGATCGAATAGCAATTGAAAGGATTTTGTGAAACCCATGACAAGTAAGGATGAACGAATCCCCGGTAAGATAATTCAATGTACCTTATAATAACAAGAGCAACTTGGAATGAGTACGAACGACCATTGTATGTAGTTATTCATAGGGGTTGACGGTGGAAGGGAACCATGAACGCGATGAACACAAGTTTTCGGGAGAACATTAGAGAGTATCTACGGAGTCTTCTGTTGAATCAAGTCGTCATCTGGAATGAGGGGCTCTCCGGGAGGAAGTATTTACGAGAACCTAGAATTAGAGTTAATAAAATCTTTAACCCGAAAGAGAAGAGAGATCAGAACCCAAAGTATAGAAGAGGAGTAAAAGATCTTAGTACCACCCAATTGAGATGTGGGCCCATAACCCACAGGTCCCAGGATCGAAACCTGGCTCTGATACCAACTTGTGACGCCCCTATTTTCGACCCTACACTAAAACATACACACAATGCGTACGACCAAGATTAGGGACTCACTAATCAATATCATAACACAACTCTAGACACAAATTAAAGTCATACAACTTCATATTATAATCCAGGGGCCTCGAGGGCTCGAATACAAAGCTCGACAAGCACGAGTCACCGAAAGCAAATAATATCTAAGTACAGACATAAGTTAGACAAGTTCTGCCTTGAGAAGGCTAGCACAAACATAACACGGATCGAAATAGGCGAGGCCTCCTGCCTGGGAACCTCCTAACTACTCCTGAGCGTCGGCACTCTCCACATAGTAGTAGGCTCCAGTGGTGGTGTGGTAGTCGTCTCCGACGTACTCCATCTCCTGGGCTCCGTCGTCTGAACGCAGAATCATATTGAGGGGGAATGAGAAAGCAAAGCAACAGTGAGTACCCGTCCAAAGTACTCACAAGAATGACATCAGAATTATGTTAAGTATGCATCAGTATCAAGGAATGGGGTTATATCTGGGCTGACTGCAGAAAGCAAGAATAGGGGGAAGGCCTAGTCCCATCGAAGACTAACATCTTCAGCATCTTGCAGCATTAGAAGAGAGTAGACCGGTAACTTGCATATAGTCATTATATTGTAGCAATTTTACTTAGTAACCATGCCCAGAGATTCTTCCTTGACTCCCTGCAAGGAAGCAATCCCGGAGCCAACATTCATTTCAATTAAAGTCACAATTATAGTTGTAGTAGGTCAAAGTATGACTCCAAGTCATCCTGTTACCATGGACACGGCTACTCGAATAGATAAATTTCTTCCCTACAGGGGTGCACCGCATTTCCGACACGCTTGATCACCTTCGGCCGGACACACTTTCCGGTGTAATTCCCGGCCTTGGGATCCAAAACATCATCACCCCACCTAGACTCAACGAAGAGGCCAGCCTGCCGGTCTAAATCCTAAGCGCGCAGGGGTCATGGGCCCACTCACCCTTTGCACTCTTGCACGATGCGAGGGCGGCTGAGGTCAGTCCTAAAACCCCTTATAACAAGCGCGATGCGTTGCGGACCACTCGGGCATGCGCCACTCCATTGCTGACGTCCGAAGAGCTTCGGCTGATACAGCGACGCTGAGTACCCATAAGTTCTCCCACTTGAAGGTTTGGTGCGTAAAAGGTGAAATGACCAACTGAGATTAAATATCCAACCCATTAGCATTTTATTAATGCGGGGCAAGCGCGACCCATGAAGTGCGGTCCCGTCGCCCCGTCTCGAGGATGTGTGTCAAGGGCCTCTCCTGCCCGTCCACATCTCATCTTAACCCTTTGGATGCCTTACCGGCGCATCCCACCCTATCTCACACACACATGTACCCTTGGGGCCGACTATCTCAAGACTGTCGGGAACTCAGGTCCATCTCAACAAAGTGGTACCGCCTGTCCCTTCAGTCCCGTCACGTTAGTACAGTGTCAAGTCAGTAGTAGTTGTGTGGTTATACGCCAAGTGGATATCCAACAAATCACCCTCGATGAATCCCACTCGAGGTATGGGTATGACAAGAGTCGCTATCGATAGTTGGGAAGGAGGAATCACCCTCGATACCCACGATCGAGTAGCTACGCTACAGAATTAACATCGGGAGTGCTAAGTAAGGTATCACCCTCGGCCTCGATAGTAGCTCTGCAATGTCGTACTTAAGGGGTGTGAGGTGATGAGTTAGTAAGGGTTTGTCAGTCGGCCATGATGACCGAGTCTTCTGTCTTCAACTCCTCGATGACGTCGAACATGAAAGCGGGGGCAATTGGGACAATATTGGGGTCTCTGGGATATCACTGACTATACCTATACTAAGAAGTTGATATGATTGCAGGTATGGTAGCAGTTTATCAAAAACAGGCTATGCATCAAAATAGGAGCTAACTAATACAGTAGCAAAATCTAATGCAAGAATGAGAGGGAAGAATGGGTGATATCAGAATGCTCAAGGGGGGGTGGTTGCCTTGCTGCTCTGCGGCAAAAGGCTGATCGTCGGTGGTGTAGTCGTACCTAGTAGCAGCGTCAGTCTCGGGGTCTACCGGTAAGAAGAGGGGGGAAGAAAGAATAAATATAAAGCACAGATGCAATTGCATCGCATGACATGGTAAATGCAGGGCTAGGCATGCACACGTCGTTGGCGTGTTGGAAGAATATCTGACAATATTTTTTGGGTCTCAGGCTACTACCAGACAGATGAAACGGATGGAAAAGTTTCATGTTTGATATGACAGGAGCACGTGACAGACTAACGGACAACGTATTCCGATTCGTAGGATTTTCATCTGAGCTACGGATTATTTTGTATTAATTTTTAAAGTTTTTATCAATATTCTGGAATAAAACAGATTAAATTTAATTCGAAAAAGAATTATGACATCAGCATGATGTCATGCTGACATCAGCAATCAACAGGGTTTGACTGGTCAAACTGACTAGTGAGTCCCACATGTCATTGCCACAGTTTTAATTAAATCTTAATCTAATTAAACAGGTTAATTAGGTGGGGTGAGACCCACCTGTCATTCACTGTTTAATTTAATTAATTAACAAGATTAATTAAACTAGTTAATTAATTAAGAGAGTGGTTAATTAGTTTAATTAATCCTAATTCAACTAATTAATTATTTAATTAACTAATTAATTATTTTAATAATTAATTACTTTTAACTAAACATTTTTATTTATTTTATTTCCATTTTTATTTATCTACTTTTTTTAAATAGTTTAGGGGGCATGGGCCCCTTTGTTATTGGGCCAGGGGAGGGGTTAGGTGGGGGGGTCATCTCCCACTAACCAGATCGGGCAGGGGGGAGGCAGGACCTCGCCGATGGCCAGGGGGGCTGCTAGCGGCCTAGCGAAGGGGAGCACGGCACGCACGGCGCAGTGGCCAGGGGGCGCAGGGGTGAGCGGGGCTACGCTGGCGACGGCCGAATCGGCCCGGCGGCGCAGCGCGCGCGGACGCGGTGCGCACGACAAGGGGGCGCGGTCTGCGGGGAGCGAGGCCGGCGGAGGGCTCACAGCGGCCATAGGGGATGGCAACATGCGCGAGGAGGAGGTCGGGGGGCGTCGACACTGGTGGGAGGCGCCATGGGAGCCGGCGGGGAGGAGGGCTGGCGGCGCGGGGCGAACAGGCGCCAGCAGCGGTGGGCGTCCGTCCAGCCGTCGGCGAGGAGGCTAGGGAGGCGGCCGGTGGAGAGGCGCAGGGGCGCCGGGTGCTCCGGGCGGCGTCGGCCGGCGGATGCCCCGATCCGATCTGGATCGGGCAGGGGGCGGAGGAGCGAGGTGGGGCGAGTGGGGGAAGTGGGGAGGGTCGGTGGGGGGTGGGGTGGTTATGGCCCGGGGTGGGTCAGTTGCAACATTCTACCTAGTCACATACACTTCGAGCATTTTTGGAGCACTTTTAAATGCCAATTGGTGTTGTTATTTAAGATGGGGTCCACACCATAGCCTTGGTGATATTTTTTTCCCAACACCAATTGTTTTGTGATTTATCACAAGTGCGCAACATTTTTCCCTTATTGTTTGCCAACTTATTTTATCACCATAATGAGCCTAGCATGTACAGACATGGCCTTGGTACACAAGAGACCGAAAGGTCGAACATGAGTCATATAGTAGATATGATCAACATGGAGATGTTCGCCATTGAAACCACCTCATCTCACGTGATGATCGGACCTGGGTTGGTCAATTTGGATCATGTAGCACTCGGATTACCGGAGGGATGTCAATTTGAGTAGGAGTTCTTAAGTAATATGATTAATTAAATGCATTGTCAGGAACATAGTCTAAAGTTGTCTTTGCTAAATTATGTTGTAGATCAATAGCTCGCGCTGTAGCTCCCCTGTGTTTTTGATATGTTCCTAGAGAAAATAGAGTTGAAAGATGATGGTAGAAATTATGCGGAGTGGGTCCATAAACTGAGGATTGTCCTCATTGCTATACAGAAGGCTTATGTCGTTGATGCACCACTCGGTGCGGCACCTCCTCTAGCATCGTCTATGGATGTTCTGACATCTAACAAGCACGTTGTGATGACTACTTGATAGTTCAATGCGTTATGCATTAGGCTTAGAATTGAGGCTCCAAAGACGTTTTGAACGTCGGGGAGCATATGAGATGTTCCAAGAGCTGGAATCAAGATTTCAGGTTCATGCCCGTGTTGAGAGGTATGAGACCTCCAACAAGATTCTTTGCCTGCAAGATGAAGGAGAATAGCTCAATCGGTGCATGTGCTCAGATTGTCTGAGTGCTACAATCGCTTGAATCGAGTGGCAGTTGATCTTCCAGATAAGATAGTGATTGATATAGTTCTCCAAGTCACTGTCACCAAGCTACTAGAGCTTCGTGGTGGACTGTAAACCTGCCAGGGATTGAAATAATGATCCCCGAGCTATTCGCGATTTTTGACACCGCAAAGGTAGAGATCAAGAAGGAGCATCAAGTGTTTATGGTTAGTAAAACCACTAGTTTCAAGAAGGGCAAGGGCAAGAAGGGAAAACTTCAAGAATGGCAAGCCAGTTGCCGCTCCAGTGAAGAAACCCATGGTTGAACCCAAACCCGAGATTGAGTGCTTCTATTATGACGAGAACGGTCACTAAAGCGGAACTGCACTAGATACTTGGTAGATAGGAAGGCTGGCAACGTCAATAGAAGTATATTTGATATACATTTCCATGTATACCTTACTAGTACTCCTAGTAGCACCTGGGTATTAGATACCGCTTCAGTTGCTAAATGTTGGTAACTCGAAATAAAATCTACGGAATAAATGGAGGCTAGCTAAGGGTGAGGTGACGATGTGTGTTGGAAGTGTTTCCAACGTTGATGTGATCACCATTGCACGCTTTATCTACCTTCGGGATTAGTGATGAACCTAAATAAATGTTATTTGGGGTTTGCGTTGAGCATGAACGTGATTAGATCGTGTTTATTGCAATATGGTTATTCATTTAAGTTTGAGAATAATTGTTATTCTGTTTAGATGAATAATACCTTCAATGGTCACACACCAAATGAGAATGGTCTATTGAATCTTGATCGTAGCGATACACATATTCATAATATTGATGCCAAAAGATGCAAACTTAATAATAATAGTACCACATACTTGTAGCACTGCCGCTAAATGTCATATTGGTGTAAAGCGCATGAAGAAACTCCATGCTGATGGATCTTTGGACTCATTCGATTTTGAATCGGTTGGGACAAGCGAACCATGCCTTTTGGACAAAGATGACTAAGACCCCATTTTCTGGTATGATGGAGCGGGCAAGTGACTTATTGGAAATGATACATGTTGATGTATGCGGTCCAATGAGTGTTGTAGCGTGCGGTGGATATCGTTATTTTCTTACCTTCACTGATGATTTGAGTAGATATGAGCATATTTACTTGGTGAAACACAAGTCTGAAACATTTGAAGAGTTCAAGGAAATTCAGAGTGAAGTTTGAGATCGTCATGATAAGAAGATAAAATATCTACGATATGATCATGGAGGTGAATATCTGAGTTACGAGTTTGGTATACAACTTAAGACAATGTGGAAGTTGTTTCACAACTCACACCACCTGGAACACCATAGTCTTATGGTGTGTCCGAACGTCGTAGTTAAAAATGGGTCCTATCTCGAGAAAGAGTTTCTCTCGAAAGAATTGAATGGGAGGAAAGTAGAACTTGATGAGGTCGTTGAACCGGCACTTCAGTTGGATAGTAGCACGACGTAGAAAGATGTTTCTATGACACCTACACCAAGTGAAGATGAAGCAAATGATGGTGATCATGAAGCTTCATATCAAGTTACTATTGAACCTCGTAGGTTGACAAGGACTCGTACCGCCCCTGAGTGGTATGTCAATCCTGTCTTGGAGGTCATGTTGTTAGACAACAGTGAACCTGCGAGCTATGAAGAAGCGATGGTGGGCCCGGATTCCAACAAATGTCTAGGAGCCATAAAATCCGAGAAAGGATCCATGTATGAAAACCGATTATGGGCTTTGGTAGACTTGCTCGTTAAACGGCAGATCGTTGAGTACAAATGGACCTTTAAGATGAAGACAGACGTTGATGGTGAATGTCACCATTTATAAAGCTTGACTTGTCGCAAATAACTTCCCGACAAGTTCAAGGAGTTGACTGCAATGACACTTTCTCACCCGTAGCGATGCTAAAGTCTGTTGAAATTATGTTAGCAGTTGCTACATTTTTCGATTATGAAATTTGGCAAATGGATGACAAAACATAGTTTCCTTAACGGTTTCCGTAAGGAAAGGTTGTATGTGATACAACCGGAAGGTTTTGTCACTCCTAAGGATGTTGAAAGGTGTGCAAGCTCCAGCAATCATTCTATGGGCTGGAGCAAGCATCTCAGAGTTGGAATATATGATTTGATGAGGTAATCAAAGTTTTTGGGTTTATACAAAGTTAATGAGAAACTTGTATTTACAAGAAAGTGAGTGGGAGCACTATAGAATTTCTAATAAGTATTTGTGGTTGACTTATTGTTGATCAGAAATGATGTAGAATTTCTAGAAAGCATAAAGGGTTATTTGAAAAGATTTTTTCAAAGGAAGACCTGGATAAAGCTACTTAATTGTTGGGCGTCGAGATCTATAGAGATAGATCAATACGTCTGATAAGACTTTCAATGAGTACATACCTTGACAAGATTTTGAAAGAGTTCAAAATGGATCGGTCAAAGAAAGAGTTCTTCCTGATTTGTAAGGTGTGGAGTTGAGTGAGACTCAAAGCTCGACCATGGTAGAAGAAATAGAAAGGACGAAGGTTGTCCCCTATGCCTCGGCCATAGGCTCTATAAAGTATGACATGCTTTGTACCGCACCTGGTGTGTGCCTTGCCATGAGTCTGTCAAGGGGTACAAGAGTGATCCAGGAGTGGATCACTGGACATCGGTCAAAATTATCCTTAGTTACTAGAGGACTAAGGAAATATTTCTCGATAATGGAGGTGATAAAGAGTTTTTCATAAAGGGTTATGTCGATGCAAGCTTTAACACCAATCCAGATGACTCTTAGTAGCAATCCAGATACGTATAGTGGGGCAGCGATTTGGAATAGCTCCAGGTGGAGCATGGGTAGCAGAATCTACAGTATGACATATAGATTAGCAAAGTACACACGCATCTGAATGTCATACACCCATTGACTAAAACCTCTTTCACATGCAAAACATGATCAAACCCCAGAACTCATTGAGTGTGAGATTCATAACAATGTAAATCACATATAGATGTGAGCTAGATTATCGACTCTAGTGCAAGTGGGAGACTGCTGGAAATATGCCCTAGAGGCAATAATAAATTAGTTATTATCATATTTCCTTGTTCATTATAATCGTTTATTATCCATGCTAGAATTGTATTGATCGGAAACTCAGATACATGTGTTGATACGTAGACAACACCATGTCCCTAGTATGCCTCTAATAGAGTAGCTCGTTGATCAAAGATGGTCAAGGTTTCCTAGCCATGGACATGAGATGTCATTTGATAACGGGATCACATCATTAGGAGAATGATGTGATGGAAAAGACCCAAAATATAAACATAGCATATGATCGTGTGAGTTTATTGCTATAGTTTTCTGCATGTCAAGTATCTGTTCCTGTGATCATGAGATCATGCAAATCACTCACACCGGAGGAGTACCTTGTGTGTATTAAACGTCGCAATGTAACTCGATGGCTATAAAGGTGCTCTACAGGTATCTCCGAGTGTGTTTGTTGAGTGGGCATGTATCAAGATGGGGATTTGTTACTCCGTGTGACGAAGAGGTATCTCAGGGCCCACTCTGTAATACAACATCACAATAAGCCTTGCAAGCAAAGTGAATAAAGAGTTAGACATGGGATCTTGTATTATGGAACAAGTAAAGAGACTTTCCGGTAATGAGATTGAACTAGGTATAGAGATACCGATGATCGAATCTCGAGCAAGTAACATACCGAAGAACAAAGGGAACAACATACGGGATTAACTGAATCCTTGACATAGAGGTTCAACCGATAAAGATCTTTGTAGAATATGTAGGAACCAATATGGGCATCCAGGTCCCGCTATTGGTTATTTACCATAGAGGTGTCTCGATCATGTCTACATAGTTCTTGAACTCGCAGGGTCTGTACACTTAAGGTTCGGTGATGTTTTGGTAGTATTGAGTTCTGTATGTTGGTGATCAAAGGTTGTTCGGAGTCCCGTATGAGATCCTGGATGTCACGAGGAGCTCCGGAATGGTCCGGAAGTAAAGATTGATATATAGAAAAGTGTTATTTGGGTTCCGAAAAAGTTTCGGGCACTGCCGGTAGTGTACTAGGAGTGACGAATGGGTTTCGGGGGTCCACCAAGTGGGACCCACCCATCCCAGGGGCCACATGGGCTTAGGAAGTGGTGCACTAGACCCTTTTGGACTAGGCAGCCAGCCCCTAGAGGCCTATGCGCAAGGGGTGGGAGAGGAGGCCAAGTGGGAAGGAGTCCCATTAGGATTCCACCTTCCTTGTGGGAAGTGGACCCCTCCTCTCTTGTGCGCCAAGACCCTAGGGGTTTCCCTAGGGCGCCTCCCACCTACCCCCTCTCCTCCTATATATATTGGAGGGTTTTGGAGGGCAGCCACCACCTGAAAAGCCACGTGCTACCCTCCTCCCTCTAGATCGTCTCTCTCCTCTAGATCTGTTCGGTATAGCTTAGCGAAGCTCTGTCGGATCAGCTCCACCACCGCCGCCACCACGCCGTTGTGCTACTGGGGAACTCATCTACCTCTCCACCCTCGCTTGCTGGATCAAGGAGATGGAGATCATCATCGAGCTGTACGTGTGCTGAAAGCGGAGGTGTCGTCCGTTCGGTGCTAGATTAGAAGGACCGTGATTAGATCGCGGGATGGTTCGTGATTGGATCGCGGGACGGATTGTGATTGGACCGTGGGACGGCTAGCAATTTGGATCGCGAAGACGTTTGACTACATCAACCACGTTTCTCAATGCTTCCCGCTTAGCGATCTACAAGGGTATGTAGATCCTCTCTCCCTCTGGTAGATGCTCATCACCATGGATAGATCTTGCGTGTGCGTAGGAAATTATTTGTTTCCCATGCAACGTTCCCCAACATACCTCTTTCTAGAGCGGTACTACCACTTGCAACCTTCCAAAACCAGAACAGGAAATGGATGAAGGAGGGTACACCAGAACTTCCATAACTTCTGCAAATGAGTTCCGAATTGAGCAAACTCAAGCTTGCTGGAATTAGGAAGATAAGAGCAATCCAATAGGCTCTAGATCTCGTAACAAGCTCTATATATTATAATAAGAAGAGGCAGTATAAAAATGCTAATGATATATAGGTGTGAAGCTATCATCGTTTTCTCACGGGGGGTCACGCGGGACGGCAGATGCCATGGGGTGGCTTATATAGGTGAGAGCAAGGCTGTCGTGGATGATCCGGGACGGGTATGCGAATAGTATGCAGTGGTTTACCCAGGTTCGGGGCTCTCGGGAGAGATAACACCCCTACTCTACATATCTGTATATCTGGTATATATCTGGTACATAGTTTCTCCTGGAGATGTATTGGACTGAGAGCAGTGGCCGAGCGCCAACTGTCTCGTATATGTCTCATATGTATGTGAGAGCTAGCTAGCAAGTGGGAATGGGAGAGCCACACCGTGAGTGAGTGAGAATGAGAGAGTGAGTGGGCTAGTGGCATGGCTCCCTTTTTATACTAAAAAGGGGCATGGGCTGTGGCGTTGGTTGTAAGCTACATGGTAGCTTACAAACCAAGCCAATGTGTGACATGGGGGCATGGCCTTTTGTCCCTTGGACACTTTATACAATAGTGTCCAAGGACAAGTACAATGTACATGATGTCGCATACAATGTGTCTGATTGTTCGCCAATAGTGCGGGGTATGGCCGTCTTCGCGCGTGTCCGACGGGACGCCGTAGTTGACTCCGGGCCGCCGGCTGGCGGGAGCAGCCGGCAGCCAGCATGGCAACTGGCATGGTAGGCGGCCAGGTGGAGCAGCCGGCCCGGACGGGCGGGCACCTCGTCCAACTTGTCGTCTTTGGGGTACCCGGGGGTCATCCCCCCGATAGAAACCTCTATGAATGCAGACCCGACGAAAAATCCAACATCGAAAACATCATAGAAGATGTATATGGACTCCATTTTCGATGAACTTGAGCATGTCATGAAGATGACCATAAGCTCTAAAACTCACCAAGAGAAACACCAACCAAGAACCAAGAAAGATGATGCAATGCTGCAAATGGTTTGAGCTCTCATTGAACGATACGATCAAGCTACTCACTTGAGATCCCCCTTGATAGTATGGCTATCGATCATGTAACCTGGCCTCCCAACTATCACCATGAGACCGGTAATATAGAAAACCCTATCAAGATCAAACCTTTGCCTTGCAAATAGTCCACTTGAGCTAGATTATGACGATCTTGTCCTTCTCAAGATGGACCACCTTTATTGATTGCGCCGGCTTGATGAAGACTAGTAGATTGCTCCTCCATACTCCACTATGGGTGAGCCACTCTTCGGCACATCTTCACAAGTCCATTGTCACCATAATGGATGGGAAGCTTCAAGCATGATCTCTCTGTGATGCTTCACTTGAGCTTGCACATCGCAACCTTGATGACGATCACCACTTGATGTCATCCTCCATGGGTTGTATGGGATCTTCCTCTTGATGCAAGCCCATGGAAATATACCTAACCCCACAAAGAACTCTCACGTAGACCATGGGTTAGTACACAAAGCGCAATGGACAATGCTTACCATACCATGGGATCACTTTATCCCTCTCGGTAAATCTTGTATGCTTTGTGTGTTGATCAACTTGATTCACTCTTTGACTTAGTCTTGATCAACCTCTTATCTTATCTTCTCTCTTCATAAAGATGATGTCTTGACGGTAAACATGAGTGTTCACATAATCTTCTTCTTCAAGACATGCTTGCAATAAGCTCAACTCTCACATGACCAATCTTTGGATAAACCTTGAATACCACCTTGGTCACAATATAAACTCCTTGAAACCAACACATGTACTTCAAGAATTTCCTATGGACAAATCCTTCGAATATAACTCAAGGCAACCATTAGTCCATAGGGATTGTCAACAATTACCAAAACCACATATGGAGAAATATGCTCTAACATGTTGTTAGTTCAAGTAAGAACAACACCTTAGCACTGGCCCATCCACATATCAAATTATCAAAGTAGCAAACACGAATCAAACCAACATGATGAAAGTGACTAGATGAAATTCCTGTGTACCCTCAAGAACACTTTGCTCATCATAAGAGATACTATTGGACTGTCCTTTGCCACAAAAGAATTAGGCTACCTTGCTGCACCTTACCTATTGTTATCATTACTTTCTCATTACAAAATACATTTCTATCAACACTTGCTACTTGCAATTTCAGTGCTTGCAGAAATTACCTTGCTGAAAACTGCTTATCATTTCCTTCTGCTCCTCGTTGGGTTTGGCACTCTTACTTATCGAAAGGACTATGATTGATACCCTATACTTGTGGGTCATCAAGACTCTTTGTTGGCACCGTTGTCGGGGAGTGAAGCTCTCTTGGTAAGTGGAAATTGGTAAGGAAAAACTTATACTATGTGCTGAAATTTACTGTCACTTGTTACTATGGAAAGTAATCCTTTGAGGGGTTTGTTCGGGGTATCTTCACCTCGACCGGAACCACAACTAGTTGCCTCTCAGCCTAGAGCAACTACTGAAAATATTGGTTATGAAATTCCTTAGGGTATGTTAGAACAATTGCTAGCTAGTCCATATGCAGGAGATGGAACTGAACATCCTCATATGCACCTAATACATCTAGAAGAAATTTGTAGACTATTTAAGCTTGCAAGTTTATTCGGGGATGAAGTTAAGAAGAAGGTTTTACCTTTACCTTTTAAGGGAAAATCATTGACATGGTATAGGCTATGTGATGATATTGGATCATGGAACTAGAATCGATTGAAATTGGATTTCCACCAAAAATTTTATCCTATGCATATAGTTCATCGTGATCGGAATTATATATATAATTTTTGGCCTCGTGAAGGAGAAAGTATCTCTCTAGCTTGGGGGAGGCTTAAGTCAATGTTATATTCATGCCCCAACCATGACATCCCGAGAGAAGTTATTATTCAGAATTTTTATGCTCGGTTTTCTCATAATAATCAAATGATGCTCAATACTTCTTGTACTGGTTCTTTTATGAAGAAGACTATTGAATTCAAGTGGGATCTCTTGGAAACAATTAAACAAAACTCTGAAGATTGGGAACTCGATGAAGGTAATGAGTCAGGTATTAAGCTTGAATTTGATTGTGTTAAATCTTTTATGAATAATGATGCTTTTCACAAGTTTAGCACTAAATATGGACTTAACTTTGAGATAGTAGCCTCTTTTCGTGAATCATTTGCTGCTCATGTTGATCTCCTTAAATAGAAGTGGTTTACATATCACCCACTATTAAAGAAGAATTAAAAGAACCGGTCATAGCTAAAGAAGAAACTATTATTTACAATGTTGATCCGGTTGTGCCTACTGCTTATATTGAGAGACCACCTTTCCCTGTTAGGATAAAGGAACATGCTAAGGTATCAAATGTGGTTCGCAAAAGTAATATTAGAGCCCTAAGACCTCTGAACAAATTAAAGTAATATTTCTATGGTTAAAGATCTCTTGGTAAAAAATATTGATGGGCATGTCATTTACTTCAGTGATGCAGTTGCTAGATTTTCTAAACCCGATGAAAAAGAAAAACATGGACTCATAGTTGGCTTGCCTGTCGTCTCACTGAAAATAGGAGATCATTGTTATATGGCTTATGTGATTTGGGTGCTAGCGTGGGTGCTATTCCTTTTACCTTATAATAAGAAATTATGAATGACATAGCACCTGCTGAAATAGAAGATATTGATGTTACTATCAAACTTGATAATAGAGACACCATCACCCCACTTGGCATTGTTAGAGATGTGGAAGTATTGTGTGGAAAAATAAAATATCCTACTGTTTTTCTAGTTCTTGGTTCCCCACAATATGACTTTTGTCCCATTATCTTTGGTAGACCTTTCTTGGACACTATTAATGCTAAGATAGATTTAAAAAAGAAACTGTCAGTGTTGATTTTGGTGATGTGTCTCATGAGTTTAATTTTTCCAAGTTTGGTAGCCAACCTCGTGATAGAGAATTAACTAATAAGGATGAAATAATTGGTCTTGCTTCTATTGTTTTTACTCCTATCGATCGACTACAACAATATTTTCTAGACCATGAAAATGATATGCACTTGCATGAAAGAAATGAAATAGATAAAAATATCTTCGAACAACAACCTCTACTGAAACACAATTTGCCTATTGAAACTCTTGGAGGTCCTCCTCCACCTAAAGGTGATCCCGTGTTTGAACTTAAACAATTGCCTGCCACTCTGAAATATGGTTACTTGATGAGAACAAGATATATACTGTTATTATTAGTGGTAACCTTTCAGAATATGAAGAAGAAAGATTAATGAAAATTCTAAGGAAGCACTGGGCTGCTATTGGATATACTCTTGATGATCTTAAGGGCATCAATTCCACTCTATGTCGGCACAAGATTAATATGGAACCTGATGCTAAACCCGTTGTTGATCACCAACGATGACTGAATCCCAAGATGAAAGAAGTGGTAAAACCTGAGATATTAAAGCTTCTCGAAGCAGGTATAATCTATCCTATAGCTGAAAGTAGATGGGTGAAAGTCCCATTCATTGTGTCCCTAAGAAAGGAGGTATTACTTTTGTTCCTAATGATAAAAATGAGCTTATTCCATAGAGAATTGTTACGTGATATAGGATGGTAATTGATTTTAGAAAATTAAATAAAGCTACTAGAAAATATCATTACCCTTGCCCTTTATTGATCAAATGCTTGAAAGATTATCTAAGCACACATGCTTTTGTTTCTTGGATGGATATTCTGGTTTCTCTCAAATACCTGTGTCACAATCTGATCAAGAGAAAACTACCTTTACCTTTCCTTTTGGAACTTATGCTTATAGACGTATGCCTTTTGGTTTATCCAATGCACCTGCTACCTTTCAAAGAAGTATGACTGCTATATTCTCTGATTTTTGTGAAAAGATTGTGGAGGTTTTCATGGATGATTTCTCTATTTATGGAACTTCTTTTGATGATTTCTTAAGCAACCTTCATCGAGTTTTGTAGAGATGTGAACAAACTAACCTTGTCTTGAATTGGGAGAAGTGCCACTTTATGGTTAATGAAGGTATTGTCTTGGGGCATAAGACCTTCGAACTAAGTATTGAGGTGGATCAAGCTAAAGTTAATGCAATTGAGAAAATGCCATGTCCTAAAGATATCAAAGGTATTCGAAGTTTCCTTGGTCACGCTGGTTTCTATAGGAGGTTTATTAAAGACTTCTCAAAAATTTCTAGGCCCCTTACTAATCTTTTACAAAAGGATATCCCCTTTGTTTTTAATGATGATTGCATAGAAGCCTTTGAAACACCAAAGAAAGCATTAACCACTACACCTATTGTTCAACCACCTGAATGGAACTTGCCTTTTGAAATCATGTGTGATGTTAGTGACTATGTTGTTGGTGTTGTTCTAGGACAAAGAGTTGATAAGAAATTAAATGTTATCCATTATGCTAGCAAAACTCTAAAAAGTGCTCAAACAAATTATGCTACTACTGAAAAAGAATTTTTAGCAGTCCTGTTTGCTTGTGATAAATTCAGATCTTACATTGTTGATTCCAAAGTTATTGTTCACACTAATCATGCTGCTATAAATATCTTATGGAAAAGAAAGATGCTAAACCTAGACTCGTTAGGTGGGTTCTCTTGCTTCAGGAATTTGATTTACATGTCGTTGCTAGAAAAGGAGCTGAGAACCCCATAGTTGATAACTTGTCTAGGTTAGAAAATATTCTTGATGACCCACTACCTATTGATGATAGTTTCCATGATGAACAACTAGCTGCAATAAATGTCTCTCAAAACACTCCATGGTATGTTGATTATGCTAATTACATTGTTGCTAAATATATTCCACCTAGCTTCACATACCAACAAAAGAAAAATTCTTCTATGATTTAAGACATTATTTTTGGGATGACCCACATATTTATAAAGAAGAAGTAGATGGTATTATTAGACGTTATGTACCTGAGCATGAACAGGAACAAATCCTACAGAAATGTCATTCCGAAGCTTATGTAGGCCATCATGCTGAAGATAGAACTGCTCATAAGGTATTACAATCTGGTTTTTATTGGCCTACTCTATTCAAGGATGCCCGTAAGTTTGTCTCATCTTGTGATGAATGTCAAAGAATTGGTAATACTGGTAAGCGTCAGGAAATGCCTATGAATTATTCAGTTGTTGTTGAACCATTTGATGTTTGGGGTTTTGATTATATGGGACCTTTTGCTTCCTCTAATGGGTACAATCATATTTTGGTTGATGTTGATTATGTCACTAGGTGGGTAGAAGCTATTCCAACTAGTAGTGTTGATCATCATACTTCCATTAAAATGCTTAAAGAAGTTATTTTCCCAAAGTTTGGAGTCCCTAGATATCTAATGACTCGTGGTGGTTCACATTTTATTCATGGTGCTTTCCGTAAAATGCTTGATAAATATGATATTAACCATAGAATTGCATCACCCTATCATCCTAAATCTAGTGGTCAAGTTGAACTTAGCAATAGGGTAATAAAACTGATATTACAAAAGACTGTCAATAGGTCCCAAAAGAATTGGTCTAAGAAATTAGATGATGCACTTTGGGCATATAGAACAACTTATAAAAATCCTATGGGTATGTCTCCATATAGGATGGTATATGGGAAAGCTTGTCATTTGCATCTAGAGGTAGAACATAAAGCATTTTGGGCAATTAAAGAACTCAATTATGACTTCAAACTTGCTGGTGAAAAGAGGTTATTTGATATTAGCTCATTAGATGAATGGAGAACCCAAGCTGATGAAAATTCCAATATATTCAAAGAAAAAGTTAAAAGGTGGCATGACAAAATTTCGGGGGAAACTACACCTATGGGATCGGAGGGATCCCTTTACGGTTTGGCTGGGGAGAAGGCTCGTACAAAGAGCAGATCGAATAGCTAGCGCACGGGAATTTACCCAGGTTCGGGTCGCAAAGATGCGTAAAACCTTACTCTTGCTTGGTTGTATTGGATGGATTCTAGCTCAGGTTCTGGGAGTGCTACAGTACATAGTTGCTACTCATGCAGAACGGGCTAGGGGAGCTCCAAAAGTCTAGGAGTCCAAAAAGGTCGAAAAGTCCTCTACCGTAACGCCCTGGGCCTCCTTTTATACTCTTCAAGAGGTCACCAACAGTGGCGTACAGTACATACACTGGGTGTACAGTGCTACAGTGTTATCGAACCTAACACTGACGGTGCGAGACAAATGCATTTAATGCTCCGTCAGGCGTCCCTGACTGTCTGCGGGACGGGACAGGAGCCTGTTCCATCGGCACCGCTTAGCCTCTCCATCGCCGGCGTCTCGACACGTGCCCAGGCGAGGCGACACCTGGCCTCTATGCTAGCGGGGCTTGCCGGGGCTTCACCTTGCCAGGGCTTCGCCTCTGTGCTGGCAGGATGGCGGGGCCTTGCCGGGTGCACTTCTTGCCGGGGCTCCGTAGGCCATCCCGGCAAGATCTTGCCAGGGTCCCAGCCTTTAGTCTATCGACTTGAATGCCTTCTCGATGTTGTTGTATTTTGTCCTTAGTTTCTCCCTGGTAGGCCTTGCCGCTGGTATGGCTACGATTGTTCGTGCACAAGTACGGGGTACTAAAAGACCCATACTTTAGTACACCGACAGGAGCCCCCGGGCTTGGGCCATACACGATGCGAGGCGTTGTTGGGCTAGGCCCAAACAGTGCATGGGCATGCGTGGCAGGATTAATTGCTGTTGCAACCGTTCTGCTTACTGCGTCTCCCCATGACGTACATTAAGTGCACGACATGGGGGTACGTGTGCAGAATGGTAATAATTATTTTTATGGCTGTGTCAGGCCGTTTCCACCATGCGCGCCGCATGCATAGCGGATAGCTAGCAACGGACGCCCGTGACTTAAAGTCCTGGCTATGGTAGAAACTTCAGCGCCGTGGATTGGAGCAACGGGGCGGTTGCTGTTCGCCCCGTGATCGTGGGCGACGCTATTGGAGGAGGTGGGCGGCAACCCTTGGAGCAGGGAAGAGCCAGCCCCGGTGCTCCCCCTATAAATTGAGGGTTTGCGAGGGTGATACTCATCCATCATTCCTTCCTCATCGAGTGCAAACCTCCAGAGCCCGCCCTTCCGCCTTTCCCAAACCTTGAGTGGCGCCTGCCCTTAGCCATGACTAGGGGCGAGGGCGGCCATCTTCCTCCGCATCAAGGAGGATTTCTCATTTGGATCATTCCACCGCTTTCGCTGCAGAGGCGGAGGGTGATCCGGGTGCTCATGGTGGAAGATGCGTGAGGTGCCATGGTCGTCGTGGAGGCCGAGACCGGGGGAGGCGGAGTGCTGCTCCATCTCTCCCTCAGACGCCAGGCCCCTTCCTCGAAGAAACCCATGCCGAGGGGACGGTGTTGGAGTTCGTCCTCAAACTGCGCGGTCCCCTTCGGGCCATCTACGCCTTCCTCACCCTTTCGCCAGAGCGATGGAGGCCGATGAACCACCCATGTTGTGGCTGTGGGCACATGGCTACTACAACGGCGCCACACGGGTGGACATTGAGTATCCGAAGAGCCGCGCCATGTTTTTCAGGCGCGGCTGGAAATCCTTCGCCCTCGCCCACAACCTCTGGGATGGGCACGTCCTTCGTTTCAAAATGACGGAGGCCAATTTGCTCTTTGTCAAGATTTATGGGCACTCAGGCGTCCGTCTCAGCTACTGCGAAGAGAGCTCGAGCGGAGCGGAAGGTCCTTCCTCATTTGAGAGTGATGAGGAGGACAGTGGTGAAGACGACGACAATGAGTCCGGTCTTTGGGCTGTCAAGTTGGAGCACAACGACCTGAGCTCGGACTGACCGTCGGTTGCACCATCACCGTCAGCCTCACACCTCTCCCCCTCCCAGCAAGACGATCTTGCCGGGGGTCCTTGTCCCGGGCGGTGCCTCTTCTTCCAGCTGGATCTTCCGGCAGGCCCGTGTACTTTGGCTTCTGGGGCTCCCCTTCTCGTTCACGTAGTGTTGGCCTTCTCCTCTATGCAATGCTGGCCCTCTCCTCCATGCAATGCTGGCCGGGAGGGGGCAGGCTCTCGTTATAGGCCCCTTGCCATCATTTTCTTGTTGTAATGTGCCTCCTCTTTCCATCTTTTTCTTCTTGTAATCTCCCCTAGGCGAGAAAGTCAAATAAAGAGGTACTTAGGAAAAGGTGACATCTCACGTAAATTTCACCCTATTTGAAAGATTGTATACTATTCTCCTTGTTAGATTCCTCTTTGCATTGTGTTTCCCTACACTTTTTCGGAAAAAACCTTGTCGACATGTGTAGCCCTACCGCGAGCGCTTCGAGGAGCGGGTCCTTAGCAGCCTGCTGGCGGTGCCACTGCTAGCAAGATACCTCGACGTTCTTGGCGTGGCCACTTAAGCTGTTGAGCAGACTCGAAAGAGAGTAAGGGCACGAGCGCAGCCACCTAGGCCGTTGAGCGAACTCGAAATGGGACAGGGCCGTGAGCGCAGCCACTTAAGCCATCGAGCGAAATCAAAACAGAGCAAGGGCGTCATCAATCACGGCAAGGTTCCTCGGCGTGTAGGTTTTCCATACAAGAGTCAAAATCGTCTAAGGAAAATAACTTCATAGTAAGAGTTCACTTAGGATTTTGCAACTTAGTTTTTCGTTGCCATACTCCTTCCAGCAAGATGTTTTCCTTGAACATCGCCAGTCGGTATCCATACCACTGTCCCCCCCCCCCCGTGCAAAGCTGCACGTGAGGTAACCTTCTGTCCTTTTGAGAAAAACAAGAAGAGAAAATAGGGATATGGAACCTTGGCGGTCCATTACCTCTTGTCGGGAGTAAGTGCAATACAATATCTCAGACAAACATGTATATAAGTAAACTTGAGAATCTACATGATTTGTAGAACACTTAGCTTTATTCAACTATGCATAGGGTCTGCGCCTGGCTTTGTACAAAGGATTACATGCTTCAGCAGCATGACTCTGTACAAAAGGTGGTTGCCAGGAGGCCCGACAACCGCGCCTCATGGGTAGAACTTACGAACATGTTCGATATTCCAAGAGTTGTTCACTGGGATGCCATCTTCGGTCTCCAGACGGACTACGCCAGGCCTGGTGACCCGCACTACCCGATAAGGGCCATCCCACTTTGGCGTCAAATTGTTTGAATTCTTGGCAAACTGAACTCGCCGAAGAACAAGGTTGCCTTCCTCAACACTTCAGGCATGAACCTTGTGGCTATGATAGTGGCGCAAAGCTTGCTGGAAGCGTGCAACTCACATAGCAGCCTGAAGACGATCTTCCTCAAGGAGCGTCGCGTCATCTTGCCGCAACTGCTCTTGCTCAAGCTCGTCATAAGCGAGCACTCGAGGTGACCCATATGTGAGTTCCATGGGGAGAACTACTTCCGCCCCATATAATAGGGAGAAGGGTGTCTGGCCGGTAGCTTGATTTGGAGTCGTTCTGATTGACCAAAGGACCACCAGCAACTCATCAATCCAGCGCCTTCCGCACTTGCGTAGCTTGTCAAAAGTTCTTCTCTTCAGGCCTTGCAGCACTTCAGCATTAGCCCTTTTCGCCTGGCCGTTGCTCCTTGGGTGGGCAACAGAAGCAAAACAGATCTTGCTGCCAAGGTCTTAGACATACTGCATGAAGGTGTGGCTCGTGAACTATGTGTCGTTGTCAGTGATGATCCTGTTAGGAACACCAAAGCGGCAGACTAGTCCTTTGAAGAACTTGACGGCTAACTGTGTTGTCACCTTTCTCACTGCTTCCACTTCTGGCCACTTTGTGGACTTGTCGATTGCAATGTACAAGTACTCAAAGCCCCCAGTAGCACGGGGGAAGGGGCCCAAGATGTCGAGCCCCCAGACCGAAAATGGCCAGGACAGAGGGATTGTTTGAAGAGCTTGAGCTGGTTGATGCATTTTCTTCGAATGAAACTGGCATGCTTCACACTTCGTTACCAGCACAATTGCATCCTGGAGGGCAGTGGGCCAAAAGAAACCTTGTCGTAATGCCTTACCGACAAGCGCTTTCGACCCTATGTGGGAGCCACATATGCCTCCATGTATCTCTGCCAACAGCTCCAGTCCACCTTACCGAGAAATGCACTTGAGTTTCACACTGTTTGGCCTCTTTTTGTACAGGACGTCGTCCACAAACTCGTACATATTAGATCGTTGGGTTACTTTCTCAGCTTCTTCTTGTTCCTCAGGGAGTTCTCTTGTTTGAAGGAAATGGACGATGTGTTGTGCCCATGCTGGAGCCTGGGGCTCGACAACAAGGACTAAAGGCACATCCTCTACCGAGGAAGCATTTGTCTCAACGGCAAGGGCTCAAGGTCCTGTCGGAGCCTGTTGCCCCCCGTCAAGCCTGGCAGGAGCGTATGCTTCCATGTCAAGAGCCTGAGGCTCTGCCGGAGCACGACGCTCACCGACAGGCCTAGCGTTGTCCCCGACAAGTTCCTTGCCAACGGCTTCTAGGAGCTGTTGGGAGACGTAGTAGTAAATCAAAAAAATTCCTACGTGTCACCAAGATCTATCTATGGAGAAACCAGCAACGAGTGGGGAGAGATTGCATCTTCATACCTTTGAAGATCGCAAAGAGGAAGCGTTACAAGAACGCGGTTGGTGGGGTCGTACCCGTAGCGATTTAGATCGCGGTGGACTCCGATCTTAGCGCCGAACAACGGCGCCTCCGTGTTCAACACACGTACAGCCTGGTGACGTCTCCCGCACCTTGATCCAGCAAGGAGGAGGGAGAGGTTGGGGAAGAGATCCAACAGCAGCACGACGGCGTGGTGGTGGTGGAGCAGCAAGCTATTCCGGTAGGGCTTCGCCTAAGCACTTCGGAGGAGGAAGAAGAGAGGTAGGGCTGCGCCGTGGGGGAGAGAGATCAAATCTTGTCTCAAAACAGCCAAAACCTCAAGTATATATAGGAGGAGGGAGAGGGAGGGCTTCCTTGGCCCCTCCTCCAAGGAGGAGAGGTTCGGCCGAGCTAGGGGAGGAGTCCACCTCCCACAAGGGAGGTGGATCTCCTCCTTTCAAACTCCTTTTTGCCTTATCTCTTTAGCCCTATACGCACGGGCCTTTAGCAAAGGTCTTTCCCAGCCCAATAAGGGCTGGTGCACTTTATCTAACATCCCATAAGGTCCTTTGGTTGTCACACCCCTCCCGGGGTCCTCCGACACCCTCCCGGCACTCCCGGTACACTACCGATGAGCTTGAAAACTTTCCAATGACCAAAACAGGACTTCCTATATATCAATCTTTACCTCCGGACCATTCCGGAGCTCCTCGTGACATTCAACATCTAATTCGGGACTCCAAAAAACCTTCAGTAATCACGTATACCATTTCCCTATAACCCTAGCGTCATCGAACCTTAGGTGTGTAGACCCTACGGGTTCGGGAGACACGTAGACATGACCGAGACACCTCTCCGGTCAGTAACCAACAGCGGGATCTGGATACCCATGTTGGCTCCCACATGCTCCACGATGATCTCATCGGATGAACCACGATGTCGGGGATTCAATCAATCCCGTATGCAATTCCCTTTGTCTACCGGTATGATACTTGCCCGAGATTCGATCGTCGGTATCCCTATACCTTGTTCAATCTTGTTACCGGCAAGTCTCTTTACTCGTTCCGCAACACATCATCCCGTGGTTAACTCCTTAGTCACATTGAGCTCATTATGATGATGTCTTACCGAGTGGGCCCAGAGATACCTCTCCATCATACGGAGTGACAAATACCAGTCTTGATTCATGCCAACCCAACTGACATTTTCGGAGATACCTTTAGTGTACCTTTATAGCCACCTAGTTACGTTGTGACGTTTGGCACACCCAAAGTATTCCTACGGTATCCGGGAGTTGCACAATCTCATGGTCTAAGGAAATGATACTTGACATTGGAAAAGCTTTAGCAGACAAACTACACGATCTTGTGCTATGCTTAGGATTGGGTCTTGTCCATCACATCATTCTCCTAATGATGTGATCCCGTTATCAACGACATCCAATGTCCATGGTCATGAAACCGTGACCATCTATTGATCAACAAGCTAGTCAACTAGAGGCTCACTAGGGACACGTTGTGGTATATGTATTCACACATGCATTACGGTTTCCGGTTAACACAATTATAGCATGAACAATAGACAATTATCATGAACAAGGAAATACAATAATAACCATTTTATTATTGCCTCTAGGGCATATTTCCAATAGTCTCCCACTTGCACTAGAGTCAATAATCTAGTTCACATCACCATGTGATTAACACTTATATCACCATGTGATCATATCATCATGTGATTAACACCCAATTAGTTCTGGGGTTTGATCATGTTTTGCTCGTGAAAGAGGTTTTAGTCAACGGGTCTTCGACATTCAGACCCGTGTGTACCTTGCAAACTTCTATGTCCTACTGTAGATACTGCTCCCATGCTCCACTTGGAGCTATTCCAAATGGCTACTCCACTATACGTATCCAGATTTCCACTAAGAGTCATCTGGATTGGTGTTAAAGCTTGCATCGACGTAACCCTTTACGACGAACTCTTTATCACCTCCATAATCGAGAAATATTTCCTTAGTCCTCTAGTTGCTAAGGATAATTTTGACCGCTGTTTGTGATCCACTCGTGGATCTCTCTTGTACCCCTTGACAGACTCATGGCAAGGCACAAACAGGTGCGGTACACAACATGGCATACTAAATAGAGCCTATGTCTGAAGCATAGGGGATGACACTCATCCTATTTCTCTATTTTCTGCCGTGGTCAGGCATTGAGCTGTGCTCAATCTCACACCTTCTAACACAGGTAAGAACCCTTTCTTGGACTGATCCATATTGAACTTCTTCAATATCTTGTCAAGGTATGTACTCATTGAAATTATTATCAAGCATCTTGATCTATCTCTATAAATCTTGATGCCCAACAATTAGGTAGCTTTATCTAGGTCTTCCTTTGCAAAAACCTTCTTCTCAAACAACCATTTATGCTTTCCAGAAATTCTACGTCATCTCCGATCAATAATATGTCAACTACATATTCTTATCAGAAATTCTATAGTGCTCCCACTCACTTTCTTGTAAATACAAGTTTCTCATAAACTTTGTATAAACCCAAAAACTTTGATCACTTCATCAAAGCTCATATTCCAACTCCGAGATGCTTGCTCCAGTCCATAGAAGGATCGCTGGAGTTTGCATACCTTTTAGCATCCTAAGGATTGACAAAACCTTCTGGTTGTATCACATACAACTCTTCCTCATGGAAACCGTTAAGGAAGCCTTGTTCTGACATCCATCTGCTAGATTTCATAATCGAAAAATGCAGCAACTGCTAACATAATTTTAACAGACTTTTAGCATCGCTAAGAATGAGAGAATCTCATCGCAGTCAACTCCTTGAACTTGGCGGAAACTCCTTTGCGACAAGTCGACCTTTATAAACGGTGACATTTCACCATTTGCGTCTGTGTTCATCTCAAAGGTCCATTTGTACTCAACGACCTGCCGTTCAACGGGCAAGTCTACCAAAGTCCATACTTGGTTTTCATACATGGCCATTCTCGGATTTCATGGCTCCCAGCCATTTGTTGGAATCCGGGCTCACCATCGCTTATCCATAGTTCATAGGTTCATCGTTGTCCAACAACATGACTTCCAAGACAGGGTTGATGTACTACTCAGGAGAAGTACGCGTCCTTGTCGACCTACGAGGTTTGATAGTAACTTGATCTAAAGCTTCATGATCATCATCATTAACTTCCTCTTCAACTGATGTAGGCTCCACAGAAACATCTTTCTGTGCTGCGCTACTCTCTGGTTGAAACAAAGGTTCAATAACCTCATCAAGTTCTATCTGTTGGAAATATGCCCTAGAGGCAATAATAAATTAGTTATTATCATATTTCCTGGTTCATGATAATCGTTTATTATCCATGCTATAATTGTATTGATCGGAGACTTAAATGCATGTGTGGATACATAGACAAAACCATGTCCCTAGTATGCCTCTAGTAGACTAGCTCGTTGATCAAAAGATGGTTAAGGTTTCCTAGCCATGGACATGAGATGTCATTTGATAACAGGATCACATCATTAGGAAAATGATGTGATGGACAAGACCCAAACTACAAACATAGCATATGATCGTGTCAGTTTATTGCTACTGTTTTCTGCATGTCAAGTATATGTTCCTATGACCATGAGATCATGCCACTCACGGATATCGGAGGAGTGCCTTGTGTGTATCAAATGTCGCAACGTAACTGGGTGACTATAAAGGTGCTCTACAGGTATCTCCGAGGGTGTCTGTTGAGTTGGCATGGATCGAGACTGGGATTTGTTACTCCGTGTGACGGAGAGGTATCTCAGGGCCCACTCGGTAATACAACATCACAATGAGCCTTGCAAGCAATGTGACTAATTGTTATTTATGGGATCTTGTATTACGGAACAAGTAAAGAGACTTGCCGGTAACGAGATTGAACTAGGTATGGAGATACCGACGATCGAATCTCGGGCAAGTAACATACCGAAGAACAAAGGGAACGTTATACGGGATTGACTGAATCCTTGACACAGAGGTTCGACCGATAAAGATCTTCGTAGAATATGTAGGAACCAATGTGGACATCCAGGTCCCGCCATTGGTTATTGACTGTAGAGGTGTCTCGGTCATGTCTACATAGTTCTCGAACCCGCAGGGTCTGCACACTTAAGGTTTGGTGACGTTTCGGTAGAGTAGAGTTATGTATGGTGTTGACCGAAGGTTGTTAGGAGTCCCGGATGAGATCCCGGACATCACGAGGAGCTCCGAAATGGTCCGGAGGTAAAGATTCATATATAGGAAGTCCCAGTTTGGTCACCGGAAAAGTTTCGGGCTCATCGGTGGTGTACCGGGAGTGCCGGTAGTGTACCGGGAGGCCTCCGGGAGAGGTATTTCGACCCCAAGAGGTCCATGGGCTGTGGGAGAACAATAACCAGCCCTTAGTGGGCTGGGGAATCAGCCACAAAAGGCCCATGGCGTAGGGAGAGAAAAAGGCTAAGGCAAAGGTGAAAAATCAGCCAATAGGAGGCAATCCTACTCCAACTAGGATTGGAGGTGAAGTAGGATTGCTTCCCACCTCCTATTCGGCCGACCCAAAGGCCTTGGTTGCCTCTCCTATCTTCTCCTCCTATATATACTAGTGGATTGGGTGGTTTTTGGACAGAATTTCCGGCCACGTGCTACCCGTTTCACCGGTGCTCCTCTAGATCGGTTTTCTGCAGCGCTTAGGCGAAGCCCTGCCGGAATTGCTCCACCACCATCACCGGAGTGCCGTCATGCTGCCGGTGAACTCTCTCTCCTATCCACCTCCTCCTGCTGGATCAAGATGGTGGAGATTGTCATCAAGCTGCACGTGTGCTGAACGCGGAGGCGCCGTCTGTTCGGCGCTAGATCGGAAGGACCGTGATCGAGATCGCGAGACGGTTCGTGATGTGATCACAGAACGGATCATGATGAGTTCACGGGACAGATCATGATCAAGATCGTGAGACGGATCATGATGAGTTCGCGGGACGAATCATGATGTGTTCTCAGGACGGATCGTGATTGGATCACGTGACGGATCGTGATGAGATCGCGGGACGCTCGGCGATTTGGATCGCGAAGATGTTCGACTACACCAACCGCGTTTCTTAACGCTTCCCTCTTAGCGATCTAAAAGGGTATGTAGATCCACTCTTCCTCTCATAGATGCTCATCACCATGGATAGGTTTGCGTGTGCGTAGGAAATTTTTTGTTTCCCATGCGACGTTCCCAACAGTGGCATCATGAGCTAGGTTGATGGTTCGATGAGATCTCGAGTAGAACACAAAAGGTTTGTGGGCGTTGATGCTTAGATTGCTTCCTCCCTTGGTCGTATTTTGGTTCAGCGGGATTGTGAGATGAAGCGGCCTGGACCAACATTACTCGTACGCTTACGAGAGACCGGTTCCCTCGACGCAACTTGTTGCCTAGATGGCTTGCGGGTGACAGTTTCTCTCACTTTAGTTGGATCGGATTGGACAAAGGCGGTCCTTGAGAAGGTTGAAAAGCAACTAGTGTATCACCGTTGTGGTTTTTGCGTAGATGAGAATTGTTCTTGCTAGATACCCGTAGCAGCCATGTAAAACATGCAACAACAATTAGAGGACGCCTAACTTGTTTTTGCAGGGTATGTTGTGATATGATATGGCCAATTACATGATGTGATATATGTGATGTATGAGATGATCATGTGATGTATAGATTATCACGACTTGCATGTCGATGAATACGGCAACCGGCAGGAGCCATAGGGTTGTCTTTAGTTATTGTATGACCTACGTGTCAATCATTAAGCGCTATGTAATGCTTTACTTTATCGCTAAACGGTAGCAACAGTAGTAGAAGCATGCAGGGCGTGACAACCTCGATGGCGACACGTTGATGGAGATCAAAGATGATGGAGATCTTGGTGTCGTGCCGGTGATGATGAAGATCATGTCGGTGCTTTCAAGATGGAGATCTAAAGCACAAGTTCATGGCCATATCATGTCACTAATGAATTGCATGTGATGTTAATCCTTTTATGCACCTTGTTATGCTTAGTACGATGGTAGCATTATAAGGCGATCCCTCACTTAAATTTCAAGATAAAATTGTGTTCTCCCCGAGTGTGCACCGTTGCGAAAGTTCGTCGTGTTGAGACACCACGTGATGATCGGGTGTGATAGACTCTACGTTCACATACAACGGGTGCAAGCTAGTGTTGCATGCGCAGAACACTCGGGTTAAACTTGACGAGCCTAGCATGTACAGACATGGCCTCGGAACACAAGAGACCGAAAGGTCGAGCATGAGTCATATAGTAGATATGATCAACATAATGATGTTCACCAATGAAGCCACCTTAACTCACGTGATGATCGGACTTGAGTTGGTGAATTTGGATCATGTGACACTCAGATGACCTGAGGGATGTCAATTTGAGTGGGAGTTCTTAAGTAATATGATTAATTGAACTCATTATCATGAACATAGTCAATAGTGTCTTTGCAAATTATGTCGTAGATTACTAGCTCACGTTGTAGCTCCCTTGTATTTTTATCTTCCTAGAGAAATAGAGTTGAAATATAATGGTAGCAATATTGCGGACTGGGTCCGTGATCTGAGGATTGTCCTCATTGCTGCACAGAACGCTTATGTCCTTAATGCACCGCTCGATGCGCCAACCCCTCTAGCGTCATCTGTAGACGTTGTGAACATCTGACAGACACGTTCTGATGACTACTTGATAGTTTAGTGCGTCATGCATTACGGCTTAGAATTGAGGCTCCAAAACGTTTTGAACGTCACGGAACATATGAGATGTTTCTAAGAGCTGAAATTAGGATCTCAGGCTCGTGCCCGTGTTGCGAGATATGAGATCTCCAACAAGATTATGTGCCTGCAAGATGAAAGAGAATAGCTCAAGCGTTGAGCATGTACTCAGATTTTCTGGGTGCTACAATCGCTTGAATCAAGTGGGAGTTGATCTTCCAGATAAGATAGTGATTGACATAGTTCTCCAAGTCACTGTCACTAAGCTACTAGAACTTGGTGATGAACTATAAATTGCAGGGATAGAAATAATGATTCCTGAGCTGTTCGCGATGTTTGACATCGCGAAGGTAGAAATCAAAAAGGAGCGTCAAGTGTTGATGGTTAATCAAACCACTAGTTTCGAGAAGGGTAAGAGAAAGGAGGGAAACTTCATGGATAGCAAGTCAGTTGCTGCTCCAGTGAAGCAACCCAAATTTGAACTCAAACCCGAGACTAAGTGCTTCTATTATGAGGTGAGCGGTCGCTGAAGCGGAACAACCCTAGATACTTGGTAGATAAGAAAGCTGGCAACATCGACAGAAGTATATTTGATATACGAGTTATTGATGTGTACCTTGCTAGTACTCCTAGTAGCACCTGGGTATTGGATACTGGTTCGGTTGTTAAATGTTAGTAACTCGAAATAAAAGCTACGGAATGAACGGAGAACTAGCTAAGGGTGAGGTGATGATATGTGTTGGAAATGTTTCCAAGGTTGATGTGATCAACATCGCACGCTCTCTCTACCTTCAGGATTAGTGACGAACCTAAATAAATGTTATTTGGTGTTTTGCGTTGAGCATGAACATGATTAGATCATGTTTATTGCAATACGGTTATTCATTTAAGTTAGAGAATAATGGTTATTCTGCTTACATGAATAATACCTTCAATGGTCATGCACCCAGTGAGAATGGTTTGTTGAAATCTTGATCGTAGTAATACACATGTTCATAACATTGAGGTCAAAAGATACAAAGTTAATAATGATAGTACTACATACTTGTGGCACTGCCGCTAAATGTCATATTGGTATAAAGCACATGAAGAAACTCCATGCTGATGGATCTTTGGACTCATTCGATCTCAAATCGGTTGAGACATGCGAACCATGCCTCTTGGGCAAGATGACTAAAGGACCCCGTTGGATGGAGCGGGCAAGTGATTCATTGGAGATGATACATGTTGATGTATGCAATCCAGTGAGTCTTGTAGCGTGCAGTGGATATCATTATTTTCTTACCTTCACTGATGATTTAAGTAGATATAGTGTATATTTACTTAATGAAACACAAGTCTGAATCGTTTGAAAGGTTCAAGCAATTTCAGAGTGAAGTTTAAGATCATCATGACAAGAAGATGAAAATAACTGCGATATGATCTAGGAGGTGAATATCTGAGTTACGAGTTTGACATACAACTTAAGACAATGTGAAATTTGTTTCACAACTAACGCCACCTGGAACACCATAGTGTGATGGTGTGTCCGAACATCATAGTCATGCTCTATTGGATATATTGCGTGCTATGATGTCTCTTATTGTTTTCTACTATAATTTTGGGGTTATGCATTAGAGACAACTACATTCACTTTAAATAGGGCACCATCTAAATCCGTTGAGATGACACCGTGTGAATTATGGTTTGATAGAAACCTAAGCTGTCATTTCTTAATGTTTGGGGCTGTGACACTTGTGTGGAAAATGTTTTCACCTAATGAGGTCGAACCCAAGGCGGACAAATGCATCTTCATAGAATACCTAAGAACAATTGGGTGAACCTTCTATGTCAGATCCGAGTGCAAAGTGTTTGTTGCTAAAACTGGGTCCTTTCTCGAGAAAAGTTTCTCTAGAAAGAATTGAGTGGGAGGAAGATAGAAATTGATGAGGTTGTTAAACCTTTGTTCAACCAGAGAGTAGCGCAGCACAGAAAGATGT
Organism: Hordeum marinum; assembly: GCA_022496015.1. Classification (NCBI taxonomy): domain Eukaryota; kingdom Viridiplantae; phylum Streptophyta; class Magnoliopsida; order Poales; family Poaceae; genus Hordeum; species Hordeum marinum. Next base: position 415,581,197 of record CM039676.1, read on the forward strand.
TTCTGTGAAGCCTACGTTAGTTGAAGAGGAAGTTAATGATGATGATCATGAAGCTTCAGGATCAAGTTACTATCGAACTTCGTAGGTCGACAAGGATGTGTACTGCTCCTGAGCGATACGACAACCCTGTCTTGGAGGTCATGTTGTTGAACAACGATGAACCTACGAGCTATGGAGAAGCGATGATGGGCCCGGATTCTGACAAATGTTTGGAGGCCATGAAATCCGAGATAGGATCCATGTATGAAAACCAAGTATAGACTTTGGTGGACTTGCTCGTTGGACAGCAGGTCGTTGAGTACAAATGGATCTTTAAAATGAAGATAGACACTGATGGTAATTGTCACCATTTGTAAAGCTCGACTTGTTGCAAAATATTTGTGACAAGTTCAAGGGGTTGACTGCGATGAGACTTTCTCACTCGTAGCGATGCTAAAGTCTGTTGAAATTATGTTAGCAGTTGCTGCATTTTTCAATTTTGAAATCTGGCAGATGGATGCCAAAACATCATTTCCTTCCTTAAGGAAAGGTTGTATGAGATACAAACAGAAGGTTTTGTCAGTCCTAAGGATGCTAAAAGATGTGCGAGCTTCAGTGATTCTTCTATGAATTGAAGCAAGCATCTCGGAGTTGGAATATACACTTTGATGAGGTGATCAAAGTTTTTGAGTCTATACAGAGTTTACGAGAAACTTGTATTTGCAATAAAGTGAGTGGGAGCACTATAGAGTTTCTGATAAGTATATGTGGATGACATATTCTATTCCGAAATGATGTAGAATTTCTGGAGAGCATAAACGGGTGTTTGAAAAGAGTTTTTCAAAGGAAGACCTGGATAAAGCTACCTGATTGTTGAGCATCAAGATCTATAGAGATAGATCAAGATACTTGATGAGACTTTCAATGTGTACATACCTTGACAAGATTTTGAAAGAGTTCAAAATGGATCAGTCAGAGAAAGAGTTCTCGCCTGATTTGTAAGGTATAAAGTTGAGTAAGACTCAATGCCCAGTGACTGCAGTAGATAGAGAAAAATGAGTGTCATCACCTATGCTTCAGCCATAGGCTCTATCATGTATGCAATGCTGTGCACAAGACCCGATGTCAGCCTTGCCATAAGTATGGCCAGAAGGTTTCAAAGTGATCCTGGAATGGAGCACTGGACAGCGGTCAGGATTATCCTTAGTAACTAAAAGACTAAGGACATGTTTCTCAATTATGGAGGTGATAAAGAGTTCGTCGTAAAGAGTTACGTCAATGCAAGCTTTAACACTAATCCGGATGACTCGTAGTAGCAATCTGGATACGTATAGTGGAGCAGCCATTTGGAATAGTACCAAGTGGAGTGTGGTAGCAGTGTTTACAGTTTGACATAGAGATTTGCAAAGTACACACGGATCTGAATATCGCAGACCCGTTGACTATAAGACCTCTCTCACATGCAAAGCATGATCGAGCCCCAGAACTCGTTGGGTGTTAGATTCATAACAATGCGAATCACATGGTGATGTGAACTAGATTATTGACTTTAGTGCAAGTGGGAGACTATTGGAAATATGCCCTAGAGGCAATAATAAATTCGTTATTATCATATTTCCTTGTTCATGATAATCATTTATTATCCATGCTATAATTGTATTGATCGGAGACTTAAATGCATGTGTGGATACATAGACAAAACCATGTCCCTAGTATGCCTTTAGTAGACTAGCTCGTTGATCAAAAGATGGTTAAGGTTTCCTAGCCATGGACATGAGATGTCATTTGATAACGGGATCACATCATTAGGAGAATGATGTGATGGACAAGACCCAAACTACAAACATAGCATATGATCGTGTCAGTTTATTGCTACTGTTTTCTGCATGTCAAGTATATGTTCCTATGACCATGAGATCATGCCACTCATGGATATCGGAGGAGTGCCTTGTGTGTATCAAACGTCGCAACGTAACTGGGTGACTATAAAGGTACTCTATAGCTATCTCCGAGGGTGTGTTGAGTTGGCATGGATCGAGACTGGGATTTGTTACTCCGTGTGACGGAGAGGTATCTCAGGGCCCACTCGGTAATACAACATCACAATGAGCCTTGCAAGCAATGTGACTAATTGTTAGTTACGGGATCTCGTATTATGGAACGAGTAAAGAGACTTGTCGGTAACGAGGTTGAACTAGGTATGGAGATACCGACGATCGAATCTCGGGCAAGTAACATACCGAAGAACAAAGGGAACGTTATACGGGATTGACTGAATCCTTGACATAGAGGTTCGACCGATAAAGATCTTCGTAGAATATGTAGGAACCAATGTGGACGTCCAGGTCCCGCCATTGGTTATTGACCGTAGAGGTGTCTCGGTCATGTCTACATAGTTCTCGAACCCGCAGGGTCTGCACACTTAAGGTTTGGTGACGTTTTGGTAGAGTAGAGTTATGTATGGTGGTGACCGAAGGTTGTTTGGAGTCCTGGATGAGATCCTGGACGTCACGAGGAGCTCCGTAATGGTCCGGAGGTAAAGATTCATATATAGGAAGTCCCAGTTTGGTCGCCGGAAAAGTTTCGGGCTCATCGGTAGTGTACTGGGAGTGCCGGTAGTGTACCGGGAGGCCTCCGGGAGAGGTATTTCGACCCCAAGAGGTCCATGGGCTGTGGGAGAACAATAACAAGCCCTTAGTGGGCTGGGGAATCAGCCACAAAAGGCCCATGGCGCAGGGAGTGAAAAAGGCTAAGGAAAAGATGAAAAATCAGCCAATAGGAGGCAATCCTACTCCAACTAGGATTGGAGGTGAAGTAGGATTGCTTCCCACCTCCTATTCGGCCGACCCAAAGGCCTTGGATGCCTCTCCTCTCTTCTCCTATTATATATACTAGTGGATTGGGTGGTTTTTGGACAGAATTTCCGGCCACGTGCTACCCGTTTCACCGGTGCTCCTCTAGATCGGTTTTCTACAGCGCTTAGGCGAAGCCCTGCCGGAATTGCTCCACCACCATCACCGGAGTGCCGTCATGCTGCCGGTGAACTCTCTCTCCTCTCCACCTCCTCTTGATGGATCAAGATGGTGGAGATCGTCATCAAGCTAGACGTGTGCTGAACGCGGAGGCGCCGTCCGTTCGGCGCTAGATCGGAAGGACCGTGATCGAGATCGTGAGACGGTTCGTGATGTGATCACAGAACGGATCGTGATGATTTCGCGGGACAGATCGTGATCAAGATCGTGAGACGGATCATGATGACTTCGCGGGACGGATCATGATGTGTTCGCGGGACGGATCGTGATTGGATCACGTGACGGATCGTGATGAGATCGCGGGACGCTCGGCGATTTGGATCGCGAAGATGTTCGACTACACCAACCGCGTTTCTTAACGCTTCCCGCTTAGCGATCTACAAGGGTATGTAGATACACTCTCCCTCTCGTAGATGCTCATCACCATGTATAGGTTTGCATGTGCGTAGGAATTTTTTTGTTTCCCATGAGATGTTCCCAACACTATCTTCCTCCCACTCATTTCTTTCGAGAGAAACTATTTCTCGAGAAAGGGCCCGTTTTTAGCCACAAACACGTTTGCGCTTGGATCTGAGACAGAAGGTATACCCAATGTCTCCTTAGAGTATTCTATGAAGATGCATTTGTCTGCTTTGGGTTCGAGCTCACTAGGTGAAAACCCTTTTCACATAAGCATTGCAGCCCGAAACATTAAAAATGACAGCTTAGGCTTCTGTCAAACCATAATTCACACGGTGTCATCTCAACAGACTTAGATGGTGCCCTATGTAAGTGAATGGATTTTTCTTTAATGCATAATCCCATAATGATAGTGGAAAAATGATAAGAGACATCATAGTACTCACTATATCCAATAGAGAACAACTACGACGTTCGGACACACCGTCACACTATGGTGTTCCAGGAGGTGTGAGGTGTGAAACAATTTCCACATTGTCTAAAATTGCATACCAAACTCGTAACTCAGATATTCATCTCCACGATCATATTGTAGACATTTTATCTTCTTGCCATGATGATCTTTAACTTCACTCTGAAACTCCTTGAACCTTTCAAACATTTCAAACTCGTGTTTCATTAAGTAAATATCCTCATATTCACTCAAATCATCAGTGAAGGTAAAGAAAATAACGATATCCACTGCGTGTTTCAACACTCATTGGACCACATACATCAACATGTATCAATTCCAATAAGCCACTAGCCCACTCCATCATACCGGAAGACGGGGTCTTAGTCATCTTTCCCAAGAGGCATGGTTCGCATGTCTCAACCGATTCGAGATCGACTGAGTCCAAAGATCCATCAACATGGAGTTTCTTCATGCGCTTTACACCAATATGACATTTGTGGCAGTGCCACAAGAATGTGGTACTATCATTATTAACTTTGTATCTTTGGTACCAATGTTATGAGCATATGTATTACTACGATCAAGATTCAATAAACCATTCCCATTGGGTGCATGACCATTGAAGGCATTATTCATGTAAACAGAATAACCATTATTCTCTAACTTAAATGAATAATCGTATTGCACTAAACACGATCCAATCATGTTCATGCTCAACGCAAACACCAAATAACATTTATTTAGGTTCATTACTAATCCCGAAGGTAGAGAAAGCGTGCGATGGTGATCACATCAACCTTGGAAACACTTCCAACACACATCGTCACCTTTCACTTAGCTAGCCTCCATTCAATCTGTAGCTTTTATTTCGAGTTGCTAACATTTAGCAACTGAACCGGTATCTTATACCCAAGTGCTACTAGGAGTACTAGCAAGGTACATATCAATAACATGTATATCAAATATACTTCTGTCGACATTGCCAGCCTTCTTATCTACCAAGTATCTAGGGTTGTTCCGCTTCAGTGACCGTTCTCCTCATAATAGAAGCACATAGTCTCGGGTGTGGGCTCAACCTTGGGTTTCTTCACCAGAGCGGCAACTGGCTTGTCATTCCTGAAGTTTTTCCCTTCTTGCCCTTGCCCTTCTTGAAACTAGTGGTTTTCACTTAACCATCAACACTTGATGCTCCTTCTTGATTTCTACCTTCGTGGTGTCAAACAACGCGAATAGCTCAGGGATCATTATCTCCATCCCTGGCATTTTATAATTCATCACGAAGCTCCAGTAGCTTGGTGGCAGTGACTTGGAGAACTGTATTAATCACTATCTTATCTGGAAGGTTAACTCCCACTCGATTCAAGTGATTGTAGCACCGAGACAATCTGAGCACATGCTCACCGATTGAGCTATTCTCTTTTATCCTACCGACAAAGAATCTTGTTGGAGATCTCATACCTCTCAACACAGGCATGAACCTGAGATCCCAATCTCAGCTCTTAGAACATCTCATATGTTCCGTGATGTTCAAAATGTTTTTGAGCCTTAATTCTAAGTCATAATGCATGACGCACTGAACTATCAAGTAGTCATCAGAAAGTGCCTGTCAATATGTTCACAACATCTACACACATCGCTTGAGGGAGTGATGCACTTAGCGGTGCATCAAGGAAATAAGCCTTCTGTGCAGCAATGAGGACAACCCTCAGATCACGGACCCAGTCCGCATTATTGCTACCATCAACTTTCAACTTACTTTTCTCTAGGACCGTACCAATAAAACAGGGGAGCTACAACGTGAGCTATCTACGACATAATTTGCAAAGATACTTTTAGACTAAGTTCATGATAATTAAGTTCATCTAATCAAATTATTAATGAACTCCCACTTAGATAGACATCTCTCTAGTCATCCAACTGACACATGATCCATGTCAACTAGCCCGTGTTCGATCATCACGTGAGACGAACTAGTCATCAATGGTGAACATCTCCATGTTGATCGTATCTTCTATACGACTCATGTTCGACCTTTCGGTCTTCTGCGTTCCGAGGCCATGTTTGTACATGCTAGGATCGTCAAGTAAACCTAAGTGTTTCGTGTGTGTAAATCTAGCTTACACCCGTTGTATGCGAACGTTAGAACCTATCACACCCGATCATCATGTGGTGCTTCGGAACAACGATCCTTAGCAACGGTGCACCGTTAGGGTCAACACCTTTCTTGAAATTTTATTGAGAGATCATCTTATTCACTACCGTCGTTCTAAGCAAATAAGATGTAAACATGATAAACATCGCATGCAATCAATATAGTGACATGATATGGCCAATATCATCTTGCTCCTTCGATCTCCATCTTCGGGGCACCATGATCATCATTGTCACCGGCATGACACCATGATATCCATCATCATGTCTTCATGAAGTTGTCTCGCCAACTATTACTTCTACTACTATGGCTAACGTTTAGCAATAAAGTAAAGTAATTACATGGCATTCTTGATTGACACGCAGGTCATACAATAAAATAAGACAACTCCTATGGCTCTTGCCGATTGTCATACTCATCGACATGCAAGTCGTGAATCCTATTACAAGAACATGATCAATCTCATACATCACAATGCATCACATCAAATCATTTGGCCATATCATATCACAAGGCACATGCTGCAAAAACAAGTTAGACGTCCTCTAATTTGTAGTTGCAAGTTTTTACGTGGCTGCTATAGGTTTCTAGCAAGAATTTTTCTTACCTACGCCAAAACCACAACGTCATATGCCAATTGCTATTTACCTTTCATAAGGACCCTTTTCATCGAATCCAATCCGACTAAGGTGGGAGAGACAGACACCCGCTAGCCACCTTATGCAACAAGTGCATGTTAGGCGGTGGAACCGGTCTCACGTAAGCGTATGTATAAAGTTGGTCTGGGTCGCTTCATCCCACAATACCGCTGAATAAAGACAAGACTAGTAGTGGTAAGAAAATTAACAAGATCGACGCCCACAACAATGTTGTGTTCTGCTCGTGCATAGATTCTACGCATAGACCTAGCTCATGATACCACTGTTGGGAGACATAGTAGTAAATCAAAAAAATTCCTACATGTCACCAAGATCTATCTATGGAGAAAGCAGCAACGAGTGGGGGAGATTGCATCTTCATACCTTTGAAGATCGCAAAGCGGAAGCATTACAAGAACGCGGTTGGTGGAGTCGTACTTGTCGTGATTTAGATCGCGGTGGACTCCGATCTTAGCGCCGAACAACGGCGCCTCCGCGTTCAACACACGTATAGCCCGGTGACGTCTCCCGCACCTTGATCCAGCAAGGAGGATGGAGAGGTTGGGGAAGAGCTCCAACAGCACCACAACGGCGTGGTGGTGGTGGAGCAACAAGGTATTCCGGCAGGGCTTTGCCTAAGCACTACGGAGGAGGAAGAAGAGAGGTAGGGCTGCGCCGTGGGGGAGAGAGATCAAATCTTGTCTCAAAACAGCCAAAACCTCAAGTATATATAGGAGGAGGGAGAGGGAGGTCTGCCTTGGCCCCTCCACCAAGGAGGAGAGGTTTGGCCGAGCTAGGGGAGGAGTCCACCTCCCACAAGGGAGGTGGATCTCCTCCTTTCAAACTCCTTTTTGCCTTATCTCTTTATCCCTATGCGCATGGGCCTTTAGCAAAGATCTTGACCAGCCCAATAAGGGCTGGCACACTTTATCTAACAGCCCATAAGGTCCTTTGGTCGTCACACCCCTCCCGGGGTCCTCCGGCACCCTCTCGGCACTCCCGGTACACTACCGATGAGCCTGAAAACTTTCCGGTGACCAAAACAGGACTTCCTATATATCAATCTTTACCTCCAGACCATTCCGGAGCTCCTCGTGACATTCGGGATCTCATCCGGGACTCTGAAAAACCTTCGGTTATCACGTATACCATTTCCCTATAACCCTAGTGTCATCGAACCTTAAGTGTGTAGACCCTACGGGTTCGGGAGACACGTAGACATGACCGAGACACCTCTCCGGTCAATAACCAACAGTAGGATATGGATACCCATGTTGGCTCCCACATGCTCCACGATGATCTCATCGGATGAACCATGATGTCGGGGATTCAATCAATCCCGTATGCAATTCCCTTTGTCTACCGGTATGATACTTGCCCGAGATTCGATCGTCGGTATCCCTATACCTTGTTCAATCTCGTTACCGGCAAGTCTCTTTACTTGTTCCACAAAACATCATCTCATGGCTAAATCCTTAGTCACATTGATCTCATTATGATGATGTCTTACCGAGTGGACCCAGAGATACCTCTCCGTCATACGGAGTGACAAATCCCAGTCTCGATTCATGCCAACCCAACAGACACTTTCGGAGATACCTATAGTGTACATTTATAGCCACCCAGTTATGTTGTGACGTTTGGCACACCCAAAGTATTCCTACGGTATCCGGGAGTTGCACAATCTCATGGTCTAAGGAAATGATACTTGACATTGGAAAAGCTTTAGCAGACGAACTACACGATCTTGTGCTATGCTTAGGATTGGGTCTTGTCCATCACATCATTCTCCTAGATGTGATCCCGTTATCAACGACATCCAATGTCCATGGTCATGAAACCGTGACCATCTATTGATCAACAAGCTAGTCAACTAGAGGCTCACTAGGGACACGTTGTGGTCTATGTATTCACACATGCATTACGGTTTCCGGTTAACACAATTATAGCATGAACAACAGACAATTATCATGAACAAGGAAATACAATAATAACCATTTTATTATTGCCTCTAGGGCATATTTCCAATAGGAGCACTGCCGGGAAATACTTGTCGGAACTCAACTTTATTCTTTTCTCTTGTCCAGTTGATGGTGTCATGGATGGTTGAGTCAGTCGGAGCACAAAAGTTCTTGGTTCCACAGGCAACCTAAGGGCAGCACACTTTGACAGGCCATCAACAACGCTGTTCTCTGCACATGGAACATGCTCCATTTGCAGACCGTCAAAATGTTCTTCCGACTTTCTGACTTCATCTACATAAGCTTCCATCAATGGACTCTGATAATCCTTGTTCACCTGCCTAACAACAAGCTAAGAATCACCCCTGCAATGAGTTTCTTAATCCCAAGGTCTAATGCGATCCTGAGACCGGCAAGCAGCCCTTCATATTCTGCAGTATTGTTCGTCGACCTCCCCTGGGGAAAGTGCATCTGAACTACATATTTGAGGTGCACTCCAGTGGGTGCGACAAGCAGCACTCCGGCACCGGTGCCTTGCAGCGAGAAAGCCCCATCAAAATACATGATCCACTCTTGGTTCGTTTCCTTGTCGGGGAGAGTTGACTCTAGAACTTCTTCATCTGGCGTTGGGGTCCATTCCGCAATGAACTCCACCAAGGCTCTACTCTGGATGGTCGAAGTGCTTTCAAACTTGAGACCAAAGCTTAACAGTTCCAGGGCCCACTCCACAATCCTGTCGGTAGAATCAGGGTTCCGCAAAATCCGTTGTAACAGGAAGCGAGTGACAACGGTGATCTCATGTGCCTGGAAGTAATGGTGCAGCTTCCTTGAGGCCATAAGGAGGCCGAAGAGCAACTTTGCATGCCAGAATATCTTGACCTAGCCCCTGCAAAAGGGAGCTGACAAAATAGACTGGGCGCTACACCATCTTCTTCTTCTGAATTGTTTCATTCAACTGCGCATATCCTACTTTGTCGGCACCAGACTCTGCCGGGGGATATTCTTGCTTGTCGCTTGGCTGTCCTGCCGTTGTTGTTGCTTCTTCATCAACTTCCCTTTCAGCCACTAATGCATCACTCGCCACTTGATTTGTTGCCACTAGATATAGCAGCAACGGCTCTTGTGGTTTTGGCACGACTAGGACTGGCAGAGAGAAGAGGTACTTCTTCAAATCCTGCAGCGCTGCCTCCGCTTCCGGAGTCCATTTCATCGGACCCGCCTTCTTTAATATTTTGAAAAATGGCAGGGCATGCTGAGCAGATTTTGAAATAAACCTACTCAGAGCGGCAACACATTCGGCAAGACGACGCACATCCTTGACACGTCCTAGCGCTTCGATTTCCTCAATTGCCTTGATCTTGTCGGGATTCACTTCAATTCCATGTTGGGATACAAAGATCCCGAGAAGCTTGTCGGATGGGACACCGAACACACACTTCTCAGGGTTGAGCTTCAAGTTGATCTTGCGCAGATTTGCAAATGTTTCTTCTAGGTCTGATATGAGCATAGCCTTGCCCTTGGTTTTGACCACTATGTCATCCATATAAGCCTCCCTATTTCTATGTAGCTGGGGATCAAAACCAATCTGGACCGCTCTTGCAAATGTAGAACCAGCAATTTTCAACCCGAAAGGCATACGCAAAAAGCAATACGTACCACATGGGGTGATAAATGCGGTCTTCTCTTCGTCTTCGTTGGCCATGAAAATATGATGATAACCTGAATAGGCGTCAAGGAAAGACAACAAGTCGCAGCCGGTGGTGGAGTCCACAATCTGGTCGATGCGCGGCAAGGGAAAATGATCTTTGGGGCAAGCTTTATTAACATCTGTGAAGTCAATGCATAGCCTCCATTTCCCATTCGCCTTGCGCACTACAACTGGATTGGCCAACCATGTTGGATGAAGTACTCCTCTGATCAAGCCAACCGCTTCTAATTTCTTGATTTCTTCTGCAATAAACTGTTGCTGCTCCAAAGCCTGCTTCCTGACCTTCTCCTTGACAGGCCGCACGTGTAGACAGACGGCAAGGTAGTGCTCAATCACCTTCCTAGGAACACCGGGGATATCAGATGGTTGCCATGCAAACACATCGACATTCACCCGTAGGAAGGCAACGAGTGCACTTTCCTATTTGTCGTCAAGTGTGGAACTTATGGTGAAAGTCCCTCCCGTAGCATCCTCCTTGGCGAGCACCTTCTTAGTCTCTAGCGGAGCTGCTTTGGACTCCTTTCTCTTGCCGGTGGAACTCTCTGGCACATCGTCAACGGGAGCGTGGCACTCCAAGGAGGTGCGCTTGCCAGAATGTGCACTAGAGGCCTTGTCGGGCTTCTTCCTCCCAGGAATTTCAGTGACAGGAGCAATTGCCTTGGCAGAAGATGCTGCAACCGCCTCCTGGTAGAGTTTCTCGGCACAGATGAGTGCATCCTTCTTGTCGGACTTGACATTGATGATGCCCATCAGCCTGGGCATCTTCAATACATTGTAGGCATAGTGCGCCGCCGCCATGAACTTGGCCAACGCTAGACAGCCAAGGATCCCATTGTAGGGCAACGGAATCTTGGCAACATCGAAAACAACCTTCTCCATCCTGAAGTTCAGATCGCTACCAAATGTTACCGGAAGCGTGATCTTTTCCTTGGGATGGCTCCTTCCCGCATTGACCCCCTAAAACGAGCCCGTTTCCTCGGGAGAGATCAAGTTCAAGCCGTCCCTACCATCAAGTAACATTTTCGTCACTTTGAGGTTGCGAATCGTTGGTGAGACCAACAAGGGCAAACACCCGATCGCAAATACGCGATCAGGGTGATCCTCAACGTCGAAAATGATAGGCGTGTTGGACCATTTCAAAGGCTTCCGGACGCCGACAGATGGCTTGGTCACATTAACCTCACATGCCCACTATTTAAGTTGGCAATGGGAACAATGCAACGAGGCACCTCCATCGACGCACATGGCGTTTATATCTCTCTAGAATTCTTGGTCGCTGGACTCGTCGTCCTCTTCAACGTCATCATCGTCCCCTTCTTGCTTGTCGCGGTCGGGAGCGGGCCGGTCCTTCTGTGGCTTGGCCTTGCCGTGGTGACCTCCTTGGCCACTGCGCTTATTGTCGGATCCCCTTCACACCATCCTGGCCCTTCTCCTTGTCTTGCCTCTCGTACTCGGCTTTTTGCTTCTCGGCAAGCTGCTCAACTTGCCGACAGTCTTGGAGATCGTGGCCTTTGGTGCGATAGATCTTGCAATACTGCTTGACGGAGCCTTCTGGCTTGTCGGCAGCCGCCAACGCCTGACAAGAAACGCACCCGACAACATCCTTGCCGGGGTCATCTGCCTTGGCCTTCTTGACGGTGACGGGGTTGCCGGATTCCCTCGACGCCAAGCACGGCCTTGCCCTTGCGCTCCTTGTTACGCCGTCGGCCCTTATTTGCCAGGTGGCGGTGTCCTCATCCTCAGAGTCGACCCCTGCGCCAGCGTCTTCACCGGGGAGCCTCCTCCCTTCTTTAGCTCGAGCACATTTATCTGCCAGAGAATAAAGCTCGGCTACATCCCTGACCTTGTTCATTGCCATCTCTTCCTACATCCAGCGGTTGCGCACGTTTTGATGGTACACACTGATAACAATGGCATGATGAACGTCTGGTATGTTATGGTGTATGCGGCTGAACCTCTAGATGTACTTGCGCAAAGTCTTGCCCTCCTTCTGAGGGATGATATGTAAATCACTTTCCGGGCCAGGATCTTGATGACCTCCGATAAAGGCGCCAAAAAACTCATGGCACAGATCTGCCCAGGAGGAAATGGATCTTCCGGCAAGTGCATCAACCACAACCTGATGTTGGGCTTAAGCACCAACAGGAAGTAGTTGGCAAGTATCTTGTCGTCGCGAGCCCCGGCAGCCTGCACCACAATGGTGTAGATGCTCAAGAACTTTGACTGGTGAGTCTTGCCATCGTACTTCTTTGGGACTTCTGGCTTGAACATGCGGGAATTGGGCCACTAAACTTGCTGCATCTCACGGGTAAACGCTAGACAACCCACCTCGTAAGGTAGGCTGACAGGATACCCTGGCGCGGGCTTGTTTACGGTGGGTCCCACGCGCTTATCAGATTGATGGCATGCTTCCCGCCACCGCTCAATTGTAGTTTGAGCGTCTTCTTTGCTTCGTTCCCGAAGAACTTGACGTCGATCGCGGCAAATCCGTGGATCGGACGACGCCGTCGAATAACCGTCATAAGCGTCGATCCGTCGAGTTGGTGACCAGCGTTGTTGCTGTGGAGGAGAGTGCACTAACATTGCACCGCCTCCGGCCTTCTCACCACTAGCGCGAGCCAGCTCGGTGGACCGAAACTTGTCAGCGAGGCTGAGGAGGCTCTGAATGGTAGCTCTCCATTTGTCGAGCTTCTCCGCAGCAGGAGGGAAGTTTAGGAGTAGCTATGCTCGCGCCATTGCTTCTTCCGACGTGGTCGGCAGCAAACGGCGCGAAGAATGCGAGGTGCTCTGACTCCTAACCGTGTTATAAGGAGCTCCGTCGCGGTCCCGCGACCGCATGCCACTCCCACTAGCATGCAGGCGTGCATGATGGTCCCTCGTATTTTGGGGGCGATGCGTAGGAGCTTTTCCATGGGGGAGTTGGGAACTACCGACGCCACGGCGCTGCTATTCGTGCGCGTCCTGGGAAGGTCACGACGTACGCGCCGGCATGGGTGCCTTGGAAGGTGTCCTTCCGTCCCCGGAGTTCACCGTACCGCCCATAGGAGGTACAACTCTGTCCTGAGACCCGGTGACATGGGGATTTCCGCCGCCATCGTGGGATCTCCGCGGCGGGCCTCGCCGCTTGCTTGGCATTGATCATCGGAGTGCCGCGCGAGCACAGGGTCCACGCTCCCTCCGCCCGCACCCACTCCGTCGCCCTCCTAGGTGGCTACGGGCGCGGCAGACGTGGAGGATTTCACCGCCGTGAAACCTTTCTTCTTGGGAGCCATGGCGATGACGATTATGATGAAGGAACTGACGCGCTAGTCACAAGATCAGGTTCACGCGAACTTTCCCCCTACCTAGCACGCCAAAGATGTCGGGGGAAACGACACCTATGGGATTGGATGGATCCCTTTACGGCGGGGGAGAAGGCTCGCACAAAGAGCAGATCAAATAGCCAGCGCACGGGAATTTACCCAGGTTCGGGCCGCAAAGATGCGTCAAACCCTACTCCTGCTTGGTTGTATTGGATGGATTCTAGCTCAGGTTCTGGGAGCGCTACCGTACATAGCTGCTACTCATGCAAAACAGGCTAGGGGAGCTCCGAAAGTCTAGTTGTCCGAAAAGGTCAAAAAGTCCTCTATCGTAACGCCCTGGGCCTCCTTTTATACTCTCGAAGGGGTCACCAATAGTGGCGTATAATACGTACATGGGGTGTATAGTGCTACAGTGTTATCATACCTAACACTGATGGTGCGAGACAAATGCATTTAATGCTCCTTCAAGCGTCCCTGACCATCTGCGAGATGGGATAGGAGCCCGTCTCATCAGCACCGCTTAGCCTCTCCATCGCTGGCGTCTCGACATAGGCCCAGGCGAGGCGACACCTGGCCTCTACACTCACGGGGGCTTGCCAGGGCTTCACCTTGTCGGGGCTTCGCCTCTGCGCTGGCAGGATGGCGGGGCCTTGCCGGGTGCACTTCTTGTTGGGGCTCCATAGGCCATCCCGGCAAGATCTTGCCGGGGTCCCAGCCTTCGGTCTGTCAACTTGAATGCCTTCTCGATGTTGTTGTATTTTGTCCTTACTTGCACCCTGGTAGGTCGTGCCGCTGGTATGGCTACGACTATCCGTGCACAAGTACGGGGTACTAAAAGGCCCATACTTTAGTACACCAACACAAAGGAATCCAAAATCAAGAATTTAAAGTTGGAGAATATGTTCTTTTGTACAATTCTCGTTTCAGATTTTTTGCAGGAAAACTTCTCTCCAAATGGGAAGGACCCTAGGTTATCAAAGAGGTTTATCGCTTTGGAGCTATTAAGATTAATAATGTTGAAGGTACCAACCCAAAGGTGGTCAATGGACAAAGAATTAAACACTATATCTTAGGTACGCCTACTAATGTTGAAAGCAATGTTATCCAAACCATGACACCGGAGGAACACATAAAGGAAACCTTATGGAACGCTCGAGAGTAGTGAAAATTAAGAGATATGTGATACGATAAGTAAACGAACTCTGAAAAATCCGCAAAAATATTTTTATTTAGTTTTGGAATATTTAAGAATTTTAGGAAGTAAAAAATAAACCGGAAGGCAACCGAGGAGGGCACGGTCCACCAGGGCGCGATTGCCATCCCTGGCTTGCCCTGGTGGAGGGTGCCCACCTCGGGGACCTTCCCGACTCTGTTTTCCTTTTGTTTGCTTGGTTTCCAAGAATAAAAATTCTCTATATGTACCCTGACAGTATTGATCACCGCATCGCGAGATTTTCCTCTGATCTTGTTTCGTGTTGTTTTCCTAGCAGATCTGAAAATACGCCGTCCCAAGATTCGGAGGGAGAGAGCTATGTGTCCAATTATGTTGCTAATCCAAAGATCTTTGGGGAGATTTACCCCTACTTGTGGACTTCAGAGGAACAAGAAGACACCGATCGGGAGGAAATAGAAGACGCTGGACCAGATGGTAGCTCCGATGAAGATGAACCTCCACTACCTCAACTTGGAGATATGCATGTGGAGTTTAGGAAGTCAAGCCTTCCTAACGGTAGGAGTATACCCATTAGTCCTTTTATCCCTTCTTGTTTTCTGCAGGAGAGCAAGGCAGCTCTATGCAAAAGGGTATTGAAACTTGAGCAAGAGAATGATGGTTTGAGGAAATAAAACTTCATCCTCAAGCGTAAATTGGCGAAGAAGAATAATGTCTCGTCACCACCACCTTCATCATCTCCACCACCAAGGGAGACTTGAGTACACGGGTATGGGCACTCCCCTTGGCTTGAGCCAAGCTTGAGGGAGGTGCCCCGGTATCGTGTCACCATCACTTTTTTACTTTTGCTTTTTATCTCGATCCTTAGCCTTTTCATGATTTAGTTGAATAAAAGTTTGGTATGATCTATTTTTGAGTGCTAGTTTCATGATCTATCTATCTATGTAATCGAGTGAGAGTTATATAATAAGGTTTAGTTTGAGCTTTTGCCCCTTTTACTTTCTTGTTGCAATCATGATAAAAGAAAATAAATGAAAAGGATCATATGCTAATCTTATGGTGAGTAATGACATCACAATAAAGAAAAGTATAAGTGGTAAAATTTATTGGAGAATGGCAAACCAAGCATTAGTCAATAATGCAATTCATGAAAGAATTAATTAGGGAAGAGAAGATTCATATGAAAATATACTATCATGGACATCTTTTATGATTCTGAGCCCCGATTAAATATTATATGCCAAAATTGTTGACGTTGAACAAGGAAGACAACGTAATGATTTATGCTTGTTAATATTCACATAGAAGTTATATTGTCATAGATCCTTCAACATGTGGTTCTTGCCCAATATCTTTGCTAGCCAAAAATTCCGCACTAAGTAGAGATACTACTTATGCATCCAAAAACCCAAAACCCAAACTCGTGTCTGAGAGTCCACCATACCTACCTATGGATTGAATAAGATCCTTTAAGGAAGTTGTAATCAGTCCATCAAGGCAATAAAATCTGCTTCTAAACGTGTTGGATCAATTAGTGTAAGAGAAAATTGAGCGTTGCACGAACTTGTGATGGCAAAGTAATAAAAGCGACGGACTACATAATAAAGTTTGCTAGCACAAGAGGCAATGCAACGTGACGTTCTTTTGCGCTAAGGGATTTGGGATACAAACTAAAAAGTGCACAACAACCTCTGCTTCCCTCTGCGAAGGGCCTATCTTTTACTTCTAAGTACTTACTTTTATGCAAGAGTCAAAGTATTCTTCCCTATTCCTTTTTATTTTTCAATTTGGCAAGCATCAAGTGGTGAGGAAAGATCTAGGCACATATGTCCAGTTGGATAAGAGTGAGCATGAGTTATTATTGTTGACATCACCCTTGAGGTGAATCCTTTGGGAGGCAAACTATAAGCCCCTATCTTGATATGTGTCCGGTTGAAACTTTTTGCTCATGGGTATGCTGTGAGTGTTGGCAATCATACAAGACTAGATGATGGTTGAGTATGTGGACTTGCCAAAAGGCTCCTACATGATACCCTTCCTAAAAATATGATGAATTGTAGTTGCAAAGTTGACTCAGAACATAGTATGTTGGTTTCCAATAAGGTTTATGCTTTATACTTCCATGTTGTGATGAAATGTTACTTGCTCATAAGAAGTTATATGGTGTTGTTATGAATACAAGTTTTATGAAAAATTTGTATGATAAATTTTGTTGCTATTATAGTAATAATCATGATGCTACTATGTCTGTATTTTGTTTTTATTGACACCTCTCTCTCTCTCAAACCATGTGGGCATGTTCTTCGATATCGGCTTTCGCTTGAGGACAATTGAGGTCTAAGCTTGGGGGAGTTGATACATTCATTTTTCATCATGTTTTCCTACTTTTTTATAATGTTTTTATGCAAAATAATGCTTTGGTGAGTAATTCTAATGCTTTTTCTCTCACAATTTGCAAGGTTTACATCAAGAGGGAGAATGCCGGCAACTGGAATTCAGCACCTGAAAAAAACACGTCAGAGATACCTATTTTGCACTTCCCCAATGAAGCTAAAAATATACGAAGATTTTTTATCCAATAAATAAAAATTACTAGAGCTGAAAACTACCGGAGGGGGGCCACTAGGTGGCCACCCTCCACCAGGGCGCGCCTGACCCCCTACCCGCTCCCTGGTGGAGGGTGCTCACCCAGGCCCACCTATGGAGCCCATCTTCTGGTATAAATTCCCAAAAAACTAGAAGAATTAGGAGGAGGACTTTCGGGACAAAGCGCCGCCGCCTCGAGGCAGAACTTGGGCAGGAGCACTTTTGCCCTCCGACGGAGCGATTCCATCGGGGGAACTTCCCTCTCGGAGGGGGAACCGAAGCCATCTTCATCACCAACAACCCTCTCATCTTGGAGAGGCCATTCTTCATCAACATCTTCAACAACACCATCTCCTCTCAAACCCTAGTTCATCTCTTGTGTTCGATCTGTGTACCGCAGCCTCAGATTGGTACCTGTGGGTAACTAGTAGTGTTGATTACCTTGTGTAGTTGATTTCTATATGGTTTATTTCGTGGAAGATCATATGTTCATATCCATTATGCTATTCAATATACCTCTAATCTTGAGCAAACATATTATTTGTGAGTAGTTACTTTCGTTCTTGAGATCATGGGAGAAGTCATGTTGTAAGTAATCATGTGAATTGTATATGTGTTCGATATTTTCATGATATGTATGTTGTGATTCCCTTAGTGGTGTCATGTGAACGTCGACTACATGACACTTCACAATCCTTGGGCCTAAGGGAATGCATTGTGGAGTAGTTATTAGATGATGGGTTGCTAGAGTGACAGAAGCTTAAACCCTAGTTTATGCGCTACTTTGTAAGGGGCTGATTTGGGTCCACATGTTTAATGTTATGGTTAGACTTTGTCTTAATACTTTTCTCGTAGTTGCGGATGCTTACGAGGGGGTTAATCATAAGTAGGTTGTTAGTTCAAGTAAGAACAACACCTTAGCACCGGTCCACCCACATATCAAATTAACAAAGTAGCGAACATGAATCAAACCAACAAGATGAAAGTGACTACATGAAATTCCCGTGTACCCTCAAGAACACTTTGCTCATCATAAGAGATACCTTTGGCCTGTCCTTTGCCACAAAAGGATTGGACTACCTTGTTGCACTTACCTATTGTTATCGTTACTTGCTCGTTACAGAATACCTTGCTATCAAAACATTTGCTACTTACAATTTCATTGCTTGTAGAAATTACCTTGTTGAAAATTGCTTATCATTTCCTTCTGCTCCTCGTTGGGTTTGACACTCTTACTTATCGAAACGACTACGATTGATACCCTATACTTGTGGGTCATTGGTGCTTCACTTATATCTTTTTAAGCATGGTGTGCTTTTACATATTTGAAGAAATGCTCTCATGTTTCACTTATATTAATCTGAGAGTTAGTAATTTTGAAGAAATTCTCTCATGCTTCACTTATATTATTTTGAGAGATGAAACTTTTATGCTCATGATCTTCACTTAAATCTGTTTGAGCTTCTCAAAAGCAATGGCAATATATGAAACTAGTCCCAAAGTGATAGGTATTCGATAGGGATATAATAAAAAAATTCATGAAGATCATTGGACAAATTAAACTTGATTCTTTGTAATAGTTTTGAGGCATGACGATAGTAATATGTGAGTCATATTAGTGAGTAATTATGCTTAGTAAGAATATTGATGTTAAGGTTTGTGATTCTGTATGCAAGCACGAAAGTCAATAGTTGTCCTACGAAATTACATCCTACTTATGGTGCATTATTCGGTGTTAGTTATCCTTAATGCTCGCTTATGTGATTGTTCATTTCTTGGTTGGATGCTTCTGAATCTATTTTCTAGCCGTCACTTGTACTAAGTAGAAATACTACTTGTGCATCCAAAATCCTTAAACCCAGTTTTGCCATATGAGTCCACCATACCTATCTATATGTGGTATTTCCATGCCGGTCCAAGCAAATTTGTATGTGCCATCTCTAATTTTCAAAATAAATTTTCCTATTTGTGTGCTCTTACCGCTCATGAAACGGTAGGGGGTGACCGACATTTTTCCATGCTATATGTGTTATTCTCAAGATGAGAGCTTATTCACTTGTCATTGCACAAGAGTACAGCGGTAATAGGGATGCCCATTCCTGAAATGAAATGAAAATAAAGAATTTTTTACTTTATGTTGTCAAATAATAAATTCCCTGTAAAGTGTTGGTATGAAAGGCAATCGTTGATTCAGCTAGCCATGGAAAGTGAAAGTATGGTGAAAAAGGAATAAACTTTATTTTCTGTTTGGGAA
Organism: Hordeum marinum; assembly: GCA_022496015.1. Lineage (NCBI taxonomy): Eukaryota > Viridiplantae > Streptophyta > Magnoliopsida > Poales > Poaceae > Hordeum > Hordeum marinum. The sequence goes on from CM039676.1 coordinate 415,600,833, forward strand.
CCGCATATGATGTATCTAGCATGGAAAGGTATTGAAAGCTCTCGGTCATTTTCGTTGACAGGAAAGGCATGCCACCAAAAATATTTTTCTCTATCAATTTAAACCTTGAGCTCTAGCACCTCTACAAATCCCTACTTCCCTCTGCGAAGGGCCTATCTATTTACTTTATGCAATTTTTTTATTTGAGTCTCCATCTTCTCTTATAAAGCACCAACTAGGGGGAACTATGATCGTACTTGAGCATTAAGTGTAGCTAAAATTTGAGTGTGTTTCGAGAATGGATCAATGATTGAGTATGATGGGCTAGGGATAACTTGCTTTAGTGTTGATATTTTGAAAGACATGGTTGCTTGTTGATATGCTTGAGTACTAAAGCTTTCATGTCAAAACTAGACTATTGCTTTGAACCATCTAAAAGTCCAAATGTCCATGCTACAAAGAAAATAATATGTGATGAACATGTTAGGCAGCATTCCACATCAAAAATTCTGTTTTTATCATTTACCTACTCGAGGACGAGTAGGAATTAAGCTTGGGGATGTTGATACGTCTCCAATGTCTCTATAATTTTTGCTTGTTCCATGCTGTTATATTATCAATCTTGGATGCTTTACAATCATTTTATAGATACTTTATATCATTTTTTGGGACTGACCTATTGACATAGTGCCAAAGTGTCAATTGAAGTTTTTGCTTGTTTTTTTACGTCGCAAAAAATCAGTACCAAATGAATCCCAAACACCATGAAACTTTTTGGAGAATTTTTTGGGCCAGAAGACACTAGATGGGCCAGAGAAGTGCCAGAGAGGAATACTGAGGTGGGGAACACCCATGAGGGCGTGCTAGAGGCCCCTAGCATGGCCTGGTGGGTGGTGCCCACCTCGGGACCCCCCTCCACCGACTATCAGCTCTATAAATTCTCAAATATTCGAAAACCACTAGAGGAGTCCACAAAACACAATTCCAGCCGCCGCAAGTTCCAGAACCTCGAGATCCAATCTAACACCATCATGGAGGGGTTCATCTTCCTCATAGGTGCCTCTCCGATGATGCGTGAGTAGTCCATCATAGACCTATGGGTCCGTAGGCAGTATCTAGATGGCTTCCTCTCTCTCTCTCTTGATTCTCAATACAATGGTCTCTTAGAGATCTATTTGATGTAATGACTTTTGCGGTGTGATTTTTTGGGATCTGTTGAATTTTGAGTTCATGATTAGTTTCTATCCATGAATATGATTTGAGTCTTCTTTGATCTCTTATTTGCATGAGTACTTATAACATCGTATTTCTTCTTCGAATCTTTAGTTTAGTTAGGCCAACTAGATCTATTTTTCTTGCCATGAGAAGAGGTGCTTTGTGATGGGTTCGATCTTGTGGTGTTCTTTCCCAGTGACAGAAGGGGCAGCAAGGCACGCATGTATCATTGCCATTAAGGATAACAAGATGGGGTATATTCCTACATGAATAGATCTTGTATACATCATGTCACCATTCTTATTGCATTACTCTATTTTCCATGAACTTAATGTTGGAAATATGTCCCAGAGGCAATAATAAATTAGTTATTATCATACCTTGTTCATGATAATCGTTTATTATCCATGCTATAATTGTATTGATCGGAGACTTAGATGCATGTGTGGATACATAGACAAAACCATGTCCCTAGTATGCCTCTAATAAACTAGCTCGTTGATCAAAGATGGTTAAGGTTTCCTAGCCATTGACATGAGATGTCATTTGATAATGGGATCACATCATTAGGAGAACGATGGGATGGACAAGACCCAAACTACAAACGTAGCATATGATCGTGTCAGTTTAATGCTACTGTTTTCTACATGTCAAGTATCTGTTCCTATGACCATGAGATCATGCAACTCACTGACACCGGAGGAGTGCCTTGTGTGTATGAAATGTCGCAACGTAACTGGGTGACTATAAAGGTACTCTACAGGTATCTCCGAGGGTGTCTGTTGGGTTGGCATGGATCAAGACTGGGATTTGTTACTCCGTGTGACGGAGAGGTATCTCAGGGCCCACTCGGTAATATAACATCACAACAAGCCTTGCAAGCAATGTGACTAAGTGTTAGTCATGGGATCTTGTATTACGGAACGAGTAAAGAGACTTGTCGGTAATGAGGTTGAACTAGGTATGGAGATACCGTCGATCGAATCTCGGGCAAGTAACATACCGAAGAACAAAGGGAACATCATACGGGATTAACTGAATCCTTGACATAGAGGTTCGACCGATAAAGATCTTCATAGAATATGTATGAACCAATATGGGCATCCAAGTCCCTCTATTGGTTATTGACCGTAGAGGTGTCTCGGTCATGTCTACATAGTTCTCGAACCTGCAGGGTCTGCACACTTAAGGTTCAGTGACGTTTCGGTAGTATAGAGTTATGTATGGTGGTGACCGAAGGTTGTTCGAAGTCCCGGATGAGATCCCGGACGTCAAGAGGAGCTCCAGAATGTTGATTGATATATAGGAAGTCCCATTTTGGTCGCCGGAAAAGTTTTGGGCTAATCGGTAATGTATCGGGAGTGCCGGTAGTGTACCGGGAGACCATCGAGAGGGGTATTTTGACCCAAGAGGCTTCATGGACTGTGGGATAGTAAATACCAGCCTTTTGTGGGCTGGTGGAAGTCCCACACAAGGCCCATGCGGCTTGGAGAAAAATCCCAAAGGGAAAAAAGGTGGAAAAAGGCCAAAAAAAGGAGGAATCCTAGTCCTACTAGGATTGGAGGAGGAGTCCTCCTCTCCTCCCCACTTTGGCCGACCCAAGGGCTGGATTTTTGGCAGCCAAGCCTCCTCCTCCTCTCCTCCTATATATACTAGAGGATTTTAGGGTTTTGGCACAGAATTTTCAGCCACGTGCTACCCGTTCCTCTAGTGCATAGTTTCTCCTCTAGATCGATTTTCTGCAGTGCTTAGGCGAAGCCCTGCCGGAATAGCTCCACCACCATCACTGCAGCGCTGTCACGCTGCCGGAGAACTCTTCTACCTCTCCGCTCCCTCTTGATGGATCAAGAAGACGGAGATCGTCATCAAGCTGTATGTGTGCTGAACGTGGAGGTGACGTCCGTTCGGCGCTAGATCGGAAGGACCGTGATCAAGATTGCGAGACGGATCGTGACGACAATGTGGGACGGATCGTGATGAGATCGCAGGACAGATCGTGATGAGTTTGCCCGACGGATCATGATGAGATCGCAGGACGGATCATGATGAGTTCGCGGGACGGATCGTGATGAGATCGCGGGATGGACCATGATGAGTTCGCGGGACGGATGGTGATTGGATCGCGGGACGGATCGTGATGAGATCGCGGGACGCTCGGTGATATGGATCGCGAAGACGTTCGACTACACCAACCGCATTTCTTAACGCTTCCCGCTTAGCGATCTACAAGGGTATGTAGATCCACTCTCCCTCTCGTAGATGCTCATCACCATGGATAGATCTTGCGTGTGCTTAGGAAATTTTTTGTTTCCCATGCAACGTTCCCCAACAGTGGCATCATTAGCTAGGTCTATGTGTAGATGAGATCTCGACTAGAACACAAAGAGTTTGTGGGCGTTGATGCTTAGATTGCTTCCTCCCTTGGTTAGATTTTGGTTCAGCGGTATTGTGAGATGAAGCGGCCCAGACCAACATTACTCGTATGCTTACGAGAGACCGGTTCCCTCGACCGCAACTTGTTGCATAGATGGCTTGCGGGTGCCAGTTTCTCTCACTTTAGTTGGATCGGATTCGACAGAGGCAGTCCTTGAGAAGGCTGAAAAGCAACTAGTGTATCACCGTTGTGGTTTTTGCGTAGATGAGAATTGTTCTTGCTAGATACCCGTAGCAGCCACGTAAAACATGCAACAACAATTAGAGGATGTCTAACTTGTTTTTGCAGGGTATGTTGTGATATGATATGGCCGATTACATGATGTGATATATGTGATGTATGAGATGATCATGTGATGTATAGATTATCACGACTTGCATGTCGATGAGTACGGCAACCGGCAGGAGCCATAGGGTTGTCTTTAATTATTGTATGACCTGCGTGTCAATCATTAAGCGCTAGGTAATGCTTTACTTTATCGCTAAACAGTAGCAATAGTAGTAGAAGCATGTTGGGCGCGACAACCCCGATGGCGACACGTTGATGGAGATCATGGTGTCATGCTGGTGACAATGGAGATCATGCCGGTGCTTTCATGATGGAGATCAAAAGCACAAGTTCATGGCCATATCATGTCACTTATGATTTGCATGTGATGTTAATCCTTTTATGCACCTTGTTTTGCTTAGGAGGATGGTAGCATTATAAGGTGATCCCTCACTTAGTTTCAAGATAAATTGTGTTCTCCCCGAGTGTGCACCGTTGCGAAAGTTCTTCATGTCGAGACACCACGTGATGATCGGGTGTGATAGACTCTACGTTCACATACAACGGGTGCAAGCCAGTGTTGCACATGCAGAACACTCGGGTTAAACTTGACGAGCCTAGCATGTACAGACATGGCCTCGAAACACAAGAGACGAAAGGTCGAACATGAGTCATATAGTAGATATGATCAACATGATGATGTTCACCATTGAAACCACCTCAACTCATGTGATAATCGGACTTGAGTTGATGAATTTGGATCATGTATCACTCAAATGACTGGAGGGATGTCAATTTGAGTGGGAGTTGTTAAGTAATATGATTAATTGAACTCATTATCATGAACATAGTCAATAGTGTATGTGCAAATTATGTTGTAGATTACTTGCTCGCGCTATAGCTTCCTTGAGTTTTTATATGTTCGTAGAGAGATAGAGTTGAAAGATGTTGGTAGCAATATTACGGACTGGGTCCATGCACTGAGGATTGTCCTCATTGCTGTGCAGAAGGCTTATGTCCTTAATGCACCGCTCGGTGCGCCAACCCCTCTAGCGTCTTTTGTAGAGGTTGTGAACATCTGACAGGCACGTTCTGATGACTACTTGATAGTTTAGTGCGTCATGCATTACGGCTTAGAATTGAGGCTCCGAAACGTTTTGAACGTCACAGAACATATGAGATGTTCTAAGAGCTCAAATTAGGATCTCAGGCTCGTGCCCATGTTGAGAGATATGAGATCTCCAACAAGATTCTTTGCCTACAAGATGAAGGAGAATAGCTCAATCGTTAAGCATGTGCTCAGATTGTCTGGGTGCTACAATCGCTTGAATCGAGTGGGAGTTGATATTCTAGACAAGATAGTGATTGATATAGTTCTCCAAGTCACTGTCACTAAGCTACTAGAACTTGGTGATGAACTATAAAACGTTAGGGATAGAAATCAAGAAGGAGCGTCAAGTATTGATGATTAGTAAAACCACTAGTTTCGAGAAGAGCAAGGTGGGAAACGTCATGGATGGCAAGTCAGTTGCTGCTCCAGTGAAGCAACCCAAAGTTGAAATCAAACCCCGAGACTAAGTGCTTCGATTATGAGGAGAGCGGTCGCTGAGGCAGAACAACCCTAGATACTTGGTAGATAAGAAGGCTGGCAACGTCAATAGAAGTATATTTGATATACGTGTTATTGATGTGTACCTTGCTAGTACTCCTAGTACCACCTGGGTATTGGATACCGGTTCGGTTGCTAAATGTTAGCGTTGGAAGACGTAGTAGTAAATCAAAAAACATTCCTACGATCACCAAGATCTATCCATGGAGAAACCAGCAAAGAGTGGGGAGAGATTGCATCTTCATACCTTTGAAGCTCGCTAAGCGGAAGTGTTACAAGAATGCGGTTGGTGGAGTCGTACTCGCAGCGATTCAGATCGCTGTGGATTCCGATCTAAGCGCCGAACAACGCTGCCTCTACGTTCAACACACATGCAGCCCGATGATGTCTCCTACGCCTTGATCCAGCAAGGAGGAAGGAGAGGTTGAGGGAGAGCTCCGGCAGCACGACGGCGTGGTGACGGTGGAGCTACGTGAACTCTGGCAGGGCTTCGCCAAGTGCTACGGAGAACGAGGAAGAGGAAGGGTAGGGCTGCGCCGAGAGAGAGAGAGAAGTTGTGTCTCAAAACAGCCCAAACCCTTGCATATATATAGGAGGAGGGAGAGGGAGGGCTGCCTTGGCCCCTCCTCCAAAGAGGAGAGGTTCGTCCGACCCTAGGGAGGAGTCCACCTCCCACAAGGGAGGTGGATCTCTTCCTTTTGAATCCTTTTCAGCCCTATCTCTTATCTCCAGCCGCATGGGCCATTCTAGAAGGTATTGGCCAGCCCAAAAAGGGCTGTCACACCTCCTGTAAGGGCCCACGAAGTCCTATGGTCGTCACACCCCTCCCGGGGGTCCTCCGGCACCCTCCCGGCACTCCCGGTACACTACCGATGAGCCCGAAAACTTTCCGGTGACCAAAACTGGACTTCCTATATATCAATCTTTACGTCCGGACCATTCCGGAGCTCCTCATGACATCCGGGATCTCATCCGGGACTCCGAACAACCTTATGTAATCACGTATACGATATCCCTATAACCCTAGCGTCATCGAACCTTAAGTGTGTAGACCCTATGGGTTCGGGAGACATGTAGACATGACCGAGACACCTCTTCGGTCAATAACCAATAGAGGGATCTGGATACCCATGTTGGCTCCCACATGCTCCATGATTATCTCATCAGATGAACCACGATGTCGGGGATTCAATCAATCCCGCATACAATTCCCTGTGTCTATCGGTATGATACTTGCCCGAGATTCGATCGTCGGTATCTCTATCCCTTGTTCAATCTCGTTACCGGCAAGTCTCTTTACTCGTTCCATAATACATCATCCCGTGACTAACTACTTAGTCACATTGAGCTCATTATGATGATGTCTTACCGAGTGGGCCTAGAGATACCTCTCCGTCACACGGAGTGACAAATCCCAGTCTCGATTCATGCCAACCCAACAGACACTTTCGGAGATACCCGTAGTGCACCTTTATAGCCACCCAGTTATGTTGTGATGTTTGGCACACCCAAAGCATTCCTACGGTATCCGGGAGTTGCACAATCTCATGGTCTATGGAAACAATACTTGACATTGAAAAGCTTTAGCAAACGAACTACACGATCTTCTGCTATGCTTAGGATTGGGTCTTGTCCATCACATCATTCTCCTAATGATGTGATCCCGTTATCAACGACATCCAATGTCCATGGTCATGAAACAGTGACCATCTATTGATCAACGAGCTAGTCAACTAGAGGCTCACTAGGGACTTGTTGTGGTCTATGTATTCACACATGTATTACGGTTTCCGGTTAACACAATTATAGCATGAACAATAGACAATTATCATGAACTAGGAAATACAATAATAACCATTTTATTATTGCCTCTAGGGCATATTTCCAACAGTTTCCCACTTGCACTAGAGTCAATAATCTAGTTACATTGTGATGAATCGTACACCCATAGCATTCTGGTGTTGATCATGTTTTGCTCGTGAGAGAGGTTTAGTTAACGGATCTGCGACATTCAGATCTATATGCACTTTACAAATATCTATATCTCCCTCCAGAATGTAATCACGGATGGAGTTGAAGCGGCGCTTGATGTGTCTTGTCTTCTTGTGAAACCTGGGCTCCTTCACAAGGGCAATAGCTCCAGTGTTGTCACAGAATAGAGTCATCGGGCCTGACACACTTGGAATTACTCCTAGGTCGGTGATGAACTCCTTCATCCAGACTCCTTCCTTTGCTGCTTCCGAAGCAGCTATGTACTCTACTTCACATGTAGATGCTGCCATGACGCTTTGGTTGCTGCTGCACCAGCTGACTGCCCCTCCGTTCAAAATATACACGTATCCGGTTTGCGACTTGGAGTCGTCCGAATCTGTGTCGAAGCTAGCATCGACGTATCCCTTTATGACGAGCTCTTCGGCACCTCCATATACGAGAAACATGTCCTTTGTCCTTTTCAGGTACTTCAGGATATTCTTGACCGCTGTCCAGTGTTCCGCTCTGGGATCACTTTGGTACCTCCCTACCAAACTTATGGCAAGGTTCACATCAGGTCTGGTACATAGCATGGCATACATAATAGAGCCTATGGCTGAAGCATAGGGGATGACACTCATCTCTTCTCTATCCTTTGTCGTTGTCGTGCATTGAGTCGTACTCAATCTCACACCTTGTAACACAGGCAAGAACCCCTTCTTGGACTGATCCATATTGAACTTCTTCAATATCTTTTCAAGGCATGTGGTTTGTGAAAGACCTATGAGGCGTCTCGGTCTATCTCTATAGATCTTAATACCTAATATGTAAGCAGCTTCTCCAAGGTCCTTCATTGAAAAACACTTATTCAAGTAGGCCTTTACACTTTCCAAGAGTTCTATATCATTTCCCATTATCAGTATGTCATCCACATATAATATGAGAAATGCTACAGAGCTCCCACTCACTTTCTTGTAAATACAGGGTTCTCCATAAACCTGTACAAATCCAAACGCTTTAATCACTTCATTAAAGCGAATGTTCCAACTCCGAGATGCTTGCACCAGCCCATAGATGGAGCGCTGGAGCTTGCATACCTTGTTAGCATCTTTAGGATCGACAAAACCTTTCGGTTGCATCATATACAGTTCTTCCTTGAGGAAGCCATTAAGGAATGCCGTTTTGACTTCCATTTGCTAGATCTCATAATCATAAAATGCGGCAATTGCTAACATGATTCGGACAGACTTCAGCATCTCTACGGGTGAGAAAGTCTCATCGTAGTTAACTCCTTGAACTTGTCGATAACCCTTAGCGACAAGCCGAGCCTTATAGACGATCACATTACCATCCGCGTCAGTCTTCTTCTTAAAAATCCATTTATTTTCAATGGCTCGCTTATCATCAGGCAAGCCCACCAAATTCCACACTTTGTTCTCATACATGGATCCTATCTCGGATTTCATGGCTTCAAGCCATTTGTTGGAATCCGAGCCCGCCATCGCTTCTTCATAGTTCGAAGGTTCACCGTTGTCTAACAACATGATCTCTAGGACAGAATTGTCGTACCACTCTGGTGTGAAACGTGTCCTAGTGGACCTTCAACGTTCAATAGTAACTTGATCTGAAGTTTCATGATCATCATCATTAACTTCCTCTCCAGCCGGTGTAGGCTCCACAGAAACAACTTCTTGTGCTGTGCTACTCTCCGGTTCGAGTGGAGGTACAATTACCTCATCAAGTTCTATTTTCCTCCCACTTACTTCTTTCGAGACTTATGTTTCATTAAGTAAACATACCCATATCTACTCAAGTCATCGGTGAGGGTGAGAACATAATGGTAGCCACCATGAGCCTCGACACTCATTGGACCGCATACATCGGTATGCATTATTTCCAACAAGTCAGTTGCTCGCTCCATCGTTTCGGAGAACATAGTCTTGGTCATCTTGCCCATGAGGCATGGTTCGCACGTGTCAAATGATTCGAAATCAAGAGACTCCAAAAGTCCATCAGTATGGAGCTTCTTCATGCGTTTGACACCAATATGACCAAGGCGGCAGTTCCACATGTAAGTGGGACTATTGTTATCAACCTTACACTTTTTGGTACTCACACTATGGACATGTGTAACATCACATTCGAGATTCATCAAAAATAAACCATTGACCAGCGGAGCATGACCATAAAACATTTCTCTGATATAAATAGAACAACCATTATTCTCAGATTTAAATGAGTAGCCATCTCGCATCAAGCGAGATCCAGATACAATGTTCATGCTCAAATCTGGTACTAAATAACAATTATTAAGATTGAACACTAATCCCGAAGGTAGATGTAGAGGTAGCGTGCCGACGGCGATCACATCGACCTTGGAACCATTCCCGACGCGCATCGTCACCTCGTCCTTTGCCAGCCTTCGCTTATTCCGCAGCTCCTGCTTGGAGTTACAAATGTGAGCAACCTCACCGGTATCAAATACCCAGGAGATACTACGAGCGCTGGTTAGGTACACATCAATAACAAGTATATCACATATACCTTTAATGTTTCCGTCCTTCTTATCTGCTAAGTACTTGGGGCAGTTCCGTTTCTAGTGGCCGATACCCTTGCAATAAAAACACTCAGTCTCACACTTGAGTCCATGCTTGTTCTTCTTCTTCCCGGCAACTTGCTTACCGTGCGCAGCAACAGCTTTGTCGTCCTTCTTGAAGTTCTTCTTACCCTTGCCTTTCTTGAAACTAGTGGTCTTATTCACCATCAACACTTGATGCTCCTTTTTGATCTCGACCTCCGCTGATTTCAGCATCGAGTACAACTCAGGAATGGACTTCTCCATCCCTTGCATGTTGTAGTTCATCACAAAGCTCTTGTAGCTAGGTGGAAGCGACTGGAGGATTCTGTCAATGACTGAGTCATCTGGGAGATTAACTCCCAACTGAGTAAAGCGGTTGTGTAGCCCAAACATCTTGAGGATGTGCTCACTGACAGAACTATTCTCCTCCATCTTACAGCTGAAGGACTTGTCGGAGACATCATATCTCTCAACCCAGGCATGAGCTTGGAAAACCAGTTTCAGCTCTTGGAACATCTCATATGCTCCGTGTTGCTCAAAACGCTTTTGGAGCCCCGGTTCTAAACTATAAAGCATGCCACACTGAACAAGGGAGTAATCATCGCAGCGAGAATGCCAAGCGTTCGCAACATCTTGCTCTGCTGGGAGAAGGGTGGGTCACCTAGTGGTGCATCAAGGACATATAATTTCTTGGAAGCTATGAGGATGGTCCTCAAGCCACGGACCCAGTCCGCATAGTTGCTTCCATCATATTTTAGCTTGGTTTTCTCTAGGAACGCGTTGAAGTTTAGGGTGATATTCGCGTTGGCCATTGGATCTACAATATAGATTGTAAAGGCAATTTTAGACTAAGTTCATGATAATTAAGTTCACATAATCAAATTATTTAATGAACTCCCACTTAGATAGATTCTCTCTAGTCATCCAAGTGACACATGATCCATGTCAACTAGCCTGTGTCCGATCATCACGTGAGACGGACTAGTCATCCATGGTGAACATCTCCATGTTGATCGTATCTTCTATACGACTCATGTTCGACCTTTCGGTCTTCCGTGTTCCGAGGCCATGTCTGTAAATGCTAGGCTCGTCAAGTCAAACTAAGTGGATCGCGTGTGTAAATCTGGCTTACACCCGTTGTATGCGAACGTTAGAACCTATCACACCCGATCATCACGTGGTGCTTCGGAATGACGATCCTTAGCAATGGTGCACAGTTAGGGTGAACACTTCTCTTGAAATTTTATTGAGAGATCATCTTATTTACTACCGTTGTTCTAAGCAAATAAGATGTAAACATGATAAACATCACATGCAATCAATATAGTGACATGATATGGCCAATATCATCTTGCTCCTTTGATCTCTATCTCCGGGGCACCATGATCATCACTGTCACCGGCACAACACCATGATATCCATCATCATGATCTCCATCATCATGATCTCCATCATTGTGTCTTCATGAAGTTGTCTCTCCAACTATTACTTCTACTACTATGGCTAACGTTTAGCAATAAAGTAAAGTAATTACATGGCGTTTATGATTGACACGCAGGTCATACAATAAAAAAAGACAACTCCTATGGCTCCTGCCGGTTGTCATACTCATCGACATGCAAGTCGTGAATCCTATTACAAGAACATGATCAATCTCATACATCACAATGCATCACATCAAATCATTTGGCCATATCATATCACAAGGCACATGCTGCAAAAACAAGTTAGACGTCCTCTAATTTGCAGTTGTAAGTTTTTACGTGGCTGCTATAGGTTTCTAGCAAGAACATTTCTTACCTAAGCCAAAACCACAACGTGATATGCCAATAGCTATTTACCTTTCATAAGGACCCTTTTCATCGAATCCAATCCGACTAAGGTGGGACAGACAGACACCCGCTAGCCACCTTATGCAACAAGTGCATGTTAGGCGGTGGAACCGGTCTCACGTAAGCATACGTGTAAAGTTGGTATGGGTCGCTTCATCCCACAATACCGCTGAATAAATACAAGACTAGTAGTGGTAAGCAAATTAACAAGATCGACGCCCACAACAACTTTGTGTTCTACTCGTGCATAGATTCTACGCATAGACCTAGCTCATGATGCCACTGTTGGAAGACGTAGTAGTAAATCAAAAAAAAAATCCTATGATCACCAAGATCTATCCATGGAGAAACCAGCAATGAGTGGGGAGAGATTCCATCCTCATACCTTTGAAGATCGCTAAGCGGAAGCGTTACAAGAACGCGGTTGGTGGAGTCGTACTCGCAGCGATTTAGATCACGGTGGATTCCGATCTCAGCGCCGAACAACCGCGCCTCCGTGTTCAACACACATGCAGCCCGATGATGTCTCCTACGCCTTGATCTAGCAAGGAGGAAGGAGAGGTTGAGGGAGAGCTCCGGAAGCACGGCGACGTGGTGACGGTGGAGCTACGTGAACTCCGGCAGGGCTTCGCCAAGCGCTACGGAGAACGAGGAAGAGGAAGGGTAGGGCTGCGCCAAGAGAGAGAGAGGTTGTGTCTCAAAACATCCCAAACCCTTGCTTATATATAGGAGGAGGGAGAGGGAGGGCTGCCTTGGCCCCTCCTCCAAAGAGGAGAGGTTCGGCCGACCCTAGGGAGGAGTCCACCTCCCACAAGGGAGGTGGATCTCTTCCTTTTGAATCCTTTTCAGCCCTATCTCTTATCTCTAGCCGCATGGGTCTTTCTAGAAGGTCTTGGCCAGGCCAAAAAGGGCTGGCACACCTCCTCTAAGGGCCCACGAAGTCCTATGGTCATCACACCCCTCCCAGGGGTCCTCCGGCACCCTCCCGGCACTCCCGGTACACTACCGATGAGCCCAAAAACTTTCCGATGACCAAAACTGGACTTCCTATATATCAATATTTACCTCCGGACCATTCCGGAGCTCCTCGTGATGTCCGAGATCTCATACGGGACTCCGAACAACCTTCGGTAATCACGTATACCATATCCCTGTAACCCTAGCGTCATCGAACCTTAAGTGTGTAGACCCTACGGGTTCGGGAGACATGTAGACATGACCGAGACACCTCTCTGGTCAATAACCAATAGTGGTATCTAGATACCCATGTTGGCTCCCACATGCTCCATGATGATCTCATCGGATGAACCACGATGTCGGAGATTCAATCAATCCCGTATACAATTCCCTTTGTCTATCGGTATGATACTTGCCCGAGATTTGATCGTCGGTATCTCTATACCTTGTTCAATCTCGTTATCGGCAAGTCTCTTTACTCGTTCCGTAATACATCATCCCGTGATTAACTACTTAGTCACATTGAGCTCATTATGATGATGTCTTACCGAGTGGGCCCAGAGATACCTCTCCGTCACACGGAGTGACAAATCCCAGTCTCGATTCGTGCCAACCCAACATACACTTTTGGAGATACCCGTAGTGCACCTTTATAGCCACCCAGTTACGTTGTGACGTTTGGCACACCCAAAGCATTCCTACGGTATCCGGGAGTTGCACAATCTCATGGTCTAAGGAAACAATACTTGACATTGAAAAGCTTTAGCAAACGAACTACACGATCTTCTGCTATGCTTAGGATTGGGTCTTGTCCATCACATCATTCTCCTAATGATGTGATCCCGTTATCAATGACATCCAATGTCCATGGTCATGAAACTGTGACCATCTATTGAGCAACGAGCTAGTCAACTAGAGGCTCACTAGGGACATGTTGTGGTCTATGTATTCACACATGTATTACGGTTTTCGGTTAACACAATTATAGCATGAACAATAGACAATTATCATGAACTAGGAAATAAAAAAATAACCATTTTATTATTGCCTCTAGGGCATATTTCCAACAGTTAGTAACTCAAAATAAAAGCTATGGAATAAACGGAGAACTAGCTAAGGGTGAGGTGACGATGTGTGTTGGAAGTGTTTCCAAGGTTGATGTGATCGACATCGCACGCTCTCTCTACCTTCGGGATTAGTAACAAACCTAAATAAGTGTTATTTGGTGTTTTGCGTTGAGCATGAACGTGAATAGATCGTGTTTATTGCAACACGGTTATTCATTTAAGTTAGAGAATAATGGTTATTCTGTTTACATGAATAATACCTTCAATGATCATGCACCCAGTGAGAATGGTTTGTTGAATCTTGATCGTAGTAATACACATGTTCATAACATTGATGCCAAAAGATGCAAAGTTAATAATGGTAGTACCACATACTTGTGGCACTGCCGCTAAATGTCATATTGGTATAAAACGCATGAAGAAACTCCATGTTGATGGATCTTTGGACTCTTTCGATTTCGAATCGATTGAGACATGCGAACCATGCCTCTTGGTCAAAGATGACTAATGACCCTGTTTTCTGGTTTGACGGAGCGGGCAAGTGATTTATTGGAAATGATACATGTTGATGTATGCAATCCAATGAGTCTGGTAGCATGCGGTGGATATCGTTATTTTCTTACCTTCACTTATGATTTGGGTAGATATAGTGTATGTTTAGTTAATGAAACACAAGTCTGAATCGTTTGAAAAGTTCAAGCAAATTCAGAGTGAAGTTTAAGATCATCATGACAAGAAGATTAAAATATCTGCGATATGATCGTGGAGGTGAATATCTGAGTTACGAGTTTGGCATACAACTTTAGACAATGTGAAAGTTGTTTCACAACACACGCCACCTGGAACACCATAGTGTGATGGTATGTCCGAATGTCCTAGTCGTTCTCTATTGGATATGGTGCATGTTATGATGTCTCTTATCATTTTGCTACTATAATTTTGGGGTTGTGCATTAGAGACAACTACATTCACCTTAAATAGGGCACCATCTAAATCTATTGAGATGACACCGTGTGAATTATGGTTTGATAGAAACCTAAGCTGTCATTTCTTAATGTTTGGGGTTGCGACGCTTGTGTGGAAAATGTTTTCACATAATGAGCTCGAACCCAAAGCGGACAAATGCATCTTCGTAGAATACCCTAAGAATAGTTGGGTGAACCTTCTATCTCAGATCCAAGCATAAAGTGTTTGTTGCTAAAATGGGTCCTTTCCCGAGAAAAAGTTTCTCTCGAAAGAATTGAGTGGGAGGAACATAGAACTTGATGAGGTTGTTGAACCTTTGTTTCAACCAGAGAGTAGCGCAGTGCAGAAAGATGTTTCTATGGAACCTACGTTAGTTGAAGAGGAAGTAAATGATGATGATCATGAAGCTTCGGATCAAGTTACTATCGAACCTGGTAGGTCGACAAGGATGTGTACTGCTCGTGAGTGGTACGACAACCCTGTCTTGGAGGTCATGTTGTTGGACAACAATGAACCTACGAGCTGTGGAGAAGCGATGATGGGCCCGGATTCTGACAAATGGTTAGAGACCATGAAATCCGAGAAAGGTTCCATATATGAAAACCAAGTATAGACTTTGGTAGACTTGCTCATTGGACGACAGGTCGTTGAGTACAAATGGATCTTTAAAATGAAGACAAACGCTGATGGTGAATGTCACCACTTATAAAGCTCGACTTGTCACAAAGAAGTTTCCGGCAAGTTCAAGGAGTTGACTGCGATGAGACTTTTTCTTGTAGCGATGCTAAAGTTTGTTAGAATTATGTTAGCAGTTGTTGTATTTTTCAATTATGAAATCTGGCAGATGGATGTCAAAACATCGTTTCCTTTCTTGAGGAAAGGTTGTATGTGATACAACCAGAAGGTTTTGTCAGTCCTAAGGATGCTAAAAGGTGTGCAAGCTTCAGTGATCCTTCTATGAACTGAAGCAAGCATCTCGGAGTTGGAATATACACTTTGATGAGGTGATTAAAGTTTTTGAGTCTATACAAAGTTTACGAGAAACTTGTATTTACAATAAAGTGAGTGGGAGCACTATACAGTTTCTAATAAGCATATGTGGTTGACATATTGTTGATCGGAAATGATATAGAATTTCTGGAAAGCATAAAGGGTTGTTTGAAAAGAGTTTTTCAAAGGAAGACCTGGATAAAGCTACCTAATTGTTGAGCATCAAGATCTATAGAGATAGATCGAGATACTTGATGAGACTTTCAATGAGTACATACCTTGACAAGATTTTGAAAGAGTTCAAAATGGATCAGTCAGAGAAAGAGTTCTCGCCTGATTTGTAAGGTATAAAGTTGAGTAAGACTCAATGCCCAGTGACTGCAAAAGATAGAGAAAAGATGAGTGTCATCCCTTATGCTTCAGCCATAGGCTCTATCATGTATGCAATGTTGTGCACAAGACCCAATGTCAGACTTGCCATAAGTATGGCCGGAAGGTTTCAAAGTGATCCTGGAATGGAGCACTGGACAGTGGTCAAGATTATCCTTAGTAGCTAAAAGACTAAGGAGATGTTTCTCGATTATGGAGGTGATAAAGAGTTCGTCGTAAAGATTCACGTCGATGCAAGCTTTAACACCAATCCGGATGACTCGTAGTAGCAATATGGATACGTATAGTGGAGCAGCCATTTGGAATAGTTCCAAGTGGAGTGTGGTAGCAGTGTTTACGGTTTGACATAGAAATTTGCAAAGTACACATGGATCTGAATGTCGCAGACCCGTTGACTATAAGGCTCTCACATGCAAAGCATGATCGAGTCCCAGAACTCATTGGGTGTTAGATTCATAACAATGCAAATCACATGGTGATGTGAACTAGATTATTTAATCTAGTGCAAGTGGGAGACTTTGGAAATATGCCCTAGAGGCAATAATAAATTAGTTATTATCATATTTCCTTGTTCATGATAATCGTTTATTATCCATGCTATAATTGTATTGATTGGAGACTTAGATGCATGCGTGGATACATAGACAAAACCATGTCCCTAGTATGCCTCTAATAGATTAGCTCATTGATCAAAGATGGTTAAGGTTTCCTATCCATTGACATGAGATGTCATTTGATAATGGGATCACATCATTAGGAGAATAATGGGATGGACAAGACCCAAACTACAAACGTAGCATATGATCGTGTCAGTTTAATGCTACTATTTTCTGCATGTCAAGTATCTGTTCCTATGACCATGAGATCATGCAACTCACTGACACCGGAGGAGTGCCTTGTGTGTATGAAACGTTGCAACGTAACTGGATGACTATAAAGGTACTCTACAGGTATCTCCGAGGGTGTCTGTTGGGTTGGCATGGATCAAGACTGGGATTTGTTACTCCGTGTGACGGAGAGGTATCTCAGGGCCCACTCGGTAATACAACATCACAACAAGCCTTGCAAGCAATGTGACTAAGTGTTAGTCACGGGATCTTGTATTACGGAACGAGTAAAGAGACTTGCCGATAACGAGGTTGAACTAGGTATGGAGATACCGACGATCGAATCTCGGGCAAGTAACATACCGAAGAACAAAGGGAACATCATACGGGATTAACTGAATCCTTGACATAGAGGTTCGACCGATAAAGATCTTCGTAGAATATGTCGGAACCAATATGGGCATCTAGGTCCCTCTATTGGTTATTGACCATAGAGGTGTCTCGGTCATGTCTACATAGTTCTCGAACCCGCAGGGTCTGCACACTTCAGGTTCGATGACGTTTTGGTAGTATAGAGTTATGTATGGTGGTGACCGAAGGTTGTTCGTAGTCCCGGATGAGATCTCGGACATCACAAGGAGCTCCGGAATGGTCCGGAGGTAAAGATTTATATATAGGAAGCCCCATTTTGGTCGCCGGAAAAGTTTCGGGCTAATCGGTAATGTACCGGGAGTGCCGGTAGTGTACCGAGAGACCATCGGGAGGGGTATTTCGACCCAAGAGGTTTCATGGAATGTGGGATAGTAAATACCAGCCTTTTGTGGGCTGGTGGAAGTTCCACACAAGGCCCATGCGGGAATCCTAGTCCTACTAGGATTGGAGGAGGAGTCCTCCTCTCCTCCCCACTTTGGCCGACCCAAGGGCTGGCTTTTTGGCAGCCAAGCCTCCTCCTCCTCTCCTCCTATATGTACTAGAGGATTTTAGGGTTTTGGCACAAAATTTTCAGCCACGTGCTACTCGTTCCTCTAGTGCATAGTTTCTCCTCTAGATCGGTTTTTTGCAGTGCTTAGGCGAAGCCCTGCCGGAATAGCTCCACCACCATCGCTGCAGCGCCGTCACGCTGCCGGAGAACTCTTCTACCTCTCCGCTCCCTCTTGCTGGATCAAGAAGGCGGAGATTGTCATCAAGCTGTACGTGTGCTGAATGCGGAGGTGTCGTTCGTTCGGCGCTAGGTCAGAAGGACCATGATCAAGATTGTGAGACGGATCGTGACGAGATCGCGGGACGGATCGTGATGAGATCGCGGGACGGATCGTGATGAGTTCGCGGGATGGATCGTGATGAGTTCGCGGGACGGATCGTGATGAGATCGCGGGACGGATCATGATGAGTTCACGGGACGGATTGTGATTGGATCGCGGGACGGATCGTGATGAGATCGCGGGACGCTCGTCGATTTGGATCGTGAAGACGTTCGACTACACCAACCGCATTTCTTAACGCTTCCCGCTTAGCGATCTACAAGGGTATGTAGATCCACTCTCCCTCTCGTAGATGCTCATCACCATGGATAGATCTTGCGTGTGCGTAGGAAATTTTTTGTTTCCCATGCAACGTTCCCCAAGACTTATGATTGGAACTCTAGCAAGCATCCTCAACTACTAAAGATCATTAAGGTAAAACCCAACCATAGCATTATAAGGTATTAAGTCCTCTTTAGTCCAATATGCAACAACCCACCTACTCGGGTTTATGCTTCTGTCACTCAAGCAACCCATCATAGGCAAATCATGAACACATTGCAACACCCTACAGCGAGGATCCCTCATGCTTGTGTGACACGGAGAGCACCATAGGACAGAACCAATAATAAAACATGTAACTCAAACCAATCATGATCATCAATCAACCAATAGGACAACAAAAATCTACTTAGACATCATAGGATGGCAACACATCATTGGATAATAATATGAAGCATAAAGCACCATGTTCAAGTAGAGAGTATAGCGGGTTGCGGAGAGTGGAGCGCTATATATAGATGGGGGAAGGTGATGGAGGTGTTGGTGAATATGACGGAGTTGTTGGAGTAGATCTCCGTCACGATGATGGCCTCGACGGCGTTCCGGTGCCACCGGGAGAGAGGGGGAGAGAGCCCCCTCCTTCTTCTTATTCCTTGACCTTCCCCCTAGATGGGAGAAGGGTTTCCCCTCTAGTCCATGGCCTCCATGGCGGCGGAGGGGTGAGATCCCCTCCGAGATTGGATCTCAATCTCTCGCTGTTTCATTTTATTTCAGTGCTCCCAGATTCGGCCTTTCACCATTTCTTAAATATCCAGAGAACCGTAACTCCGATCGGGCTGAAATTTGGCGGTGATTTTTATTATAAAAATATGTTCTTGTGGCAAAAGGACAGCTCCAACTGACCTAAGGGGTGGCCACAAACCTGCCAGGCGCGGCCAGGGGGTGGGTCATGCCTAGCAGGCTTGTGACCTCCTCGGGCATCGTCTCACATTGATTCTTTTCCCCAAAAATCACATATATTCCAAAAAAATCTCCGTAAGTTTTTATCACGTTTGGACTTCGTTTTTTATGGATTTATTGCGAAACCTAAAACATGCAACAAATAGGAACTGGCACTGGGCACTGAATCAATACGTTAGTCCCAAAAATAGTATAAAAAGTTGCAAAAAAGTATATGAAAGTTGTAGAATACTGGCTTGAAACAATCAAAAAACATAGATACGACGGAGATGTATCAGCATCCCCAAGCTTAATACCTACTCGTCCTCGAGTAGGTAAATGATAAAAAGATAATTTTTGATGTGGAATGCTACCTAGCATAATCTTATTCATATAATCTAATCAAGGCATGAATATTAAGACACGAGTGATTGAAAGCAATAGTCTGTCATTTGACATTATGACAACAATACTTCAGGCATACTAATAAAGCAATTGTATCTCTTCAAAATATAATGGCAATATAAAGTTATCCCTACAATATCATATGGTCTGGCTATGCTCCATCTTCCCCACACAAAGTATTTATATCGTGCACAACCCCGATGACAAGTCAAGCAATTGTTTCACACCTTTTATTTTCTCAAACCTTTTCAACTCTCACGCAATACATGAGTGTGAAACATGTATATAGCACTATAGGTGGAATAGAATATGGTGGAGGTTGTCAAGGAAAAAGGAGAAGATAGTCTCACATCAACTAGGCGTATCAACGGGCTATGGAGATGCCCATTAATAGATATCAATCTGAGTGAGTAGGGATTGCCATGCAACGAATGCACTAGAGCTATAAGTGTATGAAAGCTCAAAAATAAACTAAGTGGACGTGCATCATGATGAAAAATTTCACTAGTCATATGAAAGTCACAAAATAGGAGACTCTCTATTATGAAGATCATGGTGCTACTTTGAAGCACAAGTGTGGAAAAAGATAATAGCAATGTCCCTTCTCTCTTTTATCTCATCTTTTTTTAAATATATTTTTGGTGGGCATTTAAGGCCTCTTTTATTCATCATTTTTTAATTGGGCTTCGCTGCCCTCTTTTATTTTTCATAAAGTACAGAATCTCATCCCCACTTGTGAGGGAATCATAGCTTCCATAATCCTTTCCTCACATGGGACATGCTCTAATAAGGATAATCATCACACTTTTATTTACTTACAACTCAAAAGAAAATTACAACTCGATACCTAGAACAAAATATGACTCTATATGAATGCCTCCGGCGGTGTACCGAGATATGCAGTTATCTAGCATAGCAAATGACATCAAAAAACGGACAAGCCATGAAAACATCATGCTAGCTATCTTACGATCATGCAAAGCAATATGAAAATGATGGTGTGTGTCATAATAAACAGAACGGTGGAATTCGCATGGCAATATATCTCGGGATGGCTATGCAAATTCCATAATAGGTAGGTATGGTGTCTGTTTTGAGGGAGGGTATATGGTGGGTTTGCACCGACGAAAGTTGCACGGTACTAGAAGGGTTAGCAAGGTTGGAAGGGTGAGAATGCGTATAATCCATGGACTCACATTAGTCATAAAGAACTCACATACTTTTTGCAAAAGTCTATTAGTCATCAAAGCAAGGTATTAGACGCATGACCCTAGGGGAGAGGTTGGTAGGAGTTAACCATCGCGCGCTCCCGACCCTCACACAAAGGTTGACAACCAATAAACAAATCATGCTCCGACTTCCTTACATAATGGTTCACCATACGTGCATGCTACGGGAATCACAAACCTTTACACAAGTATTTCTACCAATCCACAATTACTCACTAGCATGACTCTAATATCACCATATTTATATCACAAAACTATTGCAAGGAATCAAACACATCATATGAAGTGATCTACAAGTTTTATGTAGGATTTTATGACTAACCATGTGAATGACCAACTCCTGTTAACTCTCTAAATAGATATAAGTGAAGCATGAGAGTTTAATTCTTTCTATAAAATATATGACCATTCTCTAACAAATATAAGTGAAACAAAAGAGCATTCTACAAATGGTGGTTTTCTATGTGTGAGAAACAGGCAATCAAAACTTCAAATGATATAAGTGAAGCACATGAAGCATTCTATAAAGCCATACCCAAAAAATATAAGTGAGGTGCAAAGAGCCTTCTATAAATCAACCAAGGACTTTCTCATACCAGCATGGTGCATTATTAAAATAAAAATAAAAATCACACGACGCTCCAAGATTTGCGCATATCATGTGACGAATAAAAATATAGCTCCAAGTAAAATTACCGATAGTTGTTAGAAAAAAGAGGGGATGCCTTCCGGGGCATCCCCAAGCTTAGTTTCTTGGGAGTCCTTGAATATTATCTTGGGGTGCCTCGGGCATCCCCAAGATTAGTCTCTTTCCACTCCTTATTCCTTCATCCATCGTGATCTCACCCAAAACTTGAAAACTTCAATCACACAAAACTTAACAAAACCCCCGTGACATACGTTAGTATAATAAAACAAATCACCACTTTAGGTAATGTTTCCAACCAATTCACATTTTGTTCTTGCATTTTAGCTATTGTAATATAACTTTTCGATGGCTTATACCACCGATACAATCGATAGTTTCATCAAAATGAGCAAAACAATGCATAAAAAAAACAATATGTCTTAAACAGGACATACTGTAGCAATCTGAACATTCACCATACTTATGTAACTCTAAAAATTCTTAAAAAATAGGACAAAATAACGGAATTGCATAGCAGTACTGTGTAAAAATTTCAGAAACTTTGACTTTCCAGTAAAAAATGTAAATTCACGCACTACAGCCAAAGTTTCTGTTTTTGCACTGCACACACCAAACAAGCAATCTAATCATCCTAAAGGCAAATCTTGGCACATTATTTTTATAATACAATGGATTTGTACAAGGGGGTAATTATTTTTGTTGAAAAGTTTCTGTAATCAAGATTCACAAAGTTTCCATGGGCATGAACAAAGTTCAAGGCTAGCCCCCACTTCAACGATGCTCGTCTTTCTCACTTTCACTTTTCTTTTTGAATTTTTTTATGTTCCCCACTTTTTTTGTTTTTAAACTATATAAAAGCACACAACAGAATAAAATGACTCTCTAAAATTTCCGGGTTGTCTCCCTGGTAGCGCTTTCTTTAAAGCCATTAAGCTAGGCATATAGTGCTCAAGTAATGGATCCACCCGGATCCCAAGGTATATCAAAGTCAATTTTAATTAACAATGATTTGTAATTTAGTAGTGAGCACAAAGTAACACATATCATGCAACAACGAAGTCTAACTCTCTTCCTATGCATTGGCATGTCATACAAGAACAATTCATTCACACCAAGTAAAGGCCAATGCATAGCATATGTAGTTTCTTGCAATTTTATTGTATCAGAAACATAGAGAGGTGAAGATGTAGTTCCTCTCTAATAATAATTGCAAGTAGGAGCAGCAAGAGCATGCATATTATATTCATTAAAATCATCATGTGCAATAGGAAAACGCAACCCATCAATATAATCCTTAATAAGTGAAAACTTCTCCGATATAGTGTAGTTAGGGGAATTCAAAAAGATAATAGGACTATCATGTGTGGGTGCAATAGCAACAATTTCATGCTTAACATAAGGAACTATAGCAAGTTCATCTTCATAAGCATAATTCATATTGGCATCATGACCACAAGAATAGCAAGCATCAAGTTCATCAAAAAGGGATATTTCAAAAGAATCCAAGGGATCATAGCAATCAACATAACATTCATCCTTCGGTAAGCACGAAGGAAAATTAAACAATGTATGCGTTATAGAGTTACTGTCATTATAAGGTGGGCACGGGTAGCTAATCCGCTCTTCCTCCTTTTGTTCTTCGCTCTCCTCCTCATCTTTTTCATCTAATGAGCTCACGGTTTCATCAATTTCTTCTTCCATAGATTCCTATAAAATTTTAGTCTCTTCCAAGGCAGTGGTCATTCTTCCAATAAATTTTTTAACATAATCATTAGAAGCATAGTTTTCATAGCAATATTTAAGTATGGCAAAAATTTCAGAATTGTAAAGAGTAGCATCATACTTTTCAATGAAAAAAGCAATTTCATAGGCACCCTTAAAAGCAACAAATTCTTAAATTTGTTCAACATCATTATAGCAATAGGCCTCCTTGTCATAAGAGGATAATATTTCATTATCATTAAACACACATTGGTAGGGAAGGTGTTTTTTAGCTTCTTTAGAACAACAAGTAAATTCATTAATTTCACATACATTCCAAGCATAGCAACACAAAGTATTAATTTGATGCCACAAGAGTTTCCCTTTTTAAGATATGCGGTGTCGCACATAATGAGCATGCTTGTTTAATGATTTTCCCTCAACTAAGCTAGTTGGGTTTTCAGCACGAGCACAAGTGGATCGAAGATGACCCAAGTAATATTCTTCGGTGGTACGGAACACTAGTGGTTCCTCAACTTTTGGAGCAGCAAGTACATCTAAGTTTTTTGGTATTTTGCATTTCCTACCCATATCTAAAGATAGAAAACAACTATAATAGAAAATAAAAATTACTTAGTGATAAAGCAAACAAGCACACATGAGAATATTCACCCCACGCTATTGCTCCCCGGCAACGGCGCCAGAAAAAGGTCTTGATAACCCGCAAGTATATGGGATCAATTGTAGCCTTTCTCGATAAGTAAGAGTGTCAAACCCAATGAGGAGCTAAAGGTAGAACACATATTCCCTCAAGTTCTATCGACCACCGATACAACTCTACGCACGCTTAACGTTTGCTTTACCTAGAACAAGTATGAAACAAGAAGTACTTTGTAGGTGTAACGGGCTAGGTTTGCAAGATAATAAAGAGCACATAAATAAAAGCTAAGGGCTGATAAGATAAAGTAACAATTAAGTTAGTTTAACGAGTCTGGAAAAGTGGTGGTAAGAGTTGCGGAATTGTCCCTAGGTAGTCGATAACTAGACCGACCATCATTATTGCAATTTTATATGAGGGAGAGGCATAGGATAACATACTTTCTATACTTGAATCATATGCACTTATGATTGGAACTCTAGCAAGCATCTGCAACTACTAAAGATCATTAAGGTAAAACCCAACCATAGCATTATAAGGTATTAAGTCCTCTTTAGTCCCATATGCAACAACCCGCCTACTCGGGTTTATGCTTCTGTCACTCAAGCAACCAACCATAGGCAAATCATGAACACATTGAAACACCCTACAGCAAGGATCCATCACGCTTGCACGACACGGAGAGCACCATAGGACAGCACCAATAATAAAACATGCAACTCAAACCAATCAACCAATAGGACAAAAAATCTACTTAGACATCATAGGATGGCAACAAATCATTGGATAATAATATGAAGCATAAAGCACCATGTTCAAGTAGAGGGTATAGTGGTTTGCGGGAGAGTGGGCCATTGTAGATAGACAGGGGAAGGTGATGGAGGAGTTTGTGAAGATGACGTAATTGTTGGAGTAGATCGTCGTCACGATGATGGCTCCGGCGGTGTTCCGGTGCCACCAGGAGAGAGGGGGAGAGAGCCCCCCTCCTTATTCTTCTTCCTTGACCTCCCCCTAGATGGGAGAAGGGTTTCCCCTCTGGTCCATGGCCTCCATGGCGGCGGAGGGGCGAGAGCCCCTCCGAGATTGGATCTCTCTCTCTCTCTCTCTCTGTTTCCTTTTTTCTCCGCTCCCAGATTCTAGCCTTTCACCGTTTCTTAAATATACGGAGATCCGTAACTCCGATAGGGCTGAAATTTTGAGGGGAGTTTTATTATAAAAATATCTTCCTTGCGGCAGAAGGAAAGCACCAGCCTACGTAAGGTGTGGCCACAAGCCTGCCAGGCGTGACCTAGGGGTGGCTCGCGCCTAGCAGGCTTGTGACCTCCTCGGGTATCGTCTCGCATTAACTCTTTTTTCCCAAAATCACATATATTCCAAAAAAAATCTCTGTAAGTTTTATCACATTTGGACTTCGTTTGATATGGATTTTCTATGAAACAAAAAACATGCAAAAAACAGGAACTGGCACTGGGCACTGGATCAATATGTTAGTCCCCGAAATAGTATAAAAGTTGCCAAAAGTATACGAAAGTTATAGAATATTGGCTTGAAACAATCAAAAATTATAGTCCAGAATTGTATCCATCATTGACCCCTAGGTAAGTTTTTTCAAACTCACCTAGGGCTCGGGGGCTGCCATGTACATAATAATAAAAATAAGTAAAAACTTTGGACATAAGAGTTTCATGTGACTTACTTGAAAACCCGTCAGGAGACCTTTGAAGGCCTCCTTCAGTCCATTGTCGACGGACTAAATGCTTTGTAATACCGCCCCCATAAGGGTGCGGTGCTCCTCAGAGATGGAGGCGCTCGATAGAGCCTCCTCCATGACCGGCCACCCATTGGTCGGTGGCGCCGGAGGTGATCGGATAACCCGATCACCGACCGGGGTTTGAACCAGAACCTCCGAAGGCGTGACGCGCTCCGGAGATGCCCTCGGAGGGGACTGAGCGGCCGCTCGTCCGGCCTCCTTAGTGTCCGGTCAGGGTACCTCCCCCCGGTCTTTGATGACCGAGGTATTAGCCTCGACCATTGTGTCGTCTCCCCCGCCGTCGGTGCCCGGCTCCATAGGAGCATGTTGGGATGACACCTCCACGGTATCCTTTGTGGCGCCTGGAGTAGCGGGATGTGAGGCATTCCCGCCCTCCTCTAGTTTGGCGGGTGGGGTCTCCCCTCCGATATTTGATCGGTGGGAAGGACGAGCGGGGGGATGCAAAATCGATAAGCACCCGCGCGTTAACAAACTCTAAACCTGTTAAAGAACGAACAAGGGGTCTTCGGATCCTAACCTTCGGGTCGGGGGCTTGACCCTAAGGTTCCTTCGTGGAACCACCTCGAGGTCATCAGACTCGGTGTCTGAGTCCGAGCTATCGTCGGACAGGATCACCTCTGCCCGACGCGTCCTCTTCTAGGCAGGAGGGGGTACCTCCTCCGGGGTGCCCGATGACACCACCCTCTTTCTTGTGAGGGGGGATTGCCTTCCCCCTCAACTTCATCCTACTCTTCTTCCTCCTTCTCCTCCTCTTCCTCTTCTTCCTCGTGCTCCTCCTGATTCGAGGAGGCATGACATAGTCTCTGACTGGTCCCGGATGCGAAGACCGCTTCGGCCTAGTTTCTTCTTCTTCTCCTTCTTCGTGGGAGTATCGTAAGGCTTCGCCACGAGCATTTCCACCAACAACCCGGACCTGGCGTCTTCGAGCTGAGGTGCCGGACTCCTGATGTTAACGGCTTTCCTTAGCAATTTCTGCAAGGGAATGACCAGAAGAAACGTTATGGATCCTCTTTGAGAAAAGTAAAACCGATCAAGAAGAAGTGTACCGTACCTCGAAGGCAGGCTTGGAGGCATGCAGGCCTCTGTCTTCCTCCTCGGATGGCTAGCTCTCCTATGACTTGAAGAGTGCCTTCCATAGCTTTTCCTGCGTAGTGCAGAAGAGGTTCCGGATTGTGGGCGCATCATCAAGCTGACGAGCCCACAAGGGAGTATCCCGGCGCTGGCAGGGGAGGATGCGTCTCCGGAGCATCACCTCGACCACATTGGTTAGCTCTATGTCTATCTCGACCATGGAGCCGATGCGCTTCTACAGGTCGCTCACCTCATTGCTCAATCCCCAGCTAAGGCCTTTGAGATATGAAGCTAGTCTGGTGGGCGGACCGGATCTGAATTTGGCAGAGGGAATCTGATCTTCTTCTCGTGGTTCTATGATGTAGAACCACTCCTTCTGCCATGCCATGATGGTGTCTATGAAGGTGCCCGATGGCCACATGACACGGGTGAGCTTGCCGACGATAACTCCGCTGAAGTCTGTGTGCTTCCCACCGACGCACTTCGGCTTGACGTTGAACACTTTGAGCCATAGCCCAAAGTGCGGCTTGACTTGCAGGAAAGCCTCGCAAACGAGGATGAACGCCGGGATGTGCATGAAAGAGTTCGGAGGGAGGTTGTGGAAGTCGAGGGCATAGAAAAACATCAACCCCTGACGAAGGGGTGGAGCGGAAAGCTTAACCCCCTCATGAAGTGGGGCAGGAAGACCACCCTTTCGCCCGGCCGGGGAGTGGGGATCACTTGGCCCTCCTCCGGCGCATGGTGGGGGATGTCAGCGGAGAGGTAGCCGGCCTTCTTGAGGTTGGGGATGTCCTGGTCGGTGACCGTGGAGGCCTCCCACTAGCCGTTGGAGCCTGCCATTGATGATCTCGGAGGTGGGGGCGGAAGACCTAGATCTATGCTTCAGAGGTGCAGAGGAATGGAAGACAGAGAAGGCGAAAGGGGAGCGTGAATAGGCTTTGGTGTTTTCTTCCCCTTTTACGAGACTTACCGATTCGGTCTCCCCTTGTTGCACCTTGAATCCCTTCGCTTCCTGAGACGTGCGAGCCGTTGCACGCGCGTGATTAAACATATCCCATATAAAATGGGGCACAGTTAGTGCATTGATAGATCGTGATGATTAAAACGGCCACGAACCACGAATCGAGTTTGTGTAACTGCCCTAGCGGCCATGGTGGGTCGTGACCTTTCGTCAGAAAGGTCATCAGAGGACAAAGTTTTGGTCCTTGACGTTTGGCCTTCAAGGTTGGCCTATTTACAGTGTTCAGATGTGCCACTATACGAAAAGCTACTTGTCATCGGAGGCCGAACTAGGTTTGGCGGGAAGAACTCACCTCGCAAGCCAAAGACTTTGATCATGTGAAGCAGTTGAAGCTGAGACCCTTGGCGTTGGAGGCAAGTTCGGGGGCTACTAAGGGAGTCCTGGATTAAGGGGTCCTTGGGAGGTCGACCTATCTCTATGGGCCAGACTATATGGGCCACTTACCGAACACAGGATTCATTGAAGATCTTATCTCCAAGATGGAAGCTTCGGGAAGTACGGCTTGTGCTCCACGTTTGATGTAGAAAATAGGCATGTTTATCTTTTCGACGTGTAACCGACCATTTGTAAACCCTAGGTACCCCCGGTGTCTATATAAGTCGGAGGGCTTTAGGTTATAGGCATAGAACAACTCATCTAGGGTTAGCTATTCGATCTTAAGGTAGATCAACACTGTAACCTCTCATACCATCAATACAACCAAGCAGGACGTAGGGTATTACCTCCATAGGAGGGCCCAAACCTGGGTAAATCTATGTCCCCTTCGTCTCCTATTACCATCGGTTCTAGTCTCACAGTTCGGGACCCCCTACCCGAGATCCGCTGGTCTTCACACCGACACCCGCTCCCGTATCGTCCAAAGATGTTAAGAACTCTTGGAAGACACGTTTTGGAGATCACTCAATAGTTCAATGTGCAATGTTGTATGGCTTAGAACCGAGACTTCAAAGACGTTTTGAACGTCATGGAGCATATGAGATGTTCCAGGAGTTGAAGTTTATCTTTGAGAAGAATGTCTGGATCGAGAGGTATGAGACCTACGATAAGTTCTATGCTTGCAAGATGGGGGAGAACGGGTTTGTCAGTGAACATATACTAAGAATGTCTGGGTATTCGATATGTCTGGCTGAGTTAGGGATGCCCCTTCCGCCGGAGGCGATCACCGGCAGAGTTCTTCAATCATTGCCACCTAGCTATAAGAACTTTGTGATGAACTATAACATGTACGGGATGAACAAGTCAGTCGCCGAGCTGTTTGCGATGCTGAAAATCGCTGAGTCTGAAATCTAGAAAGAGCATCAATTGCTGATGGTCAATGAAACCACTAGTTTCAAGAAGAATGGCAAGGGCAAGAAGGGTAACTCCAAGAAGAGTGGCAAAGCAGTTGCCTCTCCCGTGAAGAAACCCAAGACTGGACCCAAGCCAGAAACTAAGTGCTTTCATTCAAGGGAACTGGTCATTGGAAGCGGAACTGCCCCAAGTATCTGGCCGACAAGAAGGTAGCCAACACCAAACAAGGTATATATGATATACATGTTATTGATGTGTACCTTACCAACTCTCGTTGTAGTGCCTAGGTATTTGATACCGGTTTGGTTGCCCACATTTTTCAAATCAGGAGCTACGGAACAGTCGAAGGCTGGCTATGGACGAAGTGATGATGCACGTGTGAAATGGTTCCAAGGTTGATGTGATCGTCGTCGGCACGCTCGCTCTTCGATTACCATCGGGATTAGTTATGAACCTAAATAATTGTTATTTGGTGCTTGCGTTAAGCATGAACATTATATTTGGATCTTGTTTATTGCGAGACGATTACTCATTTAAAGCAGAGGATAATGGTTGTTATATTTATATGAGTAATATTTTTTATGGTCATGCACCCAATGTGAGGGTTTTATTCCTATTGAATCTCGATAGTGACGATACACATGTTCATAACATTGATGCCAAAAGATATAGAGTTGATAATGATAGTACCACTTTCTTGTGGTGCTGCCGTTTAGGTCATATTGGTGTAGAACGCATGAACAAGCTGCATGCTGATGGACTTTTGGAGTCGCTTGATTTTGAATCACTTGACACATGTGAACCATGCCTCATGGGCTAGATGACTAAAACCTCGTTCTCTGGAACAATGGAATGGGCAAGTGACTTGTTGGAAATCATACATACTGATGTGTGCGGTCCAATGAGCATTGAGGCACGCGGTGGATATCGTTATTTTCTCACCTTCACTGATGACTTAAGTAGATATGGGTATATTTACTTGATGAAGCACAAGTCTAAAACGTTTGAAAAGTTCAAGCAATTTTCGAGTGAAGTTGAGAATCAGCGTAACAAGAAGATTAAATTCCTATGATCTAGTCGAGGAGGAGAATATCTGAGTTATGAGTTTGGCAGTCACTTAAGACAGTGTGGAATTGTTTCACAATTAACACCACCTGGAACACGACAGCGTAATGGTGTGTCCGAACGTCGTAATCGAACCTTATTAGATATGGTGCATTCTATGATGTCTCTTGCCGATTTGCCACTATCGTTTTGGGGTTATGCGTTAGAGACAACTGCATTCACTTTAAATAGGGCACCATGAAAATCCATTGAGACAACGCCATATGAACTGTGGTTTGGCAAGAAGCCAAAGTTGTCATTTCTTAAAGTTTGGGGATGTGATGCTTATGTCAAAAAGCTTTAGCCTAAAAAGCTAGAACCCAAAGTGGAGAAATGCGTCTTCATAGGATACCCAAAAGAGACAGTTGGCTATACCTTCTATTTCAGATCCGAAGGCAAAGTCTTTTTCGCTAAAAACGGAACATTTCTTGAGAAAGAGTTTCTCTCGAAAGAATTGAGTGGGAGGAAAGTAGAACTTGATGAGGTTATCGAACATTTACTTCAACCACAGAGTAGTGCAACGCAAAAAGATGTTTCTATAGAGCATGCATCGGTTGAAGAAGAAGTTAATGATGATGATCATGAAGCTTCGGGTCAAGTAACTATCAAACCTCGTAGGTCGACAAGGGCGCGTGCTGCTCTTGAGTGGTACGACAACCCTGTCTTAGAGGTCAAGATGTTGGACAACGATGAACCTACGAACTATGGAGAAGTGATGATGGGCCCGGATTCTAAGAAATGGTTAGATGCCATGAAATCCGGGATGGGATCCATGTATGAAAACAAAGTATGGACTTTGGAAGAATTACCTGAAGGGTGAAAGGCCATTCAGAACAAATGGATCTTTAAGAGGAAGATGGATGCGGACGGTAATGTCACTGTCTATAGAGCTCGACTTGTGGCAAAGGTTTTTTCACAAGTTCAAGGAGTTGACTACGATGAGACCTTCTCACCCGTAGCGATGTTTAAGTCCGTCAGAATCATGTTAGCAATAGCTGCATATTTCGACTATGAAATTTGGCAGATGGATGTCAAAACAACGTTCCTTAACGGTTTCCTTAAGGAAGAGTTGTATATGATACAACCGGAAGGTTTTATCGATCCAGAGAATGCTAACAAAGTTTGCAAACTCCAGCGATCCATTTATGGACTGGTGCAAGCATCCCAGAGTTGGAATTTACGTTTTGATGAGGTGATCAAAGCGTTCAGGTTTATACAAGTTTACAGAGAAGCTTGTATTTACAAGAAAGTAAGTGGGAGCTCTATAGCATTTCTAATATTATATGTGGATGACATATTGCTGATTGGAAACAATATAGAAATTCTAGAAAGCGTGAAGGAATATTTGAACAAGAGTTTTTCAATGAAGGACCAAGGAGAAGCTGCTTTCATATTAGACATTAAGATCTATAGAGATAGATCAAGACGCTTAATAGGACTTTCACAAAGCACATACCTTGACAAAGTTTTGAATAAGTTCAAAATAGATCAGTCCAAGAAGGGGTTCTTGCCTGTGTTACAAGGTGTGAAGTTGAGTGAGAATCAATGCCCAGTGACTGCAGAAGATAGAGAAAAGATGAGTGTCATCCCCTATGCTTCAGCCATAGGCTCTATCATGTATGCAATGTTGTGCACAAGACCCGATGTTAGCCTTGCCATAAGTATGACTGGAAGGTTTCAAAGTGATCCAGGAAGGGAGCACTAGACGGTGGTCAAGTGTAGCGACCCGACTCAAAACGAGTCAAGCCTCTGTGTTTTCTGTGCCATCCCTGGATCAGTATGCTGGCACACACAGTACATTAATGTATATATCAAAGTGCAATCACATGTAAATAGCGTAAAACTGATATATACCTTAAAATAGCAGCGGATACAGTCAACGGGAGTGGAGTCCCAATAACACCAACGGCAAGTTGAGTGCGGACCGTAACCCTGAATCGTACTCTTACCCGTCGTAGAAGAGAATCTGCAACATAATACATTGCAGCCATATAGGTCAGTACATTGAATGTACTAGCAAGATCACCATAGTAGAACAGAAAAATAAAGACTATTCTATATGCAAAGGCTTTGTGGCTCTGTGTCTGAGTTTTTGCGTAAAAGCTGATTTTATTTTCCTACAACAAAAGGGAATATCAGGAATTTCACTATGGAATTACCTATCATGACATGGTTCCGCCAACCAATGTCTCAATACCCACAAGTATCTTAAGTTGCCCACAATTAAGTTATCAGTCCAGTGTTGAGAGTTCTGAGATAGATCCATGTCCAGAGGCTCAAATTGTCCGTAACCGGGGACACGGCTAATCGTTAGGTTTAACTCTGCAGAGTGTTGTGTACTTTACCCACAAGATTCTTTCCCTCCTGGTAAGTCCTCGCACTGCCTGGTGTTTGAGAACAGGATGAAAGAAACATGGTCTTTCAGAGTGCTTCCCTAACTGTCCGACAGTGCCCATCCCAATCCTAACGTCGACTACATCTCGTAGCACTGCCCAGTAGAGTCACAACAAAGATCAACCAAGCCAGAGCCCATAATGACTTGTGGCTACACAGGTAAGCTTCCGGGCATGTAGTATTCATCCTTCTCTTTGAGTCTGGGTGAAGCTTTCCGCAAGATGTCATGGCGCTTCTCCATGCATCCCGGCCATCCACTGGTTTCTCCAGGGATGCCCAATCAACCATCCTTCACCCAGTAGTGTGTATTGAAAACTTGTCTTCTCGAGTCTTGAAGTCTTGAGGTCTTGAAGATGCAGGACTTGAAGATGTCTTCATGAAGTTGTCGACTTGACGTAGAGTCCTTCTTCACACCACTCACGAACACTCATACCAATCCCCGTCTACTTTAGCATAGCATAAAAATAACTAACGTTCCCGGGGCTTTAGTAACATGTGGTGGGTTCCTACCTCATGCATTCTACTCAACTACAAGGATTTCAATAACACTACGGGAGGGATTTGTTGAATGATGTCACTACATGCAATAAAACATAGGTATGAAATAGATGGTCAAAGTGAACTTGCCTGTACTGTTGATGAAGATAAGATATCGCTCTCAGAAATAACTGGATAGAACTATTCGTCACTCTCCGATGGAAAATCTATCGTAAGCAAATAACATTCAATAAACATTCATGCCAAAACAAAGAACCAAAAGAACGCAAGAACAAAACATGTCTTGGAGCGAATATAACAACCTACTAAGGTTAAAATAAGACAAGATAGGTTCTTATGGGGTTGTAAGGTGAAAGGTGAAGGAATCAACTCAAAGGAGTTAATGGATGATGAACTATTACTATATAAGCTTAGGTTGGAGAGACTACGAAAGACGATCCAAAGTATGGGAGAACAACAAGAACGTTGTTTGACAAATAGTATAAGACATAAGAATTTATTTGTAGAAAAGAGTTTAATTAAAATGGAGCACTACAACACAAGTTATAGCGAATTGAAGTATGAAATAAATTGTAAATTCAAGTATGAATTGAATCTGAATTCACAAAGGTCAAAAGAAGTTGAACCGAAGTAGGATGGTTATGAATAGAAATACATGACACGAGTATTTAGGGGCAAAAAGAATCAATTGAAAAGATGTTACAGTTTGCAAGATATGATCAAATGAAGGTTCGGATTCAAATTGAATCGCTCCAATTTGAAAGGTTCAAAGATTGAAACTAATGATGTTACTATATATGGGAAGTCAATATGAACGTGTAGAAAAAGAATTACTAGGTTCAAAATAACGGATCAAAAGTTATAAGCAATTCAATAATGGCATTGAGTTAGCTTAGTACAGTGTGTGAACACATTTTGGGGACTAATAGAGAAGTATGAGCAAGATCAAAATTATATGTTGAAACGATAACACTAAGGATGTGAACGGAAAGATTACTTTGATACGGATCCGTCGCAATTGGATTCATCGGAAACGGAGCTACGAATAAAAAGATATGATCAAAAGAAGTTTGAACATAAATCTGAATAAATTTTGAAATTTGAAATTTTGAAAAAAAAATTGACGTGATAGGTTGATTGGATAGGTGAAGTCAAGACGAGACTCTAGGCGTTGGTTTCATCTAATTCTGATAAACGAGTAAAAAGTTATGGCTATTTGAAAAATCTGGGCCAAGCTGTTTTACGGAGGAAAAATGCTATGTCTGAAATAATTCTAGGACTAATGAGTAAATACGGAGACTAATTAATAATCTAATTACTCTACCGTATACTAATATAGAAATACTAGTCTAGGGATATTAAACTACAGGAGTATGAAAGAAAATACGAAGAGAATACCTTTATATGCAGAGAAGATATAAATCCAAAGAGGAGACGACTTCCAGAAATCCCGCCGGAGAGAAGAAAATATTTTTTTTATAAAGCTAGTCAAACCGAAACGATTCGATTCAACCCGAAGTGGATGACTTTTGGGTGCACCTATGGGTCTATATTTATAGGTGAAAGGAAGATGTAAACATCCAAAGCTAAGCAAGGTGGTACTAAAATAGGAAAAGAGAGAAGAAGAAGAGGGCCACCCGGATGGGCTGAATCAGCCGGCCTGTTTTTTTTTTTTTAAATACTCGGATGAACAGTGTACCGGCATGAACAGTGTTCCCTGGTTTTTTTTTTTAAAAAAAAACAGCAAAGAAAAACAAATAAACAAAAATGGACAAACATTTTATATAGTCATATTATATATCAAAATTTTCAGAAAAATATTTCCTAAAACATGAACATTTTCTTAAGGCCGAATAAAATACTTTAAGAATATATATTTCTTTTTGCAATAACTCCAAAATGAAAAGAAACTAGAATTTCAAATAAATGGCAAATAGTTTTTATTTTAAAATTTGAGTCAAAACATTGTATATGATTTTTTGAGTGTCATTTACCTCCTCTCATTTGATTTTATAAGAGGGTTTTGAAAATATTTGAACTCAAAATTGAATAGGGATTCGAAATAGAAAATTTTGGGAAAGTCATTTTATTCCCCCTCATTAAAATTTCAAAAGTTTCAAAATTCCACTCAATTTCACACAATCAATCACACAACATTCAAGCAAACAATCCTACTTATTTATTTAATATAACATTCCAAAATTTAGAATTTTGGGATGTTACAAACTACCACACTTAAAATGAATCTCGTCCTCGAGATTCGAAAAGGCTAGAAAGAAAAGGTTAGGGTTTTGGGGATCTTCTTAGCAAATCAATTGACCAAGAAAGCGTGGGTCTACCACACTTAAAATGAGAGTTACTGGTCCCTCAAATCATGACACACCTTTGGGTGCATCTGTCTGTTCACATTCTTCACGGTAGATTCTTCGGTGATGCTCCTCCGTTATATCAAAATCTTGTGTCCTCACAACAAGGTGTACTTCCTCCGAAACTGGGTCTTCTTAACTGACAGGTCTCACGATCATTCTAAATAACTTATCGATGATCTCATGGTGGTCTACCATTAGTGGTTATCCTGCAGTGAAACATGGGTCGTGGCTTCATTCCTCACCGTAAAATTCCTACGGGTGACAGCAACTGCCGTATACAAGGGGTTTACATCATACCATTCTAAGGCTTCAACAAAAGCTTTCAAAGAACGTCGTCTCTTTACTATGGGTAAGTCACTCAGATTTACCATTCCGAATAGCAAGAGAATGATAAGAGTAAGTCGTCATGGTGGCCAAGCCATGCCGCACTGAAATCATTACCTTGTATAAGGTTTAGTGAATCTCGTATTCTAGCACTTGGGCTTCCTCACAAGCGTTGCAGAAAATTTCTCTTGTCAACGAACAAAATTCGGATAAATCCATTTATTTCTGCAAGCCGGACAAAAACATCTATCGTTTCTTCACATCTCTCAGGTTATCGTATGTTCCTAAGAAAAACGTTTGATAGTCAGTCGTAGCTTCTTCCAAGTTTCTTCCTTCACCAAGGTGGGGCTTGATCCTTATCAATCCTAAAGTCAGTGACTTGTGGATTCACTTGAATACTTGAACAACTTCATCTCACCCGTGGGGTGACTATCGATCCATATTCCAGCATTACCTTCAGTTCACTCCATTATACCCTTGAGGTAACAAATCACAGACTTATTTTTGTTTAGATTCCACTCTGCAGAATCCATTTTCCTTTCCATTGGTCTGTTTAACCCTGGGTATGGTTTCATCACAATCATTCCTTTTTTCAATATTCCAACTTCGAAAACTCTTTGTCTCAAAGGTTATTATCC
The DNA here is from genome assembly GCA_022496015.1 of Hordeum marinum. Taxonomy (NCBI): domain Eukaryota; kingdom Viridiplantae; phylum Streptophyta; class Magnoliopsida; order Poales; family Poaceae; genus Hordeum; species Hordeum marinum. The sequence goes on from CM039676.1 coordinate 415,637,499, forward strand.
GGATAGTTTGCGGTGGTTCCACATTCTCTTCATCCGTATTCACTTATCCAAACTCCTAAATCCAGAAAAGGTACCTGTGGTTACTACCACACTGAAAATGAAATGCACTCATGTTTGCATAGACCATATTTTCTCATATCCTCAAAAATGGTCGGAGATTTTGGGTCATAGAGTAACAACTCATGTAATACATCATAAGATAAATCATAACACCATAAATTCCATTGATTCATGAATTTATTTACAACTCTGAGGCTTCCGTTACAAGATAAGCTCATGAAAAACAAAGGTGCTTCATGATACGTGTATTTCCATCTTCAAAACTTAACTATCCCATTCTAGCTTTCTTCTCATATTCAATCCTTGGTTACATCCTCAATCACTTCTAAAAACTCCTAGAAAGTACTTTATTACAAATGCTGCCATCCGCATAGTTTGGTATGGTCTAGCATCAACTCTCAACTTTATTCATTCATCTCCCCTTGGAGATATTTTAGTACCACTGAAAATTTCCGATGTGCTCCTTGAAATCCTCCATCTTTTCCTTGATTAGGGTGGACATGAGCTTCATCTCCATCATCTCCGTATGTACCTCTTGCAGGTATTCCTGAGTATGACGGAGTCTTGCTTCAAGTATTTCTCCAATATGGCGTATGGGTTCCATGACAGCTTCACGAACAGCGTCAAAGAAAATAGCTTGTGGTACACGAGATATGTAAAAGTATTGTCCAGTAGTCTTTGGGCAAACTCCATTTGCACGGTGGAGGTGTACCTCCACATACCAAAGTTTCACTCCATTATCCATGAATGGGTAGCCTTTATAGACTGCATCTCCTTCAAGATGGATGTGCTTCATCATATCCTTCAGGATCCTTGGGTAGTCATGATCACTGGTCAGGGTCATGATTGTTTCCGGGCCTTTGAGGAAAGACTCATAAAGGGTGGTCATCTGCGTGTGTCAGAAAAGGTACTCAGAATTGACATATGTCTCGACTTGGGTAAACATCCATGTTATCCAAAATCAAACTTCAAATTTCACTTTCCAACATCTTTAGAGAGTATTGTCATCCTTAAAACAAATGGATTATCCATTACATAACCTCAAAGGATAAGAGTGCTACCTATTACATTTATTACTTCCGAACTCAAACTACTCATGCTTAGCATTCTTCTCTGGACAGGTATAGGAGTAGTGTCATGTCTTCTTGCACCGAAAACAGATGATTTCTGACAAATCTCGGGGCTTCTTGTTGTTGGTGCTTGCTCCTTGGGTTCTTGATTTCTTTCTTGGGCACTTATCGGCATAGTGGCCCATATCCTTACACTTGAAACATCTGATATGACTCAGGTCCTTCTGTTCAGGGGCTCGTCTCTTCCTAAGGTTCTTTGTTCCGATCAAAGCTTCAATTTCCTGTGGATCAAACTCCACTTCTTCTATCGGGAAGGGTCCCAGATACTCTTTTCTTTCCTTCGTACAGTCTTGTGAGAAATGTCCTTCTTCTCCACATGTATAGCAGACATTTGAGTAAAATCTGGTTAATCCTTCTCCATCAGGGTCTTCAATATCTTTCTTCATCACAAATTCTCCAAATTCTCCTCTGAAGGCTTCCTTCATGGCTTCCTTCTGTTGCTTGATGACTTCCTGTACCTTGGGGTACATTTGGCATTGAGCCGGGTAGTGGTTGGTTCCTTCACACAAGAAACATGTCACCTGCCCAGTTGGGCATTCCTCAGCAGGGTGATTTTCTTCACAATAAGGACATCCTTCCTTGTGTTCTTCTTGGGTGTGTCCTATTTCTCCACAGATTTTACATGCTCGGGTCTTCTTCATCGGAATAACACAATGCTTCTGAATGAGACCAGATCTTAACAGAGTCTTCTTGAGTTCTTCCCAATTCTTTGCTCCATTAAATCCTTGTATGGCATGATGCATTTTCCACCAAGTTGCGGCACTTTGGGTAAAGTGCTGAAGAGCATTTTGAACCTCATACTTCTGTGCTATCGAGTTGCTCCTGAAGTGATTCTCCATGTTGTGTATCCATACTTCTGCCTCTAACTGGGTCATTGGTCCAGAAAGTACAAGTCCAGCTTCATTCGTCATCTATTGGGTTCAAGGTTTTGGGATGAGATGGGTAAGAGAAAGGAGGAGATACACACAATACAAACAATGGTTTTAAAAATAGATTTTTGTTGTGGCTGTCGAAAATAAAACTTACACACAAATGACAGCGCACAATTCATCGTATCTAACGTAAGTATACAACAAGGGTTTGGTCTTATAGGGTCATAACATCTTGGAAAAATTCTTCATGGTCTTCCATTTCTTCAGGTCTTCATAGTCTTCAATCTTTTGTAGCTCCTTCCATAATGGAATACCTCTGGGTCTGAGTTGACCATCAGTTGTCAGATATCTCGTCCTTCTTGGAGTGGCTTCAGTTGATCCTCCATGTGGTCAAAAGGGAAAAGGGTATAATCTAACTAGTTGAGGTAAGAGGGACTATTTGGTAAAAATCAGACAATACAAGAGGTAAAGAATCTTTTTGAAAATAAAGTTTTAGAGATTTCCTATCCTAGGGCTTTCCAGTTTCTAGGGTCACGTCCTACAGTCAACATGTGCTCTGATACCATTTTTGTAGCGACCCGACTCAAAACGAGTCAAGCCTCTGTGTTTTCTGTGCCATCCCTGGATCAGTATGCTGGCACACACAGTACATTAATGTATATATCAAAGTGCAATCACATGTAAATAGCGTAAAACTGATATATACCTTAAAATAGCAGCGGATACAGTCAACGGGAGTGGAGTCCCAATAACACCAACGGCAAGTTGAGTGCGGACCGTAACCCTGAATCGTACTCTTACCCGTCGTAGAAGAGAATCTGCAACATAATACATTGCAGCCATATAGGTCAGTACATTGAATGTACTGGCAAGATCACCATAGTAGAACAGAAAAATAAAGACTATTCTATATGCAAAGGCTTTGTGGCTCTGTGTCTGAGTTTTTGCGTAAAAGCTGATTTTATTTTCCTACAACAAAAGGGAATATCAGGAATTTCACTATGGAATTACCTATCATGACATGGTTCCGCCAACCAATGTCTCAATACCCACAAGTATCTTAAGTTGCCCACAATTAAGTTATCAGTCCAGTGTTGAGAGTTCTGAGATAGATCCATGTCCAGAGGCTCAAATTGTCCGTAACCGGGGACACGGCTAATCGTTAGGTTTAACTCTGCAGAGTGTTGTGTACTTTACCCACAAGATTCTTTCCCTCCTGGTAAGTCCTCGCACTGCCTGGTGTTTGAGAACAGGATGAAAGAAACATGGTCTTTCAGAGTGCTTCCCTAACTGTCCGACAGTGCCCATCCCAATCCTAACGTCGACTACATCTCGTAGCACTGCCCAGTAGAGTCACAACAAAGATCAACCAAGCCAGAGCCCATAATGACTTGTGGCTACACAGGTAAGCTTCCGGGCATGTAGTATTCATCCTTCTCTTTGAGTCTGGGTGAAGCTTTCCGCAAGATGTCATGGCGCTTCTCCATGCATCCCGGCCATCCACTGGTTTCTCCAGGGATGCCCAATCAACCATCCTTCACCCAGTAGTGTGTATTGAAAACTTGTCTTCTCGAGTCTTGAAGTCTTGAGGTCTTGAAGATGCAGGACTTGAAGATGTCTTCATGAAGTTGTCGACTTGACGTAGAGTCCTTCTTCACACCACTCACGAACACTCATACCAATCCCCGTCTACTTTAGCATAGCATAAAAATAACTAACGTTCCCGGGGCTTTAGTAACATGTGGTGGGTTCCTACCTCATGCATTCTACTCAACTACAAGGATTTCAATAACACTACGGGAGGGATTTGTTGAATGATGTCACTACATGCAATAAAACATAGGTATGAAATAGATGGTCAAAGTGAACTTGCCTGTACTGTTGATGAAGATAAGATATCGCTCTCAGAAATAACTGGATAGAACTATTCGTCACTCTCCGATGGAAAATCTATCGTAAGCAAATAACATTCAATAAACATTCATGCCAAAACAAAGAACCAAAAGAACGCAAGAACAAAACATGTCTTGGAGCGAATATAACAACCTACTAAGGTTAAAATAAGACAAGATAGGTTCTTATGGGGTTGTAAGGTGAAAGGTGAAGGAATCAACTCAAAGGAGTTAATGGATGATGAACTATTACTATATAAGCTTAGGTTGGAGAGACTACGAAAGACGATCCAAAGTATGGGAGAACAACAAGAACGTTGTTTGACAAATAGTATAAGACATAAGAATTTATTTGTAGAAAAGAGTTTAATTAAAATGGAGCACTACAACACAAGTTATAGCGAATTGAAGTATGAAATAAATTGTAAATTCAAGTATGAATTGAATCTGAATTCACAAAGGTCAAAAGAAGTTGAACCGAAGTAGGATGGTTATGAATAGAAATACATGACACGAGTATTTAGGGGCAAAAAGAATCAATTGAAAAGATGTTACAGTTTGCAAGATATGATCAAATGAAGGTTCGGATTCAAATTGAATCGCTCCAATTTGAAAGGTTCAAAGATTGAAACTAATGATGTTACTATATATGGGAAGTCAATATGAACGTGTAGAAAAAGAATTACTAGGTTCAAAATAACGGATCAAAAGTTATAAGCAATTCAATAATGGCATTGAGTTAGCTTAGTACAGTGTGTGAACACATTTTGGGGACTAATAGAGAAGTATGAGCAAGATCAAAATTATATGTTGAAACGATAACACTAAGGATGTGAACGGAAAGATTACTTTGATACGGATCCGTCGCAATTGGATTCATCGGAAACGGAGCTACGGATAAAAAGATATGATCAAAAGAAGTTTGAACATAAATCTGAATAAATTTTGAAATTTGAAATTTTGAAAAAAAAATTGACGTGATAGGTTGATTGGATAGGTGAAGTCAAGACGAAACTCTAGGCGTTGGTTTCATCTAATTCTGATAAACGAGTAAAAAGTTATGGCTATTTGAAAAATCTGGCCAAGCTGTTTTACGGAGGAAAAATGCTATGTCTGAAATAATTCTAGGACTAATGAGTAAATACGGAACTAATTAATAATCTAATTACTCTACCGTATACTAATATAGAAATACTAGTCTAGGGATATTAAACTACAGGAGTATGAAAGAAAATACGAAGAGAATACCTTTATATGCAGAGAAGATATAAATCCAAAGAGGAGACGACTTCCAGAAATCCCGCCGGAGAGAAGAAAATATTTTTTTTATAAAGCTAGTCAAACTGAAACGATTCGATTCAATCCGAAGTGGATGACTTTTGGGTGCACCTATGGGTCTATATTTATAGGTGAAAGGAAGGTGTAAACATCCAAAGCTAAGCAAGGTGGGACTAAAATAGGAAAAGAGAGAAGAAGAAGAGGGCCACCCGGATGGGCTGAATCAGCCGGCCTGTTTTTTTTTTTTTTAAATACTCGGATGAACAGTGTACCGGCATGAACAGTGTTCCCTGGTTTTTTTTTTAAAAAAAAAACAGCAAAGAAAAACAAATAAACAAAAATGGACAAACATTTTATATAGTCATATTATATATCAAAATTTTCAGAAAAATATTTCCTAAAACATGAACATTTTCTTAAGGCCGAATAAAATACTTTAAAAATATATATTTCTTTTTGCAATAACTCCAAAATGAAAAGAAACTAGAATTTCAAATAAATGGCAAATAGTTTTTATTTTAAAATTTGAGTCAAAACATTGTATATGATTTTTTGAGTGTCATTTACCTCCTCTCATTTGATTTTATAAGAGGGTTTTGAAAATATTTGAACTCAAAATTGAATAGGGATTCGAAATAGAAAATTTTGGGAAAGTCATTTTATTCCCCCTCATTAAAATTTCAAAAGTTTCAAAATTCCACTCAATTTCACACAATCAATCACACAACATTCAAGCAAACAATCCTACTTATTTATTTAATATAACATTCCAAAATTTAGAATTTTGGGATGTTACAAACTACCACACTTAAAATGAATCTCGTCCTCGAGATTCGAAAAGGCTAGAAAGAAAAGGTTAGGGTTTTGGGGATCTTCTTAGCAAATCAATTGACCAAGAAAGCGTGGGTCTACCACACTTAAAATGAGAGTTACTGGTCCCTCAAATCATGACACACCTTTGGGTGCATCTGTCTGTTCACATTCTTCACGGTAGATTCTTCGGTGATGCTCCTCCGTTATATCAAAATCTTGTGTCCTCACAACAAGGTGTACTTCCTCCGAAACTGGGTCTTCTTAACTGACAGGTCTCACGATCATTCTAAATAACTTATCGATGATCTCATGGTGGTCTACCATTAGTGGTTATCCTGCAGTGAAACATGGGTCGTGGCTTCATTCCTCACCGTAAAATTCCTACGGGTGACAGCAACTGCCGTATACAAGGGGTTTACATCATACCATTCTAAGGCTTCAACAAAAGCTTTCAAAGAACGTCGTCTCTTTACTATGGGTAAGTCACTCAGATTTACCATTCCGAATAGCAAGAGAATGATAAGAGTAAGTCGTCATGGTGGCCAAGCCATGCCGCACTGAAATCATTACCTTGTATAAGGTTTAGTGAATCTCGTATTCTAGCACTTGGGCTTCCTCACAAGCGTTGCAGAAAATTTCTCTTGTCAACGAACAAAGTTCGGATAAATCCATTTATTTCTGCAAGCCGGACAAAAACATCTATCGTTTCTTCACATCTCTCAGGTTATCGTATGTTCCTAAGAAAAACGTTTGATAGTCAGTCGTAGCTTCTTCCAAGTTTCTTCCTTCACCAAGGTGGGGCTTGATCCTTATCAATCCTAAAGTCAGTGACTTGTGGATTCACTTGAATACTTGAACAACTTCATCTCACCCGTGGGGTGACTATCGATCCATATTCCAGCATTACCTTCAGTTCACTCCATTATACCCTTGAGGTAACAAATCACAGACTTATTTTTGTTTAGATTCCACTCTGCAGAATCCATTTTCCTTTCCATTGGTCTGTTTAACCCTGGGTATGGTTTCATCACAATCATTCCTTTTTTCAATATTCCAACTTCGAAAACTCTTTGTCTCAAAGGTTATTATCCGGATAGTTTGCGGTGGTTCCACATTCTCTTCATCCGTATTCACTTATCCAAACTCCTAAATCCAGAAAAGGTACCTGTGGTTACTACCACACTGAAAATGAAATGCACTCATGTTTGCATAGACCATATTTTCTCATATCCTCAAAAATGGTCGGAGATTTTGGGTCATAGAGTAACAACTCATGTAATACATCATAAGATAAATCATAACACCATAAATTCCATTGATTCATGAATTTATTTACAACTCTGAGGCTTCCGTTACAAGATAAGCTCATGAAAAACAAAGGTGCTTCATGATACGTGTATTTCCATCTTCAAAACTTAACTATCCCATTCTAGCTTTCTTCTCATATTCAATCCTTGGTTACATCCTCAATCACTTCTAAAAACTCCTAGAAAGTACTTTATTACAAATGCTGCCATCCGCATAGTTTGGTATGGTCTAGCATCAACTCTCAACTTTATTCATTCATCTCCCCTTGGAGATATTTTAGTACCACTGAAAATTTCCGATGTGCTCCTTGAAATCCTCCATCTTTTCCTTGATTAGGGTGGACATGAGCTTCATCTCCATCATCTCCGTATGTACCTCTTGCAGGTATTCCTGAGTATGACGGAGTTCCTGAGTATGAAGAAGACGGCCACCCGGATGGGCTGAATCAGCCGGCCTGTTTTTTTTTTTTTTAAATACTCGGATGAACAGTGTACCGGCATGAACAGTGTTCCCTGGTTTTTTTTTTAAAAAAAAACAGCAAAGAAAAACAAATAAACAAAAATGGACAAACATTTTATATAGTCATATTATATATCAAAATTTTCAGAAAAATATTTCCTAAAACATGAACATTTTCTTAAGGCCGAATAAAATACTTTAAAAATATATATTTCTTTTTGCAATAACTCCAAAATGAAAAGAAACTAGAATTTCAAATAAATGGCAAATAGTTTTTATTTTAAAATTTGAGTCAAAACATTTTATATGATTTTTTGAGTGTCATTTACCTCCTCTCATTTGATTTTATAAGAGGGTTTTGAAAATATTTGAACTCAAAATTGAATAGGGATTCGAAATAGAAAATTTTGGGAAAGTCATTTTATTCCCCCTCATTAAAATTTCAAAAGTTTCAAAATTCCACTCAATTTCACACAATCAATCACACAACATTCAAGCAAACAATCCTACTTATTTATTTAATATAACATTCCAAAATTTAGAATTTTGGGATGTTACATCAAGGATATCCTTAAGTACCTGAAAAGGTCTAAGGAAATCTTTCTCGTTTATGGAGGTGATCAAGAGCTCCTCGTAAAGGGTTACGTCGATGCAAGCTTTGAAACTGATCCGGATGACTCCAAGTCGCAAACCGGATATGTATTTATTCTCAATGGGGAGAGGTAAGCTGGCGCAGTTCCAATCAGAGCGTGGTAGCCGATTCTACATGCGAAGCAGAGTACATCGCAGCCTAGGAGGCGGCGAAGGAAGGTGTCTGGATGAAGGAGTTCATGACAGATCTTGGAGTAGTGCCCAGTGCACTGAATCCAATGCTTCTGTTCTGTGACAACACTGGTGCCATTGCTTTGGCCAAGGAACCAAGGTTTCACAAGAGGACCAGACACATAAAACGACGCTTCAATTCCATCCGCGAGTACATCAAGTAGGAGGACATAAATATTTGCAAAGTGCACACGGATCTGAATGTCGCAGAGCATTGACTAAACTTATTCCAAGGGCTAAACATGTTCAGCACCAGAACTGTATGGGTGTTAGATTCATTACAATGTAAATCACATAGTGATGTGAGCTAGACTATTGACTCTATTGTAAGTGGGAGACTGTTGGAAATATGCCCTAGAGGTAATAATAAATGGTTATTATTACATTTCCTTGTTCATGATGATCGTTTATTATCCATGCTATAATTGTATTGACTGGAAACACATTGCATGTGTGGATACATAAACAACACTTTGTCCCTAGTATGCTCTAGTAGACTGGCTCGTTGATCAAAGATGGTCAAGGTTTCCTAGACATGGACATAAGATGTCATTTGATAACGGGATCACATCATTGGGAGAATGATGTGATGTACGAGACCCAAACTATAAACATAACATATGATCGTGTCAGTTTATTGCTATAGTTTTCTGCATGTCAAGTATCTGTTCCTATGACCATGAGATCATGCAACTCCCTGACACCAGAGGAGTACCTTGTGTGTATCAAATGTCGCAACATAAATGGGTGACTACAAATATGCTCTACAGGTATCTCCAAGGGTGTCTGTTGAGTGAGCATGGATTAAGACTGGGATTTGTTACTCCGTGTGACGGAGAGGTATCTCAGGGCTCACTCAGTAATACAACATCAAAACAAGCCTTGCAAACAATGTGACTAAAGTGTTAGACACGGGATCTTGTATTACGAAACAAGTAAAGAGACTTGCCGGTAATGAGATTGAACTAGGTATACAGATACCGACGATCGAATCTCGGGAAAGTAACATACCGAAGAACAAAGGGAACATCATACGATATTAACTGAACCCTTTACATAGAGGTTCAACCGATAAAGATCTTCATAGAATATGTAGGAACCAATATGGGCATCCAGGTCCCGCTATTGGTTATTAATCGTAGAGGTGTCTCGGTCATGTCTACATACTCGAACCCGCAGGGTCTGCACACTTAACGTTCGGTGATGTTTGGGTAGTATAGAGTTATGTATGATGGTGACCGAAGGTTGTTCGGAGTCCCAGATGAGATCCCGGACATCATGAGGAGCTCCAGAATGGTCTGGAGGTAAAAATTGATATATAGGAAGTCCCATTTTGGTCACCGGAAAAGTTTCGGGGTACTTCGATAGTGTACCGGGAGTGCCGGGACGGTAGCAAGGGACCATCGGGAGGGGCCTCATGCCCCAAAGGGGCTCATGGCCTATGGGAGGAGACAAACCAGCCCCTGGTGGGATGGCCAAAGCTCCCACTAAGGCCATGCAGCTGGGGAAGGAAAAACCCAAAGGTGAAAAGAGTTTCCAAGTGGAGAGGAGGAATCCTACTCCTAGTAGGATTGGAGTAGGACTCCTCCACCTCCCACTTCGGCCGCACCAAAGGGGAAGCCCTTGGGGCGTCGACCTCCCTCCCCACCCTCCTATATATACTAGAGGATTTGAGGGCAGCCCTAACCCTAATTGCCACGTGCTACCCTCTTCTTCTTCTAAATCGTTTTCTCCTCTAGTCTAGTTTTGGAGGTGCTTAGGCGAAGCCCTATCGGAATAGTTCCACCACCACCACCGCCGCACCGTCGCGCTGCCGGAGAACTCATCTACCTCTCCGCTCCCTCTTGCTGGATCAAGAAGGCGGAGATCATCATCGAGCTGTACGTGTGCTGAACACGGAGGTGCCGTCCATTCGGCGCTAGATCGGGACGGGTCGTGATTAGATCGCAGGATGCTCGGCGATTTGGATCACGAAGACGTTCGACTACATCAATCGCTTAGCGATCTACAAGGGTATGTAGATCCACTCTTCCTTTCGTAGATGCTCATCACCATGGATAGTTCTTGCGTGTGCGTAGGAATTTTTTTGTTTCCCATGCAATGTTCCCCAACAGGAAAAGTTTTGCGACATGAAATATATTGTAAAAAGTTCACAACATGAACTCTATTAGAAATCCAAGCGGAAAATCATCCTTGTTGCAAAGCTGGCGGTTGAATCTGACGGCTATCTCGCGTTGAATCAAATGGCTCGTGAGGCGGCAGATCTTTTAAAAAGATCTGTCGGCAGACGCGTAGCGTGACCCTTTAAAAAGGAGAGATAAGAGAGGGAGTGAAAAAAATGAGTTTGTGTGGAGTTCGACACATAGTACTCACCGCCAAACAACTTTACCACAATAGCAATGATTCTCGCCATTGCATTAGTTCAGGTGCTCTACTCCATCCCAACAATCTCACCAACGATATCTCTAGTTGTACCATATGCAAGCATGCTTAGAGCAACAATGCATTTCTTGGGAGGAGAAAATGGCAATGCTTAGGTACTTTTCTTCCTCGGCTTGAAGTAGAGATAACATTCCTACAAACCATCCACTATGCACAAGAGCAAATTTCCGTGCCTTCGAAATCCAGACCGAAACCTCCCGTCACCTCATACCAGTTTGACTCTGAAGTAGTCGGGATAGAGGTCACGGTGGCCCTTTATCCTATCCCGGCTAGCAGCTATCCTACCAGGCATCGACCCCCCAAAGTTGAGAACATCTTCCTCTTCCTTCCCCATTTGTCCAAGGATGCTCTTCACCAATAACAACAACAACTTTTCTTTATCATCATTGACATCGCCATCGGTCGCCCAATCAAATTGTAAATAACCTCATATCGTGTCCCTAGAAATATGCAAGAAAATGCTTAAAAACAGTTTGGACGTTTGTCGTACAGATGGTGGATGAGGTGTATGGTGGGTGGACTAGTATGTACCAGAGTGGTGAGTGGAGCAACAACGTATTTGGGAGACAACGACCTCCTAGGATGGAGGGGGGCGAAGGCAGAGCTTCGATGAGGCCCGTAGGTGGTTAGCTGTGGAGCTCAGGGTGGGGGCGGACGGGGATGCTGATAGAGCTTCTGGTCAGGGCAGGACGCGATGGGATGCAGACCGAGCATGAGAGGAAGAGAGTAGGCCAGAAGCAAGGGGTGAAGGTCAATTCGAAAGGACTTAAGGTTGGTCTAGCATGTCGGGTACGACGTGACACAAGATACGGACGACACTAAATCCACCAATATGGGTTAGGTTTGGGGTAAACTAATATGGTCAAATAAGCTTGGTATAAGGTTCACAAGGCATTTTGTTAGGGCATTGTTCGACCATGCATATGGTGAGGGCTTAGGAATGTAAATGGTGTGCCGTTTAAGCCTATCTAAGCCCACTTATAGGTCTAACAGGTCAATAAGTTCTTTTTTCTCGACAAAATAAACCACCAAGCTAACTAAACGGACCTTGAGGTGTCGTTTATCACGTCGTTTACATCCCTATGAGGTTTCTGGTGTGCTTGGAAATGCTCCAACTCCCCTTTGGGACCATGTGATATCCAATTAAATAGGGTCGCGTCATTGTATATGGGAAAGACGCCAATCAGCCGCCATCGAATGCAAATCTAACGATCTAGGGGTGTTCGACAGGATCTGGCTTGTGGGGAACGTTCGCCGGATAGCATTTCCCCAAAGGAAAAATCTCTAGGTCTAGCAAAGCTCTTCTTTTCAATCGCTCCTCGTTGTCGGGGGTGGAAATCGTAAAAACTCTGTCCGAAGAGAAACACCTTTCCTCCGGCACCGATGTTCTCCGCTGTTCGATCCCGAGCCCTGGGCCGATGGAGCCCGCCCGCCTCACCTTCTTCCGCGCCTCCTCTCCTCCGCCAGCGCCTCGTCGGCTCGGCCGGCGGAGCTTATCGAGCTCTCGGAGGTGGAGAAGGTGCTGCACGACGTCCGGGCGGGGGACGTGCGTGTGTTCCCCGTCGGTGAGGGCGGGCTCCACGGCGGCGCTTGTGCGGACTACATGGTCGTCGCCACAGGCCGCTCCGACTGGCACGTCCGCAACATCGCACAGGCCATACTCTACAAGGCATCCCCCCCCCCCCCCCCCCCCGCACCCCCTTCCCCTGTTTTTAAATGTATGATTTGGCCCAATCTTTGCCTGCGCAAGCGAATCAATTATCGTGTTATTTGGTGTGTTGTGACTGGAATTTGCGGGGACGCAATATGATTGTTTTGCATCCATGAATGATCTTGAAGTATTATATAGCTATAACTAACGGATTTTAGCTCTAGGAATCCCTAAGGGTCCAATGATTTGTTTTCATTGAACTAATCAATTTTACTTTTAGTACTTTGATGGACTCGTATGCTGATGATTCTTGAGAAAATGTGACTAATATGGATGGAGCAATATATGGTGAGCTGCAAAGATGGTCCAATGATTTCTTTCATGATGGGTGATTTCGATTGGACAGAAGGGTGAATTTTATTTGCTCGAAATGGAACATCAAAAGGATACAAACACAATGAGCACACACCCTTCTGCATAGCTATCCCCTTAGGCATTGGCATGAACTGTGCTGCTACAGCGTAAGGACACTGTAGAAAGTTAATTATCAGTGCCTCCCCCCCCCCCCCCCCCCTTCCAATCACAAGCTGGGGGTTGTTAAAGAACTGGCTTAGTTCTGAGGTCCTCTGCCTCCTCAGTGTATTTCTATGGTTTTCACAATTAATGTTGTTCAGTGTATTGTACGATATATTATCCTGTGTCATATGGAGTTTACAAGCCTCCTTCAGTGGCCATGCCATGTGATTTGAAGTCTGTGATCATCCACACAGGCTATACTAATATGGTACTGAAATTGTCCTTTTTCATCAGATAAAGCAGAAACAGAAGGGTTCTGATCGAATATTGATGCCGAGTGTAGAAGGCCAGCAAGCTGGAAAGTGGGTTGTCATTGATTCTGGTAACATCTAAACTTTGTATGTATCCCTGCAATTTTCTTTGTAAAATTTGTTTTAAGCAATGGATAGACATAGACAACTGTCACGGTGAAATTTTATTTAGCAATTCAAAAGGAACCCTAACTGTCAAATCTAAACATATAAACATACCAGAGGATCCTGTCTAAAGGATCTTATATAAACTGTAAAGAAAAAGGAAACTTAAGACAGAGGCTTATCTCTAGAGTTTAGACCAGATTTACTCATTATGATTTGTGCACGCTACTATCCTTCTTTTGCATGGTTTTGGGCCAGCTCTAGGAAATATTCGGTAACTTCCCCATGCAAGGCTTTATGCCGGCCTTCCACCATGGAAATTTTCTGAAAGTAATCTTGAATTAGCGGCACCTCTAAAAGCCAGGTACTTTAGCTGGTTAGCTTCCTTGAACTGTTATTTGACAGATGAGCCTTTAGAGCGACGAAGCCATGTAATGACTATTTGGGTTTCCCTTTCCCTTTCCCGACCAAGGGCGTGGGTTTATTTGTCGTCCGCTGTGCTCATGCGTCTTCGCGAGACGAATTTCATTGAAGATTTTGTCTTGGATAAGAGAGCAGCAGATAATGACACAGTTGAATTCCGTCTTAAATGATTGGTGGGCACCCTTCTGGATCATGTTTCAAGCAAACATGTGAAAAGGCTTAGTAACTTCGTTCCCGTGAACTATGTGGTCCATCTGGGAACACTGGAATTACTGCGCCCAAGGGTGCTCGACCTTCGGACAACGATTCAAGGTCTAGCAATCAAAACTAAGGGAAGGTGCAGACTGTGGAGATTGGTAGGCTCTAGACAGTCATATTTGTTGCGGGGAATAGCAGCTGAGTTTTTTGTGCTTCTTTCTTTTCTGTTCTGATGCCGATGTCAGTTGTGTGATTAGCCGCTTGGCTTCTGTTATAGAGCTGTTTTCTATGTATGAATGAAAAGATACTCGAGGCTCAGGCACAGTTCTGGCCAAAGAAAAAAGAAATAAATGGGGTATCTCTAGTTTCTTTAGTTTGAGGTTTGAAATGGTAGTACCCACTGATTACTAGTCGAGACTAGTCGACAGACTAGTCTACGAGTCGCAACTTCCATGTCGACTACAAATCTCGTGTAGACTAGTTGGTCGAGTCGAGCAGTCTACAGACTAGTCTGGACTAGTCGCGCTATTTGAGTCGATCGACTCAAAAATTGGAGGGGATAAGTCACCCAGCCGCCCAGCCCGCAGCCCGTGGAGGGAAAATTTGGCCCCACTAGGTTTCCAGAGAGAGCTGCCTCAGCTGGGACGAGGCGCCGCCAGCACCCACTGCCCTGCCACCGCCTCCGCACCCACCGCCGGGACGGCGGATGGCACAGCCAGGTGCGGTGGCTGGCCGGAGCTTGTGCTCAGGCGGCGGCCATGGCCGTGACCCGTAGGCGCGCGTGGCCTTGAGACGAGAGAGAAGGAAGAGAGAGAGAGAAAGAGAGGAGAGGACAGGAGGAGGCATGGCGGTGGTCGGCGGGCTTGCCGGCGGAAGGCGGCAGGAGGCGCAGGTCGCGTGCGCGCGTGCTCCCGTGCGTGATGGCGCTGGCGGCGGCGATTGGATAGATCGGGAGCTAGGGTTCCAGTGGTTGGGGGGGGGGGGGGCGAAGTAGGCTGCCCATTTGGGCCCAAATGGGCCAGCTGGGGGGGTGCTGCGTGGTGCTGGGCTAGTATTTAGACAGTGGCTGGTCCTATTGCATACCCACTTGGGCCCAAAACACTGCATAGCTCAATTATTTAGACAGTGGCTGGTTTTATTGCATACTGTACTGTTAGTATATACTACATACTACTACTAGGTATTAGTAGCTGAGTACTACAGTACCATGTCGACTAGTCTAGCACTAGTCTAGACTAGTCACGATTAGTCTATGAGTCTCAACCTCGGAACGACTCGTCGACTCGTAAACCTTGGTAGTACCTTAATTCTGATTAAGTTTTTTGAAGTCAGTATCTCATGTTCTGAAGTCTAGTTTCTTGTGTTTTAGAATTTTGTAATCATGGTGTACCTGTCTTTGAAGTGGCTCCTGTGTTAATCACTTATGTTTTGCACCTGTTCTGAACAATTAACCTCAGGAAGTATCATCATCCATGCGCTTGAAGAAAGAGCAAGAGAGTACTATGATTTGGAGAGTATTTGGACAAAGGCGGTGTCCCCTAACATTTCTGTTCAGGTCAGTCAAACATATTACTTCTCTTTGTTGTTCTTTCCCATAATATTAGTTGGTATCAGGTGTGTCTAATTACTGATAAGTGCAAACACATCATTGATATTTATGATTTAATAAATTCCGTATTACTAAAGTTACTACGCAACTGCATGTATGTAGATTTCATAATGAAAATTTCTCTGGTGCCTTTGTGTTGTGAAATTGAAGTTTTAATATGAAAGATTTGTTGACTTTGTAATCCTCTATGCTCTTAGCAATATTGGTGTTAATGATGCTTTATCTGAAGTGAGTACTTAATCCCAGTATAATGGAGTTGGCATTACCGTTATGCTGGGATTGAATCAAAAATTCTATAAGAAGAAAATAGATGTGAAGAAACTTACCATGGACTTTAGTAACGACGGTTCCAAAAGATAGCCAGAGAATTGATGCTCGTTCTGAACACTTTTGAAGTAGTGAACTAAGTTCTCTTATGTGTATTAAATCTTCCTAAATAGATTTATCTGTTCAAATTAATGCAGTGATTAAACAGTCTGGAATGTTGAGAATCATAATAACAGATACTTTAGATAAGCTTTAGGTATTTAAGTTAACAGCCAACCTGAAGGAAATGACAATGCTGTGCCATGTGAAATTGCGTGTCTTTTGCTCTGTAAGTCTTCAGGCTCCTAGGAGGGCCTTGATCTTCTAATCATTTTGGGGAGGTTAGCTCTATCTGGTGATTTAGGAGGGCCTTGGCACCCCGGATGGCAAAACTCTAGCGCTGTCTCTGCTGGACTTTGCCTGAGCGGCGGATGGCAGCGGCAGGGTCTTGGTCCCACACGGTGACGCCATCCTTGAGTTGTAGTGGGACCAAGAGGCACTCCTGACTAGCCTACAGGTCAGGGACGAAGCTAGAAAAATAGTTTAATGGGGTCATGTCCATGACAATGGGGTCATCTTCAATAAATGAGTAGTGATTATTACTAATTTAGTGAAGGAATTCCTAATTTCATTGGGGTCAACTGACCCCAATGGCTACAAGGCAGCTCCGTCCCTGCTGCAGGTTCAGCAGATGGACAGTGACGGTGCTGTCTGAGCCGCCTGGATCCTGACCATGGGCATGGCCTTCGCTGTTTCCCTGATGCTTGGTTCGGCGCAGCTTGGTGGCGTGCCGGCCGATGGGCGCCCCTTGCCATTGAGGTTCCTCCCTCCTCTCCAACATGCGTTCAACCATTGATCAGCAATGAGATACTACCTCCTTTCCAGTTTATAAGGCTTGCGCGTATATCTAGGTTGACAAAAACACCAATGTAATATAAGTTATATTTCACAAAAGTATATCATTAGAAACTTCAAATCGTCTACTTTCTAATGGTATAATTTTTAGATTATACAACTCATTTTATGTTGATCAAATCATAGATTTAGGGATACGTGTAAGCCTTATAAACCGGAAAGGAGGTAGTAGTAAGGTACACAAATATTATCTCATTGCTGACAGGTGAACCGTTGGCTTTAGTTTTGACCATTAGGTAGGGCTCCCAGGCATGGGTTCGTGGAATGTGCATCAGTAGCAGAAAAATTAAAGATGCTTTAAATAATTAGGAAGACTAGGCAAAACCTTATGTCGGTGAAAACTAATAGATTGAACAGTTAGAGGTGAGACTATTCACAACGCATCCTTTGCTTGCCAACCTCCACCATTAGTGAAACAATATAATATTTGTTTTTCCAAGGTGAGAGTACACATGCACATAAAAAAAATCAAAGTATACAGATAAATGTGCTATGCACATTATGCATTTTTGTAGAATTCACCATTGAAGAATTTGTTTACAGTTGAATGAATCAGACGCCCGGGATACTTAATGTTGTTTTAATTGGACTAGTACATGTCCGTGCGTTGTCATGGGTGGCAAATATTTTTTATCTTGATATAAATTTTGGTAGCCTGGGTCATGCATGGTAAGTAAATTAATGTGATTGAGCGGCGTACGGGTAGGTGCAGTGAAATATGGCATGGAATTTAGCGACGTAATCCCATTTTATGGCAAAAGGTAAGTTAATTAAGGTGGAGGTGATGTAGTGCTACAGAAGGTAAGTAAATAATGTGATTGAGTGGCGTACTTGAAAGGTGCGGCCAATATGGCATGGTGGGAAAAAAGCCGTCAGGATGGAAAAAAAATTGATGGAGAACGTGGTGGGGAGGGGGTGAACGCTACTTATTTTTTAAGTAGTACAAGTATATAGAGAGAGTAGAGAAAAGAGATAGAGATAATGAGGTTTGAAAACCAATGGTACCTTTTTTCTCATGCCAGGTCTGAATTGGAGATGTGCTAAAATTGTCCCTTTTAAAGCCGCAAGCAGGCACACATTGTATTTTTGTTTTGGTTGTGCTTTAATACAGTTTCTCATCTTACGTTTCTTTTTCCTGCAGGAGTTGGAGACCTCACTTGTGAAGACACGCCGCAGGGACCTGTCCCAGAAACCCATGAAGAGCATTTGAGCTAAATGTGCTGCGGCCATGATCCATCGTCTGTAGTGGTAAGTTTTCTGACCCTGAAATCTTATTTGGATGTACCATCGTCCAACGAACCACAGGGCCAGACCACGGACCTCCGCTAAGACAAGATGTGTTTACAATTCGGTATGCAGGGTTTGTTAGATTGGCAGCGTCAAGCTTGTTTGTGTCAAGAACCTTGGAAGGATAGGTTTGCAAGGTTGCTTGTCAATGAGACCATCTGGATTCATGACACCGCGATGTCTCTCTGTCAAGTTTGCTTCTGTTATCTTTTAATCATCTTGTCGTTTGCAAGTTCAAGACAAGATTGTATTTTTTTGTCTTCTTTCATTTTGGTATTCACACCCCTTTGATGGATGGTAATCATAATACTATACTATCTTGAAGCCAAGGTAAAACGATGGACAATTTTGGGTGTGTTTGTCTGGGCCGTAACATCTAAGTTGCAGTGACTCCGGCTGCCCTTCGTTCCTAAATATAAGTCTTTTTAGAGATTTCAATATGTACTACATACGTGTGTAGTTCATATTGAAATCTCTAAAAAGACTTGTATTAAGAAACGGATGGAGCATTTGTTAGCTGCTGGAAGGTTGGAGCTGAGTTGCAGCCGTTTGGTAGTTTTGTCGTAGCTGCGCGGCTGGTGATGAAATGTGCCATCATATTTTAGCTCTAGATTCAAGTGTTCCGGTCTGGTTTGGACCTCTTCTGGACACCTAAACCTGTGGTAAAATCCCAGGTCCAGGGTTATCTACTGTAGGTTCGACCCTAATTAGTAAACGGGGCGCATGCTGACAGGTTGTCTTGACACGTCGTGTTCCAGCCCCCAGTCCAGGGGGAAAATTTTCCTGTGATACAGCCCATCACATGATACGTTGCTCCTGGACCTCCTGGTGTGTTGGATCTAGGTGGACTGGCAGGATAAACTTACTCACACATTTACATATGCCCTTGATACATTTACGTCTTGCTCCTCCGTCCAGGGCCTCCATTTTGGCTCTGTCGGGCTTCTTCTTTTTTTTTCGAGCAAAAGAAGGGCTTTCCCCATCCGATTTCCATTACGATAAACCAAGATCCAGCTATATCTGGAGAAGGCTCTGTCAGGCTATTGTGGTGGTTGTGGCTGTGCTGTCATGCATTATGTCGAGATCATCGTGCAGCCGGCGCGGCGGCATGAGTATAAACAACTCAACCTAGTATATAGTAGTATCATCGTTTAGATCCTAGCAAAATCCATAAGTTTCGTCAGGTTTCAGCTCAACCTATTAATGGGACTGAGTATAAACAGCTCAACCTATTATTGTCGTATACCTAATAACAAATAATGGACTGAGTATAAACAACTCAACCTATTACTATGGTATCATCGTTGAGACCCTAACATTTCATAAGTTTCGTAACGTTTTCACTCGTATCTTCTATTCTAGGGCAACATAAATTTTCATACAACTCAAGAAGTCAAGATGGGAACTACTTATAGCGTTGCTATACCAGGCAATATTCTATACACCATATGTTCCTAAGTGTAAGACGGACAGTCCAAATTTAACAAAGTATATTGGGGACGCTATGTGTTGGCCGGTGGATAATATAAAAAGATCCGTCGACTCGTTGACCATTGAATGGACACGTTAATAATCACGTAAGCAGCCCCTTCTTTGCAACAAGAGTTTCTTTCCAACAACCAGCTTGTTGCAATCAAACGAGCATGTGCTCTTTTCAAAAATATTCCGATTCAGCGATTTATCGTCCGATTTATCGTTACTCTTGGGTTGACCGATAGATTATGTCTTATCTTTACCGTTTATCTTTTGTTCCGATTTATCGTTCTCACAAGCGATTTATGGAGAATCTTTCGATAAATCAGACATATTCCTAGCACTATGCCTGCAAAAATTATATTTATTTGTGTTTTTGTGGACTTTGTTATGCAATATGTATTATTTCACTTTTGTCATTATACGAGGATTTGGAGGCTAGAAAATCGAGGTAACACTTCTGTCTAGTATATTTTTGATGTTAAATACACCATATTTCAGTGTGGTGAACCTGAGTTAAATCGGCCGATTTCCGATTAATCTCTAATCCTCAACTGATCGAGACAATAACGATAAGAGATATCCTTAACATTGGTTTTTGCAACAGAGGAGTTATTTGCAGAAAATTTTCGCAACACAAATCTTGTTGCAGATTTTTTTTTGCAACAGAAATCTTGTTGCAAAAATTTAAAAGATTGATTACAAATCCTTATGCAACAGAGGTGATGTTGGCATTTTGTAACAGAGAACTTATAGCGGATATTTAAATCCATAGGGACACGCGTCATGCCTTGGGAAGCGGTAGACGAAAACGACGTGATCCGTCGGGTGATTAGAAGAGTTTCCCATAGTATATCCATAGAAAGATGAGAAAGTATTCATAAAAATAATATAGAATTCAAATTGTTATAAATAGCATCCAACCATTGTACACAAGATTGATCCAAAGTACATCTTTTTATATGAAAATAAGTGTAAACGAAAGCATGAAATTTTATGTCAAGGATATACGAATCAATCAATAAGCTAATTAGTTAATAAATGTGTTGATACTTTAATCACATGGCACATGAGAAAGCATCATAGGGATAAACATGTGCGGTCATGGATGAATGCTCAATGTAATAACGTAGGAATCCATGTAGGGTTTGGTATTACAAAGAGATGAATATATGGTTGATGTCGGGGTCTCCTTGATCAGGTTGATGGCATGGCGGAGCCCTTTCATCGATTCTCCCTTCGGATCCCTTTTGGAGGTTAAGGTCTTGGTTCTAGTGCGTGTTTCTGATATCTCTGTGTCTGCTCTCTATGATCCGAAGGTGCGTGAAGACGATAAAATTCAAAGATCCTAGGATTATGATGCAAGACAAGAAGTAAAATATAATGCAAAATTAGACTCATGAACTCCCCCGATGCGGTTGGAGAAGAAAGAAAGAAAAACAAAAAAGTACAACCATCGTCATCCCCTCCTCGCTAATTGTTGAATGGTTGGCATACAACCGTGGCCCTAATTACATCCACGTGTTGCCTCACGCATTATACTAGATTACAAAATGCATGCATGTGACCCTAACTTGAAGAATTTGCAGTTGCGAGTTGCGACCCCATTTGAAAAGTTGCACTTGTGAACCGACTTGAAATTTCTAGTAGCGACTCAGATTTACAAACTTGCAGTCGTGCTCCCAACTTGAAAACTTACGCTTGTGACCCCATTTAGAATTTATAGTTACGACCCGGCTATTTGTAGTTGCGTTGAAAGTTGCACTTGCCATCCGACTTGAAAATTTATAGTTGCGACTCAGATTTGCAAACTGCAGTCGTGCTCCCCAACTTGAAAACTACAGTGTGACCCCATTTAAAAAAAATTTAGTTACGACCTGACTTGAAAACTTACAACTGCGACTTCCATTCTAAAACCAGCAGTTACGACACTTGAAAACTTGAAAACTTACAATATGCTATTCCGACTTGACTTGAAAACTTACAACTACGACTCCATTTAAAACTTGTGGTTGCAACTCAACTAGAAGACTTGTAGCTGTGACCACATTAAAAATAGATATGAGTCACTTTGAAAATTTACAGTTTCGATCCAACTTGAGAACGTGTAGCCGACTTTGAAAGATTGCACTTTCGATCCAACTTGAGAACTTGTAGCCGCGACCCCTTCTAAAAACTTATAGTTGCGACCATCCCCAAACACTGAACCGGATCTTGAAAACGGAAAAAATTGAATATGGAGTGAGGATAAAGAGACCCATCTATCTACAAATTCTACATTTGAAAACTTACAATTACGACTCGAGTTAAATACTCGCGGTTGCGGCCCAATTTAAAAAACTCGCAGTTGTAATTTGTTTTAAAAACCCTTCCTCCGACACAGTTAGGGGGCCGGTCGGAAGCTCGCTGGCTTCCCAAACGAGCCAGCTTCTCGTGAAGCCAGGGCTAGCTAGCTTCTCGCAGGAGCCAGCGAGCGTTTCTGCAGAAAAAAAAACGATTTGTCACGCACTGTAGCCAGAGAAACGGTGTTCGGGAGCGCTGCAGCCCCGAGAAAAACGCTTCGAGGGAGGCACTTCGGGAGGGCATTCGTACGTAATATCGAGCAACTCCAGCTTCTTGTTTTCACGAAGCTGGGCAATTGCTGCTTCTAAAATTTATACTGCGGGCTGTTCGTTCTTCAGGAGTGGGCTTCTTGAAGCTGCAGGGTTTGACCCGCCTCCTCGCCCGCTAGAGAAGCGCGGAGCTGGAGCACTTCCGAATGGGCCCTTACAGTCATGTTTGTAGCATACTAGCATTGTGGATTATGAAGTTGCAATCGGATTACAACACTTACACTTTCACAGGCAGTAGCAGGTGTAAGAAAACAAGATGAATGATGAATACTAATTTCTCAGTGTATAGCTAGCCGACAACTAACTTGACCTCTAATTTTATACTCCACCAGATCCTCTTCCTCGTCACTCAGATCATATGGCTACCTGCCTATAAATACGTATCGCAATTGGCAAATACGTATGGCACATCTGCATATCTAGCAGCCCATGCACCCATGCAACTGTTGTACAGTAGTATACTGCTAGAGTATAGTAGAGGCGTGTAGAGAACACATTACTTGCCAGTTGACGCCATGGAGGAGCAAGCCCCCGCAGTAAAGGTAAAGCCCATGGCCATCAACTTCTCTAGCTGCCGTGGCGTCGCCTTCGAGATCAAGCCCTCGCTCGCAAGCCCTTCGCCTCTCCTTCCGACTCCCCGCCTACCGTACAACTTCGGCATCATCTCCGACGACGGGGACACGCACGCCATGCTTGCTGGCGCGGTGGGAGACTTCACCCGAGGCCTCGTCTCCGACCCGCCCAGACACCTTTGGGTGCGTACAGTCCACTTCGCCGGTCTGCCCTACCTCATCAGACATGTACCGGAGAGTCACAATGGTCGCGACGGGCTCCGGCATATGCGTGTTCCTGTCATTCCTGATGCAGCCGAATTGGGCAGAGGTATCTCTAGTGTGGGTGGCCAAGGGGATCGACGCCAATACGGCGACGGGATGAGTGCGATGGTGGCGAGCAATGAGAACCTTGGAGGGCGTGTGATCGTGCACGACACGATGGCCATGGGGCGTCCGGACGTTACGGAGATGGCCGTTGGCGCGGCACGACGGTGGAACGCGGAGGCGGTGGTGGTGACGAGCAACCCGGAGGGGAGCAGGGACGTGGTGAGGGGGTGCAAGAAAGCCGGCATCCCGGCGTTTGGGCCTATCTGGGATTCTTGATGTTAAGTACTATGAAAAAAGGAACTCCCAGAAAGAAAAGGAAATACTTGTGGTCTTGAACTGTCATAACTACCGAATGTTATGTTTTTTAACATTAGATCCAAACGCCTAGCATATTGGGTGAAGCGAGTCATGCAAGCCGAATGCAATGTATGCTTCGATTGTTTCTTTCACATGCATGGGACTACTATGCTCGGGCTAATTAAAAAGACTAATCAAATGCATGCATTTGCATGTAAGACAAAATTGATGACATTAGATCCTCTTGCATTACAAAACTATGAAATGTTTTGTAGTTTAAATCATCGCTCCGATTAAAAAAATGTTTTCACATAAAAGATTCATCGTGACGAGACCTTCAAACTAAATCCCATGTTGATATGTTTTGATGACTTTTTTTCAGGTCAGAAGTACCATGCCCGTAGTACTAACTTATCATGGTGTTACACTAAAAAAAACTTATTATGGTGTTTACACTGAAGTTACCGGAGGTGTTTCAACTATCTTTTTTTTGCCTGGGTCGAAAATTTACCATGATGTTTATAAGTAAATTATCATGTCTACAGTACCGCGTACCATCGGTGACGTGCCTAGGCCGTAGGATGAGGTCCACATGCCTACATGGCATGACTCACTTTATAAACAGTACTTTGCGTGCGGTGTGTCAGTCCCGGGCTGTTTAGGTGTGTGTCAGGTTGTGCCGTACCCGGGTCGGCCTGTTGGCCACCTATAATCAGGTATGTGATGCGTAAAATACCATGTTTATTTACGCAAAAAATTATCGGGTGTATGTGGAGATATTTCATCACCCCCCTCACCCATGCCGCCAGAAGTTACCAGGACCGGTGTACATAAGTTATCGGGTCTATGGTGTGTGAGGTTACCATGCTATTCACACAAAAGTTACTGATAAGATATTTCATCGACTCTCCCCTGCCCCGTCACCAAAGTTACCATGGACCGAGGTACATAAGTTATCAGCTCCATGATGTGTGAGTTACCATCTATTCATACAAAAGTTAGGGGGGGATATTTCATCAACCCTCCCCCATACCACAAGTTATCAGGACCGAGGTGCATAAGTTATGAGGTCTAGGGTGTGTGAGTTACCATGTTATTCACATAAAAGTTATCATGGGATATTCCATGAAACGTCCCTCACTAGTAGAAAACGGCCCATTTGTCTCGGTTTCAGAGGCCCATTAGTCCCGGTTCTGGAACCGGGACTAAAGGGTCGGGACTAAAGCCCCCAAACCTTTAATCCCGGTTCGCTTACAAACCGGGACAGAAGGGGCCTCCACGTGGCCTCTACGGGAGCCCAGGAGGAGGACCTTTAGTCCCGGTTGGTAACACCAACCGGGACAAAAAGGCATCCACGCGTCAGCATCTCGCAGTTGCTGGGTTTTTTTTGAAGAAGGGGGGGGGTTAGGGGTTTTTCGAGGGTTAATTTAGGGGTTTCATATTGTGTTAGCTAGTTAATTAATAGAGAGAAGTGTTCCTCTCTTTCTCCGTGCTTGGTCGACGCTAGCTACGTATAGAGAGAACTCGAAATGCTAGCTAGTAAGAAAATGAAGGAACCATTAAGTACACAAAGATCGCCATGAACATATACAGAGAGAAGTGATCGACCTCTCTTTCTCTAAGATATTGGTCGAATAACAAGTTTTCGTATATCTATCCGACGCTACTAGCTACATATATACAATATAAGGACCTCTTACAGTTCCTAAGATCCAATCACAAATTCACATAGTATTCTTTGTCTTCAGGTATGACGTGGTCAAGAAAGAATCCTGCCAATTCCTCTTGAATTGCTCGTATGCGATCATGTGGTAGGAGTTCATCCCGCACGTGCCACATCTAATTTGAAGATGGGGGCCAATACATGCATATATATGAATAAAAATCAATACAATTGATGGTAATATATAAAATAAAATTGTGAATATTATTTACGTACTTCAAATTGTTTGTCAGAGAAGCCCTGCTTAGAGGTTGATTGGCGAATGAGCTCGCATACGTAGTATCCCATAAAACAGTCCCCTTCTTTCTGGTATAAGCACTTTACGAGAATAGAGTTCAAATCAAACTGGTAAGCAAGCATGATAATGATATATTGATGAAATTTTAAATCAATTAGAGATGTGCAGAACTAGTTAGTACTACTTACTTTGGGGTGCGTAAATCGCAACTCTTTGTTTAGACCGGGAACCTTCGGGTGAACTTCTTCCAAACCCTGCCAGGCAAAGAAAATGATTACTTGATATCAGGAAATTAACAAAAGTTGCATGCCGATATGGCCCCCGGTATTGACTGAACTTACTTCTTGAGCATTGCAGTCATGTCCGCATAATTCTAGGGATCTTTATGTCTCGAGTCTAAGACAATTACTAATGCCTCGTCAAGCTTAATGGATAGCAGAATAAAGTGATAACTGCGCACTGCATATATAACTCATCAATTACATTACTTAACCTCGGAGTAAGCGAAACCGAGCATACAGAGAAGGACAACAACACTCACTTGAAGTTGTAAGGAAAGAGTATTTCCCTTTGTTTTGATGTGCAAGGAACGACTTTAGCAAGTTCTCCTCGTCGCTGCGGGTTCTTTTCGTATCGACCATTCATTTACGACATCTGGGCTAATGAACCCAACGTCGAAGATTCCTACTTTTTGCATTCGACGATCTTCAATCTGCATAATATAGTGATGATAATTATATATTATATATAATATATATATATATATATATATATATACATGCAATGGACGAGCTGAGCTAGAGACTTAACTATAGAAG
This sequence comes from Hordeum marinum, assembly GCA_022496015.1. NCBI lineage: Eukaryota > Viridiplantae > Streptophyta > Magnoliopsida > Poales > Poaceae > Hordeum > Hordeum marinum. The sequence goes on from CM039676.1 coordinate 415,663,938, forward strand.
TAATTCTTACAGACAGTAGGCAGTCATGAGTTGTTTGTCGAGGGCCTGTTGATTGTATAACTGAAATAAGTCCTCAAATTGAATAGGCATCACGGGAAGTCTAATGAATTCGTGCTCTGGTTTCACTGCCACATACATAGTGTCTCTCCCAGACTCCCTGCAGGTTTTCATGTACCACTCATGCAATTTGTACATCATCGTTGTTATAGGAGGATGATCAGGTTTGACGAGAGGCTTCTCGTGCACGTATTCTTGTTCTTCTTTGGTTACCTCAGCCATTTCAAAAAGTACATCATCCCCCAAGTAATCACCAAGTTGGTACCGGGCAGTATCACCGGATGATTAGTAATGTCGCTAGACACCTTGAGCGGAGGGCACGATTGCTTCTTCTGTTCGCCGAGCTGGGGAATTGTTTTCCCACTTTTTCGTTCTTTGACTCAGGCAGCACTAGAGGTACTTCCCGACCACTACGCTTCATTATATGTCTTTATATACAACGGTCATAGTTTGATGGAGCGGAGGCGGTGATGGTCGCTTCAGGGCATCCAAAGTGCGCTTCGCTTTCATCGGATCTACCATTTCCTTCGGAGGTGGATGTTTCCATGCAAAATGGGCCTTCACTTCGGCTTCACTGATCTCAGCGCTTTCTTCATCAGTCCTCTCGTATGATAACTTTGTAACAGGCTTGAGGCTTGTACCAAATTTGTATTTTTTTCACGCTTATTGTACTGCTAGCCGCCGGAGCGGCGGCGGCGTCTCTGTTCCGTCGTGGCTGACGCACCAGAGGAGGAGAGGAGGAGGCTGAGTGGCCTGACGTACCGGAGGAGGAGGAGGAGGAGTGGCCTCACGCGCTGGAGGAGGAGGACTGCTCCGACGCGCCGGAGTAGGTGAAGGAGGAGGCGGAGTGCCGTCACGCTTCAGAGGAGCCAGAGGAGGAGGTGGAGTGCCCTGATCACTCACCGGAGGAGGAGGAGGCGGAGTGCCCTGACTCGCCGGAGGAGGAGGAGGAGGCGGAGGCGTCCAGTTTGGAAGCCTAATGTACTCCTTCGGCCATAGAAATGTACTCCTCAAAGCATGAACCAGCTTATTCTCCCCTTCACCTGTAGGTTGGTTAAGGTCTAGGTCATCAAATCCCTCTATTACTTCATCCACCATCACAACAGCATAGCCATGTGGAATCGGAAGGCAGTGAAATGTTCCGTTGGGTTGAGGAGGTGCAACAGAGCCGAGAGCCGCCTTGAAAGTGAGGTTCCGAAATTTCGTCCAAAGCTCACGATGTTGAACCTCTGTGATAATATCCACGGGGTTGCTAGGAGCCATGAAGTCGGGCTGAACGAGCTCCGTGGAAGCCACGCTGCTTCTTCGCTAAGATGACGGGGTAGCTTCTGGGGTAGCTTCGTCACGCTGAGATGGTTGGCCGACAACTCGCTAGCTCTCAGCTTCCTCTAGCTTTTCTATTCTTGCATTGAGCTTCTGCATTTTGCTCAGCTTCGCTTTCCTCTTTCTCTGCCAGCTTCTACAACCGACTGCGTCGGGAAACCCAACTTTCCACGGAACAAAGCCTGGTGTGCCTCGTGTTCGTCCAGGGTGCTCAACATTCCCTAGGGCCTCAGTCAGCTCGTCCTTTTCTCTGTCGGGAATGAATGTCCCTTCCTGCGTTGCGGTGATATACTTCTGAAGCTTCGTGATGGGTATTGCAAGTTGCCCATTCGTCCAACGACACCTCCCTGTTTCAGGGTCCAAAGTTCCCCCAACCCAAAGAAACAAGTCCTTGAACGATCTGACCAATTATATGTCTGTGGTTGGACCCCTTTAGCAAGCAGGTCATTCTTAGCTTTATCCCACAACGGCCGGGCTTTGAGGTAGCCACCTGACCTCGTGTGATGGTGATACTGCTTCTTTGCAGCATTGTTCTTGTTTGTCTCTAACATTTTCTTACTCTTCTCCGATGTCTTGTAGGCCACAAATGCGGGCCAGTGATCTCTTATCTTCTCAAATCGGCCGATGAATTTTGGAGTCTTCCCTTTGTCGACAAACTTTGATTTTAACTCATTTTTCCACCTCCTGAATAGATCTGCCATCTTCTTAAGAGCACACGCCATGACCAGTGGCTCTATAACTGGCTTATTCAGATCCTCCTCTGGTGGTAGGGTGAAATTTGCCTTCAGCGCGGTCCAAAGATCATCTTTTTGTCTATCGGTGACATAATCACCTTCATGGGCGTCGTCCTTAGGCTTATTCCATTGCTTGATGCTGATCGGGATGTTATCCCTAACAATAGCTCCGCACTAAGCAGCAAATGCGTCCTTGGTCTGCTTTGGTTCAATCGGTAGGCCATCGTTCGCGAGTGCCGTGATCGTGAACCTTTCTTCCTTGCCCAACCTTTTCTTCGGGCTTCGTCTCGTTACCGAAGTTTCGCTCGATCCGGAGGGCTATATAAAAGAAGAAATAAGAGTTAATATATACCAAAAAAAATTAATGCATCAATTAGCTAGTCAGCACATGCTTAATTAAATATATATCTTGCTGGACTTTGCAACATCTCCCTCCTCCGTTCGGTCACCGGAGCCGTCACCATGGTCTCCTTCCTCCGGCATTAGGTCACTGGAGCCATCATGATCATGTCCTTGCTTCTCCATTGTTCGATCACCGAAGCAGTAATCCTCTCCTTCAAGACCATCGGTGTCATTGAGAAACGACAAGACAACATCAGCACCGCCTCAGATTATGTCCCCAACAATTGTTCTTGTTCCAAGTCTCTTTGATCCATAGTTTTTGCAAATATTAAAACATGGCAATTAATACACCTCTCTACGATTTGGGGTGGCCTCGACAAAGCTTCCAGGGTTAGGGGTGGCCCTCGACGCTCCTAGGGTTGGTCGGGTGAGAGGGTCGGGATTCTCTTAACCTTTTAGGGATTTAAAAAAATGGCGCCATTTTTGATGTGCAGAAAATGGTCCATATTTTTCCTGATCTCATCTACCCTTCTATATGTCACATTGTCTAGTGTCAAAGGGTTCAAGAAAACCACGACTTCATCATTAGCCGGAAGTAAGAGGCGCATAATGGTATGAAGCTTTCCAAAATTGTTTGGAATGGAGTCCCGAATAGGATAATTAGCTTTTTGGTACGAAATTGAGCAAGAT